>NC_069418.1:17060632-17205632 GCF_026875155.1 Cherax quadricarinatus
ACCACTGGTGTACAATACTCACCCTGGTCTTGATGCACCCACCACCAGTGTACAATACTCACTCTGATCTTGATGTACCCACTACCGGTGTACAATACTTACCCTGGTCTTGATGTACCCACCACCGGTGTACAATACTCACCCTGGTCTTGATGCACCCACCACTGGTGTACAATACTCACCCTGGTCTTGATGCACCCACCACTGGTGTACAATACTCACCCTGGTCTTGATGTACCCACCACCGGTGTACAATACTTAACCTGGCCTTGATGTACCCACCACCGGTGTACAATACTTACCTTGGTCTTGATGTACCCACCACCGGTGTATAATAATTACCCTGGCCTTGATGTACCCACCACCAGTGTACAATACTCACCCTGGTCTTGATGTACCCACCACTGGTGTACAATACTCACTCTGATCTTGATGTACCCACCACCGGTGTACAATACTTACCCTGGTCTTGATGTACCCACCACCAGTGTACAATACTCACCCTGGTCTTGATGTACCCAGCACGGGTGTACAGTACTCACCCTGGTCTTGATGTACCTACCACCAGTGTACAATACTCACCCTGGTCTTGATGTACCAACCACCAGTGTATAATACTCACCCTGGTCTTGATATACCCAGCACAGGCGTACAATACTCACCCTGGTCTTGATGTACCCACCAGTGTACAATATCCACCCTTGTCCTGATATGCTCACCACGTGTACAATACTCACCCTGGTCTTGATATAACCACCACCGGTGTACAGTACTCACCTTGGTCTTTGTTACGCAGAAAATTTGGGATTACCTAGGGGCTAGAGCCTTGTCTAAGGGCAAAGGTAAAAGTTAGACACATCTCAGGCAGAAACAGGCCACCCAAGGCTATCCCAGTCAAAGCAGAAAGCGCTAAACCAGTATTTATTACTGCAATGGGTTGGTTATGAGAGGGGGTAGGCAAAATTCCTAGTTAGGAAAATCAATATTTATTAGGGATAACACTATATACACACTCTAGAAAACCACCTTCATATATATCTTCTCCTAAGCTCCCAAATAACGGTACACAAGAAGCAGGCCACTGGAGAGTCCAGCAAAACATCAACACTTCACCCAGCAATGCCAGGCCTTCCCTACTCCACTAACCCCCATTACCTCGTATGTCCTCAGTCCTCACTCATCCCGCAGTCCCTGACCATATCAGAGCCTAGGTGAGCATACTGGTAAACCATAAAAGAGCTTATGGCTCGAGATGCCTAACCAAATGAGTACAAAACTACAAAACTTAGCTTAAATACACGGTGTCGCAGACGCCAGCCTTTCCTGCATCCCACGTTGAAAACAGGAGGGTGCATTACGAAGCCCAAATGGAAGAACCTTGTAATGAAAAAGCCCATCTGGCATTACAAAAGCAGAGATGTCACTGGCACGTGGGGTTAAAGGTATCTGGTAATAACCCTTCAACAGGTCTAACTTACATATTTAGCTCCCCCCACCACATCAGTGACATTATCCATTCTAGGAAGAGGAAAACAATCAGCCTTAGTTATTAAATTAACCATACGGTAATCAGTGCACATCCTCATGGTGCCATCTGGTTTGGGAACCATCAGACAGGGGGATGCCCACTCACTCTCACTTAGTATTATTAAATCATTGTCAAGTAGATATTTCACCTCCTCCTCCATACTTTTTCTCTTTCGTGGGTTCATTCTGTAAGGAACCTGCCGAATTGGTTCAGCTTCCCTTACATCTATATCATGGGGCTTTAGCTTGCTTACACGAGGGATATCCCCAAACAAATCCTCAAAATTCCAGAGAAGCATCTCAGCAACCCTTTCCTTACTAAGACCTAACATATATTGTAAAGGGTCTTTTAACAATGCCCTGTTACTAAGGTGTACATCTGTGGCTCCCTGCGCATCAGTGTCCACCCCTGGGTCACCTACTATATTAACACAAGCCACACCTCTTTGGTGTTACCTTTTGGGCCTGTTTATGTGCACCACACATTCAATTTTCCCCCGCCCAGGTGCATGAATTCTGTAATTTTGATCTGTGACCTTTGCCACCACCTGAACTTTGCTTTTAAGGCATTACCAGGCACCGGCTCCAGTGCTAGTACCTCCTCTCCCATTTCAAAGGTACGGGGCATGCCCTTGCGGTCAAACTGTTTCTTCATCTTGGTTTGGCTGTTGTGCAGGTTCTCAGCTGCCAGACATTTCATGTCAGCCAAACGGTCTCTGAAAGCGAGAAAATCCTCCGAGGGGGCAGCCTCACAATCCTCACCAAGCCAGTGATCCTTCAAAATCGTCAGTGGTTCCCTTACCTGGTGACCATAGATCAGTTCGAAGGGACTATAGTGAATGAGTCCTGAGTGCTGTCCTGCAGGGCAAATAAAAGGAGGGGGATACCCTCATCCCAGTCCTTCAGATACTGGATACAATAAGCACGTAGCATAGTCTTGAGAGACTGGTGAAAACGCTCCACAACCCCTTGACTCTCTGGGTGATAGGCAGTGGAGGTTGTCATTTTAATATTAAACTCCCCCAAAACTGTGCAAAAATGTTTAGATGTAAAATTTGACCCCTGATCTGTGTGAATTTCCTTAGGGATCCCTACTTGTTTAAAAGATTTCACCAGTACTCGTTGCGTTTAGTAATTTTACATAGTGGAATGGCCTCCGGAAACCTGGTAGAGGAACAAATAATAGTAAGTAAGTACTGGTTTCCCATTTTGGTCCTGAGTAGAGGCCCCACACGATCCACCACCAGCCTGCTAAAAAGTTCTCCAACTACTGTGATAGGGTTAAGAGGGGCAGGTTTAATTCCCTGATTAGGTTTTCCTACCCTTTGACAAACCGGGCATGATTCTACATACTTAACCACCGATTCCCATACCTGGGGCCAGTAAAAATGTTTGGAAATCTTGCCCATGGTCTTTTTAACACCTAAATGTCCTCCCATGGGGACATCGTGGGCCAAACACAAAACTTGATACCTAAACGGTTCCGGCACCACCACTTGGTAGAGTGCCTCCCTTGCTCCATCATTAGGTATCGTATTTGATAAGGTCTTTCTCATCAAAATATCGTCTGCAAAAAAGAAACAGTTGAGAGGCCTCTTCCTCGGTAACAGCAGATGACCGAATAGCTTTCAGAAGGGTATCGTCACACCCCTGGACCTCGATCAGCTGCTCTCGAGTAGGAGTTGCTTCCCCTATACCAGCTCCAAGACCCCCACTCAAACTGGGTTGCCTGGGACGGTGCATCACTACCCTGAGCCCCCTGAAGGCTAGGCTCGGGTAATAGGTTTCCCAAACCTAAATCATCCCCAGGATCGAAAGAGTCAAGGAGAGACACTGCACTCTTATCTTTTGCCATTTTCCTGGTTACCGCATACACTGGGAATAACTTGGGCAAGGTAGCCCTAGTTTCTTCCTCCCAACTCTGTGAGGCTGGGTCCCTCCAAACCAGGGGTTCCTGACTTTCGAGAAAGCCCATCACATTATTGCCTAACAGTAGGTCAACACCTTCACAAGGTATATCCTCTGTGATAACTACAGATAAGTAACCACACTGGTGTGCAGACTCCACCCATAACCTGTGCACTGGAGTCTTGACAGTGAATCTGGTAATTCCTTTGAGCAAAACGTCCAATGCAGTGTAGGTGTCATCCGACACTGGCAATACACCCCTACGAAGCAAGGTATATGTGCTGCCAGTGTCCCTCAAAGACATAACACCTGTTACCCTACCTCCATTTTGGTGTAAGACCACAGTGGACTTGTAAAGACCTTCATTCGAGGGTCCAAAACCGCTGGGTTACCTGATATACCCGGAGGTGACGCTGCAATACTAGCTACTGTGTGGGTACCTGGTGTATCTACCTGAGAAGCTCTCGCAACCGCCTGGTCTGTACGCATCTTCTTGCAATACGGCTGCAGATGGCCCTGTTTATGACAATAAGTACAGTAATAAGGTTTAAAGGCCCCTGCTCATTTAACCTAGGTTGGATCCGTTTACTCTGGGGAGCTGGGCTCGTCCCACCTGTTCCTTTTAGTCCTGGACCTTTGACTGCAGACTTAAAACTTCCCTGGGCAGGTACTTGAGAATTAGGCTTATTCACACACTGATGGTTATTAGGCTGAGAAATATGTGGCTTGAACTTGTGAAATTTCTTATTCCTACTGGTGGGTGGGGAAAACTTACCATTATTAGTATGTGGTGGGTGGTAACTACTACCAAATTTTTGGTTAGCTAAAAATCTATCACCCAGCTCTAATGCATTATTAAAATCATCAAGATCCTTCTCCTCAGGATATGCCTTAAGGTCAGGAGGAGCATTTCTCAAAAGATCCTCTAACAAAATTAAGGTAATTCCACCCTCATAATTGTCTACCACACCTTTTGAGCGACACCACCAAAGACTGTCCTGCCTGAAACCTTAGTCCTCTAAACTTCTGCCGGTACCTTTCCAGCAACATTTGATAAGTCAGTAAAATTACCTCTTTTAGTTGATTAGGCCGATCCCTCTAGAGAACTAACGGCCTGTAACCCTTTACCAACTATTTGGGGTCTTGCTAATGTCGCCCATTCCTTTTCCGGCCAAACTTGGGATTTGGCCGTACTTTCAAATAACAGAAAAAACTGGTCTGGGTCTTTCTCTAGGAATTTGGGCACAAATTTTTTGGCTTTGCCTTGATATACCCAGCACCTGCGTACAATACTCACCCTGGGCTTGATGTACCCAGCACGGGTGTACAATACTCACCCTGATCTTGATGTACCCACCACCGGTGTACAGTACTCACCCTGATCTTGATGTACCCAGCACCGGTGTACAATACTCACCCTGATCTTGATGTACCCAGCACCTGAGTACAGTACTCACCCTGGTCTTGATGTACCCACCACCGGTGTACAGTACTCACCCTGGTCTTGATGTACCCACCACCGGTGTACAGTACTCACCCTGTATACCCTGTACACCCTGTACACCCTGTACTGTTTTTACATTATAACCCATCGTAAACACTTTATTACTGAACATTAATATATATGTATAAACACTATTTTTGTGTGTGATACAAAACTGAGACACTCGTATATGGCAGCATCATAGACTTAGCCTCGTGTGGCAGTTCACTTGATAAACAAACAGCCGCTCTCCTTCTGGTCATGCTCATCCTCCAGGATGCAAACCTACATAGTTATCTAACTTCTACGTACTGCTAGGTGACCTGGGCAACCGTTGTGAAGAGGGATCTTTTGGCTGTGATCGACTCGTTGATTACAGCCAAAAGCTTCCTCTTCACTACTGGTCCTGAGGTTCATGTCATTAGGCACTTCTTGTCAGACCTCACCTAGAATACATAACAAAATACACGTCTGTATTAATAATGTAATTGAAGTAAGTGAGATCATTGTAAAGGTAACGTGAGGGAATTCATTATTGTGGGCAGGTGGACCACTGGATCTGGATAGTAAGTACATTGGTCAAATGTCTTGAAATGTCGTTTAGATTCTGGTCGGCACCTTTGTACCGTTTTTAAAAAAACTTGCCAAAATTACCCCTGGTTCTGCTCACTGGTTCTGTGTGTATTATAATGCGGTCTCTTTTAGACATGTTTTGGTTCTATGCGCTCTTGGTGTTGCGAATTTTGCGAGCATCAGATAAGCCTTTGTTCGGATTTTTAACCCAGAAGGTAAGCCACCCAGGATAACCCAAGAAATTCAGTGCATCATCGAGGACTGTCTTATTTCCATTGGGGTCATTCAATCTTGTCCCCCAGGATGCCACCCACACCAGTCAACTAACACGCAGGTACCTACTTGATTGCTAGGTGAACGGGGACAGCAGGATTGAACCACGGACACTGTGTGAGGCAAGAGCGTTGCCTACCAGGCCACGGGACACCCTAACCAGGCATTGTTGAAATCTGTCGTTCAGATTACGTTAATTCTCACCAGCTTACAGCTTGTCACAGCCACCACAGGATACCCCTGAATAATCCTGCATTAATGTCATCACTCGTTCATCCAGTTCTGGTGAAATCTCTGCAACATTCGTTCCACTTTATTCAACACATGTGACAACTTCTATCTGCAGTATTACCTGTAAGAGAAGAGAGACATCTGTTGTAATCAAGAATGTCCCGTAGCTCCATTGGTTACGCACTCAGCTCACACATTGAGTGTCCGTGGTTCGATCAGCGGTACAGGTCGAAACATTAGGCGTGTTTTTTTTTACACCTTCTGTTCCTGCTGTGGTGTGGATCACATCCTGGGGACAAAACTAACCTGAGTTGCCCGAAATGCTCGACATAACCAGGAGCTTTCTATATAGGATGTCATTAATGTCAGCTATGGTCTGTATAAGTTGTACCGTGAACTTGTAGAAATAATAATAATAATAATAATAATTATTATTATTATTATTATTATTATTATTATTATTGTCTAGGAAAGTTGCAAAAAATCGTTAATTTTTTAGATAAACAAATTTGACACTTAAAAATTAGGGAATATGTATTTCAAGTTGGATACTGTACAACAATGTAAACATCGACACAAACTCTGAGGTAAGTGCTACAGTAACAAGGTGGATTTTTTTTTTTTTGCATAGTTGTAGAACATTTTAACAAACTTCCCTCTCAAAATATTATGCTAAAACATGTTACTTTTAAAAACTGACTAGATAAACACCGGAAATACTTGAGTCAGCCATACACATTACCGTGGCTGTTTACACTCCTGTGGCTGACTAGATACTGCTGTAGCTGACTAGATACTGCTGTGGCTGACTAGATACTGCTGTGCCTGACTAGATACTGCTGTGACTGACTAGATACTGCTGTAGCTGACTAGATACTGCTGTGGCTGACTAGATACTGCTGTAGCTGACTAGATACTGCTGTGGCTGACTAGATACTGCTGTGACTGACTAGATACTGCTGTAGCTGACTAGATACTGCTGTGGCTGACTAGATACTGCTGTGACTGACTAGATACTGCTGTGACTGACTAGATACTGCTGTGGCTGACTAGATACTGCTGTGACTGACTAGATACTGCTGTGACTGACTAGATACTGCTGTGACTGACTAGATACTGCTGTAGCTGACTAGATACTGCTGTAGCTGACTAGATACTGCTGTGGCTGACTAGATACTGCTGTGACTGACTAGATACTGCTGTGGCTGACTAGATACTGCTGTGACTGACTAGATACTGCTGTAGCTGACTAGATACTGCTGTGGCTGACTAGATACTGCTGTGGCTGACTAGATACTGCTGTGGCTGACTAGATACTGCTGTAGCTGACTAGATACTGCTGTGCTGACTAGATACTGCTGTGGCTGACTAGATACTGCTGTGACTGACTAGATACTGCTGTGACTGACTAGATACTGCTGTGGCTGACTAGATACTGCTGTAGCTGACTAGATACTGCTGTGGCTGACTAGATACTGCTGTGGCTGACTAGATACTGCTGTGGCTGGCTAGATACTCCTGTGGCTGACTAGATACTGCTGTAGCTGACTAGATACTGCTGTGGCTGACTAGATACTGCTGTGGCTGACTAGATACTGCTGTGCCTGACTAGATACTGCTGTGACTGACTAGATACTGCTGTAGCTGACTAGATACTGCTGTGGCTGACTAGATACTGCTGTAGCTGACTAGATACTGCTGTGACTGACTAGATACTGCTGTAGCTGACTAGATACTGCTGTGGCTGACTAGATACTGCTGTAGCTGACTAGATACTGCTGTGACTGACTAGATACTGCTGTAGCTGACTAGATACTGCTGTGGCTGACTAGATACTGCTGTGACTGACTAGATACTGCTGTGACTGACTAGATACTGCTGTGGCTGACTAGATACTGCTGTGACTGACTAGATACTGCTGTGACTGACTAGATACTGCTGTAGCTGACTAGATACTGCTGTAGCTGACTAGATACTGCAGTGGCTGACTAGATACTGCTGTAGCTGACTAGATACTGCTGTGGCTGACTAGATACTGCTGTGGCTGACTAGATACTGCTGTGACTGACTAGATACTGCTGTGACTGACTAGATACTGCTGTGGCTGACTAGATACTGCTGTAGCTGACTAGATACTGCTGTGCTGACTAGATACTGCTGTGGCTGACTAGATACTGCTGTGGCTGACTAGATACTCCTGTGGCTGACTAGATACTGCTGTAGCTGACTAGATACTGCTGTGGCTGACTAGATACTGCTGTGGCTGACTAGATACTGCTGTGCCTGACTAGATACTGCTGTGACTGACTAGATACTGCTGTAGCTGACTAGATACTGCTGTGGCTGACTAGATACTGCTGTAGCTGACTAGATACTGCTGTGACTGACTAGATACTGCTGTAGCTGACTAGATACTGCTGTGGCTGACTAGATACTGCTGTAGCTGACTAGATACTGCTGTGACTGACTAGATACTGCTGTAGCTGACTAGATACTGCTGTGGCTGACTAGATACTGCTGTGACTGACTAGATACTGCTGTGACTGACTAGATACTGCTGTGGCTGACTAGATACTGCTGTGACTGACTAGATACTGCTGTGACTGACTAGATACTGCTGTAGCTGACTAGATACTGCTGTAGCTGACTAGATACTGCTGTGGCTGACTAGATACTGCTGTGACTGACTAGATACTGCTGTGGCTGACTAGATACTGCTGTGACTGACTAGATACTGCTGTAGCTGACTAGATACTGCTGTGGCTGACTAGATACTGCTGTGGCTGACTAGATACTGCTGTAGCTGACTAGATACTGCTGTGGCTGACTAGATACTGCTGTGGCTGACTAGATACTGCTGTGACTGACTAGATACTGCTGTGACTGACTAGATACTGCTGTGGCTGACTAGATACTGCTGTAGCTGACTAGATACTGCTGTGGCTGACTAGATACTGCTGTGGCTGACTAGATACTGCTGTGGCTGACTAGATACTCCTGTGGCTGACTAGATACTGCTGTAGCTGACTAGATACTGCTGTGGCTGACTAGATACTGCTGTGGCTGACTAGATACTGCTGTAGCTGACTAGATACTGCTGTGGCTGACTAGATACTGCTGTGACTGACTAGATACTGCTGTGGCTGACTAGATACTGCTGTAGCTGACTAGATACTGCTGTGGCTGACTAGATACTGCTGTGCCTGACTAGATACTGCTGTGGCTGACTAGATACTGCTGTAGCTGACTAGATACTGCTGTGGCTGACTAGATACTGCTGTGGCTGAGTAGATACTGCTGTAGCTGACTAGATACTGCTGTGGCTGACTAGATACTGCTGTAGCTGACTAGATACTGCTGTGGTTGACTAGATACTGCTGTAGCTGACTAGATACTGCTGTGGCTGACTAGATACTGCTGTGGCTGACTAGATACTGCTGTGACTGACTAGATACTGCTGTGACTGACTAGATACTGCTGTGGCTGACTAGATACTGCTGTGGCTGACTAGATACTGCTGTAGCTGACTAGATACTGCTGTAGCTGACTAGATACTGCTGTAGCTGACTAGATACTGCTGTGACTGACTAGATAGTGCTGTAGCTGACTAGATACTGCTGTGGCTGACTAGATACTGCTGTGGCTGACTAGATACTGCTGTGGCTGACTAGATACTGCTGTGGCTGACTAGATACTGCTGTAGCTGACTAGATACTGCTGTAGCTGACTAGATACTGCTGTGGCTGACTAGATACTGCTGTAGCTGACTAGATACTGCTGTAGCTGACTAGATACTGCTGTGGCTGACTAGATACTGCTGTGGCTGACTAGATACTGCTGTAGCTGACTAGATACTGCTGTAGCTGACTAGATACTACTGTGGCTGACTAGATACTGCTGTAGCTGACTAGACACTGCTGTAGCTGACTAGACACTGCTGTGGCTGACTAGATACTGCTGTGACTGACTAGATACTGCTGTAGCTGACTAGATACTGCTGTGGCTGACTAGATACTGCTGTGGCTGACTAGATACTGCTGTGGCTGACTAGATACTGCTGTGGCTGACTAGATACTGCTGTGGCTGACTAGATACTGCTGTGGCTGACTAGATACTGCTGTGGCTGACTAGATATTGCTGTGGCTGACTAGATACTGCTGTGGTTGACTAGATACTGCTGTGGCTGACTAGATACTGCTGTAGCTGACTAGGTACTGCTGTGGCTGACTAGATACTGCTGTGGCTGACTAGATACTGCTGTGGTTGACTAGATACTGCTGTGGCTGACTAGATACTGCTGTAGCTGACTAGGTACTGCTGTGGCTGACTAGATACTGCTGTGGCTAACCAGATACAGCTGTAGCTGACTAGATACTGCTGTGACGGACTAGATACTGCTGTGGCTGACTAGATACTGCTGTGGCTAACTAGATACTGCTGTGACTGACTAGATACTGCTGTGACTAACTAGATACTGCTGTAGCTGACTAGATACTGCTGTGTCTGACTAGATACTGCTGTGGCTGACTAGATACTGCTGTGGCTGACTAGATAGTGCTGTGGCTGACTAGATGCTTCTGTGGCTGACTAGATACTGCTGTGGCTGACTAGATACTCCTGTGGCTGATTAGATACTGCTGTGGCTGACTAGATAAACTGACGGTACTGACAAGGCTCCTCCCCTCGCTGACGAGGTTAATCCCCTCGCTGACGAGGCTCCTCCCCTCCCTGACGAGGCTCCTCCCCCCTCTGACGAGGCTCCTCCCCTCACTGACGAGGCTCGTCCCCTCACTGACGATGCTCCTCCCCTCACTGTCGAGGCTGCTTCCCTCACTGGCGAGGCTCCTCCTCTCATTGACGAAGCTCTTCCCCTCACTGACGAGGCTCCTCCCCTCACTGGCGAGGCTCCTCCCCTCACTGGCGAGGCTCCTCCCCTCACTGGCGAGGCTCCTCCCTTCACTGACGAAGCTCCTCCTCTCATTGACGAGGCTCCCCCCCTCCTTTGGGTTTTCCGGGTTTCCCTCCCCCTGTTGGGTTCCCTCCCCCTTTTTCCCCCCGTTGGGTTCCCCCCTTTTCCCCCCTTTTGGGGGTTTCCCCCCCTTTCCTTTGGGGCCCCCCCCCTTTTGGGGGTTTTTTTCCCCGGGGGCCCCTTTTCCCCTGTTTTCCCCCCCCCCCTCCTTTGGGGTTCCCTCCCTCCTTTTGGGGCCCTAGTCCCCTTCCCTTTTCCTCCCCAGTTTCCCCCTCCTGGGTTTCCCGTCCTCCGGGGTTTTCCCCCCATTTTGGGGTCCCCCTCTGTTGGGTCCGCCCTCCTTTTGGGTTCCCTACGGGCCCCTTGGTGGGTCCCTCCCGCGGTTGGGTTCCCTCCCTCCTTTTGGGTTCCTCCCTCCTGTGGGTTCCTCCCTCGCTTTTGGTTTCCTCCCACTGTTGGGTTCCCCTCCTCGGTGGGGCCCCTCCTGGGGTCCCCCTTGTGGGCCTTCAGGGGAAACCCTCCCGTTGGGCCCTCCCTCGTTGGGTTCCCGCCCAGCTGTTGGTTCCTCCTAAATTGGGTGGGTCGTGTGTGGGTTCCTTGGGGTGGCCCCGTGTTGGGTCTTGTTGGGGTACCGTTTGGGGTTCCGCCCCCGGGGGGGTTTGGGGGCGTGTTGTTGGGAGTTGGTCGGTTGGGTTGGCATTGTGGGATGACCATTGGGTGGATAGGCGGGTGGGCAGGTGGGGAGGGGTGTGGGAATGAGGCGGTGTGGGGACGGGTGGGGTGAGGGGTTGGGGACAGTGGGGTGGCTGTGGGGAAGGCGTGTGGGGGGGTGGGTGGCTTGGGGATGAGGCATGTGGGTTGGGGATGGCGTTGGGGTGAGAGGGTGGGTAGGCAGGTGTGGGTGATGGGCGTGTGGGGGGCAGGTGTGGGATGGTCAGGTGGGATGCAGTGTGGGTGTGCGCGTGGCACAGGTGGGATGGCAGTTGGGGTCATGCAGTTGGGGTGAGTCACTCGGGTGTGGGGGTGAGCTAGGTGTTGGGTAGGCGTTGCGTAGCAGCGTGTGGGTGCTTGCAGTTGTGTGGGTGGCTCAGTGTGGTGGCAGTGTGGGTGCGGCTGTGGTGGCCTGGTGAGGGTGTGTGGGTGGCCCAGTGTGGGATGGCAGTGTGGGTGCTCGGCGTGGTGGCTAGGGGGTTTGGGGTGAGAGGTTTGGGCCTAGCAGTGTGGGATCCCCTGGGCAGTGGGGCCTGCTGTGTGGGCCTCGGGGGTTGGCAGTGGCATGTTGGGCGTGGGATGTGGGTTCTCGCTGTGGGCATGTGGGTTGGCTAACGGGTGTGGCTAGTGGGTCTGGCGTGTGGCTTGGCCCTTGGGCGTGGACGGGGTGCCTGAGCAGGTTTGGGCCTGAGCATGTGGGGTGGCACGGTGGGCTGTCCAGTGTTGGGCATGGTCAGGGTGCATGGCGGTGGGATGGCATGAGCGTGTGTGGATGAGCAGGTGTGGTGTCATGGCGAGGTGTGGGGCGAGGTGTGGGCGAAGGTTGGGCTGAGGTGTGGGGTGAGGCAGTGTGGGGTGAGGAGGGGTGGATGAGGCTGGGTGAGGCAGGTTTGGCTGGGCAGAGGTGTGGCGGAGGCAGTGGTGGGTCAGTGGGCATGGTGGGATAAGCGGGGGGGAGGGTGTTGGGTGAGGCAGGTGGTGGGGTGAGGCAGGTGTGGTGGAGAGGTGAGAGGCATGTGGGTGGTGGTGCATGTAGGCAGGTGGGGTGGCTGGGATGGCAGGTGTGGGGATGAGGCAGGTTGGGGATGAGGCAGGTGTGGGGGAGGCAGGTGTGGAGATGGAGAGGATGTGTGGGTAGGCAGGTGTGGGGAATGAGGGCAGGTGTGGGGTAGGGAGGTGTGGGATGGCAGGTGGGTGGGAGGAGGTGGGGGTGATGGGGTGATGGGGCGGAGGCAGTGTGGGAAATGAGGCAGGTGTGGGAGGAGTGGGGAGTGTGGCGTGGGGAGGTGAGGCAGGTTGGGCATAGGGTGGGGGTGAGGCAGGTGTGGGCATGAGGCAGGTGGGGAAGGCAGGTGTGGGCATGAGGAGTGGGTGAGGGGTGGCATGAGGCAGTGTGGGGTGGGCATGAGGAGGGTGTGGGATGGCAGGTGTGGGCTGAGGTGGGCGTGAGGCAGGTGTGGGTAGAGGGGTGGGGGCTGAGGCGTTGGGATGGAGGCGTGGCGTGAGGAGAGGCGTGGGTATGGGCAGGGTGGGCTTGGGGTGAGAGGCGTGGTGGCGTGGGTGAGGATGGGGCAGGGTGTGGCGTTGGCATGAGGGCGAGGAGGGAGCGTGTGGGCTAGGGGGGGGCATGGGCATGGGCAATGGTTGGGAGAGGCGATGTGGGCAGAGGTGATGGTGACTGGGGTGGCAGGTGAGGGCATTGAGGGCGTTGGAGGAGTGTGGGATGAGCGTAGGTGAGAGGGGTGAGAGGTGTGGGCATGCAGGTGGGGGGTTGTGGGATAGCAGGTGTGGGCAGATGGAAAAGGCTGGGAGGGATAGGCTAGGTGCTGGCAATGTTTAGTTCATGTGTAAGTTGGGGTGTCAGGGGGAAGCGTAGGGTTTAAGTATTGGTGAGGATGGTGGTGAGGCGTTGCAGTAGGTTGTCGTGAGCGGGGGCGTGAGGTTGAGCTGTTTGGGGGAGTGGTTGGGGCGGGAAGATTGACTGTGGGAGGTTCGGCTATAATTGAGGCTGTAGATGGCGGGGTTTCAGAAGGCATTAGCAGTGCATGAGGATGTAAGCTATGATCAGGTGATGGGGTAGTAAAGATTAGGCGTCAGGTGTAGGTGAAGGTGTAAAGGTCTGGCATGAGAGTGTGGCGAGCATGTAAGCTCATTTGCAGTATGCAGTTGGAGGAGGGGTTGGACTTAGAGGGGGCATGAAGGCATGGTACAGCGGTGGAGACAGGTTGGTAAGATTGGCTAGGAGCTGTCCGTATTAGAGGTGTGGGTCCAGAGTGTTAGGGTCTAGGCATGTAGGTGTCTACAGCTGCGATAAGCAGGAAGTTTAGGCAGGTTGAGAGAGGTGTTAAAGTTTATGGCTTGGCTGGAGGGTAGGACAGTGAGGGATTGAAGTGCTGCTGTGAGTGAAGGTGTCCTGGGGTTCATTATGAGTGGTTACGTGTGCTAGGACAAGTGGTTCAGAACTAGGTCTTGCTCTGATTCAGCTGTGACAGGTGTAGAGCTCATGGTTATAGACATAGCTGTAACTGTACAATGGGTAGGTACATTTTACAGGATCAGCTGGTATAGGTTGGTTTAAGACTCTAAGCCATGGTGGGTAAGCATATCGGTAGCATATGCATTGGAGCTGCGTTACAGCGTTGCTGACTAAACAGTTCGCCCTTAGCTGAAGTGGTCTACTGCTGAACTGCTAACATTGCTACGGTTACAAATTCCGATTAGCTCCTCTGGTATGAAAGGTTGTTTACGACATGTCTCTGTCAGTGATGCGAGGTAGTTTACGTTGGTCCCTCTCTTATGCCGTGTTTCGCTGCGTCTCCACATCTGCTCCTACTTTCAGGTCGTCAGTCTTGACACGGTGCTCGTAGATCTAGTTCTTACAAGTGTTCATTACCTCGCTCAGGTATGCCAGTGTGCTTAAAGATCTAACCCTCGTCAGGTATGCGGGTTTGTTCACAAGACTTCCCCTCGCCAGGGACGGTGGTTTACCTGTCCAGCCCACCCAGACTCTCCCTCCTCAGGCTGATCCCTCTCGCTGCAGCTCTCCTCGCCTCGCTCTCCTCCCTGTGCTCTCTCTCTCCCTTCAGGTCTGCTCTCCCCTCTGCTGCTCTTCGTCCCTCGCGTGCTCTCCTCCCTCGCGCTGTTCTCCCGCTGTTTGCTCTCCACTCCCGGATGCGTTGCTCCGCTCTCCCTTCCCTCGCTCCGCTTCCTCCCTCAGCTTCCCCCCTCTGCTGCCTCCCTCCTCGCTGCTGCTTCCCTCCTCCTGCTGCTCGCACCTGTCTGTTACCTCCCTCGCTGGCCTCCCCCTCTGCTGTGCTTCCGCCCTCCTGCTGCTCTCACTCCTGCTCAGCTTCCTCCGCCTCTCTCCCTCTCGGTTGGCCTTTCCTCCAACGCTTGCTCCCCCCCAGGTGCGTGGTACACTTACGCCTCGCTCTGCCCTTTCGTGGCTTGCATCCCTCCTGCTCGCTCCTGCTCGCTGCTGCTCTCCCTCCCTCGCTGCTGCTCTCCCCTCCTCGCTGCGTCTGCTCCTCCTCTGCTCTCCTCCCTCGCTTGCTGTTTCTCCCTCCCTCGCTGCTGCTCTCCCTCCCTCGCTGCTGCTCTCCCTCCCTCGCTGCTGCTCTCCCTCCCTCGCTGCTGCTCTCCCTCCCTCGCTGCTGCTCTCCCTCCCTCGCTGCTGCTCTCCCTCCCTCGCTGCTGCTCTCCCTCCCTCGCTGCTGCTCTCCCTCCCTCGCTGCTGCTCTCCCCTCGCTGCTGCTCTCCCTCCCTCGCTGCTGCTCTCCCTCCCTCGCTGCTGCTCTCCCTCCCTCGCTGCTGCTCTCCCTCCCTCGCTGTTGCCTCCCTCCCCTCGCTGCTGCTCTCCCTCCCTCGCTGCTGAGCTCTCTCCCCTCGCTGCTGCTCTCCCTCCCTCGCTGCTGCTCTCCCTCCCTCGCTGCTGCTCTCCCTCCCTCGCTGCTGCTCTCCCTCCCTCGCTGCTGCTCTCCCTCCCTCGCTGTTGCTCTCCCTCCCTCGCTGCTGCTCTCCCTCCCTCGCTGCTGCTCTCCCTCCCTCGCTGTTGCTCTCCCTCCCTCGCTGCTGCTCTCCCTCCCTCGCTGTTTGCTCTCCCTCGCTGCTCCTCCCTCCCTCGCTGGCTCTCCCTCCCTCGCGCTGCTGCTCTCCCTCCCTCGCTGCTGCTCTCCCCTCCCTCGCTGTTGCTCTCCCTCCCTCGCTGTTGCTCTCCCTCCCTCGCTGCTGCCCTCCTCGCTGCTGCTCTCCCTCGCCTGTTGCTCTCCCCCCCCTCGCTGCTGCTCTCCCTCCTCGCTGTGCTCCCCTCCCTCGCTGTGCTCTCCCTCCCTCGCTGCTGCTCTCCCTCCCTCGCTGCTGCTCTCCCTCCCTCGCTGTTGCTCTCCCTCCCTCGCTGCTGCTCTCCCTCCCTCGCTGCTGCTCTCCCTCCCTCGCTGTTGCTCTCCCTCCCTCGCTGTGCTCTCCCCCCCCTCGCTGCTGCTCTCCCTCCCTCGCTGTTGCTCTCCCTCCCTCGCTGCTGCTCTCCCTCCCTCGCTGTTGCTCTCCCTCCCTCGCTGTTGCTCTCCCTCCCTCGCTGCTGCTCTCCCTCCCTCGCTGCTGCTCTCCCTCCCTCGCTGCTGCTCTCCCTCCCTCGCTGTTGTTTCTCCTCCCTCGCTGCTGCTCTCCCTCCCCTCGCTGCTTGCTCTCCCTCCCTCGCTGTTGCTCTCCCTCCCTCGCTGTTGCTCTCCCTCCCTCGCTGTTGCTCTCCCTCCCTCGCTGCTGCTCTCCCTCCCCCGCTGCTCCCTCCCTCGCGCTGCTCTCCCTCCCTCGCTGTCTGCTCTCCCTCCCTCGCTGCTGCTCTCCCTCCCTCGCTGCTGCTCTCCCTCCCTCGCTGCTGCTCTCCCTCCCTCGCTGTTGCTCTCCCTCCCTCGCTGTTGCTCTCCCTCCCTCGCTGTGCTCTCTCCCTCCCTCGCTGTTGCTCTCCCTCCCTCGCTGCTGCTCTCCCTCCCTCGCTGTTGCTCTCCCCCCTCCGTTGCTCTCCCCTCCCTCGCTGTTGCTCTCCCCCCCGCTGTTGCTCTCCCTCCCTCGCTGTTGCTCTCCCTCCCTCGCTGTTGCTCTCCCTCCCTCGCTGTTGCTCTCCCTCCCTCGCTGCTGCTCTCCCTCCCTCGCTGTTGCTCTCCCTCCCTCGCTGTTTTCCCCCCCTCGCTGTTTTGCTCTCCCTCCCTCGCTGTTGCTCTCCCTCCCTCGCTGTGCTCTCCCTCCCCTCGCTGTTGCTCTCTCTCTCCCTCGCTGCTGCTCTCCCTCCCTCGCTGTTGCTCTCCCTCCCTCGCTGCTGCTCTCCCTCCCTCGCTGCTGCTCTCCCTCCCTCGCTGCTGCTCTCCCTCCCTCGCTGCTGCTCTCCCTCCCTCGCTGCTGCTCTCCCTCCCTCGCTGGCCCTGCTCTCCCCTCCCTCGCTGCTGCTCTCCCTCCCTCGCTGCTGCTCTCCCTCCCTCGCTGCTGCTCTCCGCCCTCCCCTCGCTGTTGCTTCTCCCTCCCTCGCTGCTGCTCTCCCTCCCTCGCTGCTGCTCTCCCTCCCTCGCTGCTGCTCTCCCTCCCTCGCTGTTGCTCTCCCTCCCTCGCTGCTGCTCTCCCTCCCCCGCTGGGGCTCTCCCTCCCTCGCTGTTGCTTCCCTCCCTCGCTGTTGTCTCCCTCCCTCGCTGTTGCTTCTCCTCCCTCGCTGTTGCTTCCCTCCCTCGCTGCTGCTCTTCCTCGCTGTGCTCTCCCTCCCTCGCTGTTTGGGTTCCCTCCCTCGCTGTTTGGGTCCCTCCCTCGCTGTTGGGTCCCTCCCTCGCGGGTTGGTTCCCTCCCTCGCGTTGTTTCTCCCTCGCTGTTGGGTTCCCTCCCTCGCTGTTGGTTCCCTCCCTCGCTGTTGGTTCCTTCCCTCGCTGTTGGGTTCTCCTTCCTTCGCTGTTGGTTCCCTTTCCTCGCTGTTGGTTCTTCCCCTCGCTGTTGGGTTCCCTCCCTCGCTGTTAGGTTCCCTTCCCTCGCTGTTGTTCCCTTCCTCGCTGTTGGGTTTCCCTTCCTCGCTGTTGGGTTCCCTCCCTCGCTGTTGGTTCCCTTCCCTCGCTGTTGGTTCCTCCCTCGCTGTTGGGTTCCCTTCCTCGCTGTTGGTTCCCTCCTCGCTGCTGTTTCCCTCCCTCGCTGTTGGGTTCCCCTCCTCGCTGTTGGGTTCCCTCCCTCGCTGTTGGGTTCCCTTCCTCGCTGTTGGGTTCCCTCCCTCGCTGCTGTTTTCCCTCCCTCTCTGTTGGGTTCCCTCCCTCGCTGTTGTGTTCCCTCCCTCGCTGTTGGGTTCCCTCCCTCGCTGTTGGGTTCCCTCCCTCGCTGTTGTTTTCCCTCCCTCTGTTGGGTTCCCTCCCTCTCTGTTGGGTTCCCTCCCTCGCTGTTGGGTTCCCTCCCTCGCTGTTGGGTTCCCTCCCCTCGCTGTTGGTTTCCCTCCCTCGCTGTTGGGTTCCCTTCCCTCGCGTTTTGGGTTCCCTCCTCGCTGTTGGGTTCCCTCCCTCGCTGTTGGGTTCCCTTCCCTCGCTGTTGGGTTCCCTCCCCCTCGCTGTTGGGTTCCCTTCCCTCGCTGTTGGGTTCCCTTCCTCGCTGTTGGGTTCCCTCCCTCGCTGTTGGGTTCCCTTCCTCGCTGTTGGGTTCCCTTCCTCGCTGTTGGGTTCCCTTCCTCGCTGTTGGGTTCCCTCCTCGCTGTTTGGGTTCCCTCCCTCGCTGTTGGGTTCCCTTCCTCGCTGTTGGGTTTCCCTCCCTCGCTGTTGGTTTCCCTCCCTCGCTGTGGTTCCCTTCCTCGCTGTTGGGTTCCCTCCCTCGCTGCTTGGGTTCCCTCCCTCGCTGTTGGGTTCCCTCCCTCGCTGTTGTTTTCCCTCCCTCTGTTGGTTCCCTCCCTCCTGTTGGGTTTCCCTCCCTCCTGTTGGTTCCCTCCCTCTCTGTTGGGTTCCCTCCCTCGCTGTTGTTTTCCCTCCCTCTCTGTTGGGTTCCCTCCCTCTCTGTTGGGTTCCCTCCCTCGCTGTTGGGTTCCCTCCCTCGCTGTTGGGTTCCCTCCCTCGCTGTTGGGTTCCCTCCCTCGCTGTTGGGTCCCTCCTCTGTGGTTCCCTCCTCGCTGTTGGGTTCCCTCCCTCGTGTTGGGTTCCCTTCTCGCTGTTGGGTTCCCTCCCTCGCTGTTGGGGTTTCCCCTTCCTCGCTGTTGGGTTCCCTCCCTCGCTGTTGGGTTCCCCTTTCTCGCTGTTGGGTCCCTTCCCTCGCTGTTGGGTTCCCTCCTCGCTGTTGGGTTCCTTCCTCGCTGTTGGGTTCCTCTCGCTGTGTTCCCTTTCCTCGCTGTTGGGTTCCCTTCCTCCGTGTTGGGTTCCCTCCCTCGCTGTTGGGTTCCCTCCCTCGCTGTTGGTTCCTCTTCCTCGCTTTTGGGGTTCCCTTCCTCGCTGTTGGGTTCCCTTCCCTCGCTGTTGGGGTTTTCCCTTCCTCGCTGTTTGTTCCCTCATTCGCTGTTGTGTTCCCTCCCTCGCTGTTGGGTTCCCTCCCTCGCTGTTGGGTTCCCTCCTCGCTGTTGGGGTTTCCCTCCCTCCTGTTGGGTTCCCTCCCTCGCTGTTGGGTTCCCTCCTCGCTGTTGGGTTCCCTTCCTCGCTGTTGGGTTCCCTCCCTCGCTGTTGGGTTCCCTCCCTCTGTGGGTTCCCCCCCTCGCTGTTGGGTTCCCTCCCTCGCTGTTGGGTTCCCTCCCTCGCTGTTGGGTTCCCTTCCTCGCTGTTGGGTTCCCTCCCTCGCTGTTGGGTTCCCTTCCTCGCTGTTGGGTTCCCTCCCTCGCTGTTGGGTTCCCTTCCTCGCTGTTGGGTTCCCTCCTCGCTGTTGGGTTCCCTCCCTCGCTGTTGGGTTCCCTTCCCTCGCTGTTGGGTTCCCTCCCTCGCTGTTGGGTTCCCTTCCCTCGCTGTGGGTTCCCTCCCTCGCTGTTGGTTCCCTTCCTCGCTGTTGGGTTCCCTTCCTCGCTGTTGGGGTTCCCTCCCTCGCTGTTGGGTTCCCCTCCCTCCGCTGTTTGGGTTCCCTTCCCTTTCGCTGTTGGGTTCCCTTCCTCGCTGTTGGGTTCCTCCCCGCTGTTGGGTTTCCCCTTTCCCTCGCTGTTGGGTTCCCTTCCCTCGCTTTTGGGTTCCCTCCCTCGCTTTTGGGGTTTTCCCTTCCTCGCTGTTGGGTTCCCTCCCTCGCTGTTGGGCTCCCTTCCTCGCTGTTGGGTTCCCTCCCTCGCTGTTGGGTTCCCTTCCTCGCTGTTGGGTTCCCTCCCTCGCTGTTGGGTTCCTCCTCTTTTTCCCTCCCTCGCTGTTGGGTTCCCTCCCTCGCTGTTGGGTTCCTTCCCTCGCCGTTGGGATCCCTCTCCTCCCTCGCTGTTGGGTTCCCTCCCTCGCTGTTGGGTTCCCTTCCTCGCTGTTGGGTTCCCTCCCTCGCTGTTGGGTTCCCTCCCTCGCTGTTGGGTTCCCTCCCTCGCTGTTGGGTTCCCTCCCTCGCTGTTGGGTTCCCTCCCTCGCTGTTGGTTCCCTTCCTCGCTGTTGGGTTCCCTCCCTCGCTGTTGGGTTCCCTCCTCGCTGTTGGGTTCCCTTCCTCGCTGTTGGGTTCCCTTCTCGCTGTTGGGTTCCCTTCCTCGCTGTTGGGTTCCCTTCCTCGCTTTTGGGGTTCCCTCCCTCGCTGTTGGGTTCCCTCCCTCGCTGTTGGGTTCTCTTCCTCGCTGTTGGGTTCCCTTCCTCGCTGTTGGGTTCCCTTCCTCGCTGTTGGGTTCCCTTCCTCGCTGTTGGGTTCCCTTCCTCGCTGTTGGGTTCCCTCCCTCGTTGTTGGGTTCCTTCCCTCGCTGTTGGGTTCCCTTCCTCGCTGTTGGTTTCCCTTCCTCGCTGTTGGGTTCCCTCCCTCGCTGTTGGGTTCCCTTCCTCGCTGTTGGGTTCCCTCCCTCGCTGTTGGGTTCCCTCCCTCGCTGTTGGGTTCCCTTCCTCGCTGTTGGGTTCCCTCCCTCGCTGTTGGGTTCCCTCCCTCGGTGTTGGGTTCCCTCCCTCGGTGTTGGGTTCCCTCCCTCGCTGTTGGGTTCCCATCCCTCGTGTTGGGTTCCCTCCCTCGCTGTTGGGTTCCCCCTCGCTGTTGGGTTCCCTCCCTCGGTGTTGGGTTCCCTCCCTCGGTGTTGGGTTCCCTCCCTCGCTGTTGGGTTCCCTCCCTCGCTGTTGGGTTCCCTCCCTCGCTGTTGGGTTCCCTTCCTCGCTGATGGGTTCCCTCCCTCGTGTTGGGTTCCCTTCCTCGCTGTTGGGTTCCCTTCCTCGCTGTTGGGTTCCCTCCCTCGCTGTTGGGTTCCCTCCCTCGCTGTTGGGTTCCCTCCCTCGCTGTTGGGTTCCCTCCCTCGCTGTTGGGTTCCCTCCCTCGCTGTTGGGTTCCCTTTCTCGCTGTTGGGTTCCCTTCCTCGCTGTTGGGCTCCCTTTCCCTCGCTGTTGGGTTCCTCCCTCGCTGTTGGGTTCCCTCCCTCGCTGTTGGGTTCCCTCCCTCGCTGTTGGGTTCCTTCCCTCGCCGTTGGGTTCCCTCCCTCGCTGTTGGGTTCCCTTCCTCGCTGTTGGGTTCCCTCCCTCGCTGTTGGGTTCCCTTCCTCGCTGTTGGGTTCCCTCTCTCGCTGTTGGGTTCCCTCCCTCGCTTTTGGGTTCCCTTCCCCTCGCTGTTGGGTTCCCCCCCTCGCTGTTGGTTCCCTCCCTCGCTTTTGGGTTTCCCTTTCTCGCTGTTGGGTTCCCTCCCTCACTGTTGGGTTCCCTCCCTCGCTGTTGGGTCCCCTTCCTCGCTGTTGGGTTCCCTTCCTCGCTGTTGGGTTCCCTTCCTCGCTGTTGGGCTCCCTCTCTCGCTGTTGGGTTCCCTCCCTCGCTGTTGGGTTCCCTCCCTCGCTGTTGGGTTCCCTTCCTCGCTGTTCGGTTCCCTTCCTCGCTGTTGGGTTCCTTCCCTCGCTGTTGGGTTCCCTTCCTCGCTGTTAGGTTCCCTTCCGCGCTGTTGGGTTCCCTTCCTCGCTGTTGGGTTCCCTTCCTCGCTGTTGGGTTCCCTCCCTCGCTGTTGGGTTCCCTCCCTCGCTGTTGGGTTCCCTCCCTCGCTGTTGGGTTCCCTTCCTCGCTTTTGGGGTTTTCCTCTTCCTCGCTGTTGGGTTCTCTTCCTCGCTGTTGGGTTCCCTCCCTCGCTGTTGGGTTCCCTTCCTCGCTGTTGGGTTCCCTAACTCGCTGTTGGGTTCCCTTCCTCGCTGTTGGGTTCTCTCCCTCGCTGCTGTTTTCCCTCCCTCTCTGTTGGGTTCCCTCCCTCGCTGTTGTTTTCCCTCCCTCTCTGTTGGGTTCCCTCCCTCTCTGTTGGGTTCCCTCTCTCGCTGTTGTTTTCCCTCCCTCTCTGTTGGGTTCCCTCCCTCGCTGTTGAGTTCCCTTCCTCGCTGTTGGGTTCCCTTCCTCGCTGTTGGGTTTTCCCCTTTTCCCTCGCTTTTGGGTTCCCTCCTCGCTGTTGGGTTCCCTCCCTCGCTGTTGGGTTCCCTTCCTCGCTGTTGGGTTCCCTCCCTCGCTGTTGGGTTCCTTTCCTCGCTGTTGGGTTCCCTTCCTCGCTGTATGGTTCCCTTCCTCGCTGTTGGGTTCCCTCCCTCGCTGTTGGGTTCCCTCCCTCGCTGTTGGGTTCCCTCCCTCGCTGTTGGGTTCCCTCCCTCGCTGTTGGTTCCCTCCCTCGCTGTTGGGATCCCTTCCTCGCTGTTGGGTTCCCTCCCTCGCTGTTGGGTTCCCTTCCTCGCTGTTGGGTTCCCTTCCTCGCTGTTGGGTTCCCTTCCTCGCTGTTGGGTTCCCTTCCTCGCTGTTGGGTTCCCTCCCTCGCTGTTGGGTTCCCTTCCTCGCTGTTTGGTTCCCTCCCTCGCTGTTGGGTTCCCTCCCTCGCTGTTGGGTTCCCTTCCTCGCTGTTGGGTTCCCTTATTCGCTGTTGGGTTCCCTTCCTCGCTGTTGGGTTCCCTTCCTCGCTGTTGGGTTCCCTCCCTCGCTGTTGGGTTCCCTCCCTCGCTGTTGGGTTCTCTTCCTCGCTGTTGGGTTCCCTTCCTCGCTGTTGGGTTCCCTTCCTCGCTGTTGGGTTCACTTCCTCGCTGTTGGGTTCCCTCCCTCGCTTTTGGGGTTTTCCCTCCGTCGTTGTTGGGTTTCCCTCCCTCGCTGTTGGGTTCCCTTCCTCGCTTTTGGGGTTTCCCTTCCTCGCTGTTGGGTTCCCTCCCTCGCTGTTGGGTTCCCTTCCTCGCTGTTGGGTTCCCTCCCTCGCTGTTGGGTTCCCTCCCTCGCTGTTGGGTTCCCTTCCTCGCTGTTGGTTTCTCTTCCTCGCTGTTGGGTTCCCTTCCTCACTGTTGGGTTCCCTCCCTGCGTGTTGGGTTCCCTCCCTCGCTGTTGGGTTCCCTCCCTCGTGTTGGTTTCCCTTCCTCGCTGTTGGTTCCCTCCCCTCGCTGTTGGGTTCCCTTCCTCGCTGTTGGGTTTCCCTCCCCGCTGTTGGGTTCCCTCCCCTCGCTGTTGGTTTCTCCTCCCTCGGTGTTGGGTTCCCTCCCTCGCTGTTGGGTTCCCTCCCTCGCTGTTGGGTTCCCTCCCTCGCTGTTGGGTTCCCTTCCTCACTGTTGGGTTCCCTCCCTCGCTGTTGGGTTCCCTCCCTCGCTGTTGGGTTCCCTCCCTCGCTGTTGGTTTCCCTCCCTCGCTGTTGGGTTCCCTTCCTCGCTGTTTTGTTCCCTCCCTCGCTGTTGGTTTCCCTCCCTCGCTGTTGGGTTCCCTTCCTCGCTGTTGGGTTCCCTCCCTCGCTGTTGGGTTCCCTCCCTCGCTGTTGGGTTCCCTCCCTCGCTGTTGGGTTCCCTCCCTCGCTGTTGGTTTCCCTCCCTCGCTGTTGGGTTCCCTCCCTCGCTGTTGGTTCCCTTCCTCGCTGGTTGGGTTTCCCTCCCTCTCTGTTGGGTTCCCTCCCTCTCTGTTGGGTTCCCTCCCTCGCTGTTGGGTTCCCTCCCTCGCTGTTGGGTTCCCTCCCTCGCTGTTGGGTTCCCTCCCTCGCTGTTGGGTTCCCTCCCTCGCTGTTGGGTTCCCTTCCTCGCTGTTGGGTTCCCTCCCTCGCTGTTGGGTTCCCTTCCTCGCTGTTGGGTTCCCTCCCTCGCTGTTGGGTTCCCTTCCTCGCTGTTGGGTTCCCTCCCTCGCTGTTGGGTTCCCTTCCTCGCTGTTGGGTTCCCTCCCTCGCTGTTGGGTTCCCTCCCTCGCTGTTGGGTTCCCTCCCTCGCTGTTGGGTTCCCTCCCTCGCTGTTGGGTTCCCTTCCTCGCTGTTTGGGTTCCCTCTCCTCGCTGTTGGTTCCCTTCCTCGCTGTTGGGGTTCCCTTCCTCGCTGTTGGGTTCCCTCCCTCGCTGTTGGGTTCCCCCCCGATCGCTGTTGGGTTCCCTCCTCGCTGTTGGGTTCCCTCCCTCGCTGTTGGGTTCCCTCCCTCGCTGTTGGGTTCCCTTCCTCGCTGTTGGGTTCCGTCCCTCGCTGTTGCGTTCCTTCCTCGCTTTTGGGGTTTTCCCTCCCTCCACTGTTGGGGTTTTCCCTCCTCGCTGTGGGTTCCCTTCCTCGCTGTTGGGTTCCCTCCCCCTCGCTGTTGGGTTCCCTCCCTCGCTTTTGGGGGTTTTCCCTCCCTCGCTGTTGGGTTCCGTCCCTCGCTGTTGGGTTACCCTCCCTCGCTGTTGGGTTCCCTCCCTCGCTGTTGGGTTCCCTTTCCCCTCGCTGTTTGGGTTCCCTCCCTCGCTGTTGGGTTTCCCTTCCTCGCTGTTGGGTTCCCTCCCTCGCTGTTGGGTCCCTTCCTCGCTGTTGGGTTCCCTTCCTCGCTGTTGGGTTCCCTTCCTCGCTGTTGGGTTCCCTCCCTCGCTGTTGGGTTCCCTCCCTCGCTGTTGGGTTCCCTCCCTCGCTGTTGGGTTCCCTTCCTCGCTGATGGGTTCCCTCCCTCGCTGTTGGGTTCCCTTCCTCGCTGTTGGGTTCCCTTCCTCGCTGTTGGGTTCCCTCTTTCGCTGTTGGGTTCCCTCCCTCGCTGTTGGGTTCCCTCCCTCGCTGTTGGTTCCCTCCCCTCGCGGGTTGGGTTCCCTTCCTCGCTGTTGGGTTCCCTTCCTCGCTGTTGGGTTCCCTCCCTCGCTGTTGGGTTCCCTTCCTCGCTGTTGGGTTCCCTCCCTCACTGTTGGGTTCCCTCCCTCGCTGTTGGGTTCCCTCCCTCGCTGTTGGGTTCCCTCCCTCACTGTTGGGTTCCGTCCCTCGCTGTTGGGTTCCCTCCTTCGCTGTTGGGTTCCCTCCCTCGCTGTTGGGTTCCCTCCCTCACTGTTGGGTTCCGTCCCTCGCTGTTGGGTTCCCTCCCTCGCTGTTGGGTTCCCTCCCTCACTGTTGGGTTCCCTCCCTCACTGTTGGGTTCCCTCCCTCACTGTTGGGTTCCCTCCCTCACTGTTGGGTTCCGTCCCTCGCTGTTGGGTTCCCTCCCTCACTGTTGGGTTCCGTCCCTCGCTGTTGGGTTCCCTCCCTCACTGTTGGGTTCCCTCCCTCACTGTTGGGTTCCCTCCCTCACTGTTGGGTTTCCGTCCTCGCTGTTGGGTTCCCTCCCTCGCTGTTGGGTTCCCTCCCTCGCTGTTGGGTTCCCTCCCTCACTGTTGGGTTCCGTCCCTCGCTGTTGGGTTCCCTCCCTCGCTGTTGGGTTCCCTTCCTCACTGTTGGGTTCCCTCCCTCACTGTTGGGTTCCCTCCCTCACTGTTGGGTTCCCTCCCTCACTGTTGGGTTCCGTCCCTCGCTGTTGGGTTCCCTCCCTCACTGTTGGGTTCCGTCCCTCGCTGTTGGGTTCCCTCCCTCGCTGTTGGGTTCCCTCCCTCACTGTTGGGTTCCCTCCCTCGCTGTTGGGTTCCCTCCCTCGCTGTTGGGTTCCCTCCCTCACTGTTGGATTCCGTCCCTCACTGTTGGGTTCCGTCCCTCGCTGTTGGGTTCCCTCCCTCGCTGTTGGGTTCCCTCCCTCGCTGTTGGGTTCCGTCCCTCACTGTTGGGTTCCGTCCCTCGCTGTTGGGTTCCCTCCCTCACTGTTGGGTTCCCTCCCTCGCTGTTGGGGTTTCCCTCCCTCGCTGTTGGGTTCCCTCTCTCACTGTTGGGTTCCGTCCCTCACTGTTGGGTTCCGTCCCTCGCTGTTGGGTTCCCTCCCTCGCTGTTGGGTTCCCTCCCTCGCTGTTGGGTTCCGTCCCTCGCTGTTGGGTTCCCTCCCTCGCTGTTGGGTTCCCTCCCTCGCTGTTGGGTTCCCTCCCTCACTGTTGGGTTCCGTCCCTCACTGTTGGGTTCCGTCCCTCGCTGTTGGGTTCCCTCCCTCACTGTTGGGTTCCCTCCCTCGCTGTTGGGTTCCCTCCCTCGCTGTTGGGTTCCCTCCCTCACTGTTGGGTTCCGTCCCTCACTGTTGGGTTCCGTCCCTCGCTGTTGGGTTCCCTTCCTCGCTGTTGGGTTCCCTCCCTCACTGTTGGGTTTTCCGTCCCTCACTGTTGGTTCCGTCCCTCGCTGTTGGGTTCCCTCCTCGCTGTTGGGTTCCGTCCCTCACTGTTTGGGTTCCGTCCCTCGCTGTTGGGTTCCCTCCCTCACTGTTGGGTTCCCTCCCTCGCTGTTGGGTTCCCTCCCTCGCTGTTGGGTTCCCTCCCTCACTGTTGGGTTCCGTCCCTCACTGTTGGGTTCCGTCCCTCGCTGTTGGGTTCCCTCCCTCACTGTTGGGTTCCCTCCCTCGCTGTTGGGTTCCCTCCCTCGCTGTTGGGTTCCCTCCCTCACTGTTGGGTTCCGTCCCTCACTGTTGGGTTCCGTCCCTCGCTGTTGGGTTCCCTTCCTCGCTGTTGGGTTCTAGTCTTCATATTCACATGATTTGTGTAGGGACCAAAAGCTCGAGTGTAATATAAGGGGATGAGGCAGGTGTGGGGATGAGGCAGGTGTGGGGATGAGGCAGGTGTGGGGATGAGGCAGGTGTGGGGATGAGGCAGGTGTGGGGATGAGGCAGGTGTGGGGATGAGGCAGGGGGTGGGGATGAGGCAGGTGTGGGGATGAGGCAGGTGTGGGGATGAGGCAGGTGTGGGGATGAGGCAGGTGTGGGGATGAGGCAGGTGGGGGGAAATGAGGCAGGTGTGGGGATGAGGCAGGTGTGGGGATGAGGCAGGTGTGGGGATGAGGCAGGTGTGGGGATGAGGCAGGTGTGGGATGAGGCAGGTGTGGGGATGAGGCAGGTGTGGGGATGAGGCAGGTGTGGGGATGAGGCAGGTGTGGGGATGAGGCAGGTGTGGGGATGAGGCAGGTGTGGGGATGAGGCAGGTGTGGGGATGAGGCGGGTGTGGGGATGAGGCAGGTGTGGGGATGAGGCAGGTGTGGGATGAGGCAGGTGTGGGGATGAGGCAGGTGTGGGGATGAGGCAGGTGTGGGGATGAGGCAGGTGTGGGGATGAGGCAGGTGTGGGGATGAGGCAGGTGTGGGGATGAGGCAGGTGTGGGGGATGAGGCAGGTGTGGGGATGAGGCAGGTGTGGGGATGAGGCAGGTGTGGGGATGAGGCAGGCGTGGGGATGAGGCAGGCGTGGGGATGAGGCAGGCGTGGGGATGAGGCAGGTGTGGGGATGAGGCAGGTGTGGGGATGAGGCAGGTGTGGGGATGAGGCAGGTGTGGGCATGAGGCAGGTGTGGGCATGAGGCAGGTGTGGGCATGAGGCAGGGTGTGGGCATGAGACAGGTGTGGGGATGAGGCAGCTGTGGGCATGAGGCAGGTGTGGGCGTGAGGCGGGTGTGGGCGTGAGACGGGTGTGGGCATGAGGCAGGTGTGGGGCATGAGGCAGGTGTGGGCGTGAGGCAGGTGTGGGCGTGAGGCAGGTGTGGGGATGAGGCAGGTGTGGGGATGAGGCAGGTGTGGGATGAGGCAGGTGTGGGCATGAGGCAGGTGTGGGCATGAGGCAGGTGTGGGCATGAGACAGGTGTGGGCATGAGGCAGGTGTGGGCATGAGGCAGGTGTGGGCATGAGGCGGGTGTGGGCGTGAGACGGGTGTGGGCATGAGGCAGGTGTGGGCGTGAGGCAGGTGTGGGCGTGAGGCAGGTGTGGGCGTGAGGCAGGTGTGGGCATTAGGCAGGTGGGCATGAGGCATGTGTGGGCATGAGGCAGGTGTGGGCATGAGGCAGGTGTGGGCATGAGACAGGTGTGGGCATGAGACAGGTGTGGGCATAAGGCAGGTGTGGGCATGAGACAGGTGTGGGCATGAGGCAGGTGTGTGCATTAGGCAGGTGTGGGCATGAGGCAGGTGTGGGCATGAGGCAGGTGTGGGCATGAGGCAGGTGTGGGCGTGAGGCAGGTGTGGACGTGAGGCAGGTGTGGGCGTGAGGCAGGTGTGGGCGTGAGGTAGGTGTGGGTTTTGAGGCAGGTGTGGGCGTGAGGCAGGTGTGGGTGTGAGGCAGGTGTGGGCGTGAGGCAGGTGTGGGCATGAGGCAGGTGGGCATGAGGCGGGTTTGTGGGCATGAGGCAGGTGTGGGCATGAGGCAGGTGTGGGCATGAGAGTGTGGGCATGAGACAGGTGTGGACATGAGGCGGGTGTGTGCATTAGGCAGGTGTGGGCATGAGGCAGGTGTGGACATGAGGCAGGTGTGGGCATGAGGCAGGTGTGGGCATGAGGCAGGTGTGGGCATGAGGCAAGTGTGGGCATGCAGGTGTGGGCGTGAGGCAGGTGTGGGCGTGAGGCAGGTGTGGGCGTGAGGCAGGTGTGGGTATGAGGCAGGTGGCATGAGGCAGGTGTGGGCATGAAGCAGGTGTGGGCATGAGGCAGGTGTGGCCGTGAGGCAGGTGTGGCCGTGAGGCAGGTGTGGGCTTGAGGCAGGTGTGGGCGTGAGGCAGGTGTGGGCATTAGGCAGGTGAGCATGAGGCAGGTGTGGGCATGAGGCAGGTGTGGGCATGAGGCAGGTGTGGGCATAAGGCAGGTGTGTGTATTAGGCAGGTGTGGGCATGAGGCAGGTGTGGGCATGAGGCAGGTGTGGGCATGAGGCAGGTGTGGGCGTGAGGCAGGTGTGGGCGTGAGGCAGGTGTGGGCGTGAGGCAGGTGTGGGCATGAGGCAGGTGTGGTCATGTGGCTGGGCACTAGCCTGTCATTTTAAGTTTACAATGTAGGTAAATGTGGGAGGCAGTGTGTCTAGACACAGCGGTCCCTTACTCTGCTATAGCTGGTGAGGTTATCTGGTGGAGAGACGACTGGCTCGTCCAGCGAGGTGGATGCTCTTGTCAGCTGTATTTTAGAGGGTGAATCTGCTTCTGAAACTGGTGCTGTAGGAGTTTGTATACCTTTTTTATTAGTACGAAAATAGATCTCTGTTTCCCCATATTTTTGTAGTTGAGTAATGCGAGCAAAAAAAAAAAAAGCGTGTATAAGGTTTCTACACCGCAAAATTGATAGAAGGTGGATTCTTTGGAGAGAAACGTTAATGAGCTGAGAGCGCTAAAGGGCAACCGAGAAAATGGGTGAGCCATTATCAGCAAACTTTGCTGAGACCAAAAAAATACATCCTTGTATTTTCTCATACAGTGTGTATTCCTGTCTCGGGATACCAGCCCACGCGAATATAAAGCGATTATTTTTCCCCGATCAATAGAGTTGCTCTGTATAGAGTTTATTAAAAGTATTGAGTGTCCGTCAGTGGAGTGAAGGTGAAGAGATGTACAGTGTTCTGCTGTGAGGTGAAGAATCTTACAGCCTCGTTCCAGGTATGACAGGTTGGTTACAAGACTCTTACAGCCTCGCTCCAGGTATGACAGGTTGGTTACAAGACTCTTACAGCCTCGCTCCAGGTATGACGGTTGGTTACAAGACTCTTACAGCCTCGCTCCAGGTATGACAGGTTGGTTACAAGACTCTTACAGCCTCGCTCCAGGTATGACAGGTTGGTTACAAGACTCTTACAGCCATCGCTCCAGGTATGACAGGTTGGTTACAAGATTCTTACAGCCTCGCTCCAGGTATGACAGGTTGGTTACAAGACTCTTACAGCCTCGCTCCAGGTATGACAGGTTGGTTACAAGACTCTTACAGCCTCGCTCCAGGTATGACAGGTTGGTTACAAGACTCTTACAGCCTCGCTCCAGGTATGACAGGTTGGTTACAAGACTCTTACAGCCTCGCTCCAGGTATGACAGGTTGGTTACAAGACTCTTACAGTCTCGCTCCAGGTATGACAGGTTGGTTACAAGACTCTTACAGCCTCGCTCCAGGTATGACAGGTTGGTTACAAGATTCTTACAGCCTCGCTCCAGGTATGACAGGTTGGTTACAAGACTCTTACAGCCTCGCTCCAGGTATGACAGGTTGGTTACAAGACTCTTACAGCCTCGCTCCAGGTATGACAGGTTGGTTACAAGACTCTTACAGCCTCGCTCCAGGTATGACAGGTTGGTTACAATAATCTTACAGCCTCGCTCCAGGTATGACAGGTTGGTTACAAGAATCTTACAGTCTCGCTCCAGGTATGACAAGTTGGTTACAAGAATCTTACAGCCTCGCTCCAGGTATGACAGGTTGGTTACAAGACTTACAGCCTCGCTCCAGGTATGACAGGTTGGTTACAAGAATCTTACAGCCTCGCTCCAGGTATGACAGGTTGGTTACAAGAATCTTACAGCCTCGCTCCAGGTATGACAGGTTGGTTACAATAATCTTACAGCCTCGCTCCAGGTATGACAGGTTGGTTACAAGAATCTTAGTCTCGCTCCAGGTATGACAAGTTGGTTACAAGAATCTTACAGCCTCGCTCCAGGTATGACAGGTTGGTTACAAGACTTACAGCCTCGCTCCAGGTATGACAGGTTGGTTACAAGAATCTTACAGCCTCGCTCCAGGTATGACAGGTTGGTTACAAGACTTACAGCCTCGCTCCAGGTATGACAGGTTGGTTACAAGAATCTTACAGCCTCGCTCCAGGTATGACAGGTTGGTTACAAGAATCTTACAGCCTCGCTCCAGGTATGACAGGTTGGTTACAAGAATCTTACAGTTTCGCTCCAGGTATGACAGGTTGGTTACAAGAATCTTACAGCCTCGCTCCAGGTATGACAGGTTGGTTACAAGAATCTTACAGCCTCGCTCCAGGTATGACAGGTTGGTTACAAGAATCTTACAGTCTCGCTCCAGGTATGACAGGTTGGTTACAAGAATCTTACAGCCTCGCTCCAGGTATGACAGGTTGGTTACAAGAATCTTACAGCCTCGCTCCAGGTATGACAGGTTGGTTACAAGAATCTTACAGCCTCGCTCCAGGTATGACAGGTTGGGTACAAGACTTACAGCCTCGCTCCAGGTATGACAGGTTGGTTACAAGAATCTTACAGCCTCGCTCCAGGTATGACAGGTTGGTTACAAGAATCTTACAGCCTCGCTCCAGGTATGACAGGTTGGGTACAAGACTTACAGCCTCGCTCCAGGTATGACAGGTTGGTTACAAGAATCTTACAGCCTCGCTCCAGGTATGACAGGTTGGTTACAAGAATCTTACAGCCTCGCTCCAGGTATGACAGGTTGGGTACAAGACTTACAGCCTCGCTCCAGGTATGACAGGTTGGTTACAAGGTTCTTGCAGCCTCGCTCCAGGTATGACAGGTTGGTTACAAGAATCTTACAGCCTCGCTCCAGGTATGACAGGTTGGTTACAAGAATCTTACAGCCTCGCTCCAGGTATGACAGGTTGGTTACAAGAATCTTACAGCCTCGCTCCAGGTATGACAGGTTGGGTACAAGACTTACAGCCTCGCTCCAGGTATGACAGGTTGGTTACAAGGTTCTTGCAGCCTCGCTCCAGGTATGACAGGTTGGTTACAAGAATCTTACAGCCTCGCTCCAGGTATGACAGGTTGGTTACAAGGTTCTTGCAGCCTCGCTCCAGGTATGACAGGTTGGTTACAAGAATCTTACAGCCTCGCTCCAGGTATGACAGGTTGGTTACAAGGTTCTTGCAGCCTCGCTCCAGGTATGACAGGTTGGTTACAAGAATCTTACAGCCTCGCTCCAGGTATGACAGGTTGGTTACAAGGTTCTTGCAGCCTCGCTCCAGGTATGACAGGTTGGTTACAATAATCTTACAGCCTCGCTCCAGGTATGACAGGTTGGTTACAATAATCTTACAGCCTCGCTCCAGGTATGACAGGTTGGTTACAAGAATCTTACAGCCTCGCTCCAGGTATGACAGGTTGGTTACAAGAATCTTACAGCCTCGCTCCAGGTATGACAAGTTGGTTACAAGAATCTTACAGCCTCGCTCCAGGTATGACAGGTTGGTTACAAGAATCTTACAGCCTCGCTCCAGGTATGACAGGTTGGTTACAATAATCTTACAGCCTCGCTCCAGGTATGACAAGTTGGTTTCAAGGTTCTTGCAGCCCCGTAATTCACTCGATGGAATCTGAATATGTTAGGTTTATAACTTATATATTGTGTATTTCAATATGTTTATATGTCATCATCTGATGGACTAATAAATAAAGTCCAGCCATGTCTTAAGTGTTGGTCTTGTCGCCTCTGCTATTCAGGAGTACTGATCTGTCCCCTCAAGCAACTCGTAATGGTTTCAGAGTGATGCATTTACCAGAACTCTTATGATTATTTAGTCTTTGCCGGGGTGGAGCAAGAGTTTTCTTTAAAAAAATGCCAGGAATGGCAAGAGAGAGAGAGAGAGAGAGAGACAGAGACAGAGAGAGAGAATAAGTTTGAGAGCCATAGTGAGTCGCACTGGAGCTTGTTTTCTAGCCCTCCTGTTTTCTGATCCTCCTGTTTTCTGACCCTCCTGTTTTCTGACCCTCCTGTTTTCTGACCCTCCTGTTTTCTGACCCTCCTGTTTTCTGACCCTCCTGTTTTCTAGCTCTCCTGTTTTCTGATCCTCCTGTTTTCTGACCCTCCTGTTTTCTGACCCTCCTGTTTTCTGACCCTCCTGTTTTCTAGCTCTCCTGTTTTCTGATCCTCCTGTTTTCTGACCCTCCTGTTTTCTGACCCTCCTGTTTTCTGACCCTCCTGTTTTCTGATCCTCCTGTTTTCTGACCCTCCTGTTTTTTGACCCTCCTGTTTTCTGACCCTCCTGTTTTCTAGCTCTCCTGTTTTCTGATCCTCCTGTTTTCTGACCCTCCTGTTTTCTGACCCTCCTGTTTTCTGACCCTCCTGTTTTTTGACCCTTCTGTTTCTAGCTCTCCTGTTCTTGAGCCACCGTTTTCAGGTTTATTATATTATGTTTCTCTGTTACAATACATTTATGTTGACAGTGGTAGTGATGAGTCAGAACAACGGGAGTGAAAGTAATTACTGTGCTCACTTACACTAATTACAGTTAAGACACCGGGCGGTCTAGGGTACCTAGGTACCGGTCTGGCATGTGGGCGTGGGGCAGGTGTGAGCGTGAGGCAGGTGTGGGCGTGGGACAGATGTGTGGCCTCGTTGCCATATTCTTCACGCTGTGTAGTGACGGGAAGCTACAAGGGAACGCGAGGAGGGGAATTAGCAGGTCAGACGGGAGGAAGAGCAGGGGGAGGGGCCGAACAAAAACTTAAGGAATGTATGTTGGCGAAACTAGCGAGGAATGTGAATTATCAAGGCCACCAGGATGAGAAAGATAGGTAGCCAGAGAGGGGATGGGGGCAGTGAGGGGTGACAGAGAAGTGAGGGGTGAGAGGGAAGTGAGGGGTGAGAGGGAAGTGAGGGGTGAGAGGGAAGTGAGGGGTGAGAGAGATGTGTAGTGAAGGGGCAGTGGTTAGGAGACAGTGGGGGGGGGGTCAGTGAGAGGAAGTGGGGAGTGTTTTAGGTACAAATTACACAATAGTTTAGATTACAGTTGTGTTGCGCACACTAAGACGTGTTAGTTATCTACCCAGGACAGCCCAAAACGGGTTAAACAAAGTAACATTTCCATTAATGTCGTTGTAGTATCTTAGTTTCAAAAGCTTCGTTTTTATAGTAACAATCAGTCTTTATTGATAACAATGGAAATAAAACAAACTTGAGTAAATCAGAAATCTCCTTAATATAAGGGTATACGAATATTAGCTATACGTGACATCTCTCTCCTTCCTGTTTGAAGCTTCGTTCAATAGGAACCTTTAAGCTCTCTTCCTGAACTGGTTCATCCTAGGACTGGCTTTGACATGTTCAGACAATCCGTTCTATTCCTTTAATGTTGTATAATAAAATGTATTTGAGGACTGACCACCTACTGTAAAACAAAATTGTGTTCCCATCCCGTAGTACCATACTGGTTGTGACTCCTAACCTTGACAAACTTCACACTAAGATATTTTGGACACTGCTTGTGAACAATTTTATGAACATGATTGAACTTCATCTGCTGGATATTCAGCATATCCAGTTGTAATTCATCCTGGCCTACATTGCTCTCTTGGACCCAGGTCCTGGGTGAGTCTCAGTTTTCTTCTGGGTGATTTGTAGTCTCTTTCAGTTTTTTTTGTTTTTGTGTTAGAGCAGATTACCACGAAGAGCAAGAATAATCTACATGATATTGTATAAGAGCCCGACATAGGGCCCTGCGAGCCTCAGTAGGTAGATACTGTGAATGTCTGTAGAGGAACTTGAAGCTGGCGTTTGCATATTTTATTACAATACTGACTATCAATTCTCCTGACATGCTTGCTTGGGCTAACGGGTATACCCAGATATTTCACTGAAAGCACTGTTGTGGCGGGTTCCCCGTTAAAACAGTATTTTCAAAACATTCACACTTTTCATTTTACCTTTTGTGCTGAAGAGTCTGGCTTCAGTTGTTCCTAAGTGATAGCTTATCTACTAACGATCTGGCGCTGCAGTACATTAGCTATTTCCCGTGGGTCTTTTCCTGAGATTAACTCGCTGTCATCTGCATACAATAGAAGAACATGTCATTTACTTAACGCAGAAATGGTAGGGGACTCGGAATATTTCCGTGGGGAACCCTACATGTTATCAGCTAGGGTTTTGATTCTGTATCACTGACCTTGACACATTGTTTCCTGTCGCTCCAGCAAGACTAACCAATCTACAGAACCTATGCCCATACTTGTAGTTTCTCGCACAATAAATTATGATTAACGGTATCGAGTGCCTTTTCCAGATCCAGGGTCACCATTGCTATGAGATTCCCTAACGACATTTGAGGTCGACATTTTAGGTCAGAGTTGCAACAACGACGTGAATGAAGTAAACAGTGGAGGGCGAGGTAGACAGTGGAGGGCGAAGTAGATAGTGGAGGGTGAGGTAGATAGTGGAGAGTGAGGTAGATAGTGGAGAGTGAGGTAGATAGTGGAGAGTGAGGTAGACTGAGGAATAAGCTCTTGGGCCCTTAGAGAAGATACAAGTTTAATCCTTTATAAATACAATAATGTAAAATTTAATAAGAATCAGCAAGAGAATGACATGAAAGTTGACAGTAAGATAACATTTAAACATAAATAATATAAAAATTGCTGCTAGTCCTAAATGAAGACAGAAAGGAAAAGTAAAGAAAAAACTGAATGTAAAGTAGTGATACACTACAGAAAATAATAGTTGAGCACTGACTCCTGGTCGTATAGGAAGGTGATCCAGTAGTAATGAAGATTATCTTGTATAGAAGATATAACGATTGTCTACTCTGCTGCGGTGTTACATCAAGTGGTGTGAAGGAAGGATGGAAGCTGTAAGTCACACCATGTGTCGGGAGATGCTTCATAGATGATGTTGAGAAGTTGCCTGAGTCTGAACGTAGTAATGACAGGTTGGGTGGGTACGTACCAGTGTTGAGGAGATGGCAGGTATGTACCAGTGTTGAGGAGATGGCAGGTACGTACCAGTGTTGAAATAGCAGGTACGTACCATTGTTGAGGAGATGGCAGGTACGTACCAGTATTGAGATGGCAGGTACTTACCAGTATTGAGATGGCAGGTACTTACCAGTGTTGAGGAGATGGCAGGTACGTATCAGTGTTGAGATGGCAGGTACGTACCAGTGTTGAGGAGATGGCAGGTAAGCATACAGAAGCACCTACACCAACGGTGAGTTTTACAGAGTAATACAGCTGGGTTGGCGAAGTAGATGTGAACAAAACGTACACAGTCACTGGCTGTGGTTCAGTAGCTCTTCTGATTCCTCGCAGACAAGGTGACCTGATTTTGTCACTCAGGCTGAGAGGAAAAAACACAACAGTTACCAAAGAGCTAAAGTAAATATATTTCACGTTAGGCTGAAGGCCCTTAAAAGAATAATTGTCACAAGAAATTATTTTACCTTAAAATAATAAAAGAAAATGGTCACTGTGAGAACAAGTAACAGCTGTAAAAGAAGACAAAAAATAGCCCAAATAACTCAGTGATACAAGGGATGAGGGAACCAGGAGTCAAGTGAGTCTCTACAGCATCACTCAACCTAAGTCACCATGGTAGTTCCTAGGCAGGCTGACAGGCGGGGCTCCCGTCAACATTCATCTACAAATAGATGAGTCCCACAGGCAAATGACCCACAACACAGTCACTTGCCCATTTCCTCTGGGATTAATATGTGCAGGCAAACTTGATTCTCACAGAGGGTTAAGATATAGTTGTAACTGTAGAAGAGTGACAGCCACAGGTGAGGCTCTCAGGGTGAGCACACAGCTATGATGACAGGTCCCTCAACACTAGAACTCTGAGGTGCAGCCACGTAACACCTGTACCTTGATGAAGAGGGATTAGGGACCAAGTACTCCCGTTCTTGTCATCAAAGTCAGGTTGCACCAATTCCTGGCCCAGCTAGGTACTTTCTCACTGGTACCTAGTGGCCAAGTACCTCCCTCTGATCCTCAGGGGCAAGTAATAGGGACCCTCCATAGGCGTGTCGTGAGGCTGAGGGACTCTCCATAGGTGTATGGTGAGGCTGAGAGACTCCATAGGTGTATGGTGAGGCTGAGAGACCAGTCTCGGTGTGGTAGGGCTGAGAGACTTTTGTGTACAGATGACAGACACACCTCAACATCAGACATCCACGAAAAATCTTTGACGCCAGGAAGTGGCGGCGATTATTGTTTCACAACCAGGAATTTTGATGTCAGGAGGTGACGAGGGGTGGAAGTAATGAGGTGATGAACGGCGGAGGTGAGGAGGGACGTGATGGAAGGTCCTCTGTGACCCCACCAACTGCCAGACTACGTCGTGGTCACATCTTTGATTCCTTTCTCAAGTGATGTGAGATTCACCTCGCCTGGTGTTTCGTTTGTACCACACGTCTTAGACCTCCAGGTACATCTTAGTAGGAAAACTTTTTTTTTTTATATTTTTTATTTAGTGTGGTGAAGGCGCCTATTCTCACTTTGCAGTGTGTTGGCGGTGGCGCTAAAGTGTATATTGCTCATGACGTGTCATACATGTATGTTATACATGCTATGTCATACAGGATGTGCAAGTATCTCTTTTTCTTCGTGCAGGTCTCAGAGTCAACACTGCGTTCAGTGACTCAGAGGTTTTACGCTTTATTTGAATATAATAATGGTACTGACACTACACACGGCACACCCTGGCCTCAGGGAACACTAAAACAACACAATTTGTTACAGGGTAGATCTAACACTTGCGTCATAATAAATTTGCACTTCTCCCGAAGAAAAAAATATCTACGTTGTGTCCTCCCCGGCCATGTGCTTCTGTTCCCCCTGGTGCGCAGGATAGGTCATATTGAAAGATGATAATTCCCAAGCAATAGCAGCTTCAGCTTTCCTGGAACGAAATCTTTGAAGCTTCTGTAGCTGACGAACCCAGCTGAAGTTTCCCAACTTTGGCTCACAGATTTCACTACTTAATGTATGAAAATCATCCTGTGTGATGGAATATGACGGGAGAGATCAAGCTAGCCTGTGTTAATGCTGTTTGACTATCATATAGCAGCACACTGCTAGTTTACACATTTTTGTTTAAAATCTGTTCATTTCATAGGTGGAAGCCTAGATTTTAATTTTAGCATTTGTCTTTGTGTCATTATCTCCGAGCCACTCAGCTAAGAGATAAATGCAGTGAGTGACCACACAATCACAGCTGTCAGAGGCTCCTCCGCCTGCCTTCTATTAAGATTGTCTAAGACAGCACCTTTTTAGAGACGGGGGAGGGGGATGAGTGTGTGTGTTGGGGGGAGGGTCTGAGAGGCTGGGGAGGAGGGAGGCTATGACTGGCAGGGAGGTGGAGTAGCTGGTACATTGATCTGGATGAGTTGGTGAGCTATGTTAAGATTCATAGAACAGGTGGTCTTGGTCTGGTGTCGATGTGGGTGGGGTGTGGTACTAAGTGTGGGAGGTCGGGGTGTAGGGGTTGCTCCCCCTTCACCCATTCTCCTCGATCCCTCACACCCTCCTCACTTCTTCACACATTCTGTCATTATAGCTACGTGATGTGGACGGTGTGTTGGTTATTACGCCCAGACGGCTCAACGCGTTTGCTGTGTCCTTCAAGCATAACTCCGTGGAACGTTCCATTGATTGTAGAGGAAGAACAGGATGAACGACTTGCCTTCCTTTGATGATCCTACTCTCCAAGGATGTAGAGAAACTACCCTTCAAGGTCTGTAGGAAACCTGCGTTATCTTTCACACCATGACAGAACTAAGAGAGGCGTGATCATCGGAGACTACCTTAGAACGTGTAGAATTCCCAGCTCCGCTTTCCTCCCCCCTCACGCTTTATTCATGACTCTGGAGAACACTATGGATGACATGCCCAGTAAGTGAAGTAGTGAATACACTCGCCAGGAACATCATGACAGCCACTAAAACGCTCACTACCATGAAGGAACTAGTCAGAAAACCGGCAGATTTAATGACTTTAAATAAGTACATGTAATCCCTTGTGGAGGATCCGAGAAAGCGTAAGTGGGAGAAACCTTTTAGAAACGTGGAGCAACGTGTAAGAGAGCACAAGTGTACTGGTACAAGTGTACTTGTTTAGCTATCAAAACTTTACGACCCAGCTCCTGGACACATTACGTGCCTCTAATCTTTTGATTACCGCCCACAGGATGAGTATGGGATGCATAATAAAGATTAAACTAACTACACAGTTCAAGACATTGTTGCGGGAATGCCTGCGTCACTCGCCGTAATTCATACGATCACCTTATGAAGTTTGATAAAGCCAGTTTATAATCACTGATGAGGAACTCAGTGAACGTCACTGTCTGGACTCTGCCACAATGGCTGCCACATTGGCTACCACAACACCATCGCCCACACCACCGCTGGTTTCACATCTCGGAAGTTTTAGCTATACTAATTCTACCCCGCCGAAAGATCATGATCGGATGAGTAAGGAAGCCGACCTGCTGTACCTGACCTCTCCCTCTCTTGACCACTATATAAGCACTATTATTGCATTTCCAATTATTGCAACTGACCGTAACACCACTTGTTCTGAAGATGGCATGCCGAGCCCTCGACACAGGCTTGCTCCAGTACACAAGAGGACTGCACTTATCCATCAATGATCATAGGAATGCAGTCACCGGCGCTCGTCATAGGGCTACTCCTTACTTGTACTCACCGGTACTCCTTCGGGAGGCAGTGACTGGTCATGGGAACCAGTGATGGGATCATCATCTGATAAAGACTCGTGTCAGACCAGTATTCCTGAGTAATATATTATGTCACTGTACTGGATTGATAAAGCTCCCGCAGCGAAACGTCTTCTGTCAGTATCCTAGTACTTCACATGTTTTATGTGCACGCTTGTCGGCATCTGATACCATATCTTTCCTAGAAAATTGATATAATGTAAATATATTAAAAACGGAGAATAATAATACTATTTTTTTTTTTTTGCGTCTGTATGATCTACAAGATTGATCCACTGTAAAAGGAATCTTTCCCATGAAGACAGTGAGAGCCCTGAACCTACACTGAGACTGACAGGAGAGGTGTCTAGCAAGAGTATACAAGGCAAAGACAGGTGAGGTAAATAGTGATTAACACCAGCGCGTATATAAGAAATACAAATGCTATAATTAGGGCATTTATTAAACCGGAGTTTGGCCAACCAGTGGCTTTATCTAATATAGAGAAGAGAAATCACCAGAGTATATGTATATATAGTGAATGAGGCCAGGTGCTGCACTGGCTGGAGGTCTGAGCTGGGTGATGGCTGTTCTGCTTGGGTAGGAATTGTTGGGCAAGGATTTCTGAAATCATAAAAATGCCGGTGTTTTGAACGATGGTGCTGGTAGTGGCGGTGAGAGCCAATTCTAAACGGAGGAGACAGGCATAAATAAAACAGATAAAAATAGGGTATTGACGTTATATTATATAACTAAGAAAGATCTCGAAATTTTGTGCCAGGTCTAACCATAGCGGTAGATTAGAGAACAACCTGCCAGGTCACACCAATGAAAAGTCAGACCTACTGGTCCATGTTTGGCAGATCCTATTGGACCATGCTTGACAGGTCCTGACCCATGCTTGACAGGTTCTCTTGTCACCTATGTAATAGTTATCCAGCCTATTTTTAAACTTGCAAAATATTTGTTTCAAAAGCTTTTACTTGGCAGTGTGTTCCACTTATCTAAAACCCATTTACTAAATCACTTCTATCCTCTACACTTTTAAAATCTAAATTTAACCACTTGACTCCCCTGCAGCCATTTCTAGTTGGGTTATACGTATATATTTTAGACTATATACCCTCTTTATTTAGCCACCAGGCCTGGTGGCTAAAGCTCTCGCTTCACACACTTAGGGTCCGGGTTCGATTCCCGGCGGGTGGAAACATTTCGACACGTTTCCTTACACCTGTTGTCCTGTTCACCTAGCAGCAAATAGGTACCTGGGTGTTAGTCGACTGGTGTGGGTCGCATCCTGGGGGACAAGACTGAGGACCAAAATGGAAATAAGTTAGACAGTCCTCGATGACGCACTGACTTTCTTGGGTTATCCTGGGTGGCTAACCCTCCGGGGTTAAAAATCCGAACGAAATCTTATCTTATCACGCCCTCCTTATTCTACGCATTTCTAGACTAAAAGTAAGGAATTTTTATAGACTTCCTTCGTAGGAACTATTTGTTATGCCAGTGATTAACTTTGATATTCTTCTGCCATTCTCTTTCATGTTTATTATGTGATATGGAGACCCCAACTGACAGGTATGATCGAGGTGATGCCTTAACTGAGAGGTATGATCTAGGTGGTGCCTCAACAACTGACAGGTATGATCTAGGTGAGGTCTCAGCAACTGAGAGGTATGATCTAGGTGAGGTCTTAACAACTGACAGGTATGATCTAGGTGATGCTTGACCAACTGAGAGGCAGGATCTAATTAAATTATCACCAACGTCTTCGAGTATAACTCTCTGTAACGTATTGATAGTCACTGGTGGGTGATACGTCTCCACAGTAAAGATACCAGAGTGGTGCACATGCGTCTTATTCATCTACCAGCTATATACAAACTTTTATATATATAAGACACATACAACGTGAGCTTACTTTAGTTTAGAAACTTTTCGCCCACCAGGGGCTTTACTTGAATGATGAAGGCCCCTGGTGAGCGAAACGTCCCAAAAATAAAATGACTTCACTAAGTATTGGTATCTCTTTTCTATATTTATTGGTAACAGAGACCTTGTGTGTATCTCTGTGTACAGAGTTGTAGTGTACCCTTGGGATTTCTGTTGCTTATACTTTTTGATGTGAAGCCAAGATGTCTATTAATTTTATTGCGAACACTTATGCACTGTTGGCTTTAAATTTCTGTTAAGTAGAATTCCTCTTTTTATTGTATTTTCTTTAGGTTTTACATTAGTTTGTGTGTACCCTGGTTATTCTCCCGTCCAAAGCTCTTTACCTTGTATTGGACCACATTTACCTGCGTCTGAAACTTTTATGATCATAACATCATCTCTGAATCATCTTGCAGCTACCTGGCCTTAGAATTCATTGTCGGCCTATTTTTTTTTCCTTTTAGTTTATTCGTAAGGGTAAGCCTGACACATGCCTTTGATGCCCACTGCCAGCGGCTGTTGGTGCTGCAGCGGATGCTGGCACTGTAGCGGATGCTGGCACTACAGGGGGTGCTGGCACTGCAACAGGTGATCAGTAAGACGGTGTATATGAGGACGCATGAAGGTGGGACAGCAGCAGCGACCACTAGTGCTGAGGCCTCAATGGTCTGAATGTTGGCGGCCTATTTTTGTCATCAGCGAACTTACTTACGTCGCTAGTCCCCCAGACTCACTCACACCCTCCCTCACATTGACACATGCACACACCATCCTTCAAGTCACACATCCTTCCTCGGTCACACACCCTCGCACACACAGACAATCTCACATAGTCTGTGTTGATGGGGAGGGGGGGCGGAATATACATTTGAGTGTGTGTTTACTCACAGATTTGGGTTTATGGGGCTCTTGGTCCCGTCTCTTAAACTTTCTGACATTATTGGTTTCTGACCTCTTGAGCCGTATCATTCAAAATTTTTGCATGGGGTTAGCCTTTACCAGTTCCCCATCCTGTTCATCCTACTTCGCAGTTACCCTAAGTCTGAAAAAGTATTGCCTTTCATCCCTGGGACATAGCTGTGTACATAGCTATGTCTGTGTCCCTTTGTTTCTAGTTCTCCCATCTGAAATAGTTTGTCTCTATGCCCTCTATCAAGTCTTATTATCTTCTATATTGTAATAGTGTTCACTAGTCCTCTCTTGCAAAGTCGTCAGGTACAGTTTCTTTAGTATCTCCTCATAGCTCTCGCCACAGCTCAGTAACTAGTCTGCCTGCAAACCTTTGATCATTTTGTTGCTTCTGAACGTTCTTGGTCAGATGGGGCTTCTACGCTGGTGTTACTTATTTTAGTACGGGTCTGGTATACGTTGTGTACAAATTTTTAAAAGGTTCCTAAAGATTATTTTGAGATCTGCTAACCTTACAGAGGATGTTCTTACAGCTCTGTGTTCTATGAGATGTGCACTCCTAGAACATTTTCTTTTGTTGATATTTGTACTCTGTCTGCTCTTAGCCTGTACTTCTTGTCTGGTCTCTCTTCATCTTTCCCAAACTGCACAATCTTGCAATTATTCGAATTAAACTGCAGCAGGAACTTGTCTGACCGCCCCTGCAATCTAAGTTTCCCTGGTGGCCCTCTCTGATTTCACTCGTTTGTATTCTCAATAGTTTCACATGTACCTAGCATTCAGTCTCATCGGGTAGGCCATTTACATATCAGTAAGAGTAGTGACCCTTGTATTGATCCTTGGGTTCCCCCACTTATTATCCTTATTCATCCTACACTTCTTCACTTTCAGGTATACCTTGATCCATTGAAGGATTCTCCTTTCACCCTTGTTCATTCTTTTAACTTGTGAATCTGACTCTGGTGGGAAACTGAAATGCTTTTCTTCCGTCTAGGATGAATCATTTCACCCATGTCTCTCTCTCTCTCTCTCTCCCTCTCTGCCTTGTATCTCAGTAGCTCTGTCATAGGTTCATGAGATTGGATCTCTCGTCCTTGAATTCTTGTTGGTTTTCACTGGCGAAACTTTCTCTCCACACAATTTTCCACATACAACGGACAGGGTGTATTTCAATTAATATCAACCTGTATTAAGTGCTGCCTGCCTGGCCTCTGACTACATAAGGTAATTTCCCGTCTATGACATGCCCATGCACTCTGCCCCAGGGCCAGACTCATGGAACTCTGTGTTCATCAAGAACTGCAAGAAGCCCCTATCACGAGCCTTTTCCATCCTATGGAGAGGGAGCATGGACACGGGGGTCGTCCCTCAGTTACTAAAAACAACAGACATAGCCCCACTCCACAAAGGGGGCAGTAAAGCAACAGCAAAGAACTACAGACCAATAGCACTAACATCCCATATCATAAAAATCTTTGAAAGGGTCCTAAGAAGCAAGATCACCACCCATCTAGAAACCCATCAGTTACACAACCCAGGGCAACATGGGTTTAGAACAGGTCGCTCCTGTCTGTCTCAACTACTGGATCACTACGACAAGGTCCTAAATGCACTAGAAGACAAAAAGAATGCAGATGTAATATATACAGACTTTGCAAAAGCCTTCGACAAGTGTGACCATGGCGTAATAGCGCACAAAATGCGCGCTAAAGGAATAACAGGAAAAGTCGGTCGATGGATCTATAATTTCCTCACTAACAGAACACAGAGAGTAGTCGTCAACAGAGTAAAGTCCGAGGCAGCTACGGTGAAAAGCTCTGTTCCACAAGGCACAGTACTAGCTCCCATCTTGTTCCTCATCCTCATATCCGACATAGACAAGGATGTCAGCCACAGCACCGTGTCTTCCTTTGCAGATGACACCCGAATCTGCATGACAGTGTCTTCCATTGCAGACACTGCAAGGCTCCAGGCGGACATCAACCAAATCTTTCAGTGGGCTGCAGAAAACAATATGAAGTTCAACGATGAGAAATTTCAATTACTCAGATATGGTAAACATGAGGAAATTAAATCTTCATCAGAGTACAAAACAAATTCTGGCCACGAAATAGAGCGAAACACCAACGTCAAAGACCTGGGAGTGATTATGTCGGAGGATCTCACCTTCAAGGACCATAACATTGTATCAATCGCATCTGCTAGAAAAATGACAGGATGGATAATGAGAACCTTCAAAACTAGGGAGGCCAAGCCCATGATGACACTCTTCAGGTCACTTGTTCTATCTAGGCTGGAATATTGCTGCACTCTAACAGCACCTTTCAAGGCAGGTGAAATTGCCGACCTAGAAAATGTACAGAGAACTTTCACGGCGCGCATAACGGAGATAAAACACCTCAATTACTGGGAGCGCTTGAGGTTTCTAAACCTGTATTCCCTGGAACGCAGGAGGGAGATACATGATTATATACACCTGGAAAATCCTAGAGGGACTAGTACCGAACTTGCACACGAAAATCACTCACTACGAAAGCAAAAGACTTGGCAGACGATGCACCATCCCCCCAATGAAAAGCAGGGGTGTCACTAGCACGTTAAGAGACCATACAATAAGTGTCAGGGGTCCGAGACTGTTCAACTGCCTCCCAGCACACATAAGGGGGATTACCAACAGACCCCTGGCAGTCTTCAAGCTGGCACTGGACAAGCACCTAAAGTCAGTTCCTGATCAGCCGGGCTGTGGCTCGTACGTTGGTTTGCGTGCAGCCAGCAGCAACAGCCTGGTTGATCAGGCGCTGATCCACCAGGAGGCCTGGTCACAGACCGGGCCGCGGGGGCGTTGACCCCCGAAACTCTCTCCAGGTAAACTCCAGGTATTGAAGCTCTTCCGTATAAGCTCACACAATGGTTCTGCTCCTTCCCTCAGTGCCCATGTGGATATTTTGTTAGGTCTCATGGTTTTTGCGTTGTCTGTTGTCGTCAGTATCTTAACTTCCTTTCTTGTTGTGTGGATTAATCTGACCCGGTTCTCATGTTCCCTATCATCATTTCTAGCTCCTCTCTGAATGCCTCTCTCAATATTTTTTTTAGTTCCTCGCATACCTCTCTCTGTCGTTGGTATTCCTGCTTCCTTAAGTCTTATCCTTTCGTTATTTATTGCAATTTTCACAAGTTTCCATGAAGAAGTCTTGGTTCTGTTTTAGTCTTTTCTCATGTAGCATTTTTAAATTGTCTCTCAGCCATGAACCCAGTTCATGGCCTCACTTCCTAACTCTTATGGATCGGCTTCACCGACTCAGCCTCCAGGCACCAACCTTCTCTACTCTTGGAAATGTGTATTATGGGTTGCCTCCACCGCTTGTGTAGCTTCTACTAATTCACCGTCCCTAGTCTTAAAGAGAGGTCCTTTCTAGCACCCGTGTGCTTCATTTGCCTTGAACTGCCATCTGTGTTTCCTGGCTTCCCTCTCCTCGCATCTTAGCCTCTCTCTATCCGCTCTATCTAATACTCTGAGTATTTTGCATTTTATATGCCATGATCAAGTGTCTTTGGTTTTCTCTTCTAGTGTTATTTGTTGAATTAGTTTAAGTCTGCCCTGGTAATCGACCCCCGGTAGTCCGGTACCTCTCGTTGATCTTTGAACCTCCTCGAGTTTTTATATATAACTGATTATTAGCAGAAGAATGCGGCTCCATACTGGCGCCGCATACTTCCTGCTGGGTATATCGTATGTTAGGTATAATGTTCAAAATAAGTCTCTAAGGTTCCTGAAAGTAGGTTTTAGGTTGTGTGACAGTGTATGTATATACACTTGGATGTGTGTGTATGTACGCGCGCATATGTGCAGGTGTGTACATGAGCTTGTCACACATACACAGGCATATATTTAGGTCATCAGGTGGCAGGGTATTAATCTCGAGTCAACACAGCGACCATGTTGGATAAGCTTGGCCAAGTGTGGCGTGGCTCAGGTACCGACCCACCCACCCGCCCGGCCGCCCTCGATCACGCCCACACCTCTGCATACCCTCACGCCCACACTCCCTGCCTCGCAGAAATAAGCACTCTAATTCAGAGATGACAAAAACACCAAGACGAAGCAACTTGCTCAGCGGACGAGGGAGACAGTAAAGCAGAGCAGTGACGCTGTTGTAGCTGCTGTTGGGCTGAGTCACTCAAGCTTTTGTTGCAGTGACTGACAGCAGTGACTGATGCAGTGACCGGTGCAGCGACTGAGGCAGTGACTGATGCAGTGACTGATGCAGTGACCGGCGCAGTGGCTGATGCAATGACCGGCGCATTGACTGATGCAGTGACCGGCGCAGTGACTGATGCAATGACCGGCGCAGTGACTGATGCAGTGACCGGCGCAGTGATTGATGCAGTGACCGGCGCAGTGACTGATGCAATGACCGGCGCAGTGACTGATGCGGCGACTGATGGAGTGACCGACGCAGCGACTGATGCAGTGACCGACGCAGCGACTGATGCAGTGACCGACGCAGCGACTGATACAGTGACCAACGCAGCGACTGATGTAGCGATTGACATTATCGTGACCACTAGAAACATCGCTGCAGTGTAGCGACTATCATGATGACTTATACTCACACACAAGAGTCTAACACGCACTCTAACTTTCACTGATATTACAAATACAAATTTTTATTTCTTTGCAATTGTTACAATGTGTGATTTTACATTTGATAGTATTGTTAAGCACAAAGAAAGTCACTAAACCATGCCTGAGCATTTCGGGCAGCAATAAAGATACCCGACCGTTGGATACACGTCTTATTCATCAAACTGACGGCATTGTAAACCAGTAATATAATGATATAATGTATCTTATCACTTATTAATCCGTGCGTGTTGCTCCTTCCTCAGGGCGCAGAGCTGATCCGTGTGTCGAAGCTGACCAAGGAGGCCCGGGAGGGCAAGTTCATGAAGTTTTTATATGAGGACACCAGAACACTCTACGATGTCTTCCGTAGAGGTGTTAAGGAATCTAGTGAGTAGCTAGTAGGTCTTGTTGTTACCATCTTCAGAATGATTGACACCGTGTTATCACCACCAGGGATGATTGACACTGTGTTATCACCACCAGGGATGATTAACACCGTGTTATCACCACCAGGGATGATTGACATCGTGTTATCACCACAAGGGATGATTGACACCGTGTTATCACCACCAGGGATGATTGACACCGTGTTATCACCACCAGGGATGATTGACACCGTGTTATCACCACCAGGGATGGTTGACACCGTGTTATCACCACCAGGGATGATTGACACCGTGTTATCACCACCAGGGATGATTGACACCGTGTTATCACCACCAGGGATGATTGACACCGTGTTATCACCACCAGGGATGATTGACACCGTGTTATCACCACCAGGGATGATTGACACCGTTTTATCACTACCAGGGATGATTGACACCGTGTTATCACCACCAGGGATGATTGACACTGTGTTATCACCACCAGGGATGATTGACACTGTGTTATCACCACCAGGGATGATTGACACCGTGTTATCATCACCAGGGATGATTGACACCGTGTTATCATCACCAGGGATGATTGACACCGTGTTATCATCACCAGGGATGATTGACACCGTGTTATCATCACCAGGGATGATTGACACCGTGTTATCACCACCAGGGATGATTGACACCGTGTTATCATCACCGAGGATGATTGTCTTGTCAATCATACTTGGATGGCAGGAATTGTATGTCAAAGTCCTTTGGTTCAGAACAATAATAGAGGATCTCTGCATTGCAACCCATTATTGTAAATACATAATCTCAATGTACCATTTGCAAAGACATAAATAAATAAATAAATAAATAAATAAATATTCAAGTTTCGCTGCGCAGGTCTATATCACACTATACCCTGTCATCAGTGTACGTAAACATTATACTTTAAGTGACACAAACGAAATAACACGGATTTTTAACTATTAAATTACGGCGTATGCTGTCAGTGGCCCTGAAACCCAACAGAAGAAGAAGAACTACTATTAAATTTAAGATTACTGCATTCTGACTCGGGACCTTTGTGACAGTTTGGAAGGTTAGAGCAGGAACTGACTATTATTTACGCAGGGTGGGTTTTTCTGTAATAGTCCATCAGGCAGGATGATTTCCCTGTTAACACTCCATCACAGAGGATAGTTTCCCCTGTCACACAGGCAGGGTTTAGACTTGAGGTAAGACGATGAAGATAGTCAAATATTACAATATGAGATCACTAGTCACATCAGTTATAACTGCTACAGTAAAGACAGTAGTACAGTATATCACAGCCTCACAATGATTAGTGTAAGACTGGGACATTCCGAACTTAAACACAGTAGCTTCAGTTATCATAGTCACAAGAAAATAATAAACCCATATGGGTAATATCAAGGATTAAATATATCATTTCTACCTATTATCAATATTATTATTATTGCATTAATGGGGAAGTTCTAAATCGAAAGGTGTCATACACTGCCTTGGGGTTATGGAAGGCAGTCAGCTTTGATTCAAGGAGTTGGAGCACTCATCCATTCCTTAGATCAAGAGCCCCTTGCTAGAATCAAGGGACCTCCCTCGAAAGTACTACTATCACTAACAGTGTTTCTCATTTACAGTAATTATTATCTTAAAATACTGTATTCCATATACTTTGAGTAATATAAAGTTTTTTCAAATTGCTTTACATATGCTAATGTTCAATAATATTTGCTTAGTTATGATTATAATAATAATAATCAATACTGCTTGTAGAGGTATCATTATTATAAATTTTTAAGCAAACTGTTAAATAGGAATAAATACTCTATAGTAAAGTATTAACATTGGTGGTTCACTGGCAGATAATGGTCCATGTCTGGGGTGGAGAGAGGGACCGGGAAAACCTTATCAGTGGCTCCACTACAACGAAGCTCTACTAAGAGCGAAAAACTTCGGTGCTGGTCTGGTGGCATTAGGTCTGAACCCTGGCCCAGAGACCTTCATTGGTATCTACTCTCAGAACTGCCCTGAGTGGATCCTCACTGAGCAGGGTCTTTACTGCCAGTCCATGGTCATCGTGCCACTCTATGACACACTGGGACCAGAGGCTTGCAACTTTATTATCAACCAAGGTGAGCAATCATGATGACAAATATTAATTATTATTATTTTATTTTATATTCATAGGAAAGCACTAAACCCATATGGGTCAAACAGCACGTAAAAAAATAGAAGTAATCAGGTTTGATCAAGGGATGGGAAGGGTAGCTCCAGTTTCTTTGACCAAGAGCCTTCATCTTCAAGGAATTCCCCTTTAAAATGTAAACATTTATATAACTTATTATAGTACTTCACAGTATTTATTTTTTATTTTAAGATTCAATAAATTATGCTGAAAATTAACTTAAGGCTCTTTCTGGCCCTTCGACAGCTTCCATCAATACTGTGGTGTGTCAGGATGACCGTAAGATGAGTCAGCTGTTGCAGAATCCACCTAAGTGTCTCAAGACACTTATTGCTATCAAAGATATTAGTCCCGAGACTGCCGAGCGTGCTAAGAAATTAGGCATGGTTATCAAGTTCTTTGAAGAGATCGAAACCCTGGGTGCTGCAAGTGAACTTCCGGAACTGGTGAGATGATTGTTTATTCTTCATTTGGGCTCACTCTGTCATTTTATATTCATGAGTTTTTATTATTAAAATTAGATAACCAACTTGTGCAGCCACCCTCATGTTTATAACATTTTGCCAAGTTAGAGCAAGAGCTATGTTTATCTAACATTCATCATGCAGGATGGTTTTCCTGTTATGTTCCATTACACAGGATGGATTTTCTAATAAACTATTGAAATTATGAGTTGGTGCATTCTTTTACATTTGTTCATTGGTTCTTTGAAATTTAACTTCATCATCATCATTTGATAGATGTTTACAAATGTATAATTCACTGTGCATTTCTTTGTTTCTGTATGCTTGAACTGAGTGTAATTGTTTTTTTCATATATATCCTCTTCTCAGTGGCAGAAATTTCAAAAATAACCTTGTATAGGATTATATATATCAGTAATAACTAAAATAAATAACGTAGTAAACACTCTAGTGAAACTTTGATTTAATGCACAAAATTTGTTGCCCGGATAACATCCTGAAACAATACACAAAGTCCATTAAAGCCAGAATTGTCTGTTATTGTTATGGTCCACTGGGTAAATTTATTTTGGGTTTAATGGACAAAATCTGTTAAGGAATAATTTTCATGAGACACATACCTGGAATATATCTAGAGGGTGTTTCGGGGGTCAACACCCCTGTGACCTGGTCCATGACCAGGCCTCATGGTGGATCAGGGCCTGATCAACCAGGTTGTTCCTACTGGCTGCATGCAAACCGACATATGAATCATAGCCCAGCTGGTCAGGTACTGACTTTAGCTGCCTGTCCAAATTTTATATATAATTCATCAGTGGATTGATACATTCCCAATATAGTTACACACAACCATATCCTGGGGAGCCACGTTCTTTGACACAATAACTACATTGGTAATGATACAATATTTTTTCTGATTTAATGTCTACAAGAAAAACTGCTATATTGTGACTGACATTGAAGTTTGTCTCCAGCCTCCACAGCCAGAGGACCTCTGCACTATCTGCTACACATCTGGTACTACTGGTAATCCTAAGGGCGTTATGTTATCACACGAAAACATTGTTGCAGATGTTTCTGCAACACTCCTACAGCTAGCTGAGCACAAACCACACAAGGCAAGTTACTTTCTTGAATTGCAAATTAAAGCTGCCACTATCTGCATCCTGATTACATAATATATTCATTGGGCAGTGCCAAAGCTGTAGGGCTCATATAGGGAAATGGGAGGTAATCATGTTTAATCCAAGGCTGGGGATCATGAGGCCTTCCCCAGCATCAAGGAAATCATCCCTTTGAAGGGAATATTAACAAAAGTACTAAACCTCCATGGGTACCTCCTGTTGCCAGTGTTGGATGATAACAAGATTGAAGTTATGGCCTCTTATGTGGCATGTAATATAGTGCATCTTAAGAATGATTGCTGCTTAAGTTTGCTACACTGTATTGTTCAGTATTTTAAAAGTTTCATGTAAGATTTCCTGTCATGAGTGTTGTTTTTATTGTTACAATATTTAGATAACCTTATTTGGAATGTTTTTCCTACACAGAGTGACGTGATGTTATCGTTCTTGCCACTGGCACACATGCTGGAGCGTTGCTGTGAGGTGGCTGTTTATATAGCAGGTGGTGCTGTAGGCTTCTACTCGGGTGACATTCGTAATCTTGTCGATGACTATAAAGCTTTGCGACCAACCATCACCCCATCCGTCCCTCGCCTCCTGAATCGTGTTTATGATAAAGTCACATCATCGGTGAATGGTTCTGCCATTAAAAAGCTCATGTTGAAGATGGCGGCTGCAAGCAAGAAAGCTGAAATTGAGAGGTATGTTCTGTTTTATTAGTAGTATGGTAATTCAAGCAAGGGAAGGTTAGGTCAAATTTCTTGGACCAAAAGCTCTTCATCACTGTTGGAACACCCTTGAATGGTGTTCTGACATAGGGTTATGAAAGAAGCAAGTTTTATTATTATTATTTTCATTGGACAGCAATAATCCCATAAGGATCATACTGTGCCTGGGGAATGGGAAGGCTGGAGTAATCAGGTTTGCTCCAAGGAAGAGGAAGGTAGCTCCAGTTTCTTGAATTACGAGCCCTTCACCAGTAGTAAGGCAACACTTGATTTTCTCTCCATACTCTTTACGTCAAATCTATGTCCTCTAGTTCGTAAAATTGCAGTAATAAGGTCCTATCATTAAGTATTTTAATGTTATTTAAAATTAATATGAAACAAATATGCTTTTCATAGAGGTGTGATCAGAAGATCATCCATTTGGGACAAGTTAGTGTTCAAGAAAGTGCAAGATGGTATGGGTGGTAGATTGAGACTGCTGGTTGTGGGTTCTGCACCTCTGGCAGGCAATGTTCTCACCTTCATGAGAGTTGCATTAGGATGCGTTGTGAGTATTTTCTCTCATCACTTTATTTAAAATTCAGGTACTGTATGTGTTGACTCAAATTTTAGAGTGACTGAAAAATATCATAAAAGACTACAGTTAAGTAATTAGAACTGCATCTCGTAATATTCCATGTAGGATAAGATGACGTTGATGATAAGTATGGAGACCAAGCCACACACTGCAGAACAAGCTTTTACTAGAGCTTCACCATGATTCGTTACAGCTCTACCTAGTGAATCAATGTCCCAGTATAAAGCTTGTTCTGTCAGTCTTTGTCTTCAGTGTTACATGTAATTACCTATATCTCTCTGATTAACTGTATGCCTATGTATGCGTGTCTAAACTATATGTAACCAATGCAGTGTAATGAAAATACATTACATTGAAACATTACTACTTATCTGTTAACACTACATGCAGTCATCACTTGGTCTGTTATATGGCCAACAGATTGTGGAAGGATACGGCCAAACAGAATGTGGTGCTCCAGCCACACTGACCATCCAAGGTGACTACAGACCTGACCATGTAGGTCCTCCTATTGCTTGTAATGCTATCAAGCTTTGTGATGTTCCAGACATGGATTATTATGCTGCTCAAGGTAAGAACTGATATTTAAAAATATTTATATATCATACTCTCCACATGCATCTCTTGTGTATATATATAACATTTTGATACTGCATCTCGTATACCCTTAAACTGCATTTGGCTCACTAGTAGGCAGGGGACCAAACCATGTGCAGTATGCTTGTATGCTGATTTTTTGTACTTTCAAATACACTTCCTGCAGAAATTTTTGGCCTTGGCTCAGCTATTTGGGTCTCCTCCTACCTCCTCATGCCTGGAAAAATCTAAGATCAGTTGGGCCCACTTTGACACAATAGTAATATCATATAAATATATTTACAAGGAAATCCTATATATTACAGTGGTCTTGAGCATACAGGTGTTATGGGCACTTCAAAATAATATTGTTTATTTAACCCAAGATAGCCCCTCAGGGAAGACTTGTTGATGGGCTCCTAATCCAAGGAAGTGAACTTGTCTCTCCCCTTCCTTGGTTCAGTTATATTTGATTTTCATTTCCCAGGGGCTGTATGACCCCTACAGGTAATGTAATAATATAATAATATTTATAATAATCTATGATGCAGGTGAGTTTTTTTTTTTAATAATACATTGACCATTTCCCACCAAAGCAGGGTGACCCAAATTATTATTATTATAATCAAAAAGAAGTGCTAAGCCACATGGGCTATACAGCAGGGTGACCCAAAAAAAGAAGAGATACTTTCATCATCATTCACTCCATCACTGTCTTGCCAGAGGTAAGACAGTGATAGAGTGAATCTGCAACAAGGAGCTCTTGAATCAAGAAATTGTACCTATCCTGTTCTTCCTTGGATTAAACCTAGTTGCTTCCCATTCCCCAAGCACTATACGACCCCTCTGGGTTTAGTGCTTCTAAATATAATAACAATTATAACTAACTGGGGATAAGCCAAGAAAGTCAGTGTGAGTTATTTCTTTGTTTCAAGGAGGATCATGCTAGAAACAATTGTAATATTACAAGATTTCTTTGTACATAGTGTTCAAAGACTAATGCAGTAAAAAGAAATAGGATAAACTTATTTCTATCAATTTATAATATATTGTATATTCCAAGTGGGGAAATTTTAGGCTATGCATTTTCCCATGTTTTGAGTGCTTAAAATGCCTTGAATCAAATCTCATCTCACAAGAAACAACTGTACATAGTGTTACAAATGGTAAATAACCCCCCTCCCCTCCCCCAAAAAAATAATTTGGCATCAATAAATTGTAAAACACATATCACTGGCACATGTATGCCACTGTTTCTGACACAATAACTTTTTGTCAACGTCATCACACTATACAGTTGTAAATTATCATCCAATTTTGTTTTATCCTATTTGGAGTTTTATTTTTTCCTTGCATGCACATTTTATTTCCAGGATGCCGCAGTTTAAGGGTTAATTGAGTATATATTGGTATAATTTACACATTGAAGAACAAAAAGGCACAATACTGTGACTGGAACAATACACAAATAACCCTGTATATACTGACTGCCCACTCTTTTCTGTTAGCATGACAAAGTCACACTAACAGAAAAGAGTGAGGCAGCCAATATATATAGGGGAGCATGGAAAAGGGATGGGAATAAGAGAGGGAGAAGAGGAAGTAGTGGTAGTAGTAGGTAGGTAGTGGAAGTAGAACATTGGGAGAGTAGTTTAGTGGCAAGAGAGAAAAAAGGGGGAGTGAAGGGTGAGGGGAGGCAAAAGTAAAGGAAGTAGAAATAGTAGGGAAATTGGGGGAAAGACTAAGTAGAAGTAGAAATGAGGTCATTCTAAGGACAAAAAAAGGAGCATTGCAGGAGTACTAAAGGCCCACAAGGGGTAAGGCCAAATGTAGGGGAAGAAAACTGACAAACAGAACACAGTAGGCAAAAGAAAGGAAAACAAAGAAAAAGGAAAAAGATAGGAAAGGAGGAGAAGAAAGGATCAAGTTAAGTCATGAGTGTTCTGAAGTTTGGAGCAATTGACAATGTAATGAGAAAGGAAGGCATCTACAGAGACAAAGCCAAGACTAAGTTTCATACAAAGAAAGTTGTGTATGAGGGGATGCTTCAACAAGACAACGACTGTGAAAGCTAGATGTAGGGTAGACAGTTTTAGCAGAGGACCAGTCAGCAGGATGACTATGATTTTTATCATGACGGACAAAAGCATTATTGGTGTTGGCATTCCTAACACTAATTTTGTGTTCTTCGAGTCTGTCAAAATGAGAGCAGTCAGTCTCTCCAAAGTATTGGAGAGGACAAGAGGAGCATGAAATTGAGTAGACACCAGGGGCATCTATAGTGGGAGGAGAGGTATAAGCCAGATTACTGTAAAAGGTGTTAGTTTGACGAAAAGTACGTTTATTGTCCAAGGAACAGAGAGAGTTGGTGAGATTAGAAAGACTAGAAATATAGGGAAGGTAGAGAACGGGATTACACAGGAGTAGCGTTTGGAAGAGAGGAAAGTCTGTTTAGCATGTGATAAAGCAGAGTTTATGAAGTTAGAAGGGAAGCCAATATGAGAGAATGAATTACGAAGAGTGGAAATTTCCAAAACAAGGAACTGAGGGTCACAAATGCGGAGGGCACGGAGAAAGAGAGAAATAGCATTTTTTTTTGAGAGAGGGAGCATGGTAAGAAAAGTAATGAATATACATGCCACATGCGATAAATAGAAAAAGAAAAGCCTGTAGCTGAGCAGTGGACATGTATATCAAGGAAAGGAAGCAAAGAGTTATATTCCCATTTAGCTTTAAACTTGAGGAAAGGAGCAAGATTATTAAGGGCATCGAGAAATGGTTGGAAGAGACGAGAGTCATGGGGCCAAAGAGCAAAGATGTCGTCTACATAGTGGAGCCAGAGAGAAGAGCGAATACCAATAGTAGGAAGAACAGTTTCAAATTATTCCACATAAAGGTTAGCAAGAACAGGGGATAGAGGAGAACCCATAGTGACACCAAAGGTTTGAGAATAAGTTTATCTTTAACCCTTTGACTGTCGCGGCCGTATATATACGTCTTACGAGGTACCGTGTTTGACGTATATATACTCATAAATTCTGGCGGCTTCAAATCAAGCAGGAGAAAGCTGGTAGGCCCACATGTGAGAGAATGGGTCTGTGTGGTCAGTGTGCACCATATAAAAAAAATCCTGGAGCATGCAGTGCATAATGAGAAAAAAAAAACTCTGACCGTTTTTTTTAATTAAAATGCCGACTTTGTGGTCTATTTTTGTATTGCATTTATGGTTGTATTCTCGTTTTCTTGGTCTCATTTGATAGAATGGAAAACATATTATAGAAATAGATGTGATTTTGATTGATTTTACTATAAAAAGAACCTGGAAATGGAGCTCAAAGTAGGGGAAATGTTTGATTTTTGCCAATGTTCAAAAGTAAATAAATGATGTCATTGTCCAACAAATGTCTAAGTAGCCATTCTAATATGCAGTCATAAATGGGTTTACGTTATTTATACAATTATTACAGTATTGCAGTAGTCTGCATAATAGTAAGTCTTCTATTTTTTGTTTGAATAAAAATTCAAAATAGAAAGAAAGAGTAATATCAGAGGGGCCTGGAGACATGACTGATGAGCAAAGAAAATGTTATTTTAGAGCCAGGAATGTCTGCATTGTTCATTCTGGACCTTATTTTGAAATTGTCATATTTTTTAGTTTTCGTGAAATTGGCCAAATTGCAAATTTCTGACCACATTATTAGGTAGTTGAAATCGGTAAATGGGCAGTTTCTTGTACTCAATCGATAGAAAAAATGGAGTTCTAAAGAAATCGCTATGAGTTTGGGCGACTGGAACAATGAAATTAGCCGAGAATAGGGCTCAAAGTGGGCGAAATCGCCGATTTGTAAACAGCGCCGAGGTCGCTAACTTCGCGAGAGCATAATTCCGTCAGTTTTCCATCAAATTTCGTTTTTTTGGTGTCATTACAATCGGGAAAAGATTCTCTATCATTTCATAAGAAAAAATAATTTTTTTTTTTTTAAATTTTGCGACACCAGAAGACACCTCAGGATTGGGGGTTGCGACAGTCAAAGGGTTAAAGGAAAAGAAGTTAATCCACACAGGTGAACAATATCAAGAAAGACATCAGCAGGTATAGGGAGATGAAGCAACCTTTCATCTTCCACATTTATTATGAGACACTGGTATCAGGTAAACCTTATTGTAGACTGTTCCATTAGCCAATTTTTTTTTTTTTTTTTTTAGGACTGCACTTCTTGTATTCTTTCAATATGAATATTGTGTAACTAATGAAGAAGGTTATAATGTACTATCTAAATTTTTCATTTTATGTTGCTGCAGGTCAGGGTGAAGTTTGTATCAAAGGTTCCAATGTATTCAAAGGATACTTCAAAGATCCAGAAAAGACTCGGGAAGCAGTTGATGCCTCAGGATGGCTTCACACTGGGGACATTGGCCAGTGGCTACCTGTAAGTTTAAGTTCATCTCTTAGACATAAAATAGTTCCATACTATAGTGTTTATTTCATAAATCTCTCCACTTCATGTGGGATTTTATTTTCATACTTCTTTGTACTTGGCACTACTGAACATTTTATTATAACTGTAATTTAGAAGGGTGATGTGTAAAAATCACACTAAAACTGCTTCTTTCTTACAGAATGGAACATTGAAAATTATTGATCGTAAAAAACACATCTTTAAGCTTGCACAAGGTGAATACATAGCCCCTGAAAAAATAGAAAATATATATGTACGATCACAGTACGTTGCTCAAGTCTTCGTACATGGTGAAGGTCTTAAGGTAAGATATGAATGTTTTACTCTCATTTGTTTAAATGTTATCAGGTGAATGTGAGATTGTATGGTCATTTAAAATACTGTTTTTATTACTTATGTTTGTTTATTTTTGTTTGTGAAGATGTGTATATATGTTCAGATGCTATACACTCTTATGTGGACATTGTAAATGGTTGTGTATATGCTGTAGTGGTGTGTGTATATATTGTGAATGCATGTGCACATGCAATATTGAAGGTGTGTATACATTAAATTAATAAACCTTGTTTGCTCCTTTCTTTTTACATGACCAAACTGTCTTAGTAACTTATAAGGAGAGTAGGAGGGAGGGAGGGAGGGAGGATGAGGCATGGGTAGGGGGAAAAAGATTGTTATTATTAATTTGTATTCATGGGGCATACAGTGCCTGAGAGATGGTAGCTCTAATTCTTTGGATGAAAAGCCCTTTACCAGCATCAAGGACACTCCTCATCTTTGAAGAAATAAGAACAGAGGATACAGGTGCTAAAGAACTACAAAGCTGAATAGCAGAACATTCACTAATTTTTATTGTTGACAGGCGAGTGTGGTGGGAATTGTGGTACCAGAGGTAGAGGCTATTAAAGAATGGGCAAGAGAACAAGAGATACCCGGCACTCTCTCGGTTCTCTGTGCTAATCCTCACATTAAACAACTTATTATGGATGATATTACGAACCTCGGCAAGGCAGCTGGTTTGAAGTCCTTTGAGCAGGTGAGATTTTTAAATTTCATATTTAATTTCTCCTGTACAATTGAACTGAAATTATTAGGGGTTAAGTTGCTAGAGGTATCATGAGTTTGGAATTTGAAAACAAAATTATATCCGTATAACAAATTTAATTTGATATGAGCTGAATTTGACATAGTTAAACAGTGAGTGTCCTCTTGAGTGTTCTGCATATTTGTAACCCAGAGTTTTTTATGATGAAAAAATAAAACAACATAAGCCTTCAACTTGAAAATCCTAAAATCTTAAATTGGTAAATCTTGAAAATTTTTAGAAATGGCTTTTACAGTACACAAGTTTAGGAATCATACACAACGAAAGATATGTTGATATGGTTTCAACAGTCAATTCTTTCTTACCTGTTCAACACCCAGGCACCAACACCCAATTATACTTTCATTTGGCTTCTTAGTAATTAAATACTAAAGGGGTTACTAGCCTCTTGCTCTTGGCATTTCAGTCACCTTTCACAGCATGCATGCCTCATTGGGGAAAATTTTAGCCCACTATCCTAATGGGATATATGTTCATATACATATATACAAACATTATCTCAGTCCAGAGCAGGATTCAAACCTGCACACACTGCATCAGAGTATGTAGTACTTTAGTCACACAGCCAGACCCTTGACAATAATTTTGCCTGTTTGTGAATTGTTAAGCATGCACATTACAAGCATATATAATTTTTTCAGGTCAAGGATATCTACTTGCACCCAGACCTCTTCAGTGTCCAGAATGGTCTCCTGACTCCTACTCTCAAATCCAAGAGACCACAACTAAAAAAATACTTCACTCCGCAAATTGATGACATGTATGCTAAATTGCCCTAAATCAGGTTAATCTGTTGCTTAGGTCAAATAATAAAAATCTTTTTACTGAGTGAGATAATGTCTGTTGTGTGTCTGACGTGTAAGATTGGATTGTGAATGCCTATGAAATATTTAACTTGTGCCTCGTATTGTCTGTACTTATTATATGACAATTACATATGTAATTAAGTATTATAAAAGAACTAAAGAGTATTGATCATTTAGACATGCTTATGTAAGAACATAAACTAGACACTCACAATAGAGAAGAAACAGCTTTGCTTTCTTCAGACTGGCTGTTTTAAATACTATATACTGTACGAGTTAATAATACTGTAGAATTATCAAACATAGAAGATTATAACTACTGTATATTACATCATTTTATAGAGTGTGGTAATGAGTAAATTAACTTTATGTACATATTATACCATGTTTTTAATTGGCTAGAATACATGTTAACAAATTTGAATTGCTAATTAGTGGAAAAAATTTTGGTATGTACTGTATAATAAATAAAAAAATTAGGAAGTTCAAGTATTAACAGTTTATTATTTTTCATGTTTTTTGGCATTTAACCCTTTCACTGTCTGCTCACAAACTTTCTCTATGTTGAAAAAAAAATTCTTATGAAATGATGATCTTTTCCCGATGGTAATGACACCAAAAGTATGAAATTTGATGGAAAACTTATGGAATTACACTCTCGTGAAGTTAGCAGTCTTGGCGATATTTACGCACCAGTGATTTTGCCCACTTTGAGCCCTATTTTCGGCCAATTCCATTGTTCCAGTCGACCAAACTCGGCTATTTTGCTAGAACTCCATTTGTTCTATCGACTAAGTACAAGAAACTGATCATTTACTAAACCATACCCCCGGCCGGGATTGAACCCGCGGTCATAGAGTCTCAAAACTCCAGCCCGTCGCGCTAGCCACTAGACCAGCTAGCCACAATAAGATTCATCCAACTAGGTATATTTCTACACCATAGGAAAGTTAGCACAGGCACCTCTGTGACCACAAATGCAAGTTTTTACAGACGAATCTCCAGCTAGCGTGGCCACGCTAGCTGGAGATTCGTCTGTAAAAACTTGCATTTGTGGTCACAGAGGTGCCTGTGCTAACTTTCCTATGGTGTAGAAATATACCTAGTTGGATGAATCTTATTGTGGCTAGCTGGTCTAGTGGCTAGCGCGACGGGCTGGAGTTTTGAGACTCTATGACCGCGGGTTCAATCCCGGCCGGGGGTATGGTTTATTTGCAATCGTGTCATTACGATTTCTTAAGTCAAGTGATCATTTACTAATTTCAACTACCCAATAAAGTGATCAGAAATTGATAATTTGGCCAATTTCATACACAATTCAAGTAAGGCCAATTTCAAAATAGGGGCCACAATAAACAATGCAGACATTCCTAGCACTAAAATAAAATTTTCTCTGTTCATTAGTCACATCTCCAGGCCCCTCTTATATTACCTTGCTTTCCATATTGAATTTTTATTCACAAAAAAGAGAAGATTTACTGTTATGCAGACTATTGCATTATTGTCAAAATGGTATAAATAATATCAGTGCATTTGTGAAACAGTAAACAAATGTTCAAGAGTAAACAAATCACGCATGGTGTGATTTGTTTACTCTTGAACATTGGCAAAAATCGAACATTTCCACTAATTTGAGCTCAATTTCAAGGTACTTTTAGTCCGAAAACCATTCAGAATCATCTCTATTTCTGTAATATATCTTCCATTCTATCAAATGAGACCAAAAAAAAACGAGAATACGACTATAAAGACCATATAAAAATATACCACAAAATCAACGTTTTAAAGCAAAAACACGGTTGGAGCTGTTTTTTCTCATGCACTGCGTGCTGCAAGATTTTTTTATACTGCACACACTGACCACTCAGACCTATTTTCTCATGTAGTTCTACAACATCAACACTGGCTTGTAAGCCGTAGTACTACGGCACCAACAGTGAAAGGGTTAATGTTCAATACAAATAATGTAAGGCAGTGCATTTGCTGGTGCACTGCTTGTGCATTTGCATGCATTGACAATGTTTTTGTTATTTTTTGCATTTCCAGTCTTTAATGAAATGTGTGGCAATATTTTTTATTTTTAATACATTATTTATTAGTAAAATAGGCTAATGATGTGCATTGCAATTGAGTCTGTGTTTATGAAGGTTATATTGTAATAGAAAATAATAAAGATGGTAAACATTGCAGGTCAATAAGTTATGAGTTATTTCAATGTTGCTTTTATGAAATATGAATAAATGTGAGTGTTAGGCATAACATGTTCTAGCTGAGGGAGAGAGTGATATTCCATAATGTTAAACATTACTTCACGTTGACCTATCCAGATCGTGCAATAGGGGTATATGATCATAAAGGAAGCTACTGAGGCAAAACAATATTCTAGTCAGTTTTCAATTATTATCAGACGTCATTGCCTAAGGTGCTCAATTTGTGTGATTGTATAGTCTTTATTTTAATATATACAATATATATCTGTTCTCAAATTTAAAAAATCCTGTAATATCAATGAGTTTTAAATTAAGAGTTTTTTTTGCCAAAATTTGAGCAGCTAATGAGTGTGGCAGAATAATTTTGTACAGTACTATATTGGGTTTTATCATAAGAAAGATAGCAGGATATAATTACCTTGTAATGTTCTCTGTAAATAGTTGCTGCTGGGTTTAACATTTTGGCTAGCAATGTAATTTACTCCTGTATATGCAAAGATCAGATATTTCATTGCCAAGACAAAGCCTTCCTTTCTGTTTAAATATCAAGTTAAAACGTTCTCAAATGATAATGCCATATTTCCTAATATATTATTATTAATATTTTATGCATCAAATAAAACTAAATTTAATGAACAGTAAAATTCTCTGTTGGATCATTTGCATTTGCAGAATGGGTGAATGACAAGTAGATTAATATTATTTATCTTCAGAATGTTTTTAATAAAATTACCCAATGAGATTATAAAAACAGAGATTACACTGTACTGCCTTATTTTTCATACCACTATACCAGACATTATGAGTGCAGTAGGCCACAACATTTAAATTATTAAGTAAAACTGTCAGCTAGTTTCATGTTATAAGTGGCCCTCTCTTGCTTATTTACTATGTTCAGAATTCAAAGTATTTTGTGAAGTTCCTTAATGATGTATATAAAAAGACAAATTAACCTTGGGTTAATGACTGAATTAGTGTTTATTGGATGTTTATAGAAATTTCAGCATGACCTTTTTTTATGCCATCACACCCAATTTTTGAATTACAGTATCTTTGTTCTCTTCTGAAAAGCATTACAACTCGTCATAAAAAATGTATTTCTTTTTGTAATTGTATATTCAAGGAGATTTACATAAATTGTATTTCCAATTCATACTTTCACACTGTCGTACTCCTCATTGCTCCTTGTGTATTAATGAAATTAATTAAAATGATAAATACCAATTTGATAATCTTGTCTTTCTTTGGTTACGGACTTGTAAAATATACAATTCTTGGAGCTATTCCGAGTTTAATTTTTATCCTGGTGGCCTTAACCCTTTCACTGTCCAGGCCCTCAGAATTAATATTGTTCTCAGTGTCCATATTTAAAAAACAATTTTTTCTTCTGAAATGGTAGAGAATCTTTTTCTCAAGGTAATGGCACCAAAAGTAAAAAAATTGATAATGTCGTCATAAGGCTCCTCTCCCAAGTGTGAGTTATTTATGATTTGTTCCAGCCAAAGTATTTTGAATTTTTCTTTCTTCATTGCTGTATAGTCCTTGTGGCTTAGCGCTTCTTTTTGATTATAATAATTCTTTCTTCATTAAATACTGTATTGTACAGTGCTTGTCATTAAAGTATGTCAGTTCCCCCTCAAAAATCAGAACCACATAATAGGTTATTCATGCACTTTAGGGCATTCTTTAACCATCTAGGAAGTGATTAACACATTCTTCAGGGTTTCATGGGGTAAGTCACCTCACAACTTGTGGATGGCATCTTGAAACCATGAGAATTGTCTGATGTCCTCTTAGTAGATCTCTCTTTATCTTAGTCCAAAGGTTGTCAATGGGGTTCATGGTTGGAGAGTTTCCTGGCCAGTCATCAAGAAGGGTGCAGCACACAACAAGGGGTGTGGCAAAAAGCATTGTTTTGTATAAAAACCTTGCACCACACTGAATGAAAGATTTGGGCAGATAATAACAGATTATATCTAGGTACCTCTGTACAGTTAACATTAGTGGAGACATTTGTCTATGCTTCCTTGAGTGTGCTTTTGGTGTAGGCATGTCTTGAACATTGTTCTCAAGGAAATGATGAAACCACATCCTTTGGATGCTCCCAGATAATACTGGCTTCTACTATTTCCTTTTGTTTGATGGCCTGCCTTATGTAATCTAATGAACTCTGCAATTGTCTTGTGTCAATAGCCAGAAATGTCTGACAAACTCAGCCCTCAAGAACACATGCTATAGGGATACCATAAACACAACAGTCCACCATACAAGCCCAAATAGATGCAGACAGTAGCCATAGAGAATCCTGGTAAGTCCCACTTCAAGTTGACAGGCCAGTATAATTCTTTTGTAGGTAGGATATTTCTTTGGATAGTAAATTACGGTGGGTGTCTGTCTTCTATTTGTCATTCTTTAGTGACAAGCAATGTGTTCTCCCAGCATCCATGACAGATGCATCCCATGAAAGCTGAAAGCTTGTTTAGAGTGAATCTAAAGATCTTGAGAGCAGACTTATTAACCACCTAATCAGTTTGACTATTGCTACCAGTCACTCTCATATCTACATAGCTATTATAATCTGGATACAAGGGTAAGAGAGGTTAAGAGAGTGGTGAAGCAATATAAAAAGAGAGCAAATGAGAGAGTGGGTGAGATGTTATCAACAAATTTTGTTGAAAATAAGAAAAAGTTTTGGAGATTAACAAGTTAAGGAAGCCTAGAGAACAAATGGATTTGTCAGTTAAAAATAGGAGAGGAGAGTTATTAAATGGAGAGTTAGAGGTATTGGGAAGATGGAGGGAATATTTTGAGGAATTGTTAAATGTTGATGAAAATAGGGAAGCTGTGATTTTGTGTATAGGGCAAGGAGGAATAACATCTTGTAGGAGTGAGGAAGAGCCAGTTGTGAGTGTGGGGGAAGTTCGTGAGGCAGTAGGTAAAATGAAATGGGGTAAGGCAGCCGGGATTGATGGGATAAAGATAGAAATGTTAAAATCAGGTGGGGATATAGTTTTGGAGTGTTTGGTGCAATTATTTAATAAATGTATGGAAGAGGGTAAGGTACCTAGGGATTGGCAGAGAGCATGCATAGTTCCTTTGTATAAAGGCAAAGGGGACAAAAGAGAGTGCAAAAATTATAGGGGGATAAGTCTGTTGAGTATACCTGGTAAAGTGTATGGTAGAGTTATTATTGAAAGAATTAAGAGTAAGACGGAGAATAGGATAGCAGATGAACAAGAAGGCTTTAGGAAAGGTAGGGGGTGTGTGGACCAGGTGTTTACAGTGAAACATATAAGTGAACAGTATTTAGATAAGGCTAAAGAGGTCATTGTGGCATTTATGGATTTGGAAAAGGCGTATGACAGGGTGGATAGGGGGGCAATGTGGCAGATGTTGCAGGTGTATGGTGTAGGAGGTAGGTTATTGAAAGCAGTGAAGAGTTTTTACGAGGATAGTGAGGCTCAAGTTAGAATATGTAGGAAAGAGGGAAATTATTTCCCAGTAAAAGTAGGCCTTAGACAAGGATGTGTGATGTCACCGTGGTTGTTTAATATATTTATAGATGGGGTTGTAAGAGAAGTAAATGCGAGGGTCTTGGCAAGAGGCGTGGAGTTAAAAGATAAAGAATCACACATAAAGTGGGAGTTGTCACAGTTGCTCTTTGCTGATGACACTGTGCTCTTGGGAGATTCTGAAGAGAAGTTGCAGAGATTGGTGGATGAATTTGGTAGGGAGTGCAAAAGAAGAAAATTAAAAGTGAATACAGGAAAGAGTAAGGTTATGAGGATAACAAAAAGATTAGGTGATGAAAGATTGGATATCAGATTGGAGGGAGAGAGTATGGAGGAGGTGAATGTATTCAGAGATTTGGGAGTGGACCCCTCAAGGAAGGTTCCTTGATGTTGGTGAGGGGCTCTTGATTTAGGGAATTGGATCTGTGCTCCAGTTCCCCGAATTAAGCCTGAATGCCTTCCACATCCCCCCCCCCCCCCAGGCGCTGTATAATCCTCCGGGTTTAGCGCTTCCCCCTTGATTATAATAATAATAATTGGGAGTGGACGTGTCAGCGGGTGGGTCTATGAAAGATGAGGTGAATCATAGAACTGATGAGGGGAAAAGGGTGAGTGGTGCACTTAGGAGTCTGTGGAGACAAAGAACTTTGTCCTTGGAGACAAAGAGGGGAATGTATGAGAGTATAGTTTTACCAACGCTCTTATATGGATGTGAAGCATGGGTGATGAATGTTGCAGCGAGGAGAAGGCTGGAGGCAGTGGAGATGTCATGTCTGAGGGCAATGTGTGGTGTGAATATAATGCAGAGAATTCGTAGTTTGGAAGTTAGGAGGAGGTGCAGGATTACCAAAACTGTTGTTCAGAGGGCTGAGGAAGGGTTGTTGAGGTGGTTCAGACATGTAGAGAGAATGGAGCGAAACAGAGTGACTTCAAGAGTGTATCAGTCTGTAGTGGAAGGAAGGTGGGGTAGGGGTCGGCCTAGGAAAGGTTGGAGGGAGAGGGTAAAGGAGGTTTTGTGTGCGAGGGGCTTGGACTTCCAGCAGGCATGCGTGAGCGTGTTTGATAGGAGTGAATGGAGACAAATGGTTTTTAATACTTGACGTGCTGTTGGAGTGTGAGCAAAGTAACATTTATGAAGGGATTCAGGGAAACTGGCAGGCCGGACTTGAGTCCTGGAGATGGGAAGTACAGTGCCTGCACTCTGAAGGAGGGGTGTTAATGTTGCAGTTTAAAAACTGTAGTGTAAAGCACCCTTCTGGCAAGACAGTGATGGAGTGAATGATGGTGAAAGTTTTTCTTTTTCGGGCCACCCTGCCTTGGTGGGAATCGGCCAGTGTGATAATAATAAAAAAAAAAAGGGTAAGAAGCTGACAAGATGATGTAAAAGACAAATTGTATATATGATATACTATACATTGTTATAAAGCATTAATTTAGAGCAAAAGTGTTTTTAATTTAATAAATTTCAATAAACTTTTCATATTTAATTAAGAAATTAGCAATATAAGATACTGAATATGCAGGACAAGATTTTATTGTGATGATAAACCTCTACACAGAGCAAAACATTATGTTAATTAGGCTTGATAAAGCTCTGAACAAAGTGAAACATCACAATTAAAGCTTTGTCCTACAAATGTCTAAGTGTTTCATTACCTGGCTGATCCCACACTTGAAGCAGTAACTGTTTAGCTTCATCTTGAAAACTTCTCAAAAAAAAAAAAAAAAATTTATGCTTTCACTTATTGCTATTAAGTAAAAAATCAAATCATCTCTACTGATAATGGATTTGTGTACGAATGGTATATAATACCGACAAGATGAGATTAAGACACATTTGCAACATCTGGGTATCTTTATTGTAGACGTTTCGCCATCCAGTGGCTTTATCAATACAAATTCTAGGACATAACTTGAAGACAGTAGAACTATGTACAGAAGATGAGGTAATCAGTCCCTCAACCTAGGAGTAGGTGCAAAGAGCACCATAGTCGTGGAGATTCTGAAGCAGAAGAAAGGAGCCTGGCGCTTATATAGTAACGTCAGGTGTAGCAGACGAGGGCATATTCACTGGTAGGCAGGATTCCCCAGTGGAAGTAGGTCCTTCCCAAAAAGATGGGTTAGTTGTAGTAGTAGTTGTCGTAGTCGTGAAGGTTATGTACATGTCCTCAGAATTAAGATTTCTGTACATAGTTCTACTGTCTTCAAGTTATGTCCTAGAATTTGTATTGATAAAGCCACTGGATGGCGAAACGTCTACAATAAAGATACCCAGATGTTGCACATGTGTGATAATGGATTTAATGAAAAAGGTTATAATAAAAAGAGATCCAGTAGAGCAAATTAATACAAAATGAATCGCATAACTCTACTACTGAAGTTCTAAATAAGCTGAACAGTTTTGTCTTCAACACAAAGTCGAGACCAAGCTGGTCAATGTTGAAGGATCAGTTATGGAAGAAGAGAGAATATGAATGTGTAAATTCAAGGATTATGTGGATTAAAATAAAGGTTAGATGCAAAAAGTGGGTCATAATAAGAGTGTATGCACCCGGAGAAGAGAGGAGTGTAGAGGAGAGAGAGATTTTGGGAGATATTAAGTGAATATATGGGAACCTTTCAACCAAGTGAGAGAGTAAATTGTGGTAGGGGAACCTGAATGCTAAAGTAGGAGAAACTTTTATAGAGGGTGTGGTAGGTAAGTTTGGGGTGCCAGGTGTAAATGATAATGGGAGCCCTTTGAACTTTGTATAGAAAGGGGTTTAGTTAGAGGTAATACATTTTTTTTTTTTTCAACAAGTCGGCAGTCTCCCACCGAGGCAGGGTGACCCAAAAAAGAAAGAAAATCCCCAAAAAGAAAATACTTTCATCTTCATTCAACACTTTCACCACACTCACACATTATCACTGTTTTTGCAGAGGTGCTCAGAATACAACAGTTTAGAAGCATACACATATAAAGATACACAACATATCCCTCCAAACTGCCAATATACCAAACCCCTCCCTTAAAGTGCAGGCACTGTACTTCCCATTTCCAGGACTCAAGTCCGACTCTATGAAAATAACCGGTTTCCCTGAATCCCTTCACTAAATATTACCCTGCTCACACTCCAACAGATCGTCAGGTCCCAAGTACCATTCATCTCCATTCACTCCTATCTAACATGCTCATGCACGCTTGCTGGAAGTCCAAGCCCCTTGCCCACAAAACCTCCTTTACCCCCTCTCCAACCCTTTCGAGGACAACCCCTACCCCGCCTTCCTTCCCCCATAGATTTATATGCTTTCCATGTCATTCTACTTTGATCCATTCTCTCTAAATGACCAAACCACCTCAACAACCCCTCTTCTGCCCTCTGACTAATACTTTTATTAACTCCACACCTTTTCCTAATTTCCACACTCCGAATTTTCTGCATAATATTTACACTACACATTGCCCTTAAACAGGACATCTCCACTGCCTCCAACCGTCTCCTCGCTGCTGCATTTACCACCCAAGCTTCACACCCATATAAGTGTTGGTACTACTATACTTTCATACATTCCCTTCTTTGCCTCCCTAGATAACGTTTTTTGACTCCACATATACCTCAACACACCACTCACCTTTTTTCCCTCATCAATTCTATGATTAACCTCATCCTTCATAAATCCATCCGCCGACACGTCAACTCCCAAGTATCTGAAAACATTCACTTCTTCCATACTCCTCCTCCCCAATTTGATATCCAATTTTTCTTTATCTAAATCATTTGATACCCTCATCACCTTACTCTTTTCTATGTTCATTTTCAACTTTCTACCTTTACACACATTCCCAAACTCATCCACTAACCTTTGCAATTTTTCTTTAGAATCTCCCATAAGCACAGTATCATCAGCAAAAAGTAACTGTGTCAATTCCCATTTTGAATTTGATTCCCCAAAATTTAATCCCACCCTCTCCCGAACACCCTAGCATTTACTTCCTTTACAACCCATCTATAAATATATTAAACAACCATGGTGATATTACACATCCCTGTCTAAGACCTACTTTTACCGGAAAGTAGTCTCCCTCTCTTCTACACACCCTAACCTGAGCCTCACTATCCTCATAAAAACTCTTTACAGCATTTAATAACTTACCACCTATTCCATATACTTGCAACATCTGCCACATTGCTCCTCTATCCACTCTATCATATGCCTTTTCTAAATCCATAAATACAATAAAAACTTCCCTACCTTTATCTAAATACTGTTCACATATATGCTTCAATGTAAACACTTGATCTATACATCCCCTACGCACTCTGAAACCTCCTTGCTCATCCGCAATCCTACATTCTGTCTTACCTCTAATTCTTTCAATTATAACCCTACCGTACACTTTTCCTGGTATACTTTCCCTTTATATAAAGGGACTATACATGCTCTCCGCCAATCCCTAGGTACCTTCCCCTCTTTCATACATTTATTAAACAAAAGTACCAACCACTCCAACACTATATCCCTCCCCTGCTTTTAACATTTCTGTCATGATCCCATCAGTTCCAGCTGCTTTACCCCCTTTCATTCTACGTAATGCCTCACGTACCTCCCCCTACACTTACATTCTGCTCTTCTTCACTCCTAAAAGATGGTATACCTCCCTGACCAGTGCATGAAATTACTTTAAGAAAAAGAGGATAAATAAGTATACAAGATATGATGTAGGGCGAAATGACAGTAGTTTGTTGGATTATGTATTGGTAGATAAAAGACTGTTGAGTAGACTTTGGGATGTCCATGTTTATAGAGGGGCCACAGATATATCAGATCACTTTTTTAGTTGTAGCTACACTGAGAGTACAAGGTAGATGGGATACAAGGAGAATAGAAGCATCAGGGAAGAGAGAGGTGAAGGTTTATAAACTAAAAGAGGAGGCAGTTAGGGTAAGATATAAACAGCTATTGGAGGATAGATGGGCTAATGAGAGCATAGGTAATGGGGTCAAAGATGTATGGGATAGGTTTAAAAATGTAGTGTTAGTAGTGTTAGAGTGTTCAGCAGAAGTTTGTGGTTAGGAAAGTGGGTGCGGGAGGGAAGAGGAGCGATTGGTGGAATGATGATGCAAAGAGAGTAGTAGGGGAGAAAAAGTTAGCATATGAGAAGTTTTTACAAAGTAGAAGTGATGCAAGGAAGAAAGAGTATATGGAGAAAAAGAGAGAGGTTAAGAGAGTGGTGAAGCAATGTAAAGAGGGAGTAAATGAGAGAGTGGGTGAGATGTTGTCAACAAATATTGTTGAAAATAAGAAAAGGCTAAAGAGGTTTTTGTGGCATTTATGGATTTGGAAAAGGCATATGACAGGGTGGATAGGGGGGCAATGTGGTAGATGTTGCAGGTGTATGGTATAGGAGGTAGGTTACTGAAAGCAGTGAAGAGTTTTTACGAGGATAGTGAGGCTCAAGTTAGAGTATGTAGGAAAGAGGGAGATTATTTCCCAGTAAAAGTAGGCCTTAGACAAGGATATGTGATGTCACTGTGGTTGTTCAATATATTTATAGATGGGGTTGCAAGAGAAGTAAATGCAAGGGTCTTGGCAAGAGGCGTGGAGTTAAAAGATAAAGAATCACACAAAGTGGGAGTTGTCACAGTTGCTTTTCGCTGATGACACTGTGCTCTTGGGAGATTCTGAAGAGAAGTTGCAGAGGTTGGTGGATGAATTTGGTAGGGTGTGTAAAAGAAAAAAATTAAAAGTGAATACAGGAAAGAGTAAGGTTATGAGGATAACAAAAAGATTAGGTGATGAAAGATTGGATATCAGATTGGAGGGAGAGAGTATGGAGGAGGTGAATGTATTCCGATATTTGGGAGTGGACGTGTCAGCAGATGGGTCTATGAAAGACGAGGTGAATCATAGAATTGATGAGGGGAAAAGGGTGAGCGGTGCACTTAGGAGTCTGTGGAGACAAAGAACTTTGTCCTTGGAAGCAAAGAGGGGAATGTATGAGAGTATAGTTTTACCAATGCTCTTATATGGGTGTGAAGCATGGGTGATGAATGTTGCAGCAAGGAGGAGGCTGGAGGCAGTGGAGATGTCATGTCTGAGGGCAATGTGTGGTGTGAATATAATGCAGAGAATTCGTAGTTTGGAAGTTAGGAGGAGGTGCGGGATTGCCAAAACTGTTGTCCAAAGGGCTGAGGAAGGGTTGTTGAGGTGGTTCGGACATGTAGAGAGAATGGAACAAAACAGAATTACTTCAAGAGTGTATCAATCTGTAGCGGAAGGAAGGCGGGGTAGGGGTCTACCTAGGAAAGGTTGGAGGGGGGGGGGGGTAAAGGAAGTTTTGAGTGCGAGGGGCTTGGGTTTCCAGGAAGCATGCGTGTGTTTGATAGGAGTGAATGGAGACAAATGGTTTTTAATACTTGACGTGCTGTTGGAGTGTGAGCAAAGTAATATTTATGAAGGAATTCAGGAAAACCGGCAGGCCGGACTTGAGTCCTGGAGATGGGAAGTACAGTGTCTGCACTCTGAAGGAGAGGTGTTAATGTTGCAGTTTTATAAACTGTAGTGTAAAGCACCCCTCTGGCAAGACAGTGATGGAGTGAATGATGATGAAAGTTTTTCTTTTTCGGGCCACCCTGCCTTGGTGGGAATCGGCCAGTGTGTTAATAAAATAATATAAAAAATGCTCAGCCAGCGTCAAAAATTATTCTACTGGCAAGTAATGAACTCTTGACTCGTTATATTTAGCTCCATCCACTTCTGATGAAAACTAGTATAAAACTGCTAAAAAATGCACTAATAACATTCAAATATTCTTACTCCTAGTCAAGAAATCTGTACATGTAGTCCCCTCAAGGGAGGTTCCTTGATGCTGGTGAGGGGCTCTTGATCAAAGGAATTGGATCTGTGTTCCAGTTCCTTGAATTGAGCCTGAATACCTTCCATCCCCCCCCCCCACAGGTGCTGTATAATCCTATGGGTTTAGCACTCCCCCATGAGTATAATAATAATAATAATGTACGTGTAGTATAACCAATTACATTAACACTAGTTTTAATATATCTTCAAACCCAATCATTGCCATATATACAACCTGCCAGGGTTACAACAAGCCATTAAAGTTATTACCCCACTGGCTTAAACAGCTGTAGGTCAATACATAACATGCCTTCTTTCTTTTAACAAACCTGCTGTATCCTACTGAGGCAGGGTGGCCCAAAAGGAAAAATGAAAGTCTCCTTTTAACTTTAGTAATGCATACAGAAGAAGGGGTTACTAGCCCCTTGCTCTCGCCATGTTAGTCACCTCTTACGACACACATGGCTTACAGAGGAAGAATACTGTTCAACTTCCCCATGGAGATAAGAGGAAATAAACAAGAACAAGAACTAGTAAGAAAGAAGAAAACTCAGAAGGGGTGTATATATATGCTTGTACATGCATGTGTAGTGTGACTAAATGTAAGTAGAAGTAGCAAGACGTGCCTGAAATCTTGCATGTTTTGAGACAGAAAAAAAGACACCAGCAATCCCATCATCATGTAAAACAATTACATGCTTCCATTTTTCACTCACTTGGCAGGATGGTAGTACCTCCCTGGGCAGCTGCTGTCTACCAACCTACCTAGGACACAACCAAATATATTGAAATGCAATGTACTAAACCAGGGGAGGCTTGATCCTGTCTCCTAAGCATGAGACAGATCACAGTAATGAGGTGCAAAAGAAAAATCTAGCAGCTAAGAGTAGTACTGAGGACCAAATTAGCTTACTTTAAAGATCTTTGGAATGAACTGTCATCTAGTTGGCATAGCTGCTTTAGTCTCTAATACTTTTTGTATAACTGAGGAATGCAGGGAAATAAAGTTTAGACTAAAATGTGAATAAGCTTTGCAACCTGTGGCATCAAGTTCTACAAGAGGAAAAATACTTAGAAAACAGAAATGTATATCAATATTTATTAATCTGTCTGCAGTTACAGTGAAACCTAAATCACTGAACAAAAATCCTATTTATTTCAACATCCAATTGAAAATTGAAGTTGAATATACATCCATGATTTTTTATTATTAAAATATACTGTAGCAAGTCTCAGTTTAAATTAACCAATACCTGCATAATAAACTCGCCCTCAGTTTCTAAAGCAAAAAGTGAAACATCTCTAAAATTCGCTATCTGTAATTCATAACCTAAATAAGCCAAGCAAACTGTCATGCGGCTGGTTGGAACCACAGAATGATGCAAATCAGATTAGAAAACTTTAGAAAAACATTTGACTGGCTGGCTCACTATGTACCTTTTAATTGTAATTTTCATATGGTGGAAAGGCAGGTTCACAGACTGTGTGCTGATATCTTGTATACTGTACAGTACTCCATATTAAAGTCTATTAAGTATCAATGTTATTGTACACAAATATATAAACCAGTAATTTCATAATATTAATTGTTTTATACAAAAGTGGGTACCTTCAAAAGCCCTGACTATAAGTGCTAAACATTCCTCTACGTAGTTGCTAATGCATTTGTCAAATCCAGCCTCAGGTATCTCTCAGCTCTAACTATACACAGAGAAATTTTTTACCACATGGCATTGGTTACAGCAGCTCAGTCATGTAATATATTTATCATGATGTACTTAACCATAAATATTAGAGATACCACAATTAATAAACAAGTTATTTAATTAGAACTGTCAAGTTTTAATTTTCAAGTTGCTAAAAAATTTACAGTTTCAATTTAAAGGGAAAATATATTGAACACAAACAAATTTGTTTGACAAATCCACAACTGTACATATACACACAAAACTGCATTCTGTATGAACAATTAACAGAGGTTCCCAAAACTCACCATTATGGTCTAATACCAAAACTTCAGTCTTTCACTGCAGTAACTTGTTATTAATGGGACCATTCTACTGGCCAACCAACTTTCAATCTGACCTCAGTTCATTTGAGGTTTCTGAGAATTAGTTTCACATATTACCACCAAAAGGTCCCAAACATAGTGCTTAGTTCCATGCCCGGTAAACCAAGCATCTGTTTAATGGGAGTCTCAAGTAGTGAATTTATTATATTATTATTAAAAACAAATGCTGAATATTTATGAAAACATGATGTTGACTCTCTCACAAGAATTTCACAAAAATGAAGATGTAGGGAGAGAGAGGGAAGTGAGTGTGCAAGAGCAAGAGCAAGTCATAATTACATGAGTGTTTGCACTCATGTAATTATGACTTGTGAGTCATTATAGCAGTCACAGTGGGGACCATGCTAACTTTCCTGTGTATACACCTTGCTATGCAAATTTTATTAAGCTGGCATGGTACAGTATATAATGTACTGACTTGACAGTTTTAAAACTGGTTTGCCATGGGTTTATACCCCACCTGTTCTGTGAATAATTAAATTCTTGGTGGTTCCCAGCATGCCAAAACTATGCAGATGCCTAAAATTCACAATGTTTATGCCATTACAGTATCATTACTTAGCACTATAATTTGACACTTCTGCATAATTATAACTGTGCTAAATTCAGAAAGCATTAAATTGCTGCTGCTGTTGTTTTGGCTGCCAATCCAACTCAAGTGTTTGCAGTAACATAAAGCAGTTTGTTGCTTAGGCTGATCCTCCAATGCTGTGCTTGCTTGAAGTAAGTAAAAACAGTCAGTCTGCTGAATCCCTAAGAGCTCACTCTTGAAAAAGAGTTGGAGTCAGTCTGATAATTTTTCATTTTTTTTTAACAAGCTGATTCTCTCACTGAGGCAGGGTGACCAGAAAAAGAAAAACTTTCACCATCATTCACACTAAATTTTGCATGTTATGCTGTAATTACAGAGTATTAGATGGCCATATGTATTATTCTATGCTTCTTGTGAATGGATCAAACCTCAAGCCTTTGATGAGTTCTGAGAGTTTTTCTACTCCTGGAGCCCAGTGCTGTACAATATGGCTTTTAAAGTTATATATACTGTAGTCATACTGATAAACTGGTTGTATGAATTATATATAGCAATGTTACTGTCACTCCTCATTTTAACTGGAAAACAGGAATTAAACTGACAGTGAATGACTCTAGATTTTCAAGGTTTGATTGTATTACTGAAAAATAGGCTCCTAGAAGTAGCTTTAATCATGCTTACCCAAATCTACTACTTTTGTTCATATCTCTTCCAATACCAAAGGAATAGAACATAGAAGCTGACTTAGTATACTTTCCCCATGACCCAAAGGGCACAACCAGAGCAGTCATGTTGTCTTCAGATGACATGCTGAGTGCCTAAAAAATATAACAAGTAATCATCAGTTAATAATCCTGGTAATTTATATTTATAATAAGAGTATTTTTGAGAATAATGAGCCATTAATACTTCCTTGCAAGATGCACAGTTGTTCATATAACTATATCACACAATACTATAATCACAAAATGCACAAGCTTTTTTTATTTGTCCTTAACCCTTTCAGGGTCGACAGGCCCTCTCAGAGACTTGTTCTCAGGATTGGCCAAATTTAAAAAAAAAAAAAAAAAAAAAAAAAAAAAAAAAAAAAAAAAAAAAAAAAAAAAAAAAAAAAATCTTATGAAAAGATAGAGAATCTTTTCCCGATCATAATGACACCAAAAGTATAAAAATTTGATGGAAAACTTACGGAATTATGCTCTCACGAAGTTAGCGGTCTCGACGATGTTGACGCATCGGCGATTTTGCCCACTTTGAGCCCTCTTTTTGGCCAATTCCAGTGTACTTGTCGACAAAACTCATAACTACTTTGCTAGAACTCCATTTTTTCTATCGAATGAGTACAAGAAACCACCCATTTACCAATTTCAACTATCCAATACAGTGGTCAGAATTTAGCAATTTTGCCAATTTCACACAAATTTCAAAAGATGCCAATTTCCAAATAGGGTCCAGAATAAACAAGAAAGACATTCCTGGCACTAAAATAACATTTCCTCTGTTCATTAGTCACATCCCCATGCCCCTCTTACATTCTTTTGCTTTCCATTTTGAATTTTTATTCTCACAAAAAAATAGAAGATTTACTGTTATGTAGACTACTGCATTGGTGTAGAAATGGTATAAATAATATCAGCGCACTTGTGAAAGAATATTAGATTCACCAGTTGAGTTGATGTGTACTGGACACATAGCATGATTTGTTTACTTTTGAACTTTGGTAAAAATCGAATATTTCTGCTACTTTGAGCTCAATTTCAAGGTACTTTTCTTTGTAAAACCAGTCAAAATCATCTCAATTTCTGTAATATGTCTTCCATTCTATAAAATGAGACCAGGAAAACTAGAATACAACAATAAATATCATACGAAAATACAGTGCAAGGTCACTATTTTAATCCAAAAACGTCAAAAACCCTGGCGTGTAAGCCGTACTAGTACGGCCGAAACCCTGAAAGGGTTAAATCTCAAATTAAATTTCCCAAACACTATTTACATCTTTTCTTTTAAATAAATAATGAGTTCTTGAATCAATTGAAGAACAAAGAGCAAGAAGAGATAAGATTACAACATACAAAATACTCTGGGGCACAGACTGGGCAAACAAGGAAAAGACCTTTACATGAGGGCACAGTTGGAAATTCCACACCTAAATAATCTATAGCAATGTTAGAATTTTTTTTTTTTACGTGAGAGGAAAAAAGTGGAATAGGGTGAAGAAGTATAATAAAAGCAGACACCATGAAAGAATTGTAAAAGGATATTACAGTTATTTCACGTCAGTCAGTACAACAGCTAGCAACTACTGTAGTAGTAAGAATCATCTCAGGTAAGAGGTTTTCTTTACAAATTTTATACCAATACATTTTCTATTTCTTAACTACAAAAGACTTTTACATATATGCTATTAGATAAATAATAAATGTGCATTCTTCTTCCTCTTCTTTCAACAAATTGGCCGTATCCCACCAAGGCGGGGTGGCCCAAAAGGAAAAATGAAAGTGTCTGCTTTTAAATTTAGTAATAGATACAGAAGAAGGGGTTACTAGCCCTTTGTTCCCGGCATGTTAGTCACCTCTTACGACACACGTGGCTTATGGAGGAAGAATTCTGTTCCACTTCCCCATGGAGATAAGAGGAAATAAACAAGAACTAGTAAGAAAATAGAAGAAAACCCAGAGGGGTGTGTGAATATATGCTTGTACATGTATGTGTAGTGTGGCCTAAGTGTAAGTAGAAATAGCAAGACGTATCTGAAATCTTGCATGTGTATGAGACAGAAAAAAGACACCAGCACTCCTACTAACATGTAAAACAATTACAGACTTTCGTTTTACACTCACTTGGCAGAACAGCAGTACCTCCCTGGGTGGTTGCTGTCTACCAACCTACTACTTAGTAAATTTGCATTCTTCTTCTTTCAACATACCGGCTGTATCCCACCGAGGCGGGGTGGCCCAAAAGGAAAAACGAAAGCTTCTCCTTTTACATTTAGTAATATATACAGGAGAAGGGGTTACTAGCCCCTTGCTCCCGGCATTTTAGTCACCTTTTACAACAAGCATGGCTTACAGAGGAAGAATTCTGTTCCACTTCCCCATGGAGAGAACTGGAAATAAACAAGAACAAGAACTAGTAAGAAAATAGAAGAAAACCCAGAGGGGTGTGTGCATATATATATATATATATGCTTGTACATGTATGTGTAGTGTGACCTAAGTGTAAGATGTAGCAAGACATACCTGAAATCTTGCATATTTATGAGACAGAAAAAAGACACCAGCACTCCTACCATCATGTAAAACAATTACAGACTTTTGTTTTACACTCACTTGGCAGGACGGTAGTACCTCCCTGGGTGGTTGCTGTCTACCAACCTACTACTTAGTAAATTTGCATTCATACAAGATAATTATACATTATAGAAAAAAGTTAAACAAAGGCTTTATACATGTACATTTTATGTATTACATTCCACATATTTTGCTATGTCAACAAAAGCTTACCTGTTCAGTTAATAGTTGTGCAGCTCGATATGGATCCTCAGCTTGGTTGATAACACTGCAAGCCTCTTCTGACCGAAGCACAAAATTTATGCCATCAGTAATTAAGAGCAGGAAGGCATCCTTTCCATGCTTCACCTGTTGATCAATGTTCAGAGTGAGACAAAGGACAAAAAGATATTTTTAATATCACAATTTTTAAAATAATATTGTTATACCAATGGCTATCATCCTCCAATTAGGAGGGCTAAAAAAAAAACCACACATTCACCATCACTCATTCAACAGCTGTCTTTCAAGAAGTGTACAGACATCACTGTTCAACTGACCAGTCAAACTGCAACATTCCTTGCAGATGAGCAAGGAGGTTTCAGAGTGGGTAGGGGATGTATAGATCAAGTGTTTACATTGAAGCATATATGTGAACAGTATTTAGATAAAGGTAGGGAAGTTTTTATTGCATTTATGGATTTAGAAAAGGCATATGATAGAGTGGATAGGGGAGCAATGTGGCAGATGTTGCAAGTATATGGAATAGGTGGTAAATTACTAAATGCTGTAAAGAGCTTTTATGAGGATAGTGAGGCTCAGGTTAGGGTGTGTAGAAGAGAGGGAGACTTCCAGGTAAAAGTAGGTCTTAGACAGGGATGTGTAATGTCACCATGGTTGTTTAATATATTTATAGAAGGTGTGGAATTAATAAAAGTATTAGTCAGAAGGCAGAAGAAGGGTTGTTGAGGTGGTTTGGTCATTTAGAGAGAATGGATCAAAGTAGAATGACATGGAAAGCATATAAATCTATAGGGGAAGGAAGGCGGGGTAGGGGATGTCCTCGAAAGGGTTGGAGAGAGGGGGTAAAGGAGGTTTTGTGGGCGAGGGGCTTGGACTTCCAGCAAGCGTGCGTGAGCGTGTTAGATAGGAGTGAATGGAGACGAATGGTACTTGGGACCTGACGATCTGTTGGAGTGTGTGCAGGGTAATATTTAGTGAAGGGATTCAGGGAAACCGGAAGTACAATGCCTGCACTTTAACCCTTTGACTGTTTCCGACGTATAAATACGTCTTACGAGCCAATGTTTCTGACGTATTTATACGCACAAATTCTAGCGGCTTCAAATCGAGCGCCAAAGGCCTGATAGGCCTACACGGGAGAGAATGGGTCTCAGTGGTCGGTGTGCACCCTGTGAAAAAAATCTGGGACCTAGCGGTGCATTGTGGGAACGCCATGTTGTCAGTCCATTTTCACCATGCCTCTCGGTAAGAAGTTCCTCACTCCTCGGGGATTGGAGGTCTTTTGTTCCCAAGTGATAGCTCTAACAGCGATGAAAGTGTCAGTGACAGTGAATTCAAGGGTTTTCAAGTGAGTGTTACCGAAAAAAAGTGCCCAGGATAACGTAAATAGTGACGAAAACCCAGATGACCCACAAACCTTCGACCTCTGGTGCTGTGCCGGCTTGTTTCACGTTCACGTTCGCCTGTACCAGGACGAAAGAGGAAACTATTTGGTCGTGTACAACACCCTGATGATAGCAGTGATAGTGATAGTGATTTCAAAGTCATTGAAAGCAGTTCTAGTGACAGTGAGAGTGAATATTCCCCAGTGAAGCGCCAGTATGTACGACGTAGCATGCGGTCTGGTAGTGTTTCTTATGTTGTTCCAAGGGGAAGGAGAAACTCTGGGAGCACATCCCGTGGCCCAACACCACGACCTGATAGTGAAGATGACGATATTGTAACGATGGGTATGAATTGGTGACAGTGAGGGAGGAGGCAGTGGTGGTGATAGTGAGGGTGGCACGGCCCATGTGGCCCCATCACCGGGCCACGCTACTAGCCACGCGGCTGACTCAGCAGAACAACCAGCCTCACCCTACCCCACACTGCCACAACCTGCCCCACCACAACATGCACAGCCCCAACCACAGCCAAACCACGGTTTCAATATCCAGACCCACCAGCAGACCGCATCTGGGATTGGCGGACGGTGACGAGTTTGTTCCCAGTCCCCATGACTTTGATGAAACACAAAGTGGAATAAAGCCATTTTTGTCCAATTGGGAACAATTTCCAGTGAACTGGACTGCTTTGAGTTATTCTTCGATGAACCCCTGATGGACATCATTGTCAGGGAAACCAACACTACTGTGAATACCCATGGCAAATACAATTTTTCTCACCAAAATCACGGCTACACAAGTGGAAGGAGACAACTGTGGCAGAGATGTACCCGTTTTTTGCCACAATAATGCTTATGCCACTTTTGTATAAGCACACTGTCACCACATATGGACAACAGATGCCTGATTTCAACTCCAGGTTTTAGTGACATTATAGGTGTCAAACGTTTCCCGATTTCTGTTGCGTATGTTACACTTTAGACAAAACCAGGCCTGACAGAAGCGACAAGTTTTTATAAGATAAGAAATGTGTTTATGTACTGAAACAAAAATGCTGCATGTATTTTTATCCCCTTTAGGAAGCTTGTTATTGATGAGTCTTGATTTTATTCAAAGGAAGACTCTCATTCAAGCAATATATACCAAGCAAGAGGAAACGCTTTGGTATAAAGCTATTTGTACTGTGTGATTGCAGAAGTGGTCTTTGTTTTAGATATTATTGTGTACACTGGCAGTAATACTTTGAGAGATACATGAAGTTATTGGGTATTTTCTGGTGATGTGGTTCGAAACAATGATGGAACCATATTTGGTAAGGGGCATATGTTATTTTTCTGATAACTGGTACACAAGCCCCTTACTCAGTGATTTTTTTGCGAGTGAACTTGACAGACGTGTGTGGCACAGTGCGTGGTAATCGCAAAAAATATGCCAAGGTTCGACGCTGGGACTCGCAGAGGTGAGGGGGCAAGCCTTTGCTGCCAATGACATTTATGGGCATTTCGGTGGCATGACAAACGTGATGTCACATTGTTGACATCAGTTCACCAAACGAAATGGTACCCAGTGGCAGGGACAACAGAGAGACCCAAAGAACCATTCTAAAGCCTGCAGCTGTCATGGACTACAACCTCAATATGCGCTTAGTGGACAAATGTGACATGCAGATTGGGTTTGCAGACTGTGTACGCCAAGAGTTATAAGTGGTTATTCAAATTTTTTTCCATCTTGTTGATTTTCTCTATGCTAAATGCTTATAACATTAAAGTTGAAAACCAACAAAACACCAAAATATGGTGAATTTTGCCTGTCAGTAATCAGACAAATAATTTTCAAAGTACAAAAAGGGGCAAACTCTGCAATAGACCAGCGCCCACGACGTCATCTCGTTTGAGGCCTGGTGATCACTACCCATACAACTGCCTCCTACTTTCTGCCAAGGAAAAATGCTCAGAAGAGGCGTTATGTATGTATGCATACCACAAAACGCCCACAAACACGCAGAGACACTCGTTTTATGTGTGAGGGTGTGAAGTGCCCCTCTGCATATACCCATGTTTCAAAGAGTTCCACAAGCTGCAAACAGTTCTAGGAACGTGGTTAGTGGGCTGTACATATGTATATATAATTATGGAACAATAGTTTAAAAAACATTGTTTTGTATTGTTTGTTTGTGTAAACAAAGTGTATACACAAATAATAGTGATAAAGTTTGTTTGTTATTGTGTTGGGAAATAATGAGTGTATATTTGAACAATGCACCTTACATTGGTTCTCCCAGGCCACATAAGTTACCTGGAAAGAAAAATATTGAAAAATGCAAGAAACCTTTGAATTAGAGTAAATAAAAGAATACCGGGTGGGCGGCAGTCGCCGCTGTTGCCGTATGCACGTCAATTTCTGCAAACTTTGCGGCTCTATATCTCGGTAAGTACTGATGGCAAAAATTTTTTTTTAGGCTTAAAACACTAGTAAAAATATTCCTAACATTTTCATAAGAAAAAATAATTTTTTTTTTTTCGAATATTAGGCGACATAGAATGACAGTTTCAGAGAGGGCCCTGAAACAGTCAAAGGGTTAAAGGAGGGGTTTGGGATATTGGCAGTTTGGAGGGATATGTTGTGTATCTTTATACGTATATGCTTCTAAACTGTTGTATTCTGAGCACCTCTGCAAAAACAGTGATAAATGTGTGAGTGTGGTGAAAATGTTGAATGATGATGAGAGTATTTTCTTTTTGGGGATTTTCTTTCTTTTTTGAGTCACCCTGCCTCGGTGGGAGACAGCCGACTTGCTGAAAAAAAAAAAATATGATAGAGTGGATAGGGGAGCAATGTGGCAGATGTTGCAAGTATATGGAATAGGTGGTAAGTTACTAAATGCTGTGAAGAGTTTTTATGAGGACAGTGAGGCTCAGGTTAGGGTGTGTAGAAGAGCGGGAGACTACTTCCCGGTAAAAGTAGGTCTTAGACAGGGATGTGTAATGTCACCATGGTTGTTTAATATATTTATAGATGGGGTTGTAAAAGAAGTAAATGCTAGGGTGTTCAGGAGAGGGGTGGGGTTAAATTATGGGGAATCAAATACAAATGGAAATTGACCCCAGTTGCTTTTTGTGTGATACTGTGCTTAAGGAAAATTCTAAAGAAAAATTGCAAAGGCTAGTGGATGAGTTTGAGTGTGTGTGTAAAGGTAGAAAGTTGAAAGTGAACATAGAAAAGGTAAGGTGATGAGGGTATCAAATGATTTAGAAAGAAAAATTGGATATCAAATTGGGGAGGAGGAGTATGGAAGAAGTGAATGTTTTCAGTTTCTTGGGAGTTGGCGTGTCGGCGGATGGATTTATGAAAAGGGTGAGGTTAATCATGAATTGTGAGGGAAAAAAAGGTGAGTGGTGCGTTGAGGTATATGTGGAGTCAAAAAACGTTATCTAGGGAGGCAAAGAAGGGAATGTATGAAAGTATAGTAGTACCAACACTTATATGGGTGTGAAGCTTGGGTGGTAAATGCAGGCAGCGAGGGGGGACGGTTGGAGGGCAGTGGAGATGTCCTGTTTAAGGGCAATGTGTGGTGTAAATATTATGCAGAAAATTCGGAGTGTGGAAAAATTTGGAAAAGGTGTGGAGTTAATAAAAGTATTAGTCAGAGGGCAGAAAAGGGGTTGTTGAGGTGGTTTGGTCATTTAGAGAGAATGGATCAAAGTAGAATGACATGGAAAGCATATAAATCTATAGGGGAAGGAAGGCGGGGGTAGGGGTCGTCCTTGAAAAGGATTGGAGAGAGGGGGTAAAGGAGGGGTTTTTTGGGCAAGGGGCTTGGACTTCCAGCAAGCGTGCGTGAGCGTGTTTAGATAGGAGTGAATGGGCGAATGGCACTTGGGACCTGACGATCTGTTGGGTGTGAGCAGGGTAATATTTAGTGAAGGGATTCAGGGAACCCGGTTATTTTCATATAGTGGACTTGAGTCCTGGAAATTTGGGAAATACAATGCCTGCACTTTAAAGGAGGGGTTTGGGATATTGGCAGTTTGGAGGGATATGTTGTGTATCTTTATACGTATATGCTTCTAAGCTGTTGTATTCTGAGCACCTCTGCAAAAGCAGTGATAATGTGTGAGTGTGGTGAAAGTGTTGAATGATGATGAAAGTATTTTCTTTTTGGGGATTTTCTTTCTTTTTTTGGGTCACCCTGCCTCGGTGGGAGACGACCGACTTGAAAAAAAAAAAAAGAAAAAATTCAGGGAAACCGGTTATTTTTACATAGCCGGACTTGAGTCCTGGCATTGCAGGCATTGTACAATGCCTGCACTCTAAAGGAGGGGTTTTGGGATATTAGCAGTTTGGAGGGATATGTTGTGTATCTTCATACGTATATGCTTCTAAACTGTTGTGTCCTGAGCACCTCTGCAAAAACAGTGATTATGTGTGAGTGAAGTTAAAGTGTTGAATGATGATGAAAGTATTTTCTTTTTGGGGATTTTCTTTCTTTTTGGGTCACCCTGCCTCAGTGGGAGACGGCCGACTTGTTAAAAAAAATTAATCTGTTCCAGACACTGAAAAATATTAACAAAATGTACATTTTTTTTAAAGATTAAGTATAGTTTTTCATACACAAAACAATGAGAACTAAATAAAATGACTAATGAAATGGATAAATGAACATTTAAATCACTTTTACCTTTATTGGAGAGTCTTGGTGGTGTATGCAAAACGGCGAGGAATGGAGAGGGAGGAGAGTTTATTGTTTGGAGGCAGGACAAAATGCTTAAATGTGACGCTATTATCAACTCTACAGCTTATTTATCTACCACAATTCATCTAATATGACATAATAAACAATATTAATAAATAGAAACATGATATATACTCTAGAATGAATAAAATATGTCATTACGTAGTGGTGGTGGTGTTGTTGTTGGGCTTATAAGGGCCACTGACAGCATAAGCCGTACATACAGTGGTGGTGGTGGAGGCAGCAGGAGGCCACCACCACTATTCACACTGAAACAATGCACATAATTTATAAATAAGAAATATTTACACTTTAATTTATAAATAAGAAATATTTACACTTTATAAATAAGAAATATTTACACTTACTTTGGAGGAGATGCTGGCATTGGTTTAGGGCGGTGGAAGATACACAGGGCGGCGTATATTGTCAGTGGCCCAATATACCTCCAACAACATTGGAGGAGTCAGTTTCATGTCGTCCTTTTTCTATCGCTTAATCGCTTAACTTACTTGGTACACTGTTAATGCTACACTTTATCGCTGGCTGGCGCTATAGCCTTTACTGACTCCTGCTGCTTTACTATCGTACATATCGTAGAATCAATGAAGAAGGCACATTTTCCCCTCTCTTCCTCCTTCACTTTCGTACTTTGCTAGGAGTTCTTTCTTGAATTCTATTGTGTTTCTCACTTTCCTTACCAAATGGCTAGCACTAGGAACTTTCTTTGGGTCCATGGTGGCTTATTTTGCAGTTGCACTCAACCAATAACCACAAAAAACAATGGATTATAGTAAAATGTTTGGATGAATGTGCAGAATCTTCCTCACTCACCCAGAGACACAGCCAGACTGACTCACAAATGCGGCGGAGTGGCGGATGGACGCGTCCAATATGGCCACTCTCTGAAATAACGGCCAATGACCAGGAAAGAATTTTGGCCAAAAAAAGCAGGCGAAAACCGAATTGGCCAATATCTGGAACAGCTGATAACCGAGGGTCCTCTGTACGTATATATGCACCCCTCTGGGTTTTCTATTTTCTTTCTAGTTTTTGTTCTTGTTTATTTCCTATCTCCATGGAGAAGTCTATGGGGAAGTGGAACAGAATTCTTCCTCCATAAGCCATGCGTGTTGTAAGAGGCGACTAAAATGACGAGAACAAGGGGCTAGTAAACCCTTACCCTGCATATATTATTAAATGTAAAAGGAGAAACTTTCATTTTTCCATTTGGGTCACCCCGCCTTGGTGGGATACGGTCGGTGTGTTGAAAGAAGAAAGATTGGTATTTATGGTTTGATGTGCAAGTGCCTGTGAATTTTTTGAAATAAAAGGTGAATCTTATTGTAGCCAGTTGGCCCAGTGGCTTATGTGCTGGCTCGGAGTTTTACGACTCACTCACCATCCGCTCAAGAATTATAAAATCCCCAGTTATTATTATTATTATTAATTATTACTGATGTTGGGAAAACAAAAAATGAAAATATGAGGCCTCCAAGCAAGAAGGCTGCAAAGAATTGGTCTAAGAAAATACAATAAGGAAAGAAGCAACTAACTCTCAAATATAGAGGTGAAGGATTATGGAAAAAAATTAAGGCTTTTTAATGAAGGTAGGGATGATGGAGTAATTTTGAAATGAAAGGTTAAATTAATTACCGATTCACATTTTAAAAATATTTACTTGAAAATTTATTATAATGAGGAAAACCACTAATATTAAATACTGTATACTATATTAAAATTAGGAGCTACATGCAGTACTCAACACACTGTTGTTACCCGTAAAGTTGTTGTATCGGGTAAAGCTATCACTCCATACTGCTTGAGGTGGAGATCACCGATGCTGCGAGTCATACTAAGACTGTCATTTACCATGTGGCGTCCAATGTTGTCTACACTCACTTTTCCTCCTGACTGGATAATGCGATCCTGTAAATAGGATACAGTTACCCCATAGAGTCTGGCAAGATTACAAATACTACTGATATCAGAATTATGAATGACTGTACTGGCACCCACCAGACCAGTGGTCACTGCTGTCATGGCCTACCAGAGAGTCAAAGTCTACACTACCCTTCCATATGTAGTAAGCCACTATCACGTTGCTGCCCCCCCCCCCCCCGCAGGAATACTATACACTATATACCATAGGAAATCAATATAATTAAATCCAAGCTACTTTCTTTTACAGTAAGTTCAGCATATGTTCAAAACTGCTTTGACCCTTAACCCTTTGACTGTTTCAGGCCCCTTTCTGAAACTGTCATTCTATGTCGCTAAATTTTTGAAAAAAAAAAAAAAAAAAAAAATCTTATGAAATGATAGAGAATCTTTTCCTGATGGTAATGACACCAAAAGTTCGAAATTTGGTCGAAAACTCATGGAATTACGCTCCCGCGAAGTTATCGGTCTCGGCGACATATGCGTATCGGCGATTTCGCCGACTTTGAGCCCTATTTTCAGCCAATTCCATTGTTCCAGTTGACCAAACTCATAGCTATTTCTTTAGAACTCCATTTTATCTATCAGCTGAGTACAAGAAACCTCCCATTTACCAATTTGGACTACCCAATATTGTGGTCAGAAATTGGCAATTTGGCCAATTTCACGCAAACTAAAAAAGATGCCAATTTCAAAATAGGGTCCAGAATAAACAAGGTAGACATTCTTGGCACTAAAATAACATATCCTCTGTTCATTAGTCACATCTCTAGGCCCCTCTTATATTATTATTGCTTTCTATTTTGATTTTTTATTCATACAAAAAAATACAAAATTTACTGTTATGCAGACTACTGCATTATTGTAAAAATGGTATAAATAATATCAGTGCACTAGTGAAAGAATATTAGACTCCCCAGTTGATGTGTATTGGATGTGTGGTGTGATTTGTTTACTCCTGAACATTGGTAAAAATCGAACATTTCCGCTACTTTGAGCTCAGTTTCAAGGACGTTTTCATCGTCAAAGTAATGAAAATCATCTCTATTTCTGTAATATGTTTTCCATTTTATCACCTAAGACCATGAAAACGCAAATACATCGATAAATACTATACGAAAATACACCTCAAAGTCGGCGTTTTAATCCAAAAAAACAATCAGTTTTTTTTCTCATTACGCACTGTGTGCTGCAGGATTTTTTTTATGTGGTGCACACTGACCATACAGACCCATTCTCTCATATGTGGGCCTACCAGCTTTCTTCCGCTTGATTTGAAGCCGCTAGAATTATTGAGTATACATACGTCTGAAACACTGGCTCGTAAGACGTATATATACGACCAAAACAGTCAAAGGGTTAAACTGTCCAAACGTAGATCTATGTTTGTATCACTAGTGCTCCAAACATAGATCTATGTTTGTACCACTAGCACTCCAAACGTAGATCTACGTTTTATTTTTCCTGCCTCCAAATTTGGCATGACTGGCCTGAGATGCGTGGTCAGTATAGAATGGGTCTTAGCACTTGGTGTGTGCAGTATTAAAAAAAATCTGGGACCACTTAGTACCTTGTGGGAGCACCAGCTCAATTGAGCGTCAGCTAGAGCAAATAGTGTGGCAAACACCAGGGATTCACTGATGTCACGTCATATTAACACTCCCCTTTTAAGTGGAAAGTGATGGATGTGGCCACAAGTGGTCGAGGAAATATAGAAAATGTTGATAATAACCCATGTGTAACATTTGTGCAACATCCTTTCATTTTTGATACCACTGGTAGTGTCATCCTGCCAGAATATCCTATAACCTATGCCCTAAATAAAGATAAACGATTCTGGAACATGTGTAATATGTATTCGGCAGGCTGGCCAGCTGGCTGGCTTTGGCTGTCTCTCTGTCTATCTGTCTATATCTCTGTCTCTCTCTCACATAAGTACAGTTATTATACAAAGTGTAACTTACCTAGGATAACCCAAAAATTCCAGGCAAAGTGCTATACAGTGCTTGTAGATATAAGACATAATAAGCATGAGCTGCTCTCCTAATATTATTCCTAATTGTGACTATCTGAGTACTATTTCAGTACCTAATACAGTGGACCCCCGCATAACGATTACCTCCGAATGTGACCAATTATGTAAGTGTATTTATGTAAGTGCGTTTGTACGTGTATGTTTGGGGGTCTGAAATGGACTAATCTACTTCACAATATTTCTTATGGGAACAAATTCGGTCGGTACTGGCACCTGAACATACTTCTGGAGTGAAAAAATATCGTTAACCGGGGGTCCACTGTATTAGTGTCAGAACAAAATTTGGCTATGAAATCACAAGAACTATTATAAATTGTAATTATCAGAACATAAAAATTATATAAATTAAAATAAAAAAGAGAAAAAAGGTATATCAGCGACACTTCTGCAAGCGGCAGGACTCGATGTTGCAGTAAGGCGAGCATCCAGTGCCAATTTCAGTCTTATATCTCAGTAAGTACTAGTCCTAATTTTTTTTTTTTGGTCTTATAACACACAGAAAATTGCCCTCTTTAATTAAAAAAAAAAAAAAAAAAAAAAAAAAAAAAAAAAAAAAAAAAAAAAAAAAATATTTGGAGCACTGGGCGAATGAACATAGATCTACGTTTGGACAGTTTAAGGGTTACTTGTGTCAAACTTCATACTTAAGAGGTTCTTAATAAAAATTACTCTTTGTTTTAGATTTCAAATAATACATTTTTGCTTATTTGTATTATGAGAGAATTAAAATCCTTTTATAACACAACATGCAATTTCTAAGACATTGGCAATCTCCCATCGAGGTGGGATGGCAAAAAATAAAAATACATTCACTATCCTTCATCCAATAGAGGTCTTGTTAGAAATTGCATGTCACAGTTCAAATGACCCTGCAAAGAAGCAACATTCAGAATCCACCTTCACAGTGCAGACACTACTACCTATCTCCAGAACAAGTGCAGCTAACTGGTTTCCTTGAATACCTTAATAAATGCTACCTTGCTCACACTCCCAACAGCATGTCAAGCCATAATCACTCTTCTTCATTTATCCGAATCTTACATGATCACCCAAGCCTGCTGGATGCTCAAATTTTAGAATTGAAAACTTCCTTTTTCCCCTCCCCCTAACAGTTCATGGTATGTCCTCTACCTCTCTTGACTTCCACCCAGATCTAAACACCCTCTTTATCATACTATTCTGCTCCATCCTCTCTAAATATCAAAACCACTTAACAACACCTCTTTAGCCCTCTGAATTATATGTTTAGTAACTGCTCCATCTTCTAATTTCTATACTCTGAATTCTATGTATAATATTCACAGCACATCTTGCTCTCAAACATGAAATCCCCAATGCTTCCGACCTTCTCCTTGCTGATATTTTTAAAGCCCATGCCTCACACCCATGTAGAAGTGTTGGTACCACTATACTCTACACATTTCTCTTTTTGTCTGTTCAGATAAACTTTTTTTTTTTCCACAGCTGCCTCAGCATACCACCCACCTTTTTCCCCCCTCATCTATTTCAAACAGACCAATCTGCTGACATGTCCACCCCCAAATATCTAAATACATTTACAGTTAAAGTAAGAGGTAGATGGGACAAGAGGAAAATGGCAATAACAAGTAAAAGAGAGGTGAAAGTGTATAAACTAAGGGAGGAAGAAGTTCAGGTGAGATATAAGCAACTATTGGCAGAAAGGTGGGATAGTGCAAGTATGAGTAGTGGGGGGGTTGAAGAGGGTTGGAATAGTTTTAAAAATGCAGTATTAGAATGTGGGGCAGAAGTTTGTGACTATAGGAGGGTGGGTGCAGGAGGAAAGAGGAGTGATTGGTGTAATGAAGAAGTAAAGGGTGTGTTAAAAGAGAAAAATGTAGCTTATGAGAGGTTTTTACAAAGCAGAAGTGTTATAAGAAGAACAGAGTATATGGAGAGTAAAAGAAAGGTGAAGAGAGTGGTGAGAGAGTGTAAAAGGAGAGCAGATAGAGTGGGAAAGGCACTGTCAAGAAATTTTGATGAAAATAAGAAAAAATTTTGGAGTGTGATAAACAAGTTAAGAAAGCCTAGGGAACGAATGGATTTCTCAGTTACAAACAGAGTAGGGGAGTTAGTAGATGGGGAGATGGAGGTATTGGGTAGATGGTGGGAACATTTTGAGGAACTTTTAAATGTTGACGAAGAAAGGGAGGCGAAAATTTCATGCACTGACCAGGGAAGAATACCATCTTTTAGGAGTGAAGAAGAGCAGGATGTGAGTGTGGAGGAGGTGCGTGAGGCATTACGTAGAATGAACGGAAGTAAAGCAGCTGGAACTGATGGAATCATGACAGAAATGTTAAAAGCAGGGGGAATATAATATTGGAATGGTTGGTACCTAGGGATTGGCAGAGAGCATGTATAATTCCTTTACACAAAGGGAAGAGGAACAAAAGAGATTGTAAAAATTATAGAGGAATAAGTTTACTAAGTATACCAGGAAAAGTGTATGGTAGGGTTATTATTGAAAGAATTAGAGGTAAGACAGAATGTAGGATTGAGGATGAGCAAGAAGGTTTCAGAGTGGGTAGGGGATGTGTAGTTCAAGTGTTTACATTGAAGCATATATGTGAACAGTATTCTGATAAAGGAAGGGAAGTTTTCATTGCATTTATGGATTTAGAAAATGCATATGACAGAGTGGATAGGGGAGCAATGTGGCAGATGTTGCAAATATATCGAATAGGTGGTAAGTTACTAAATGCTGTAAAGAGTTTTTATGAGGATAGTGAGGCTCAGGTTAGGGTGTGTAGAAGAGAGGGAGACTACTTCCCAGTAAAAGTAGGTCTTAGACAGGATGTGTAATGTCACCATAGTTTTTTAATATATTTATAGATGGGGTTGTAAAAGAAGTCAATGCCAGGGTGTTGGGGAGAGGGGTGGGATTAAATTATGGGGAATCAAATACAAAATGGGAACTGACACAGTTACTTTTTGCTGATGATACTGTGCTTATGGGAGATTCTAAAGAAAAGTTGCAAAGGTTAGTGGAAGAGTTTGGGAGAGTGTGTAAGGGTAGAAAATTGAAAGTGAACATAGAAAAGAGTAAGGTGATGAGGGTATCAAATGATTCAGATAAAGAAAAATTGGATATCAAATTGGGGAGGAGGAGTATGGAAGAAGTGAATGTTTTCAGATATTTGGGAGTTGACGTGTCAACGGATGGATTTATGAAGGATGAGGTTAACCATAGAATTGATGAAGGAAAAAAGGTGAGTGGTGCATTGAGGTATATGTGGAGACAAAAAGTATTATCTATGGAGGCAAAGAAGGGAATATATGAAAGTATAGTAGTACCAACACTCTTACATGGGTGTGAAGCTTGGGTTGTAAATGCTGCAGTGAAGAGATGGCTGGGGGCAGTGGAGAAGTCCTGTCTAAGGGCAATGTGTGGTGTAAATATTATACAAAAAATTTACACCACACATGGGTGTGAAGCTTGGGTTGTAAATGCTGCAGCGATGAAACAGTTGGAGGCAGTGGAGATGTCCTGTCTAAGGGCAATGTGTGGTGTAAATATTATGCAGAAAATTCGGAGTTTGGAAATTAGAAGGTGAGAAGCTAATAAAAGTATTAGTCAGCGGGCTGAAGAGGGGTTGTTGAGGTGGTTTGGTCATTTAGAGAGAATGGATCAGAGTAGAATGACATGGAGAGCGTATAAATCTGTAGGGGAAGGAAGGCGAGGTAGGGGTCGTCCTTGAAAAGGTTGGAGGGAGGGGGTAAAGGTGGTTTTGTGGGAGAGGGGCTCGGATTTCAGCAAGCGTGCATGAGTGTGTTAGATAGGAGTGAATGAAGACGAATGGTATTTGGGACCTGACGAGCTGTTGGAGTGTGAGCAGGGTAATATTTAGTGAAGGGATTCAGGAGCCTTTGAACCAAGTGAGAGAGTAATTGTGGTAGGGGACCTGAATGCTAAAGTACGAGAAACTTTTAGAGAGGGTGTGGTAGGTAAGTTTGGGGTGCCAGGTGTAAATGATAATGGGAGCCCTTTGACTGAACTTAGTATAGAAAGGGGTTTAGTTATAGGTAATACATATTTTAAGAAAAAGAGGATAAATAAGTATACAAGATATGATGTAGGGCAAAATGACAGTAGTTTGTTGGATTATGTATTGGTAGATAAAAGACTGTTGAGTAGACTTCAGGATGTACATGTTTATAGAGGGGCCACAGATATATCAGATCACTTTTTAGTTGTAGCTACACTGAGAGTAAAATGTAGATGGGATACAAGGAGAATAGAAGCATCAGGGAAGAGAGAGGTGAAGGTTTATAAACTAAAAGAGGAGGCAGTTAGGGTAAGATATAAACAGCTATTGGAGGATAGATGGGCTAATGAGAGCATAGGCAATGGGGTTGAAGAGGTATGGGGTAGGTTTAAAAATGTAGTGTTGGAGTGTTCAGCAGAAGTTTGTGGTTACAGGAAGGTGGGTGCAGGAGATGTAAAGAGAGTAGTAAGGGAGAAAAAGTTAGCATATGAGAAGTTTTTACAAAGTAGAAGTGATGCAAGGAGGGAAGAGTATATGGAGAAAAAGAGAGAGGTGAAGCAATGTAAAAAGAGAGCAAATGAGAGAGTGGGTGAGATGTTATCAACAAATTTTGTTGAAAATAAGAAAAAGTTTTGAAGTGAGATTAACAAGTTAAGGAAAGCCTAGAGAACAAATGGATTTGTCAATTAAAAATAGGAGAGGAGGGGTTATTAAATGGAGAGTTAGAGGTATTGGGAAGATGGAGGGAATATTTTGAGGAATTGTTAAATGTTGATGAAGATAGGGAAGCTGTGATTTTGTGTATAGGGCAAGGAGGAATAACATCTTGTAGGAGTGAGGAAGAGCCAGTTGTGAGTGTGGGGGAAGTTCGTGAGGCAGTAGGTAAAATGAAAGGGGGTAAGGCAGCCGGGATTGATGGGATAAAGATAGAAATGTTAAAAGCAGGTGGGAATATAGTTTTGGAGTTTTTGGTGCAATTATTTAATAAATGTATGGAAGAGGGTAAGGTACCTAGGGATTGGCAGAGAGCATGCTTAGTTCCTTTGTATAAAGGCAAAGGGGACAAAAGAGAGTGCAAAAATTATAGGGGGATAAGTCTGTTGAGTATACCTGGTAAAGTGTATGGTAGAGTTATTATTGAAAGAATTAAGAGTAAGACGGAGAATAGGATAGCAGATGAACAAGGAGGCTTTAGGAAAGGAAGGGGGTGTGTGAACCAGGTGTTTACAGTGAAACACATAAGTGAACAGTATTTAGGTAAGGCTAAAGAGGTCTTTGTGGCATTTATGGATTTGGAAAAGGCGTATGACAGGGTGGATAGGGGGGCAATGTGGCAGATGTTGCAGGTGTATGGTGAAGGAGGTATGTTACTGAAAGCAGTGAAGAGTTTTTACGAGGATAGTGAGGCTCAAGTTAGAGTATGTAGGAAAGAGGGAAATTATTTCCCAGTAAGAGTAGGCCTTAGACAAGGATGTGTGATGTCACCGTGGTTGTTTAATATATTTATAGATGGGGTTGTAAGAGAAGTAAATGCGAGGGTCTTGGCAAGAGGCGTGGAGTTAAAAGATAAGAATCACACATAAAGTGGGAGTTGTCACAGTTGCTCTTTGCTGATGACACTGTGCTCTTTGGAGATTCTGAAGAGAAGTTGCTGAGATTGGTGGATGAATTTGGTAGGGTATGCAAAAGAAGAAAATTAAAAGTGAATACAGGAAAGAGTAAGGTTATGAGGATAACAAAAAGATTAGGTGATGAAAGATTGGATATCAGATTGGAGGGAGAGGGTATGGAGGAGGTGAATGTATTCAGATATTTGGGAGTGGACGTGTCAGCGGATGGGTCTATGAAAGATGAGGTGAATCATAGAATTGATGACGGGAAAAGGGTGAGTGGTGCACTTAGGAGTCTGTGGAGACAAAGAACTTTGTCCTTGGAGGCAAAGAGGGGAATGTATGAGAGTATAGTTTTACCAACGCTCTTATATAGGTTTGAAGCATGGGTGATGAATGTTGCAGCGAGGAGAAGGCTGGAGGCAGTGGAGATGTCATGTCTGAGGGCAATGTGTGGTGTGAATATAATGAAGAGAATTCATAGTTTGGAAGTTAGGAGGAGGTGTGGGATTACCAAAACTGTTGTCCAGAGGGCTGAGGAAGGGTTGTTGAAGTGGTTCGGACATGTAGAGAGAATGGGGTGAAACAAAATGACTTCAAGAGTGTATCAGTCTGTAGTGGAAGGAAGGCATGGTAGGGGTCGGCCTAGGAAAGGTTGGAGGGAGGGGGTAAAGGAGGTTTTGTGTGCGAGGGGCTTGGTCTTCCAGCAGGCATGCGTGAGCGTGTTTGATAGGAGTGAATGGAGACAAATGGTTTTTAATACTTGACGTGCTGTTGGAGTGTGAGCAAAGTAACATTTATGAAGGGGTTCAGGGAAACCGGCAGGCCGGACTTGAGTCCTGGAGATGGGAAGTACAGTGCCTGCACTCTGAAGGAGGGGTGTTAATGTTGCAGTTTAAAAACTGTAGTGTAAAGCACCCTTCTGGCAAGACAGTGATGGAGTGAATGATGGTGAAAGTTTTTCTTTTTCGGGCCACCCTGCCTTGGTGGGAAGCGGCCAGTGTGATAATAAAATAATAATAAAATAAATTCAGGGAAACCGGTTATTTTTACATAGCCGGACATGAGTCCTGGAAATGGGAAGTACAATGCCTGCACTTTAAAGGAGGGGTTTGGCATACTGGCAGTTTGGAGGAATATGTTGTGTATCTTTATACGTATATGCTTCTAAACTGTTGTATTCTGAGCACCTCTGCAAAAACAGTGATTATGTATGAGTGAGGTGAAAGTGTTGAATGATGATGAAAGTATTTTCTTTTTGGGGATTTTCTTTCTTTTTGGGTCACACTGCCTCGGTGAGTAATGGCCGACTTGTTAAAAAAAAAAAAAAAAAAAATTCTCCCTCCCTCCTTTCCTTTTAATCTAATATCCAGTTTTTCACTGCCTATATTTTTTTGCTACTCTCATTATTTTGCCTTTTCTATTTTAACTTTTAACATCCTTCTTTTACATACCCTCCTAAATTCCTCCACCAACCTTGGTATTAATTTATATAAAATGACTACTAAATTAACAATACCAGTGATGTGTTTGCAGGATACCTTCTCGGAGATAAGTGATGGACAGTGATCACGTGTGAGTTCCCTTGGTGCCCCTGAGCGGTATAATATTGCTCGAGAGTCTCCAACATGGCCAATAGCAAGCTCTACTCCTCCTCGTAATAAACACACTGTTGCTGTAGTTCCACCATTCAAGCCTGAAAAAGGTTTCCTAATGTTAATGATAGTGTTAATTCACAATTAACCCACAATATGGTGACAAATTAGATGTCTTGGTTTATTCTGAACAATTAGTGTTGTACCATGATAATGGTGCAACATAACTGCCTAATTTCACCTCTAATTTGCTTGTTAGCTGTGAATTGCTTGGGATATTTGCTGTTCAGAGTGTCACCTGAACTCTCATATCTGCATGCCTCTGGCAAGACAGTGATAGTGTGAATGATGGTGAAAGTGTTTCTTTTTTGGGTCACCCTGCCTCAGTGGGAGACGACCAGCAGTTAAAAAACAAAAATTACATTAGTTGAAAAAATGCATCAAACCTCTATCATCATTCTGAATCAGTCAAAGGATATGATATCAGAAACATTTTAAAAGGCAATTTTTAGCACAGCTTTTTTTTCACCAATTTAAAGTGACCTAAAGAAACAACTAATTCACCATCGCTCACATTCTATTTGTATTTGAAGGTTTGTGTGTCTGGCGACTCACAATGTTTGAAGGGTAGTCATATGTAGGATCTTTTTCCAGATATTTCACATAAGTTTAAGATTTAAAGTGACACTTTAAATCTTAAAAATAAGTTTCATAGAAACCTCAGTGCTGGTTTAGCTATCAGTAAGTGATGCAGAATAATTCACTATACTGTAGTTGAAACAATTCACTACTAAAACACAGTTTGGAGAGGAAACTTTGTAGAGTGGTACCTCGAGTTTCAAACAGCTGCTAATGCGATCAATTATGTATGTGTATTTTTGTAAGTGCTTTTGTAAGTGTATTTTTGGGGGTCTGAAACAGACTAATCTAATTTACATTATTCCTTATGAGAACAAATTCATTCAGTATCGGCACTCGAACAGCCTTCTGGAACAAATTAAGTTCGTAACTCGAGGTACCACTGTACACTGTTTCAGTCCATCCTGGGCCATGATCAAATCAGTCTGGGGTTTGTAACTGCCCAGGGTATACCAAAATGTTGCCTAAAATTACTCTCCAAATTAAATTTAATAGTACAAAAATAACCCACACACAGGAGAGAGAAGCTTATGATGACATTTCGATCCAACTTTGACCATGTACAAAATCTCTCTATGGGCGGGTTATTTGTGTACTGCTCCAGTCACAGTACTGTGCCATTTTGTTCTTGAGTGTTAATAGTGTAAATAAGTTTATTTAAGTATGGATGCGCATAAGTACAACTGTCATATACAGTGGCACCTTGAGATACAAATTTATTTCGTTCCAGAAGGCTGTTCAAGTGCCGATACCGAACGAATTTGTTCCCATGAGGAATAATGTAAATTAGATTAATCCGTTTCAGACCCCTAAAAATACACTTACAAAAGCACTTACATAGATACACTTACATAACTGCTCGAGTTTCGAGCTGTTCGTATCCCGAGGTACCACTGTATAGTGTAAATTACCTAGGGTAACCCCCCCAAAAAATGTTAGTGATGCAACTGTCACATTCCTGGGAATGAAGAATATTGTAAGAAACAACAACTGCTCTCAAAAGAGCATTCACATGAAGATTGGAAGTTAAGCAACATCAAAATTACAGTAAGAGAAAAAATTAATTTAAGAACATTAGAAAATGTAGAGATGAAGAAAACTTTATTTATTTATTTATTTAATGTCTTTGCAAACAGTACACTGAGATTGTGTATATACAATAGTGGGTTGCAATGCAAAGAGACCCTCTATTATGCCTAGGCATTAAGGGCCAACTTAACATTATTGGCTTACATTCTACTTAATACTAAGAAATAGTATATCATAGTTGTACAGTAGGAAATTAATTATTTCATAGTTGTACAGTAGAATATTAATTATAAATTAATCAAAATTTGTATAATACAAAAATATACGTATTTATATTCTAAAATGCTTTTGTGAAAAACAATGATTCAATTATATTCCTGTCAACAATGGATAAAAGGTTCAATGTGATTGTTTCAGTTATGATGTGGGAGTACATAGGTGAGTAAATGTATACTGAGTATTTAGCATTTAGTCTAGGGTAATTAAGTGGCTTTTGAGAAGTCTTAAATTGATTTTCAGACTGGGTTACTTTAACATCTTCTGGTAATGAATTCCATATTTTGGGGCCCTTTATGTGCATAGAGTTTTTACACAGTGTGATATGGACACGAGGTATATCAAAAAGAGATCTGTGTCTTGTGTTGTGGTCATGTGTCCTGTTTAGGTTGGTGAGGAAAAGTTTGAGTGGAGGGTTTATATTTGCATGTATTGTTCTGTGTATGTAGTAGGCACATGAATAAGTATGGATGTTCTTAATGGTAAACAGATTCAGACTTTTGAAAACTGGTGGAGTATGCTGGCGGGAGTGGGAATTTGTTATTTATTTATTTATTAATTTGAACATGATACAGAGAAGTACAAAAGAATACAGTTAAATGCAGCATGCCAAAGCCACTTGAATGCATAGCATTACTGGCAGGCTTAAAATTAACTTAAGATTAACTAAGCAATGAAGTATTCAGTGGTAAAACATTATTGTAAACAGATAACAATTAAGCACAAATGAGTATTACAAAAACAGGTCGTATGGTTGCTTGCATTGCTGTACAATCAGTATTTATTTATTTATTTATTTATTTATTTAATTTGAACATGATACAGAGAAGTACAAGGAATACAATTTTTAAAGTGCAGCATGCCAAAGCCCCTTGTTTGCAGAGCATTATGGGCAGGCTTAAAATTAACTTAAGATTAACTAAGCAATGATATATTCAGTGGTACAAAATTATTGTAAAACAGATAACAATTTAGTACAAATGAGTATTACAAAGACAGGTCATATGGTCATTTACTGTGTTGCTGTGTAATCAGTAGAATGGAGTATTCTGTTAGGTAATGAAGTTAAATAGTAACAAAGTTTGATTGGGTCACAGGTTGACATTTATGAGATACAATTATTCAGTATTTATTTAGTTGTGGGTGAGTAAGTGATTTTTGAGAAGAGACTTGAATTTATAAACAGACAGTGTTTCTTTTATATTCACAGGTAATGAATTCCAGATTTTAGGGCCTTTTATGTGCATTGAGTTTTTGCATAGCGTGCGATGGACACGAGGAACATCAAAGAGTGATCTGTGTCTTGTGTTATGGTCATGTGTTCTGTTGAGGTTGGTAAGGAGATGTTTGCGGGGAGGGTTTATGTCAGAGTTAAGTGTTCTATGTATGTAGTAGGTGCAATAATAAGCATGGATGTTTTGTATTGTGAGTAGGTTTAGAGTTTTGAATATTGGTGGAGTGTGCTGTCTGTAGTGGGAATTTGTTATTCTGGCTGCAGCCTTTTGTTGGGTGATTAGTGGTCTGAGATGGTTTATTGTTGTTGAGCCCCATGCACAAATTCCATAGGTGAGATAGGGGTAAATAAGCGAGTGATATAGGGCCAGGAGGGCTGACTGTGGAACATAGTACCGTATCTTCGATAGTATGCCTACGGTCTTGGAATTTTTGGGGGAAATTTGTTGTATATGTGTTTGAAATTTGAGTCTATTATCAAGGTGGATTCCTAGGAATTTTCCCTCTGAGTTTTGTGATAGGTGATCCATTTATCATTATGTTAAGAGACACATCTACAGCTCTGTTACCAAACTGAATGTAGTAAGTTTTGTCAATGTTTAGAGTAAGTTTGTTGGTCCTCATCCAGGTTGACATTTTCTGTAATTCGGTATTTATAGTATTGGCTAGCATGACTAGGCTCGGGTGAGAGTAGACGTATGTAGTGTCATCTGCAAATAGTGTGGGTTTGAGTAGTTGCAATGCATTTGGTAGGTCATTTATGTATATGAGAAAGAGAAGAGGGCTTAGGACACTTCCCTGTGGGACACCAACTGAAATTGGCTGTGCGGAAGAGTTTGCTCCATTTGTGTACACATATTGGCTTCTGTTGCTGAGATATGACTTTAGGTAGTTGCACCATAGTGCAACAATTTTATGTGGAGCAAGTCGTGGTCAACTGTATCGAAAGCTTTACGTAAGTCAATGAAGATCCCCAGTGGGACTTCTTTTTTCTCTACTGCTGTATAAATATGTTCTAGCATGTGGATAATAACATCATTAGTATTTTTATTAGGCCTGAACCCAAATTGACAGGGGTTGAGTATGTTGTGGGAGATGAGGTAGGAATAGATACGCTTATGGATTAATTTTTCAAAGATTTTAGAGAGAGGGTTAAGTTGGATATTGGCCTATAGTTATTCAAGTCTGTGTGGTCTCCTCCTTTATGGATCGGGGTGACCCTTGCTATTTTGAGAACTGTAGGAAAGGTAGAGGATTCAATGGATTTGTTAAAGAGTGTTGCAATGATTGGTGATAGCACCTGTGACACTTTTTTGTATATAATGGGTGGTAAGGTATTTAAATCTCCTGTCTTGTTTTTTAGTTTATTGATAATAAGGGAGACTTCAGTTGGGTTAGTCGGAGCTAGGAACAGTGTGTTTGGGTAGTTGCCAGTGAGGTAGTCATTGGGTGGGGTATCTGAGCTTGGGATTTTATTGGCAAGGTTTTTTCCTATAGTGGAGAAGAAATCATCGAGTCTGTTTGCTGTTTCAGTAGGTGGGAATTGGGGTTCCTCTGGTTTTAATTCAATTTCGCTATTTCGTGTTATCTTTTTTGTTCCTAGTATTTCTGATAGGGTTTTCCAGGTCTTTTTTATGTCACCTTGTATGTTGGATAATCTGTTCTCATAATAAAATTTTTTAGCCCTTCTTATTAGGCTGGTTACGATTGACGAGTAACGTTTTGTTTGGTCTCTGGTTATGTGGCCCATTCTGTACTGTTTTTCATATAGGTGCTTTGTATTTATGGATTTGAGGATACTGGGTATTAGCCAGGGACTGTTCAGTCTCTTTGCAGTCATCTGTTTAGTTTTTTTAGGGCAGTGCTTGTTATAGAGGTATTGGGTCTTTTTTTAGAAAATAATTAATACATTCGTCAATATCTGCATAGATTTCTAGCTCAGTGTGCCAGTCAATGTTTGTCACTGCTGCTGTGAAGTTATTGATAGCTGCCTCATTGTGAAGTCTGAAAGTGACTTTAGTAGTGTCTAGGGGTAATTTGCTAATGTTTGTTATGAGGAAAGTAGGGTAATGGTCTGTGGTATTATCTGTGATTATGCCTGATCTTAAGGGGGATATGGTGTTGGTCCAGATGTGGTCTGGTAGGGAAACACTAGTCTCTGTAACTCTTGTAGGTTTTGTTACTGTTGGTAGCAACATGCATTTACTCATTGTGTTTGTGAATTCAGTAACGTGTGGGTCTTGGTCTTGTAGGAGATTTATATTGAAGACACCTGAGAGTAGTAAGTGATCTTTGTTCATGAGTGCATCAGTTATCATACTTCCTAGGTTTTCACTAAAACGGCTAATGTTTGACTGTGGTACTCTGTAGATGTTTATCACTGTGAGAGGTTTTTGTAGGTATTTGGATTTGAATTTAGCTATTATATATTCCCAATGTTCATCCCTTGTGCAAGTATTAGTGATACATTCTAGTTGGTCTTAGTAGTATATAGCTGTGCCACCCCCTTGTTGATCTGGCCTACAGCTGTGTATGGCTGTGTAACCAGGAATGGCATAGACATCTGTAGTATCAGGCTTTAGCCAGGTTTCGGTGAGAGTAACGATGGACATACTGGCATGCAGGGAATTTAGTAATGCTATGAGGTCAACGTAATGTTTGCTTAATGATCTGATATTGTAGTTAAAGACAGTTATGTTGTTGTTGGCTCTGAGAAGTGCTTTTGATTGTTCTGCTGTGTAGTAATTACAGTTACTGTTTGATTCATTTAAGTCATTAGATAAGAGGTTGGTATCAGGACCAATGCTTGTTATCATAAGATTTATAGTGAATCTATAGTTAGAATTAAGTATAAGACAAAGTAAATATTGTAAAGCTATAAAATAGCACCTGAATTATTTTAACAAATGTAAAAAATATGAGCTAATGTAGCTCTTTAACCCTTTCAGGGTCCGTTCCGTAGATCAACGGCTTTACGTTCAGGGTCCAAACCGTAGATCTACGTCATGAGCTCAGCTCACTCTGATAAACTGTGAGTGGTAAATTTGGGCCTAGATATGAGAGAATACATCTATGTGGTATGTGTGCACCACATAAAACAAATTCTGCAGCACACTGTGTATAATGAGAGAAAAAAAACTGAGACCATGATTTTCGATTAAAACAGCGACTTTGCAGTGTTTTTTCGTATGTTTTTTATAGTTGTGTTTGTGATTTCTTGGTCTCATTTGATAGAATGGAAGACATATTACAGAAATAGAGATAATTTTGATTGGTGTTAGCACTGGAAATGGCTTGAAATTGAGCTCAAAGTGGCGGAAATGTTAAATTTTTGCCGATGTTCAAGAGTAAACAAACGACCTCACACGTCTAATACACGCCAGATGGTGGGTCTAATATACATTCACAAATGTGGTGATGATATTTATACAATTATTACAATATTGCATAACAGTAAATCTTCTATTTTTTTGGTGTGAATAAAAATTCATTATGTGAATAAAAAATCAAAATGGAATTTATTTGTAAAGCCTCAAAACATAACTAATGAACAGAGGAAATGTTAGTTTAGTGCCAGGAATACCTACATTGTTTATTCTGGACCCTATTTTGAAATTGGAATATTTTGAACTTTGTGTTAAATTGGCCAAATTACCAATTTCCGGTCACTTTATTTTGTAGTTGAAACAGTTGACTTGGCGATTTCTTGTGCTCAATCGATAGAATAGAAGTAATACTAGTGAAATAGCTGAGAATTTGGTCGACTGGAATAATGTAATTGGCCTAAAATGGGAGTCAAAGTCGGCAAAATCGCCGATTCGTAAATATCGCTGACACATCAAAATTCATGAGAGCATAATTTCGTCAATTTTCCATCAAATTTTGTACTTTTTGTTTTATTACATTCACAAAAAGATTCTCTACCATTTCATAAGAAAAAATAAAAAAATTTTTTTTTGAAAATTCTTGGACACTGGGGCACCACTTCAGATTTTGGCCTTGGACCTGAAAGGGTTAAAGCTAAATTACTAAAATGAGGCAATATAAAAGGGACTAAAATAATTTGTGGTGAACAAAAAAGTGGTAATCAAATAAATTAATATAATGGCAAAATAATGAGCTTATTACACTTTAGCACCTGAGAATAGCACCTTGGTTATTTTAACAATTGTGAATATATGAACTAAGGTTGTTATATAAAGCTAAAATAAAAGAGAAAATATATAAGGGACTAAATTAAGTAAAATGACAGATAGTCACTATGATGTAATATTGATTTGGGAGTAAAATCTGATTTGTTATATATAATAAGCTGAGCAATATATTGTACTATAAAAAGTAAAAAAAATAATATGAGGTAGTTGGTACTAGTTAGCAAAAGATAGTTAAGGGCCTTGAACATTCTTACTCATTCTTGAATCATTCTTACTGCTGCCTTTTGCTGGGTTATTAGGGGTTTTAGGTGATTGGATGTTGTTGATCCCCATGCACAAATTCTATATGTAAGATAAGGGTATATGAGTGAATGGTACAGTGCGAGGAGAGCTGATTGTGGAACGTAGTACCTTATCTTTGATAGTATGCCTACAGTCTTGGAGATTTTCTTGGTGATTTGTTGTGTGTGTGTCCGGAACTTAAGGCTATTGTCAAGGTGGACACCTAGGAATTTTCCCTGTGCGAGTCTTGTGACTGATGATCCATTTAGCGTAATGTTAATTTGATCATTTGCAGCTTTGTTTCCAAACTGAATGAAATAGGTTTTATCAGTGCTCAAGGTAAGTTTGTTAGTCATCATCCAGGCAGATATTTTCTGTAATTCAGCATTGACTGTGTTTGTTAGTATGACTGCATTTGGGTGGGAAAATACATATGTAGTGTCATCTGCAAATAATATGGGTTTGAGTAGCTGTGATGCATTCGGTAGATCATTGATGTTGATGAGAAAGATGAGAGGTCCAAGGACGCTTCCTTGTGGGACTCTTACTGTGATTGGTTGGGTGGAGGAGTTTGCATCATTTGCATACACATATTGAGTTCTGTTACTAAGGTATGACTTTAGGTAGTTGAGGAAGTGGCCTCTGATACCATAGTGCATTAATTTGGAGTACAGTAGTTCATGGTCCACTGTATTGAAAGCTTTATGTAAATCAACGAAAATGTCCAGCGGGACTTCTTTCTTTTCAAGTGCGGTATATATTAGTTCTAGCATGTGTACGATAGCGTCATTTGTGCTTTTATTATTTCCGAATCCAAACTGACAAGGGTTTAATATGTTGTGTGAAACGAGGTAGGAATAGATCCGTCTATGAATTAATTTTTCAAAGATTTTTAAAGAGCAGCGGTAAGTTAGATATTGGTCTATAGTTATTCAAGTCAGCTTGGTCACCTCCTTTATGGATCAGAGTGACCCTCGCTATTTTGAGGATTGTTGGGAAGGTAGATGATTCAATGGATTTGTTAAAGAGTGTTGCAATAATTGGTGACAATACTTGAGAAGCTTTTTTGCACATAAAAGCAGGCAAGTTGTTTATGTCTCCTGCCTTGTTTTTAAGGGTGTTTATGATGAGCATAACTTCAGTGGGGTTGGTTGGAGCTAGGAATAGCGTATTTGGGTAGGTTCCTGTGAGGTAGTCTAATGGACGGGTGTTTGTGCTTGGTATTTTGTTTGCTAGATTTTTTCTTATGGTGGAGAAGAAAACATTAAGTCTGTTTGCTGTTTTGGTTGGAGTGAGTAGGGGTTCATCCGATTTTGTTAGTTTGATTGCTCTGTTTTTGGATAACTTTTTAGTTCCAAGAATTTCAGATAGAGTTTTCCAAGTTTTTTTCATATCACCTTTGATGTTATGTAATCTATTTTCATAATACAATTTTTTTGACCTTCTTATCATGCTGGTAAGTGCTGACGAGTAATTTCTCGACTGTTCTCTAGTTATTTGACCCATTCTATACTGTTTTTCACATTTGTGCTTTGTGTTAATGGATTTGAGGATGCTTGGTGTTAGCCAGGGATTATTCAGTCTCTTTGCTGTGATTTGTTTAGTTTTTCTGGGGCAATGTCTGTTGTAGAGGCATTGGGCTTTTTTTAGAAAATTATTTATACATTCATTCATATCTGTATATGTTTCAAGCTCATTTTGCCAATTGATGTTATTCATAGCTGCTATAAAGTTGTTAACTGCTGTCTCGTTATGTAGTCTGAAGGTTACTTTAGTAATGTCTTGTGGTAGTTTGCCATGATTAGTTATGAGAAAGGTTGGGTAGTGGTCTGTAGTGCTGTCCGTGATTATGCCTGATTTTAAAGGGGATATGGTGTTTGTCCAGATGTGGTCTATTAAGGAGATGCTTGTCTCGGTGATTCTTGTAGGTTTAGATATTGCTGGTAGCAACAGGCAGTTACTCATTGTGTTCATGAATTCGGTTACTTGTGGGTCCTGGTCGTGTAGCATGTTTATGTTGAAATCACCTGTTAGTAGTAGGTGGTCTTTATTCATGTGTGCATCAGTAATCATGTTTCCTAGTTTTTCACTAAAGTGATAAATGTTTGACTGTAGTACTCTGTAGATGTTTATAACTGTGAGGGGTTTTTGCAGGTCTTTTGATTTAAATTTGGCTATGATATATTCTCTATGTTCATCCCTTGTGCAAGATTTATTGATACATTCAAGTTGATTTGAATAGTATATATCTGTTCCTCCCCCTTGCTGGTCTGTTCTACAGTTGTGTATGGCCATGTAGCCAGGAATGGTATAGAAATCTGTAATATCAGGCTTAAGCCAGGTTTCTGTGAGTGTGATGATTGATATATTGGAATGAAGGGAACTGAGTAATGCTGTGAGGTGGTCATAATGTTTGCTCAAGGATCTGACATTGTAGTTAAAGATGGTTATGTTATTGTGTGTACTGAGTAATGTCTTTGCTTGGTCTGCTGTGTAGTAATTACAGTTACTGGTTGATTCATGTAATTCATTTTGTAAAAAGTTTACATCAGGATCTATGCCTGTAATCATAGGATGAGAGTAATTTTTACAAACTAGATTTTCTGAGTAAAATGATATAAGATTTTATATTGAATCTACAACTAGACTTATGACTAAGACACCGTGATTAATCTAAAACTTGTAAAAATTTGAAAAAAAAAAAAGGGATTATTACAGAATTGATAATTCAGTTATACACTGAAGTATCTAATAGCACCTTAATTATTTTAACAAGTGAGTTTATGAACTACAGTAGATATTTACAGTTAAAATAAAGGAGCTAATGGATATAATAGCAAAAGAATGTATTAAAATTAAAATCAGTAGCACTTGAGGTAGTCTATAGCACCTGGAGTATTTTAATGGCAAAATAGTGAACTTATTACACTTTAGCCCCTGAGAATAGCACTTTGATTATTTTAACAATTGTGAATATATGAACTGAGGTAGTTATTTAACCCTATGAGGGTCGACAGGCCCTCTCCGAGACTTGTTCTCAGGGTCGGCCAAATTTCAAAAAAAAAAAAAAAAAAAATTCTTATGAAAAGATGGAGAATGTTTTCCCAATCATAATGACACCAAAAGTATGAAATTTGATGGAAAGCTTACGGAGTTATGCTCTCGCAAAGTTAGCGGTCTCGGCGATGTTTACGCATCGGCGATTTAGCCCACTTTGAGCCCTATTTTCGGCCAATTCCAATGTGCTTGTCGACAAAAAACATGAATATTTCGCTAGAACTCCATTTTTTCTATCGAATGAGTACAAGAAATCACCCATTTACCAATTTCAACTATCCAGTACAGTAGTCAGAATTTAGCAATTTTGCCAATTTCACACAAATTTCGAAAGATGCCAATTTCTGAATAGGGTCCAGAATAAACAAGAAAGACATTCCTGGCACTAAAATGACATTTCCTCTGTTCATTAGTCACGTCCCAAGGCCCCTCTTACTTTCTTTTGCTTTCCACTTTGAATTTTTTTCTCACAAAAAATAGAAGATTTACTGTTATGCACACTACCGCATTAGTGTAAAAAATGGTATAAATAATATTGGCGCACTTGTGAAAGAATATTAGACTCACCAGTTGACATGTATTGGACGCTTAGCATGATTTGTTTACTTTTGAACATTGGTAAAAATAGAACATTTCTCCTACTTTGAGCTCAATTTCAAGGTACTTTTCATTGTAAAACCAGTCAAAATCATCTCAATTTCTGTAATATGTCTTCCATTCTATAAAATGAGACCAGGAAAACTAGAATACAACAATAAATACCATACGAAAATACAGTGCAAAGTTGCTGTTTTATTCCAAAAAAACGATCAAAGTTTTTTTTTCTCATTATGCACTGTGCTGCAGGATTTTTTTTATACTGTGCACACTGACCACATAGACCCATTCTTTCATATGTAGGCCTACCAGCTTTCTCCCACTAGATTTGAGGGCGCTACAATTTAGGCGTACTAGTACATCAAAAACCCTGGGTTGTAAGCCGTACTAGTATGGCTGAAACCCTCAAAGGGTTAAAGCTAAAATAAGGGAGAAAATATATAAGGGACTAAATTAAGTAAAGGTAAAAAAAGTTCAATGGACAGATAATCACTATATTTTTTATTATTAATTTTTTTATTATCACAATGGCCGATTCCCACCAAGGCAGGGTGGCCCGAAAAAGAAAAACTTTCACCATCATTCACCCCATCACTGTCTTGCCAGAAGGGTGCTTTACACTACAGTTTTTAAACTGCAACATTAACACCCCTCCTTCAGAGTGCAGGCACTGTACTTCCCATCTCCAGGACTCAAGTCCGGCCTGCCGGTTTCCCTGAATCCCTTCATAAATGTTACTTTGCTCACACTCCAACAGCTCGTCAAGTATTAATAAAAACCATTTGTCTCCATTCACTCCTATCAAACATGCTCACGCATGCCCACTGGAAGTCCAAGCCCCTCGCACACAAAACCTCCTTTACCCCCTCCCTCCAACCTTTCCTAAGCTGACCCCTACCCCGCCTTCCTTCCACTACAGATTGATACACTCTTGAAGTCACTCTGTTTCGCTCCATTCTCTCTACATGTCCGAACCACCTCAACAGCCCTTCCTCAGCCCTCTGGACAACAGTTTTGGCAATCCCGCACCTCCTAACTTCCAAACTACGAATTCTCTGCATTATATTCACACTACACATTGCCCTCAGACATGACATCTCCACTGCCTCCAGCCTTCTCCTCGCTGCAACATTCATCACCCATGCTTCACACCCATATAAGAGCGTTGGTAAAACTATACTCTCATACATTCCCCTCTGTCTCCAAGGACAAAGTTCTTTGTCTCCACAGACTCCTAAGTGCACCACTCACCCTTTTACCCTCATCAATTCTATGATTTACCTCGTATTTCATAGACCCATCCGCTGACATGTCCACTCCCAAATATCTGAATACATTCACCTCCTCCATACTCTCTCCCTCCAATCTGATATCCAATCTTACATCACCTAATCTTTTTATCCTCATAACCTTACTCTTTCCTGTATTCACTTTTAATTTTCTTCTTTTGCATACCCTACCAAATTCATCCACCAACCTCTGCAACTTCTCTTCAGAATCTCCCAAGAGCACAGTGTCATCAGCAAAGAGCAACTGTGACAACTCCCACTTTATGTGTGATTCTTTATCTTTTAACTCCACGCCTCTTGCCAAGACCCTTGCATTTACTTCTCTTACAACCCCCTCTATAAATATATTAAACAACCATGGTGACATCACACATCCTTGTCTAAGGCCTACTTTTACTGGGAAATAATTTCCCTCTTTCTTACATACTCTAACTTGAGCCTCACTATCCTCGTAAAAACTTCACTGCTTTCAGTAACCTACCTCCTACACCATACACCTGCAACATCTGCCACATTGCCCCCCTATCCACCCTGTCATACGCCTTTTCCAAATCCATAAATGCCACAAAAAACCTCTTTAGCCTTATCTAAATACTGTTCACTTATATGTTTCACTGTAAACACCTGGTCCACACACCCCCTACCTATCCTAAAGCCTCCTTGTTCATCTGCTATCCTATTTTCCGTCTTACTCTTAATTCTTTCAATAATAACTCTACCATACACTTTACCAGGTATACTCAACAGACTTATCCCCCTATAATTTTTGCACTCTCTTTTGTCCCCTTTGCCTTTATACAAAGGAACTATGCATGCTCTCTGCCAATCCCTAGGTACCTTACCCACTTCCATACATTTATTAAATAATAGCACCAACCACTCCAAAACTATATCCCCACCTGCTTTTAACATTTCTATCTATATCCCATCAATCCCAGCTGCCTTACCCCCTTTCATTTAACTACTGCCTCACGAACTTCCCCCACACTCACAACTGGCTCTTTCTCACTCCTACAATATGTTATTCCTCCTTGCCCTATACACGAAATCACAGCTTCCCTATCTTCATCAACATTTAACAATTCCTCAAAATATTCCTTCCATCTTCCCAATACCTCTAACTCTCCATTTAATAACTCTCCTCTCCTATTGTTAACTGACAAATCCATTTGTTCTCTAGGCTTCCTTAACTTGTTAATCTCACTCCAAATCTTTTTCTTATTTTCAACAAAATTTGTTGATATCATCTCACCCACTCTCTCATTTGCTCTCATTTTACATTGCTTCACCACTCTCTTAACCTCTCTCTTTTTCTCCATATACTCTTCCCTCCTTGCATCACTCCTACTTTGTAAAAACTTCTCATATGCTAACTTTTTCTCCCTTACTACTCTCTTTACATCATCATTCCACCAATCGCTCCTCTTCCCTCCCGCACCCACTTTCCTGTAACCACAAACTTCTTCTGAAAACACTAACACTACATTTTTAAACCTATCCCATACCTCTTCAACCCCATTGCCTATGCTCTCATTAGCCCATCTATCCTCCAATAGCCGTTTATATCTTACCCTAACTGCCTCCTCTTTTAGTTTATAAACCTTCACCTCTCTCTTCCCTGATGCTTCTATTCTCCTTGTATCCCATCTACCTTTTACTCTCAGTGTAGCTACAACTAAAAAGTGATCTGATATATCTGTGGCCCCTCTATAAACATGTACATCCTGAAGTCTACTCAACAGTCTTTTATCTACCAATACATAATCCAAGAAACTACTGTCATTTCGCCCTACATCGTATCTTGTATACTTATTTATCCTCTTTTTCTTAAAATATGTATTACCTATAACTAAACCCCTTTCTATACAAAGTTCAATCAAAGAGCTCCCATTATCATTTACACCTGGCACCCCAAACTTACCTACCACACCCTCTCTAAAAGTTTCTCCTACTTTAGCATTCAGGTCCCCTACCACAATTACTCTCTCACTTGGTTCAAAGGTTCCTATACATTCACTTATGATATAATATAATGGCAAAATAGTGAACTTATTACACTTTAGCACATGAGAATAGCACCTTGATTATTTTAACAAATGTGAATATATGAACTAAGGTAGTTATATAAAGCTAAAATAAAGGAGAAAATATATAAGGGATTAAAGTAAGTAATATTGAACAAAGTTCAATGGACAGATAGTCACTATGATATAATATTGATTTGGGAGTAAGATTTGATTTGTAATGTATAAGTTGAGCAATTAATTGCACTATAAAAAGTAGAGAAATATGAGGTAGCTGGTACTAGCTAGCAAAAGATAGTTTTGGGACTCACACAATAATGTAATTGGAATATACACTAATTGCTCACACAATATAAAGGTGGTTCGGACATGTAGAGAGAATGGAGCGAAACAGAATGACTTCAAGAGTGTATCAGTCTGTAGTGGAAGGAAGGCGGGGTAGGGGTCGGCCTAGGAAAGGTTGGAGGGAGGGGGTAAAGGAGGTTTTGTGTGCGAGGGGCTTGGACTTCCAGCAGGCATGCGTGAGCGTGTTTGATAGGAGTGAATGGAGACAAATGGTTTTTAATACTTGACGTGCTGTTGGAGTGTGAGCAAAGTAACATTTATGAAGGGGTTCAGGGAAACCGGCAGGCCGGACTTGAGTCCTGGAGATGGGAAGTACAGTACCTGCACTCTGAAGGAGGGGTGTTAATGTTGCAGTTTAAAACTGTAGTGTAAAGCACCCTTCTGGCAAGACAGTGATGGAGTGAATGATGGTGAAAGTTTTTCTTTTTCGGGCCACCCTGCCTTGGTGGGAATTGGCCAGTGTGATAATAATAAAAAAAAAATAAAATAGTAGTGGTAAGCTGAATTAAATGGACAGGTAGCAACCATGAATAACATTAAATTGGAGTAAGATTTGTCTTGCAACACAAAATTATGAGCAATAAAAGCAATTAAAAAGTAAAAAGTATTTGAGGTAGCTGGTATTAGCTAGTAAAAGAAAAAATAATAATGCACAATAATGTAATAGTAAATAATAATAATGCACAATAATATAATAGTAACGTACACTATATGCATCACACGTATATATCTGTTAAGGACACTTATCTAATCTGTTACAGAAATGTCACCTTTTCTAAGGAAGGTAGAGAAATCATGTTCATTTGAGATGGTGTATTGTTGTCCTGTTGATTTTTTTCTAATTAGTATTTTCCCATCTCGAGTGAAACACTGATGTATTTTGTTTTCCTGTTTAAGTTTTCTCAACCTGAACAGAAGGTTTTGACGTTTTCTTGTTAGACACTCGTTGATGCACACTCCATTTTTCATTGTAATTGCTGATTTAATTAAGTCCTTTCTTTTATCATATGAATGAAATCTGATCATGATACTGTGTTTACTACCTTGTTTACTACCTTGTTTTCCTAACAAACGTGTTTCTTTGATTTCATTGTTTTGCACGATAACTTGTACGTGGTCCTGTATTATCCTGATAGCAGTTTCTTTGCACTGTTCTTGGGTTATGTCACTAGGAATGTGTGGACTGTTTATTATAACTGCATCAGACAACTTATCTTATTCAGTTTTGTCGTCTTGGAAATCAAGGTATTCATTCAGTCGAGTGTGCATGTTCTGATTCCAGTCCTTGATTGCTTCATCAACCTTCATATTTAGAGTTGTTATTTGCTCAGTGTGACGGGCTATTGCTGTTTTCAGAGTATTTTCTGTGTCAGCACTTCTCGAGGTAATCTTCTCTTCAAGGTTTTGGATCTTGTTCTCGAGGTTGGTTATCTTGGATTCTCGTCGCGCAAGTGTTGCTTTAATATCTTTGATTTCGTTTTCTAGAGCAACAATGTAGTCCCTGATATTGTCAGGAATAATCATACCTTAGTTATCATGGGTGAATCCTTTGAAGGGAGTGGAGTTGGAGGGGGAGTCAGCCATGTTTGTTGTTGTTGTTCTCTGGGTTGTAGTGGTGAGGGGGGGTTGATGATACACCGGCGTCCTGCTGGGCAGACAAGTTGAGTTCTAGGGTCCTTGGTGTTATTCTTTTCTTACTGCTGTTGTTTCTTCTGCGATATCCTTTCATAGTATCACTAAAGTAGATACTGTGTAGCTATGGAGGAGAAGGCTTGATTTCCCTGAGCTTGGGTTAAGTGATTGTCTGGCAGCGGAGGCAGTGTTAGGGTTAGCAGGGCTGTCTTCCTTAGATCTTCTATTTTGTCAAGATTTGGGTTACATTCTTAGTATTCTTGGGTCATTTTGTGGTCTACGTGGGTTCATGTAGTTGTACCTTCAATTAAGCCATCACAAGCTTTGATGAGCATGGTTTCTTGAAGAATAAGAGTTGCTAGGATGCCGGTGCTGCCGGCTGTGAGCAGATTTAGTTAGTGACTTTAAGCCATAAGGTGGCATTACAAAGTTCATAGAAAATGTGAGAAAGCCAAAAATGAGGGAAAAGATGGTGTCTTATTCATTGTTGCCTACCGACATTAATGATAGGGAACTGATTTATTTTAAGCAGAAAATAGATGAGTTTTTTGTGTTATTGTACATCTGGGTCTACAATAATAAACTAATTATTAAATTATTTAACAGGTGAATTATTTTCTAAAGTAAAAGAAAATACACATTTTGGAACTAAAAAAAATGTAAGGGATCTATTAAAAGACCCAAAACAAAAATAAAAATATACTGAATGCTGTAAGGTTAATGAACAGTGATAACTCCAGTTAAATACAGTGGACCCCCGGTTAACGATATTTTTTCACTCCAGAAGTATGTTCAGGTGCCAGTACTGACCGAATTTGTTCCCATAAGGAATATTGTGAAGTAGATTAGTCCATTTCAGACCCCCAAACATACACGTACAAAAGCACTTACATAAATACACTTACATAATTGGTCGCATTCGGAGGTGATCGTTATGCGGGGGTCCACTGTATATGTATCTTTGATGCTTTATTTATCCTTGAGAACTTCTGTCTAGGAAATACCCACAATATTCAAATCTCAAGGAATAGCTATTTAAATATTTCCTTTACAGTGTGGAGCCTACAAAAAGTATCCAACCTGTTTTGTATTCTTCTGCCCATTTTGCATATGCAGAATGTAGTCTTAAGAAGGTATGATGGAGAACAGCTTCCAGGTCCTTGTGAATGGCCAAATACTCCAGTAATACATCCTAAAGATCAACAAAATTTTATTTGACATTAAAATAATAACCAAAAGCAAACACTACATACATATGTGTCAACATATATTTATCAGATTGGGTTCAAAGGAGTTTCTGTAACACTGTATAAAGATTAACCTCATTTCATGGTCTGTTTACTCAGCAAAATCTCTAAAATGGTATTACTGCTCCTCTTCGTTGGTGAGAAAGGTGGGCTGTTATAGCATGGTTTCTAATTTAGCAATTTACTGCACATAAGTGGATGATAACATTTGCATTTGTGTGCAAAGACATTTACCTTCATTTAATATTTAACTTGTTAATAAAATTCACTAATGTTTCGTAAGAGATGAACAAATTTTTGTAGGAAAAACAGCAACAGGTAAAAAATATGAAATAACCAATGAATGGGTTCTAAACAATTTCCATAAGGAATTTGGCCTAAATGAACCAGTTGCCACCAGTCATAGTTTTGTAACTCCACTATCTGCCTGAAATGTTCTGCATAACCAAGAGTTTTCCATATGTACTTTTAATGCCATCTAATTTTGTAAAATCTATGTATGTACCTTGTAGGAATAACTATTTTTTTTTCAACAAAACTGGTGGTCTCCTACCTAGGTAGGGAGATCCAAAAAAGAAGAAACACTTTCATCATCACTCACTCTATCACTGTCTTGCCAGAGGGTTGCCGATACTACAGTTCCAAACTCCAAATGTCCCCACCCCCTCCTTCAGAGTGCAGGCACTGTACTTCCCATCTCCAGGACTCAAGTCTGGCTCTCTGGTTTCCCTGAATCCCTTCATAAATGCTACCTTGCTCACATTCCAACATCATGTTAAGTCATAAAACCACTTACCTACATTCACTCCTATCTAACATGCTCATGCATGCTTGCTGGAAGTCCAAGCCCCTTGCACACGAAACCTCCTTTATCCCCTCCCTCCAAACTTTCCTAGAATGACCCCTACCCTTCATTCCACCTACATATATCCTCCAAATCATGATATTTTGGTCCATCCTCTCTAGATGACCAAACAACCTGTAGATGAATGGTTCAGAGAACCGACATGTTGATAAATTAGACGCAACTCTTGGGTATCTTTATTGAGGAAACGTTTCGCCACACAGTGGCTTCATCAGTCCATACGTAGGAGAAACTTGAAGAACAGGAGGAGAATGAGGTAATCAGTCCCTCAACCTTGAGTCGATGTGTTTAGTCCATCAATCTTGAATAGAATACGGCATATGAGCGAAGAAGCAGCTTACAAACCGTATGGCAGGAGAGGTGCAGCTACTTCCACATTGAACAAATGTGACACCACCTATGACTGCTGCACCTCTCCTGCCATACAGTTTATAAGCTTCTTCTCTGCTCATATGCCGTATTCTATTCAAGATTGATGGACTAAACACATCGACTCAAGGTTGAGGGACTGATTACCTCATTCTCCTCCAGTTCTTCAAGTTTCTCCTACGTATGGACTGATGAAGCCACTGTGTGGCGAAACGTTTCCTCAATAAAGATACCCAAGAGTTGCACATGTGTCTAATTTATCACCAAACAACCTCTTCAGCCTTCTGGATAATACTTTTCATAACCCCACACCTCCTCCTAATCTCTAAACTGTGAATTCTCAACATAACATTCACACCATACATTGCCCCCTAGAACATCTGCAGTGCCTCCACCCTCCTCCTAGTTGCAATGTTTAAAACCCATGTTTCACACCCATATAGGAGTGCAGGTAACATTATACTCTGGTACATTCCCTTTTTGCCTTCATGGATAACATTCTTTGTCTCCACAGATGTCTCAATGCACCCCCACCTCTCTTCCCTTGTCAGTTCTATGGTTCACCTCATTTTTCACAGATATGTCCACCAAGTCCACTCCCAAATATCTAACTCACTTCCTCCAAACTCCCTCCTTCCAATCTGATATCTAACCTTTCATTATTAAAATTTAATCATTATTATATTGATGGTATACAAAATTGACACATAGGCAAGTAAGACATGTGTAACCCAACACCCAACCATTATATATATGTCTTCCAAATTGTAATGAAAATTCTTATTTAAAACTAGATGACATCTCAAACACTGAATCAGTGTCTATATAAAGAAAAAGCTGTTTACAGTCAAATGGCCAGGTAATTTTGCCCAGAATGTGTAACATGTTACTATATTTGACATCTTTCAACAGACAGGATAACTTTCTACCAAAATGTGGAAAAAAAAAAAAATTCTAGTAAACCTTATTGCGAAATATTGCCAAAAATATGTTACAAATACAAATCAAGTTTTGTGACTTGCATTAAAGTGAGCATGACCAGGAAGACTATTCTTATATAAAACTAAGTGACCCAGAAAGATTTTTATTTTATTTTTATTATCACACTGGCCGATTCCCACCAAGGCAGGGTGGCCCAAAAAAGAAAAACTTTCACCATCATTCACTCCATCACTGTCTTGCCAGAAGGGTGCTTTACACTACAGTTTTTAAACTGCAACATTAACACCCCTCCTTCAGAGTGCAGGCACTGTACTTCCCATCTCCAGGACTCAAGTCCGGCCTGCCGGTTTCCCTGAATCCCTTCACAAATGTTACTTTGCTCACACTCCAACAGCACGTCAAGTATTAAAAACCATTTGTCTCCATTCACTCCTATCAAACACGCTCACGCATGCCTGCTGGAAGTCCAAGCCCCTCGCACACAAAACCTCCTTTACCCCCTCCCTCCAACCTTTCCTAGGCCAACCCCTACACTGCCTTCCTTCCACTACAGACTGATACACTCTTGAAGTCATTCTGTTTCGCTCCATTCTCTCTACATGTCCGAACCACCTCAACAACCCTTCCTCAGCCGTTTGGACAACAGTTTTGGTAATCCCACATCTCCTCCTAACTTCCAAACTACGAATTCTCTGCATTATATTCACACCACACATTGCCCTCAGACATGACATCTCCACTGCCTCCAGCCTTCTCCTCGCTGCAACATTCATCACCCATGCTTCACACCCATATAAGAGCGTTGGTAAAACTATACTCTCATACATTCCCCTCTTTGCCTCCAAGGACAAAGTTCTTTGTCTCCACAGACTCCTAAGTGCACCACTCACCCTTTTCCCCTCATCAATTCTATGATTCACCTCATCTTTCATAGACCCATATGCTGACACGTCCACTCCCAAATATCTGAATACATTCACCTCCTCCATGCTCTCTCCCTCCAATCTTTCATCACCTAATCTTTTTGTTATCCTCATAACCTTACTCTTTCCTGTATTCACTTTTAATTTTCTTCTTTTGCATACCATACCAAATTCATCCACCAATCTCTGCAACTTCTCTTCAGAATCTCCCAAGAGCACAGTGTCATCAGCAAAGAGCAACTGTGACAACTCCCACTTTATGTGTGATTCTTTATCTTTTAACTCCACGCCTCTTGCCAAGACCCTCGCATTTACTTCTCTTACAACCCCATCTATAAATATATTAAACAACCATGGTGACATCACACATCCTTGTCTAAGGCCTACTTTTACTGGGAAATAATCTCCCTCTTTTCTACATACTCTAACTTGAGCCTCACTATCCTCGTAAAAACTCTTCACTGCTTTCAGTAACCTACCTCCTATACCATACACCTGCAACATCTGCCACATTGCCCCCCTATCCACCCTGTCATACGCCTTTTCCAAATCCATAAATGCCACAAAGACCTCTTTGGCCTTATCTAAATACTGTTCACTTATATGTTTCACTGTAAACACCTGGTTCACACACCCCCTACCTTTCCTAAAGCCTCCTTGTTCATCTGCTATCCTATTCTCCATCTTACTCTTAATTCTTTCAATAATAACTCTACCATACACTTTACCAGGTATACTCAACAGACTTATCCCCCTATAATTTTTGCACTCTCTTTTGTCCCCTTTGCCTTTATACAAAGGAACTATGCATGCTCTCTGCCAATCCCTAGGTACCTTACCCTCATCCATACATTTATTAAATTGAACCAAACACTCCAAAACTATATTCCCACCTGGTTTTAACATTTCTATCTTTATCCCATCAATCCCGGCTGCCTTACCCCCTTTCATTTTACCTACTGCCTCACGAACTTCCCCCACACTCACAACTGGCTCTTCCTCACTCCTACAAGATGTTATTCCTCCTTGCCCTATACACGAAATCACAGCTTCCCTATCTTCATCAACATTTAACAATTCCTCAAAACATTCCCTCCATCTTCCCAATACCTCTAACTCTCCATTTAATAACTCTCCTCTCATATTTTTAACTGACAAATCCATTTGTTCTCTAGGCTTGCTTAACTTGTTAATCTCACTCCAAAACTTTTTCTTATTTTCAACAAAATTTGTTGATAACTTCTCACCCACTCTCTCATTTGCTCTCTTTTTACATTGCTTCACCACTCTCTTAACCTCTCTCTTTTTCTCCATATACTCTTCCCTCCTTGCATCACTTCTACTTTGTAAAAACTTCTCATATGCTAACTTTTTCTCCCTTACTACTCTCTTTACATCATCATTCCACCAATCGCTCCTCTTCCCTCCCGCACCCACTTTCCTGTAACCACAAACTTCTGCTGAACACTCTAACATTGCATTTTTAAACCTACCCCATACCTCTTCGACCCCATTGCCTATGCTCTCATTAGCCCATCTATCCTCCAACAGCTGTTTATTTCTTACCCTAACTGCCTCCTCTTTTAGTTTATAAACCTTCACCTCTCTCTTCCCTGATGCTTCTATTCTCCTTGTAACCCATCTACCTTTTACTCTCAGTGTAGCTACAACTAGAAAGTGATCTGATATATCTGTGGCCCCTCTATAAACATGTACATCCTGAAGTCTACTCAACAGTCTTTTATCTACCAATACATAATCCAACAAACTACTGTCATTTCGCCCTACATCATATCTTGTATACTTATTTATCCTCTTTTTCTTAAAATATGTATTACCTATAACTAAACCCCTTTCTATACAAAGTTTAATCAAAGGGCTCCCATTATCATTTACACCTGGCACCCCAAACTTACCTACCACACCCTCTCTAAAAGTTTCTCGTACTTTAGCATTCAGGTCCCCTACCACAATTACTCTCTCACTTGGTTCAAAGGCTCCTATACATTCACTTAACATCTCCCAAAATCTCTCTCTCTCCTCTACATTCCTCTCTTCTCCAGGTGCATACACGCTTATTATGACCCACTTTTCGGATCCAACCTTTACTCTAATCCACATAATTCTTGAATTTACACATTCATATTCTCTTTTCTCCTTCCCTAACTGATCCTTCAACATTACTGCTACCCCTTCCTTTGCTCTAACTCTCTCAGATACTCCAGATTTAATCCCATTTATTTCCCCCCACCGAAACTCCCCTACCCCCTTCAGCTTTGTTTCGCTTAGGGCCAGGACATCCAACTTATTTTCATTCATAACATCAGCAATCATCTGTTTCTTGTCATCCACACTACATCCACGCACATTCAAGCATCCCAGTTTTATAAAGTTTTTCTTCTTCTCTTTTTTAGTAAATGTCTACAGGAGAAGGGGTTACTAGCCCATTGCTCCCGGCATTTTAGTCGCCTCATACGACGCGCATGGCTTACGGAGGAAAGATTCTTTTCCACTTCCCCATGGACAATAGAAGAAATAAAGAAGAACAAGAGCTATTTAGAAAAAGGAGAAAAACCTAGATGTATGTATATATATATATTCATGTGCGTGTCTGTGAAGTGTGACCAAAGTGTAAGTAGGAGTAGCAAGATATCCCTGTTATGACTCAAGAAATCGTAATGACACGATTGCAAACAAACCATACCCCCGGCCGGGATTGAACCCGCGGTCATAGTCTCAAAACTCCAGCCCGTCGCGTTAGCCACTAGACCAGCTAGCCACAATAAGATTCATCCAACTAGGTATATTTCTACACCATAGGAAGGTTAGCACAGGCACCACTGTGACCACAAATGCAAGTTTTTACAGACGAATCTCCAGCTAGCGTGGCCGTGACGAACTCTAGCTCAAGTCCCTTCACTGCCGTCAACATGACTCAAGAAATCGTAATGACACGATTGCAAACAAACCATACCCCCTAGTTGGATGAATCTTATTGTGGCTAGCTGGTCTAGTGGCTAACGCGACGGGCTGGAGTTTTGAGACTCTATGACTGCGGGTTCAATCCCGGCCGGGGGTATGGTTTATCCCTGTTATCTAGCGTGTTTATGAGACAGAAAAGGAAACCAGCAATCCTACCATCATGCAAAACAGTTACAGGTTTCTGTTTCACAGTCGTCTGGCAGGACGGTAGTACTTCCCTGGGTGGTTGCTGTCTACCAACCTACTACCAGAAAGATTATTCTTATTTAAAACTAAATGAGCCAGAAAGATTATTCTCATTTAAAAATATATGAGCCAGAAAGATTATTCTTATTTAAATCTATATGAGAAGTACTACTTACCTTAAGATTCTGTGCACAATATTCTGAGCATTCATTTCCTCCATGACCATCAAAGACAGCACAACACAAAATGTTGTTAGGAAGGTCCTCTATAACATATCTGAAAAAAAAAACGTAACTATCACTAACATACTAGTGCATTATTCGCTGTAAAGGAAATAAAAGTTCTTAAAAAGTATTTTCCTAATTTTTTTTTTGTCTCCCTGCCTCAGTGGGAGATGGCCAGCATGATAAAAGAAAAAATCTGTTTATTAGAAATCTGGCTTTATTTTTTTATGTGAACTTACCAAGATCATCTGGCATGGCTTGGAATATTTGTTGTACAACCCATACAAGTTTAACAATGTTCTGAATATAATAATTTTAATCATTTAGCATATGAATGCACAATCGATGACTCTCAAGCAGCACAATAGCAGCTCTTAATATTGCAGACAATGACAAAAGCCAACAAGTAGAAATAAAGATGCCCTTAGCAGAGAACCTTTTCAATACAATGTTTAGCCCAAGGTTGGGTTATCAAGTATACATGTACACAGTGGAACCTCGGTTTTCCTGACTAATCCATTTGAAAAAGTCTGACGAAAACTGAAGCAATATTTCCCATAAGAAATAATGTAAATCCAATTAATCTATTCCAGATACCCAAAAATATTAACAAAAAATACATTTTATAGAAAATAACTATAGTTTTACATACAGAAAACAATGAGAAATTAATATCAATGACTAATGAAATGGATAAATGAACATATAACATCACTTTTGCCTTTATTGAAGACTCTTGTTGGCATATGGAAGATGGCGAGGAGGGGAGAGGGAGGAGAGGTCATTGTTTGGAAGGGGAATCAATGAATTTTTTGGTCCCACGTTTGTCAGAACTTGCAGCCTTGCCATGCCTTACCACACTGTGTATGCCAGTTTGCTTCTTGAATTTGTCAAACCAGTCTCTGCTGGCCTTAAATTCACTAACAGCAGCACTCATTCCAGGCATTTTCTTTGTGAGATCCACATGCAACTGCCTTGCCTTTTTGCAAATTATCGCCTCCAGAACACTATCTCCTGCTAACTGTTTCTCATTTATCCACACCAACAACTTCTCAACAACTTCGATTGTTTGCGATCTCTGTTTCATTAGCACATTTACCCCTTTCGCAACATCAGCTTCCTTGATTTCTTTTTACTTTGCCAGGATATAACTGATCGTTGATGAGGACTTCCTGTACATCCTGGTGAGATCGGCCACGAGTATGCCACTTTTGTACTTTGCTACGAGTTCTTTCTTGAATTCTATCATGTTTCTTACCTTCTTTATCAAAGGGCTGGTACTCAGAACTTTCTTTGGCTCCATGGTGGCTTATTTAGCAGTCGCACTCAATAAACAAGCACAAAAGAAATGGATTATTATCAAATGTTCAGATGAATGTGCGGGGTGATGCTCACTCAATGAGAAACAAAGGCAGACTAAGTCACGAACACATTGGATGCTTTGTGTGGGTGCTTGATTCTGGGAAATGAGTGACCAATTCACATGGGCAGGTGGACGAGTTTTGTATGGACCATTTTCAACTGCATGAAAACTAAGCAGATGTATGAAAACTGGGACAAAATTTTTATGAAAAAAAAAAAAGTCGTTGAAAACTTATTCGTACGAAAAGTAGGACATACGAAAACTGAGGTTTGACTGTACGTGATGAAGCCCAACACTGGGTGAAATATACTGAAAGAATTCTCTGCCATTAATGTGTTTCCAGCCCTTGATATCCTCTGTAAAGCTACCAGTGGCTAGTGATACTAAATACCTTCCACTGACTTAACTCAGTGAATAAACTGAGTAAAAGTATATTATGCAGTGTACAACTTATAAACTGTACACTGCATAGCATATTTTTCAGATAATAACAGTTTTTAGTCCACTATATTATGGTAGTATATCTCTGGTTGCAAGAGTGAACACTAGGGCATTAGGGAGATGTGTGGGATTCAAAGACAGTGAATCTTGTATAGAGTGGGAGTTGCCACAGTTACTTCTTGCCAATGACATGGTTTTTGTTTTTTGTTTTTGGGAGGGAATGTAAAAGAAGGAAATTAAAAGTCAACATAGGAAAGAGCAAGGTGTTGAGAGTATAAAAAAAATATAGGCAGTGAGAGAGATATCAGACTGATTGATTCAGGAAGTATGGAGGATTGGAGGTAGTCAATGTGTTAAGATACTAGGGAGTGGATTTGTCAGCAGATGTTTCTGTGAGAGATGAGGTGAATCATAAAACTGTGGAGACAAAGATCTTTATCCATGGAGGCAAAAAGTGAAAGCAAAAAGGGTAATGTAGTAGTGTATAGTGGTATCAAAACTGTTGTGTGTGTTTGAAGCATGAGTTTTGAGTGTTGCAGTGAGGAGGCTGGATGCAGAAGGTTGAGTGTTTGAAGGCAATATGTGGTGTGAATATTATGCAAAGAATTCAGTTTGGAGATTAGGATTAGGTGTGGAGTTACCAAAAGTATTATGCAGAGAGCTGAGGAGGGGTTGTTGAGGTGATTCGGAGATGTAGAGAGGATGGAGAAAAATATGACAACTAGGAAGGTGTATAAATCTTGGGTGGAGGGAAAGAGGAGTTGGGATTGTCACAGGGAAGGAGGGGTAGGGGGTTGTACTAGGAAAGGTTGGAGGAGGAGGGTAAAGGAAGTTTAGAGTGTAATGTGCTTGGACATACATCAGGTTTGTGTAAGTGTGTTCAACAGGAGTGAGTGGAGATAAGTGGTTTTTATGATTTGACATGCTGTTAGAGTACAAGCAATATAACATTTATGATAGGACTCAGGGAAGCTAGTTAGCTAGACTTGAGTTCTGGAGGTGGGGATGTTGCAGTTAGTAGCGTCATCTGTACTGTAATGTCAATGCCCTCTTGGCAAGAGTGTGACTGAGTGAATGACAATGAAAGGGTTTTCTTTTTTGTTGGGTTACCCTAGCTCAGTGGGAGGAGGCCAGTGTTTAAAAAAAAAGAAAACTCTGATTTTGAGAGGTGTTATATTTCAAGTATCACTGGCAATTTTTTTTTATTTTCACAAAAGATGCTAGTGCATTATGCAAGAGGAAATATGTTATATCAGCTGAAATTTAGTTATAGAAGTACAAGCTCAAGAAAAACCTGTTCTTCTGACAAAATATATTGTTAATTGCATGTGAAACAGCATTGTAAAGCACCTTTATAATAATTTTCCTTCAGTTTTTTTAAAAACTATAATAAAAGAATGAATTGCTAAAGTCCTTAAATATACTTAAGATAAATTCATGAACCAACTAATTTTTACTCAATCCTTACAAAGTTCTTTTTTTTTTTTCCCTAAGAAATCCATCATAGCTTGACAGACTAAAATAGAAATGGTTCATAATTCCTAAGTAACATATAAAAGCATATGCAAACACTGAAATTCCCTCTTCTTACCTGTCTTCCTGGTATGTACGTTTACCAAGAATACTTGACCGGCCAACATCGTGGGCAACAACCATTGGTATTGGGGCTCCGTGCTTGATGCTAGCATCCATCATAATGGGAAGATCAATTCGGTTGTCCCAAGCTCCAAGTGCATCAAAATTGAAGTCTTTTTTGTGTGTGCCTTCATTCTCAGCACCACTGTCGGCTTCAGATGTGGTCAACTCAAGGGCATTGATGATATTTGGGCATGGAAAATTTCTGAATATAGCCTTGCTATTTGATCTGATCCTGTTGCATCCATCTCCTCTTCTACATGATATACCTTGTGACAAAGATGCAAAACTATTTCCTAATGTTTTGTTGCTAAATACAACTGGTAAATGTGCAGACAGCTGCTCCACACGTGCAGCACTCAAGTGTGTGGTAGTGAATACGGACAAGTTCACTTGTGGTATCCTCTTGTGAGCCAAAAAAATCCTATGCATCATAAGTCAATTATGTATTTTTTGTTATTTGGAACCTGGGGAAAAAGATAGTTAACAAAATAAAAATAAGTATGCACCAAAAAAAATTAATAAATTAATACCGCTGGCATTATTTAATACAAGGATATATGTGTATAAGAAACATTTCCTTTGCATGTCATTGCTACTTTTCTACACAAGATGAAAAATAATACAGTATGTGCATCAATACATCATTTATTCCTAATATCTTAATAAAATACATTAACCCAGGGAATATATTCTGTGATTACAATAAGTACAGTACATGAATATCTGATGAAAAAGACACATTTGCAACACCTGAATATTTTTATTGCTAAATGTTCCACCTGTACAACAAGCTTCTTCAGTTGAATTTGATACACGAGTATTTGGATGAATTCTTAATGTCCACAATATACCATAGTTGTAACAGCATGGCACACTGTATATAACAAAGTAATTCAAGTGATTTATTTAATAACAAATATTTGAATATGTATTTTACCGTAATAGGGCAGCAAAGCCGATAGTAATGAGACTCAAACTTTGCATGAGGTATATCAAAGAAATATCATTTAATTTTAACCCTTATGCATGTTTTCATTTGGAGACTCAGTATTTTTTATTACTGTAATATTCTATTAATATGAAACAATAAAATGTAGATCATTTAGCACTTATGGAATGTTGAAGGCTTGATCTTCCAACCACTAATTATTATTGTTACTATTATCATTATCATCACCATCATAATCAGGTGCAAACCCTTATCAGATTTGATCTGAGGAAGGGTAGTCTCAATCCTTTGATCAAGAGCCCTTCACCAGCATCAAGGCAACCCCCAATGACGAGAAGTTAGTCTACGGGAAATGGCCCCAAAGTTATTAAGATACGTATTACAATAACAATGATTAATAAATGTGAGGAATTTAATATTCACAATTATGTTGTTATAATGGGACAGTCATATATGGACACAAGGTAAGAATATCTGAGATATTCCAGGCAGAAGACTTTAATGAAGGAACTCTAACCTGCAATGGGTTAGATTTTAAAAAAAATGAATGCTAATTGTGGTGATAAATACAAAATACATGTGCCATTAAAATTTACATGCAAGTAGTGTATGGACTGCCCAATTAGTTTCACCAATAAGCCTACTGGATTGTTCCCTATTATTATATGTGAGTAGGGCCTGCCTAGCATGAGCCAGTTGTAAATTCTTATTTACCCACTCAATACATACTATATATTTTATAATATGTCAAAGGTCTTCAATGAAAGTGGGGTGGCCCAAACAAGAAAATACATTCACCATCACTCACTCTGGAAAGAAGTGTTCTGACATCAAAGTTCAGATAACCCTCTGAAGTGTAACATCTCAACCCCTCCTGCAGTGTACATGTACTTCGCATCTCAAGACTCTGGGCCACAGGGCCCCCATGGCCTGGCTGGCAAAGCTTTTGCTTCATACACCGAGGGTCCGGGTTCAATTCCTGGCAAAGGTGGAAATATTTGATGTGTTTCCTTACACCTGTTGTCCTGTTCACCTAGCAAGTAGGTAGTACCTGGGCGTTTGTTGATTGGTGTGGGTCGCATCCTGGGGGACAAGATTGAGGAACCCAATGGAAATAAGACAAACAGTTTCTCGATGACGCATTGCATTTCTGGGGTTATCCTGGGAGGCTAACCCTCTGGGGTTAAAAATCCTAACAAAATCTTAACTGTATCACTTCATTAGCGTTATCTTGCTAGCACAATAACAGCACGTATTTGAAAAACCGGTTTCCTTGATTCACTCCTGTCTAGTACAGTCACACAAGCCTGTTTTATGTTTAAATGTTCAAGCCCCTTGGTGGTCCGTGGCCTGGTGGCAAAAGCTCTTGCTTCAGACGTTGAGGGTGTGGGTTCGATTCCTGGTGAGGGCTGAAACATTGGGCGTGTTTCTTTAACACCAGTTGTCTATGTTCACCCAGCAGTATAAAATGAGTACCTGAGTGTTAGTGGACTGGTGTTTACCTGGAGAGAGTTCCGGGGTCAACGCCCCCGCGGCCCGGTCTGTGACCAGGCCTCCTTAGGTCAGTGTCCCAGGATGCGACCCACACCAGTCGACTAACACCCAGGTACCCATTTTACTGATGGGGAACATAGACAACAGGTGGAAAGAAACACGTCCAATGTTTCTACTCTGGCTGGGAATCGAACCCAGGCCCTCACCGTGTGAAGCGAGAGCGTTAACCACCAGGCCACCAGGTGGGTCGCATCCTGGGACAAAACTGATCTAATCTGCCCAAAATGCTCAGCATAACAAGCGACTTTCTATATAGTAGTACACCATTAATGTCAGCTATGGTCTGTATACCTTGTACATGTACTTGTAGTATATAAAGATATTATTATTATTATTCTTCAATTTTCCCTTACAGTCTCTCCCTGGAACATCTCCTGCCTCTCCTTCCTTCCACTCAACATTTATACAACTTGTGTCATCCTAGATGTCTCTATCCTCTCTATATTACTATACCAGCTCAACAACCCATACTTAATATAACAGTAAAATATTTCAAGGACCCCAATGGAAATAAAGTCACTGACTTTTTTTTGGATTATCCTGGATGATAATTTACACTATATATAATTATACTTATATATCTGTGCCTAAATAAACTTACTTACCTACTTATTTAGTGTGTGGTAAACACAGAATGTATATATATGGTAAAATGGAAAATAATGCTGGAGTTGAGCATAGTAGTATTGCGAGAGTTATAGTGTTTATCTGACTCTCCCAACACTGTACACATGATCACTAACTTGAGTGTAACTCCTCTTTGTTAAATAAAGTGTACTAGAAGCATTAGAGAGCAGTAGACAAGTGGCAGTGTAGAGTAGTGCCTCCCCTGAGCCTCTCTTGTGTGTTGTTGATGTGTAGGTGAACCTCAACCAGCACCGTGATTCAAATTCAAATTCAAAGTTTGTTCTCTACAAGGATTATAATGCAGAGTTTACAGAATTTGGTTATTGTGTGGTTTACATGTAGTAAAATACTAATTACAGAGGGGGCCACTAGAACACCTAGCATGGCTAGGTATTTCGGGCAGACTTAGATTAATTCTTAAATTTTAAAATATTACAAATTATGAGGTAAGTTGGTATTATGGCTGAGTGACTAAATACTAGTTTGTGAGTTTAGCAATGTGAATGCTTTTGTTTTTGTGGAAAATTTTGTAGGGTTGATTACTTGTACATACCTCAACATTGCATGCATACCAGTAATCTCATTGGGAGACAACAACTATATTGTTTACCGCAGTCATCCACAGTGGTATATTACAGACCATTCTGGAGAAATACCCTGACTTTGCTAGCTGTAAATAAAGCATTACCACATATGTGCATGTGTGTGTGTGTGTGTGTGTTTGTGTGAGTATGAGTGTGTGTGTGTGTATGAGTGTGTGTACTCACCTAATTGTACTCACCTAATTGTGGTTGCAGGGGTCGAGACTCAGCTCCTGGCCCCGCCTCTTCACTGATCGCTACTGGATCCTCTCTCTCTCTCTGCTTCCTGAGCTTTGTCATACCTCTTCTTAAAACTATGTATGGTTCCTGCCTCCACTACTTCACTTGCTAGGCTATTCCACTTGCTGACAACTCTATGACTGAAGAAATACTTCCTAACGTCCCTGTGACTCGTCTGAGTCTTCAGCTTCCAGTTGTGACCCCTTGTCCCTGTGTCCCCTCTCTGGAACATCCTATCTCTGTCCACCTTGTCTATTCCCCGCAGTATCTTGTATGTCGTTATCATGTCTCCCCTGACCCTTCTGTCCTCCAGTGTCGTCAGTCCGATTTCCCTTAACCTTTCCTCGTACGACATTCCCTTGAGCTCTGGGACTAGCCTTGTTGCAAACCTTTGTACTTTCTCTAACTTCTTGACGTGCTTGACCAGGTGTGGGTTCCAGACTGGTGCTGCATACTCCAGTATGGGCCTAACATACACAGTGTACAGTGTCTTGAACGATTCCTTATTAAGGTATCGGAACGCTATTCTCAGGTTTGCCAGGCGCCCGTATGCTGCAGCGGTTATTTGGTTGATGTGTGCCTCCGGTGATGTGCTCGGTGTTATGGTCACCCCAAGGTCTTTCTCCCTGAGTGAGGTCTGTAGTCTTTCTCCACCTAGCCTATACTCTGTCTGCGGTCTTCTTTGCCCCTCCCCAATCTTCATGACTTTGCATTTGGCTGGATTGAATTCGAGAAGCCAGTTACTGGACCACATGTCCAGCCTCTCCAGGTTTCTTTGCAGTCCTGCCTCATCCTAGTCCGATTTAATTCTTCTCATCAACTTCACGTCATCTGCGAACAGGGACACTTCAGAGTCTATTCCTTCCATCATGTTCACATATATCAAAAATAGCACTGGTCCTAGAACTGACCCCTGTGGGACCCCGCTCGTAACAGGCGCCCACTGTGATACCTCTTCACGTACCATGTGTGTGTGTGTATGAGTGTGTGTACGTGTGTGTATGAGTTTGTGTATGTGTGTGTGTGTGTGGGTGTGTGTGTGTGTTTATGTGTGTGTGTGTATGAATTTGTATATGTGTGTGTGTGTGTGAGAGAGAGAGACTCAGCAATCAACATTTGCACCAATAACTCACTACAGTTGTGACCGGGTGTGGAAGTGTGAATTGCTCATTACTCTAAAATTTGTTCATGATTGCAGCCATGTATAAACGTAAGTAACCATTCTTACAGTATTCATTACCTTTGTAACTTGTGAGTTCATTACCTTTGTAACTTGTGAGTTCATTACCTTGTACCTAGTTCAGCCATCAAAACTTTGGAGCCCGGTCCCTGGATCCATTACGTACCTCTGTAATCTGTAAATACCTTTGTAACTTGTCATGATTGTGACTAGACCTACCTGGAGTTCATTACCTTTGTAAATTGTGAGTTCATTACCTTTGTAAATTGTGAATTCATTACCTCTGTAACTTGCTCAGCTTTCAAAACTTTGAGGCCCAGTCCCTGGACCCATTATGTACCTCTGTAATCTTTTGACTACTGCCCACAGGATGGGTATGGGGTGCATAATAAACATATTAAACTAACTAAAAACCGTGTAGACATGTGAGAAAACTTCACCACCCTTGGTCACTGCTGGTGGCCCCTTCGACCCTCACAATCTTATCCATATCTATCCGAGACCAGTATAAATTGGTAAGCACCCTCAAGTACGGCGCTACTAATTAATTGTGGACTGTATAGATTATATTAGTTTAACTGAATGAAGGGGGGGGGGTAGGTTACACATGGATACATCCATCAAAGAAAAACACTTGTATATAATCCCATCACTTACCAGATATTCTCTGGTGGTCACTTGATGTAGCTGGATCACCCATAACCTATCCAATTACAACATACCTAACTGGCCAGTATCAGTCTGCTATAACTAGAAAGGTTACTTAACTGTGGGTGATTGATGCTCCTTATTTCCTCCATTCTCCATCCCATTTCTATGTCCTGCTACACCGACACGGTTCTTATTCCAGCAGGACGAGGTATCCGTTGGTTTGTCCCGGTTTAGAAATCATGACTCCATAAAAACTTCACAATCCTCGAGACAGGAACAACGAGGTAAACATGTGCACACACACTCTGGGAATGGCAGCTCGTATCGCTTCGACGATTCCTTAACTTAGTGTTATTATCACTGATTACATTACAATTCACAGGACGATTTAATGTCTCATAATTATTATACACATTAGAGGTCACTCCATTAAGATCTGAGACCGATGAGTGAGGATTAACTCACGGGTATTCCCCTGGACACACACCATGGCTGCGCACCAGTCACCCCTGGTCGAACCATTATTCACTAATTTTACCACCCTTTTACAGTGGTCCCGTAAATCACGTTCCCTCACTCTTCACCAGGAACAGTTACGACACTTCCTATTAGGAAGTGAGGCCTTTATTAATCCTTAGGCCGTTGTGAACGCCAATTTCCTGATCCCATGTTTTCACAGCCTCCTCACTACATTCAAAACACTGCCGTGCCTCGCATGCCCTCAGCCTCCCTCCCTCCCCTCACATCCGTGCAGGCGCAGGGGGAACACTGTTGGTTCTGTTCAAATTTCAAATACATTTTGACTCAAATCAACACATTAAACACCTATTAGGCACTATAGCTTCGGAAAATTAAATATTTTCCACAGTTTTGGCACAATATATAGTTTCAGTATTGGAGTATCACAGGCCAACTTATGACTAGTTAGGATTCATTATTTTAAGACTGAGATTGATATTTCTGTTTATGGTCAAATGGGTGAGTGAGTGTAAGTGTGAACCACCAGGTGGTATTCGTGTAATTTGTTGATGGGGTGTATCAGGGAGATAAGATAAACCATACCCCCGGCCGGGATTGAACCCGCGGTCATAGAGTCTCAAAACTCCAGCCCGTCGCGTTAGCCACTAGACCAGCTAGCCACAATAAGATTCATCCAACTAGGTATATTTCTACACCATAGGAAGGTTAGCACAGGCACCACTGTGACCACAAATGCAAGTTTTTACAGACGAATCTCCAGCTAGCGTGGCCGTGACGAACTCTAGCTCAAGTCCCTTCACTGCCGTCAACATGACTCAAGAAATCGTGTCATTACGATTTCTTGAGTCATGTTGACGGCAGTGAAGGGACTTGAGCTAGAGTTCGTCACGGCCACGCTAGCTGGAGATTCGTCTGTAAAAACTTGCATTTGTGGTCACAGTGGTGCCTGTGCTAACCTTCCTATGGTGTAGAAATATACCTAGTTGGATGAATCTTATTGTGGCTAGCTGGTCTAGTGGCTAACGCGACGGGCTGGAGTTTTGAGACTCTATGACCGCGGGTTCAATCCCGGCCGGGGGTATGGTTTGTTTGCAATCGTGTCATTACGATTTCTTGAGTCAGGGAGATAAGATGTTTTCTAATGGTAATTTTGAAGGTGATGAATGTGTCTGCAGTTCTAGAGTTTTCAGGTAGGGTATTCCAGATTTTAGGACCTTTGACATACATTGAATTTTTGTAAAGGTTTAGTCGAACTCGGGGAATGTCATAGAGATGTTTGTGTCTGGTGTTATGCCTGTGGGTTCTGTCACAGCTATCAAGAAAGCATTTTACGTCAAGGTTAATATTGGAATTTAAGGTCCTGTAGATATAGATTGCACAGTAGTAAGTGTGGATGTAATATACAGGGAGTAAGTTTAGATCTATGAAGAGTGGGGGGGGGGTGTTGCCAGGGATGGGATTTAGTGATTATTCTTACTGCGGCTTTTTGTTGGGTTATTATTGGCTTTAGGTGTGTTGCTGCAGTTGATCCCCAAGCTCAAATAGTATAGGTGAGGTATGGATAAATAAGTGAGTGGTATAGTGTGAGAAGGGCATTTTGCGGCACATAGTATCGTATCTTGGAGAGGATCCCCACCATTTTGGATACTTTTTTGGTTATGTGTTGGATATGGGTGCTGAAATTCAGGTTGTTGTCAAGGTATAGGCCAAGGAATTTGCCCTCATTATGTCTGGTAATTAGAGTGTTGTCGATCTTAATGTTAAGTTGCGCAACTCCTGCTCAGCTACCAAACATAATATAGTAGGTTTTGTCAGTGTTAAGCATAAGTTTATTGGCTGTCATCCAAGTCGATATTTTGATCAGCTCCTCGTTAACAATGGTGTGGAGGGTGGCAAGATTAGGGTGAGAGATGACATAAGTCGTGTCGTCAGCAAAGAGAATGGGTTTCAGGTGTTGAGATATGTTTGGAAGATCATTGATGTATATGAGGAAGAGCAGGGGTCCAAGGACACTTCCCTGCGGAACTCCAGTATCAAGTGGCCGTGTTGTTGATGCTGTGTCTTTAATGGTGACATACTGATACCTATTAGTAAGGTAAGATTTGAAATATGCAAGCGCATGGCCTCTTATACCATAATGGTCAAGTTTGTGGAGTAGGATGCCGTGGTCTACTGTGTCAAAAGCTTTTCTTAGGTCAATAAAAATTCCTAGTGGATATTCCTTATTTTCCAATGCTGTGTAAAGCAGATCTAGCATTTTTATGATTGCATCATTAGTGCTTTTATTTTTCCTGAATCCAAATTGGCGGGGTTGAGTATGTTTTGTGTCATTATAAATGAATATAGTCTCCTGTGCGCGAGTTTCTCAAAGATTTTGGATAGCAATGGTAGTTTGATATTGGCCTATAGTTGTTTAAATCTGTAGGGTCACCACCTTTATGTATTGGTGTAACCCTTGCCTTCTTGAGTAGTTTCAGGAAGGTGCTAGTTTCTAGTGACTTGTTAAAAAGTAATGAAATAGCATGCGAAAGGACATGGGCCGCTCGCTTGTACAATAATGGTGGGATGTGAGACAGATTCCCTGAGTTATTTTTAAGTGACTTCATAATCTCTGTGACTTCCGTGGGTTCAGTAGGTGCAAGATAGAAGGAATTTGGGAAATTCCCCTCTAGGTAGTCCCTGGCATGGGCATTGGTACGTGGGATTTTATTGGCAAGATTAGATCCTATGTTTGAGAAGAAGTCGTTTATCTTGTTAGCTGTGTCAGTGGGATGCAGTGGTGTTTCATTAGGTTTAGTTAGGACAATATTCTTGTTTTTTTTCAGTTTGTGGGTCCCTAGAATCTGAGAGAGTGTTTTCCAGGTCTTTTTTATATCTCCTCTTGTGTCTGTGAATCTACTGGAGTAGTATAGTTGTTTGGCTTTCTTTATTACTTTGGTGAAAACTGATGAATAGTGTTTAAGAATATCTTTGTGTATTAAGCCCTGTCTGTGTTGCTTTTCATATTGGTGTTTCTTATCAGTGGATTTCAGAATGGTGCTGGTTAGCCATGGGCAACCAAGCCATTTGTTTATGATCTGTTTCGTTTTTATAGGACAATGTTTGTTGTATAGTCTAAGTAATTTGTTAAGAAAAATGTCTGTCCAGTCATCAGTACCATTGGCCTTGGAGAATTCTGTAGGCCAGTCAACAGTCTCTAGGTCAGCTGTGAACTTCCTTATTGAGGCCTCGTCATGGAGTCTAAATGAGACCTTGTTGTATTCAAGTGGTGGTTTACTTATGTTTGTCAAGAGGAAGGTAAGGTAGTGGTCTGTAGTGCTATCTGTGATTATCCCTGATTTAAGGGGGGCTAGTATATTGGTCCATATGTGGTCTATTATGGTTGCACTTGTCTCAATGAGCCTGGTTGGTTTAGTTATTGTTGGTATGAGAAGTGTGTTGTTCATATTGTTGATGAAATCAGTTACAGGCTGATCATCTAGTAGGCCAAGGTTGATGTTGAAGTCTCCAGCTAAGAGAAGGTGGTGCTTATTCATTTGTCTGTTTGTTATTAGTGCCTTTAATTTCTCACTGAAATTTGGGATGTTTGTGTGGGGTATCCGGTAAATGGCACCGATTGCTATAGGTGTCTTAAGGTTTTTTTACAGTAAAATTAGCAAAAATGTATTCCCCATATTCATCACTAAAGCAAGTGGTGCTAATACAAGATAATTGGTTAGAGTAATAGATTGCAATACCACCCCAACTTGGTATGGTGTGCAGTTGTGAATTGCTGTGTATCCTGGTAGAGGGAAGATATCTATTGTGTCCTGCCTAAGCCAGGTCTCAGTAAGAATAATGCAGGAGAAGGGTGTCTTTAGTGATTCAAGGAGTGCCAGGAGGTCATCATAGTGTTTGCTTAAGGACCTGATGTTGTAGTTAAGTACTGATAGACTTTTAGCATTGTTTAGGATAGTGCTGGCTTGTGATGCTGTGTAATAAAGGCAGTTACTTTCCAATAGGTTTTGATTGGGTGTCAGATTATGGAGGTTTAGATCAGGGTCAACGTGATCAATCATCTTCTAGGCTTAAATTATGGTTATTTATATCCTGATTGTGTGTTGAGTTCTAGTACTGATATCTGTAGTGGTGAGAAGTTTGGACAAGTATATAGCTAGAGTATTTTGGGCATATAGAGTATAGTCACTAATACACATAATGAAGTTGATGTTGTCTATGTGTTGTGCTGGAATGAACTAAAGTACAACTAAGTATAAACTAATAACATAAAAATACAAATTAAAAATAGCACAAGACTCTCAATTGTAATTCCACTAAGGTCTTATACAAGTTGTTTACAAGAACTAGAGTATAATTAGATTTAAATTGACAAGATAAAATACACAAGTTAAGGTAGTAAAAGAATAATAAAAAAAAAATAATAAAAATAAAAATGGCAATGACTTGGTTATAATATGTTAGTAAGATGGTAGACAGGATAATATAAAAGTTGTAGTTGAAAATACTAGTATAAAAAAGTATAGAATAAAAATGGGCAATGAAAACAGTTTACAATAAGTTTGGTCAATATAGTTTAAAGTAAAATTGGGCAATAATAGGGATTTTAGAAAAAAATTGGGCAATTGAGTATTTCTTAAAGTGGGGTAGAAATATTGAGGACAAGTTATGGTTCCTCTACCACCCTGGCTCCTCTACCACCCTGGCTCCTTTACCACCCTGGCTCCTCTACCACCCTGGCTCCTCTACCACCCTGGCTGCACTATCACCCTGGCTCCTCTACCACCCTGGCTCCTCTACCACCCTGGCTCCTCTACCACCCTGGCTTCTCTACCACCCTGGCTCCTCTACCACCCTGGCTCCTCTACCACCCTGGCTCCTCTACCACCCTGGCTCCTCTACCACCCTGGCTCCTCTACCACCCTGGCTCCTCTACCACCCTGGCTTCTCTACCACCCTGGCTCCTCTACCACCCTGGCTCCTCTACCACCCTGGCTCCTCTACCACCCTGGCTCCTCTACCACCCTGGCTTCTCTACCACCCTGGCTCCTCTACCACCCTGGCTCCTCTACCACCCTGGCTCCTCTACCACCTTGGCTCCTCTACCACCTTGGCTGCACTACCACCCTGGCTCCTCTACCACCCTGGCTCCACTACCACCCTGGCTCCTCTACCACCCTGGCTCCACTACCACCCTGGCTCCTCTACCACCCTGGCTCCACTACCACCCTGGCTCCACTACCACCCTGGCTCCACTACCACCCTGGCTCCACTACTACCCTGGCTCCTCTACCACCCTGGCTCCTCTACCACCCTGGCTCCACTACCAACCTGGCTCCTCTACCACCCTGGCTCCACTACCACCCTGGCTCCTCTACCACCCTGGCTCCACTACCACCCTGGCTCCACTACCACCCTGGCTCCACTACCGTCCTGGTTCCTCTACCACCCTGGCTCCTCTACCACCCTGGCTCCTCTACCACTCTGGCTCCTCTACCACCCTGGCTTCTCTACCACCCTGGCTCCTCTACCACCCTGGCTCCTCTACCACCCTGGCTCCTCTACCACCTTGGCTCCTCTACCACCCTGGCTGCACTACCACCCTGGCTCCTCTACCACCCTGGCTCCACTACCACCCTGGCTCCTCTACCACCCTGGCTCCACTACCACCCTGGCTCCTCTACCACCCTGGCTCCACTACCACCCTGGCTCCACTACCACCCTGGCTCCACTACCACCCTGCTCCACTACTACCCTGGCTCCTCTACCACCCTGGCTCCTCTACCACCCTGGCTCCACTACCAACCTGGCTCCTCTACCACCCTGGCTCCACTACCACCCTGGCTCCTCTACCACCCTGGCTCCACTACCACCCTGGCTCCACTACCACCCTGGCTCCACTACCGTCCTGGTTCCTCTACCACCCTGGCTCCTCTACCACCCTGGCTCCTCTACCACTCTGGCTCCTCTACCACCCTGGCTCCACTACCACCCTGGCTCCTCTACCACCTTGGCTCCACTACCACCCTGGCTCCTCTACCACCCTGGCTCCTCTACCACTCTCGCTCCGCTACCGCCCTGGCTCCTCTACCACCCTGGCTCCACTACCACTCTGGCTCCACTACCACCCTGGCTCCTCTACCACCCTGGCTCCTCTACCATCCTGGCTCCACTACCACCCTGGCTCCTCTAGCATCCTGGCTCCACTACCACCCTGGCTGTATCACCCTGGCTCCACTACCACCCTGGCTCCTCTGCCAACCTGGCTCCACTTCAACCCTGGCTGCACTACCACCCTGGCTCCTCTACCACCCTGGCTCCACTACCACCCTGGCTCCACTGCCACCCATGCTCCACTACCACCCTGGCTCCACTACCACCCTGGCTTCACTACCACCCTGGCTCCACTACCACCCTGGCTCCACTACCACCCTGGCTCCACTACCACCCTGGCTCCACTACCACACTGGCTCCTCTACCACCCTGGCTCCACTACCACCCTGGCTCAACTACCCCCCTGGCTCCACTACCACCCTCGCTCCTCTACCACCCTGGCTCCACTACCACCCTGGCTCATCTACCACCCTGGCTCCACTACCACCCTGACTCCACTACCACCCTGGCTCCTCTACCACCCTGGCTCCACTACCACCCTGGCTAAACTACCACCCTGGCTCCTCTACCACCCTGGCTCCACTACCACCCTGGCTACTGTACCACCCTGGCTCCACTGCCACCCTGGCTCCTCTACCACCCTGGCTCCACTACCACTCTGGCTCTACTACCACCCTAGCTCCTCTACCACCCTGGCTCCACTACCACCCTGGCTCCACTACCACCCTGGCTCCACTACCACCCTGGCTCCACTACCACCCTGGCTCTTCTACCACCCTGGCTCCACTACCATCCTGGCTCCACTACCACCCTGGCTCCTCTACCACCCTAGCTCCACTACCACCCTGGCTCCTCTACCACCCTGGCTCCACTACCACCGTGGCTCCTCTAACACCCTGGCTCCACTACCACCCTGGCTCCACTACCATCTTGGCTCCACTACCACTCTGGCTCCACTACCACCCTGGCTGCTGTACTACCACCCTGGCTCCTCTACCACCCTGGCTCCACTACCACCCTGGCTCCACTACCACCCTGGGTCCACTACCACCCTGGCTCCACTACCACCCTGGCTCTTCTATCACCCTGGCTCCACTACCATCCTGGCTCCACTACCACCCTGGCTCCTCTACCACCCTGGCTCCACTACCACCCTGGCTCCTCTACCACCCTGGCTCCACTACCACCCTGGCTCCTCTAACACCCTGGCTCCACTACCACCCTGGCTTCACTACCATCCTGGCTCCACTACCACTCTGGCTCCACTACCACCCTGGCTCCTCTACCACCCTGGCTCCACTACCACTCTGGCTCCACTACCACCCTGGCTCCTCTACCACCCTTGCTCCACTACCATCCTGGCTCCACTACCACCCTGGCTTCTCTACCACCCTGGCTCCACTAACACCCTGGCTCCTCCAGCACCCTGGCTCCTCTACCACCCTGGCTCCTCTACCATCCTGGCCCCTCTACCATTCTGGCTCCTCTAACACCCTGGCTCCTCTACCACCCTGGCTCCTCTACCACCCTGGCTCCACTACCACCCTTGCTCCTCAACCACCCTGGCTCCTCTACCACCCTGGCTCCTCTACCATCCTGGCTCCTCTACCTCCTGGCTCCTCTACTATCCTGGCCCCTCTTCCACCTTGGCTCCTCTACCACTCTTGCTCCTCTACCATCCTGGCTCCTGTACCACGCTGGCTCCTCTACCACCCTGGCTCCAATACCACCCTGGCTCGTCTATCACCCTTGCTTCTCTACCACCCTGGCTCCTCTACCATATTGGCTCCTCTACCACCCTGGCTCCTCAACCACCCTGGCTCCACTATCACCCTGGCTCCTCTACCACCCGGGCTCCTCTACCACTCTGGCTCCTCTTCCACCCTGGCTCCACTACCACCCTGGTTCCCCTAACACCCTGGCTCCTCTACCATCCTGGCTCCTCTACCACCCTGGCTCCTCTACCACCCTGGCTTCTCTACCACCCTGGCTCCTCTACCAACCTGCCTCCTCTACCACCCTGGCTCCACTACCACCCTGGCTCCTCTACCACCCTGGCTCCTCTAGCACCCTGGCTCCTCTGTCACCCTGGATCCTCTACCACCCTGGCTCCTCTACCACCCTAGCTCCTCTACCACCCTGGCTCCACTACCACCCTTGCTCCTCTACCACCCTTTCTCCTCTACCACCCTGGCTCCTCTACCACCCTGGCTCCTCTACCACCCTGGCTCCACTACCACCCTGGCTCCTCTACCACCCTGGCTCCTCTATCATCCTGGCTCCTCTACCACCCTGGCTCTTCTACCACCGTGGCTCCTCTAACACCCTGGCTCCTCTACCACCCTGCCTCCTCTACCACCCTGGCTCCACTACCACCCTGGCTCCTCTACCACCCTGGGTCCTCTGCCACCCTGGCTCCTGTACCAACCTGGATCCTCTACCACCCTGGCTCCTCTACCACCCTGGGTCCTCTGCCACCCTGGCTCCTGTACCAACCTGGATCCTCTACCACCCTGGCTCCTCTACCACCCTAGCTCCTCTACCACCCTGGCTCCTCTACCACCCTGGCTCCACTAACACCCTGGCTCCTCTACCACCCTGGCTCCACTAACACCCTGGCTCCTCTACCACCCTGGCTCCTCTACCACCCTGGCTCCTCTACCACCCTGGCTCCTCTAACACCCTGGTTCCTCTACCACCCTGCCTTCTCTAGCACCCTGGCTCCACTACCACCCTGGCTCCTCTACCTCCCTGGCTCCACTACCACAATGGCTCCATTACCACCCTGGCTCCTCTACCACTCTGGCTCCTCTACCACCCTGGCTCCTCTACCACCCTGGCTCCACTACCACCCTGGCTCCTCTACCACCCTGGCTCCTCTACCATCCTGGCTCCTCTACCACCCTGGCTCCTCTAACACCCTGGTTCCTCTACCACCCTGCCTTCTCTAGCACCCTGGCTCCACTACCACCCTGGCTCCTCTACCTCCCTGGCTCCACTACCACAATGGCTCCATTACCACCCTGGCTCCTCTACCACTCTGGCTCCTCTACCACCCTGGCTCCTCTACCACCCTGGCTCCACTACCACCCTGGCTCCTCTACCACCCTGGCTCCTCTACCATCCTGGCTCCTCTACCACCCTGGCTCCTCTACCACCCTGGCTCCTCTAACACTCTGGCTCCTCTACCACCCTGCCTCCTCTACCACCCTGGCTCCACTACCACCATGGCTCCTCTACCACCCTGGCTCCTCTGTCACCCTGGCTGCTCTACCAACCTGGATCCTCCACCACCCCGGCTCCTCCACCACCCCACCTCCTCCACCACCCCGGCTCCTCCACCACCCCGGCCCCTTTACCACCCGGCCCCTCAACACCCCGTCTCCTCCACCACCCCGGCTCCTCCACCACCCCGGCTGTTCCACCACCCCGGCTCCTCCACCACCTTGGCTCCTCTATCACCCTAGCTCCTCTACCACCCTGGCTCCTCTACCACTCTGGCTCCTCTACCACCCTGGCTCCTCTATCACCCTGGCTCCACTACCACCCTGGCTCCTCTACCACCCTGGCTCCTATACCACCCTGGCTCCACTACCACCCTGGCTCCTCCACCATCCTGTCCCCTCCACCACCCCGGCTCCTACACCACCCCGTCCTCTCCACCACCCCGGCTCCTCCACCACCCCGGCTCCTCCACCCACCCGGCTCCTCCACCACCTCGGCTCCTCCACCACCCCGGCTCCACCACCCCGGCCCTCCACCACGCCCTCCCATCCACCACCACGGCCTCTCCACCACCCCGTCCCCTCCACCACTCCGGCTCCTCCACCACCCCGGCTCCTCCACCACCCCGCCTCCTCCACCACCCGGCTCCACCACCCCGGCCCCTTTACCACCCCGGCCCCTCAACCACCCCGTCTCCCCCACCACCCCGGCTCCTCCACCACCCCGGCTCTTCCACCACCCCGGCTCCTCCACCACCCCGGCTCCTTCACCACCCCGGCCCCTCCACCACCCCTGCCCCTCCACCACCCGGCCCCTGCACCACCCCGTCCCCTCCACCACCCCGGCTCCTCCACCACCCCGGCTCCTCCACCACACTGGCTCCTCCACCACCCTGGCTCCTCCTCCACCCTGGCTCCTCCACCACCCTGGCTCCTCCACCACCCCGGCCCCTCCACCACACTGGCCCCTCCACCACCCGGCTCCTCCACCACCCCGGCTCCTCCACCACCCCGGCTCCTCCACCACCTCGGCTCCTCCACCACCCCGTCCTCTGCAGCACCCCGGCTCCTCCACCACCCTAGCTCCTCCACCACCCTGGCTCCTCCACCACCCCGTCCTCTCCAGCACCCCGGCTCCTCCACCACCCTGGCTCCTCCACCACCCTGGCTCCTCCACCACCCCGTCCTCTCCAGCACCCCGGCTCCTCCACCACCCTGGCTCCTCCACCACCCTGGCTCCTCCGCCACCCCGTCCTCTCCACCACCCCGGCTCCTCCACCACCTTGGCTCCTCCACCACCCCGTTTCCTCCACCACCCCGGCTCCTCCACCACCCCGGCTCCTCCACCACCCCGGCTCCTCCACCATCCCGGCTCCTCGACCCCGGCTCCTCCACCACCCCGGCTCCTCCACCACCCTGGCTCCTTCACCACCCTGGCTCCTCCACCACCCTGGCTCCTCCACCACCCTGGCTCCTCCACCACCCTGGCTCCTCCACCACCCTGGCTCCTCCACCATCCTGGCTCCTCCACCACCCCGGCTCCTCCACCACCCCGGCTCCTTCACCGGGTTAAGTAAGGAAGTACAATAAGTTTTTTAAATATTACTCATAAGCTCAGGTACAAATTAACTTGGATAAGCCAAAAGAAAAGGTCGACAAAGTGACTACACTTGAGTCATTACTGTCACTTGGACTTTTTTGAGGGTTATGCTAGGTAATTTACTCCATGTATGATAAATGTATCTATATGTACTTGTGCCTAAATAAAATTACTGACTTGCCAACACCACGACAAGAATATATGGTATACCTGCTGGCTGGTCTCTCAACTACTCAAAGGGTCAACTGTTCACCACCAGCCAAGAATAATTTAATCCTTAAGACCCACGTCAGGAAACACTTGCCGTGGCTGGAACTCGCAAATAACTACCACGAGGGAGACTGAAACTCTTGACGACGTTTGGGCCCAAGCTGTTCCATTAACGACGTTTGGGGCCAAGCTGTTCCATTAACGACGTTTGCGGCCAAGCTGTTCCATTAACGACGTTTGGGGCCAAGCTGTTCCATTAACGACGTTTGCGGCCAAGCTGTTCCATTAACGACGTTTGGGGCCAAGCTGTTCCATTAACGACGTTTGGGGCCAAACTGTTCCATTAACGACGTTTGGGGCCAAGCTGTTCCATTATTAATAAGTCACACAGACAAATACGGGCTATATGTGTGTTGAATATTAAAATGGTACACAATACCAACAGGGTGGTAAGCAAGATATGTGCAACCGTCAGGTATCTTTATTCCGAAACGTTTCGCCCACACAGTGGTCTGAAACAACGTGAAATTGTTTCAGACTGTGGAACAAAACTCTTCTCCAGGCTGAGGGACTGACTACCTCAAAACTACGCCTTCAAGGGTGATGGACTGATTTCAACGTCTTCACATCTCTATTCCTTCTGCTAACTTCTGAACCCAGGGCCAGGTTCTCATGAACCCAGGGCCAGGTTCTCATGAACCCAGGGCCAGGTTCTCATGAACCCAGGGCCAGGTTCTCATGAACCCAGGGCCAGGTTCTCATGAACCCAGGGCCAGGTTCTCATCAACCCAGGGCCAGGTCCTCATGATCCCAGGGCCAGGTTCTCATGAACCCAGGGCCAGGTTCTCATGAACCCAGGGCCAGGTTCTCATGAGCCCAGGGCCAGGTTCTCATGAACCCAGGGCCAGGTTCTCATGAACCTAGGGCCAGGTCCTCATGATCCCACGGCCAGGTTCTCATGAACCCAGGGCCAGGTTCTCATGAACCCAGGGCCAGGTTCTCATGAGCCCAGGGCCAGGTTTTTGTGAACCCAGGGCCAGGTTCTCATAAACCCAGGACCAGGTTCTCATGAACCCAGGGCCAGGTTCTCATGAGCCCAGGGCCAGGTTCTCATGAACCCAGGGCCAGGTTCTCATGAACCCAGGGCCAGGTTCTCATGAACCCAGGGCCAGGTTCTCATGAACCCAGGGCCAGGTTCTCATGAACCCAGGGCCAGGTTCTCATGAGCCCAGGGCCAGGTTCTCATGAACCCAGGGCCAGGTTCTCATGAACCCAGGGCCAGGTTCTCATGAACCCAGGGCCAGGTTCTCATGAACCCAGGGCCAGGTTCTCATGAACCCAGGGCCAGGTTCTCATGAACCCAGGGCCAGGTTCTCATGAACCTAGGGCCAGGTTCTCATGAACCCAGGGCCAGGTTCTCATGAACCCAGGGCCAGGTTCTCATGAACCCAGGGCCAGGTTCTCATGAGCCCAGGGCCAGGTTCTCATGAACCCAGGGCCAGGTTCTCATGAACCCAGGGCCAGGTTCTCATGAACCCAGGGCCAGGTTCTCATGAGCCCAGGGCCAGGTTCTCATGAACCCAGGGCCAGGTTCTCATGAACCCAGGGCCAGGTTCTCATGAACCCAGGGCCAGGTTCTCATGAGCCCAGGGCCAGGTTCTCATGAGCCCAGGGCCAGGTTCTCATGAACCCAGGGCCAGGTTCTCATGAACCCAGGGCCAGGTTCTCATGAGCCCAGGGCCAGGTTCTCATGAACCCAGGGCCAGGTTCTCATGAACCCAGGGCCAGGTTCTCATGAACCCAGGGCCAGGTTCTCATGAACCTAGGGCCAGGTTCTCATGAACCCAGGGCCAGGTTCTCATGAGCCCAGGGCCAGGTTCTCATTAACCTAGGGCCAGGTTCTCATGAACCCAGGGCCAGGTTCTCATGAACCCAGGGCCAGGTTCTCATGAACCCAGGACCAGGTTCTCATGAACCCAGGGCCAGGATCTCATGAACCCAGGGCCAGGTTCTCATGAACCCAGGGCCAGGTTCCCATGAACCCAGGGCCAGGTTCTCATGAACCCAGGGCCAGGTTCTCATGAACCCAGGGCCAGGTTTTCATGAACCCAGGGCCAGGTTCCCATGAACCCAGGGCCAGGTTCTCATGAACCCAGGGCCAGGTTCTCATGAACCCAGGGCCAGGTCCTCATGATCCCAGGGCCAGGTTCTCATGAACCCAGGGCCAGGTTCTCATGAACCCAGGGCCAGGTTCTCATGAGCCCAGGGCCAGGTTTTTGTGAACCCAGGGCCAGGTTCTCATAGACCCAGGACCAGGTTCTCATGAACCCAGGGCCAGGATCTCATGAACCCAGAGCCAGGTTCTCATGAGCCCAGGGCCAGGTTCTCATGAACCCAGGGCCAGGTTCTCATGAACCTAGGGCCAGGTTCTCATGAACCCAGGGCCAGGTTCTCATGAGCCCAGGGCCAGGTTCTCATTAACCTAGGGCCAGGTTCTCATGAACCCAGGGCCAGGTTCTCATGAACCCAGGGCCAGGTTCTCATGAACCCAGGACCAGGTTCTCATGAACCCAGGGCCAGGTTCTCATGAACCCAGGGATCCTACGATCACTCTCGCTATATAAATTTGAGAAATTTGTAGACATTTTCATACTATGGGCACGAGGCTCATACAACACCTGAATATCTTGATCTGAGAGACGTTCCGCTCAACAGGGGCGTTATCAGTTAGAAACAAAGATACGAGAAGAGATGATGTAGTAGTAGTAGTAGTAATAGTAACAGTAGTTGTTGTAACAGCAACAGCAAGAGCAGCAGGAGCATTAGCAGCAACAGGAACAACAGCAGAAAGAGCTGCAACAAGAGCAGTAGGAACAGCAGCAGCAGAACAACAGTGGTGGTAGTCACATATGCATGTACAGCAATTTTTTAAGGGAATTTGATAACCTTCTTGAAGGGAGTCTTGATAAACCTCTCGAAATTAGCGACTTCATGATAAGAAAAAGCTGCTGGTCGATCAAGATGTTAGCAAGATATACTTGAGTAGTGTGTCCGCTCCTGGAGGAGTAGATTTCCCTGCCTCCTCCACATGTACGTGAGGGAGTAGGATAACTGGCTGCTCCTGATGGTGAGGTAAACTTCGTGGTCTCCTACAGCTGTTAGAGGGGTGGGTGTACGCACGTGCCGTGACTGCAGGAGTGCCAGGCACTGCCGCGTGCCACCAGTGCCACTGTTTACGTGGTAGTGGTGGCGGCCGCAGCCTCCCCGTGACCTCCACGTCTGTGAGTTCTCACTCACTGCTTGCAGTGTTCTCGTCCTCTGTGTGGGGGCAGTGATAGTGTGAGTGTGATAGTGTGTGTGTGTGTGTGTGTGTGTGTGTGTGTGTGTGTTTAAGCAAAGTTTATATTTACAAGGCTTTCATTCAGACGTAAACTTTTTCTACCTTAAACTTTGCTATGTCATTGTATTGTCCTACTTGTCTGCGGTACTATGAGTGTGTGGTGGTGAAGGCAGTGTGGTGGTGAAGGCAGTGTGGTGGTGAAGGCAGTGTGGTGGTGAAGGCAGTGTGGTGGTGAAGGCAGTGTGGTGGTGAAGTCAGTGTGGTGGTGAAGGCAGTGTGGTGGTGTAAGTCAGTGTGGTGGTGAAGGCAGTGTGGTGGTGAAGTCAGTGTGGTGGTGAAGGCAGTGTGGTGGTGAAGTCAGTGTGGTGGTGAAGTCAGTGTGGTGGTGAAGGCAGTGTGGTGGTGAAGTCAGTGTGGTGGTGAAGTCAGTGTGGTGGTGAAGTCAGTGTGGTGGTGAAGGCAGTGTGGTGGTGAAGGCAGTGTGGTGGTTGAAGTCAGTGTGATGGTGAAGTCAGTGTGGTGGTGAAGTCAGTGTGGTGGTGAAGTCAGTGTGGTGGTGAAGTCAGTGTGGTGGTGAAGGCAGTGTGGTGGTGAAGGCAGTGTGGTGGTGAAGTCAGTGTGATGGTGAAGTCAGTGTGGTGGTGAAGTCAGTGTGGTGGTGAAGTCAGTGTGGTGGTGAAGTCAGTGTGGTGGTGAAGGCAGTGTGGTGGTGAAGGCAGTGTGGTGGTGAAGTCAGTGTGATGGTGAAGTCAGTGTGGTGGTGAAGTCAGTGTGATGGTGAAGTCAGTGTGGTGGTGAAGTCAGTGTGATGGTGAAGTCAGTGTGGTGGTGAAGTCAGTGTGGTGGTGAAGTCAGTGTGGTGGTGAAGTCAGTGTGATGGTGAAGTCAGTGTGGTGGTGAAGTCAGTGTGGTGGTGAAGTCAGTGTGGTGGTGAAGGCAGTGTGGTGGTGAAGGCAGTGTGGTGGTGAAGTCAGTGTGATGGTGAAGTCAGTGTGGTGGTGAAGTCAGTGTGATGGGTGAAGTCAGTGTGGTGGTGAAGTCAGTGTGATGGTGAAGTCAGTGTGGTGGTGAAGTCAGTGTGGTGGTGAAGTCAGTGTGGTGGTGAAGTCAGTGTGGTGGTGAAGTCAGTGTGGTGGTGAAGTCAGTGTGATGGTGAAGTCAGTGTGGTGGTGAAGTCAATGTGGTGGTGAAGTCAGTGTGGTGGTGAAGTCAGTGTGGTGGTGAAATCAATGTGGTGGTGAAGTCAGTGTGGTGGTGAAGTCAGTGTGGTGGTGAAATCAATGTGGTGGTGAAGTCAGTGTGGTGGTGAAATCAAGTGTGATGGTGAAGTCAGTGTGGTGATGAAGTCAGTGTCGTGGTGAAGTCAGTGTGGAGGTGAAGGCAGTGTGGTGGTGAAGTCAGTGTGGTGGTGAAGTCAATGTGGTGGTGAAGTCAGTGTGGTGGTGAAGTC
>NC_069418.1:17208132-17240632 GCF_026875155.1 Cherax quadricarinatus
TAATTGTTAGATGCAAGTGACTAGCTGACCTTCTGCATGACTTCCTACGTCGAAGAATTAGAAATATTTAGTGATGTTCAAAACATTTGTACAACAAATGCTTTCCATAACGATTTATTGATGTTTGGAACCAGCTACTGTAAATACAAGAAATACAGGCTATATTTATTTACGTGAAGCACTAAACCCGTGTCGGTCATTCAATACTAGGTGTGGAGGCTCGATCCTCCGTTCGCTCCTCGCCACAGTGCCTAGCGTAGGTTATGCCAGTACATAAAACAAAACATATTTCATCAACATAATAAAAATGGTTATAACTGACCATAATTTTAAAGGGGTGGACTGGTAAGCCAGCGGAAGGCCTCGGTCGGATGACCAAAAACTCCAACGGCGGGTCATCATCTGTGACCCACGTCAGGTGTGGAAAATTACATTTAGCTGAATGTGTCATTATGTACATAACAGTAAATGAACAAAGATAATTATTATTTATCAGTTAGACAAGTAGGAATTTGGGACACCTAGGTCGCAAAATATGTCCCCCTTCGATACCTACCACTGTCATAACCACAAGTTGCTCTGGACCTATTAATTATAAATGAAAAATACATCACCAGGAATTCTGGTAAATATATAAATTTGTGAACTGTACATTAAAATTAATAAGTGATTATATATACACACATTTACATAACAGAAGGAAAATATATCTTAATATCACTTACCAATTTTACTGGAGATTAATGTGTCATGTACAGGACCCCCCCCCTTTTGCCTACATTTATGAAAAATTTACTGGCCAGAATTTAAACATAAATTAGACAGCTTATCTGAGGTTCCTGGAGTTGTCCTGTCCTGTCGCCTGATACTCAAATTATGCAGGAATGCACATCCAACAATTTAGGCTCCTATTTGAGAGGTGTCAGCCCAATTTTAACCTCTAGAGCACGAAAAATTCTTCCCATTACTAATTAACGTCTGTTACTCTCAATTCAAAACAAACAACAATGGCGAGTGTCCTGCGCAGGTGCAGGTACAGAAAATTTCCCATTTTTTATGACATAAATATTATTAAATACAGTATGGCCATCTATTTACATATAACTACTGTATTTCTGGAAAATATATACAGTATTTTCCACATCAGGAAACATTTGTCCTGTGTCCTGACGAACCTTACTCAACCTTCATCAACAACATATAATGATGTTGAGATGTAAACTGTTATTCTTATGTGCTGATGTGGGAGGTTTATGTAACAAGGAAAGTAGGTAACGTCTCTTCTTGTTAGGTGAGTCTTTCTCTTGGTGCTTCAACTATGGCGGCGTCTCTGAAAGAAAGAGATTTTATCTTCGCTGGTAATTTTATCTTTTTTCTCCAGGCCTGACTAATAGTTTTCTAGGTATCATTCGAACACTTAGTTGGTCTGTCTCCTCGATTTTTGTGTTGGTCTGGGAGGAAGTTAAGATACCACAGCCTGGGGAATACTTATTGATCTGAAGATGAACGAGGCTAAGAAGAAGTTTTTGCATCCTGCCGGCCAGGATAAAAAAAAAAAAAGTGGTAGTCTGTGTCTTATCCAGACAAACGAAAAAAAAATATTTTTTCTTAGTTTGAGGAAGTTCCCTGCTGTGTGTAGGTAGAGTCGGGAATAAGACAGAAGGTTTTTATTAACCATCGATGTTATGTGTTTCTAAGGGAGAGTTCTTCATTTGGGATGTTGGTTATCGAGACGAGTTGAGCTGTCTGAGGAGTCATGAAAATCATACGGTCGGCGACGTTTCAGATATACATAATTTGACACTCTTGAACTAAGGAATTGGAGCTACCTATGTGGGCACGTGGCAGCAATCCTAATGTTTGATGGGGAGGAATTGATATTAGAATGATCGTGTGACCGGATGGTTATAAATATTATATAAATATATATAAATATATATATATATATAATAACAATATATATATATATATATATATATATCATATACATATTAAATAATAAATATGTCGTGCCGTAAAATAGGCAGGAAAATTTTGCGATCTTGCTTAAATAGCAACGTTCATCTTGCCATATAGGACAAGTGAAAATTTGTGTATGCAATAATTTCCCCCCCCAAAATCATTCGAACCTAATACGAAAAAAAAAATATATTTCACTGTGTTTGTTTAAGTATTAAAATTCACTGTAAATCAAATCTAAAATATATTTAGTTGATTTAGGCTATAATAAATTGTTCTAGTTAAAATAAGGATAGCAAGTTTTTGTAAGTTTTCAATTTGGTGCAAAAATAAAAAATTTTTTATACATTACAATAATGAAAAGAATATGTCATTAAGTGTATAAAGAAAATTTAGAAAAGGACTTAATTTTAATGAGTTCTGCAATTGACCAGTTTATACATATTTCGCACGACATATATATATATATATATATATATAAATATATATATATCTATATATATATAGTATATATATATATATAATAGAATATATATATATATATATATATAATATAAACATTAGTAACCCACCACTTGAATACAACAAACTAAGTCTCATTTAGAACTCCATGACAGCCTCAGAAAGGAAGTACACAGCTGACCTAGAGCCTGTTGATTGGCGCCTACAAGAATTCTCAAGGCCTAATGGTATTGATGACTGGAACAGACTCTTACTTAACAAATTGCTTAAGACTATACAACAAACTTGTCCTATAAAAACAAAACAGCATCATTAACAAAACACGGCTTGGTTGCCATGGCTAACCAGACCATTCTGAAAATCCATTGACAAGAAACACCAATATGAAAAAGCCAATATAACAGGCTTAATGCACAAAGATACTCTTAAACACAATTCATCAGCTCTCACCAAAAGTAATAAAAAAGAGCCAAATCAACTATAACTACTCTGCCAGTAGATTCACAGACACTAGAGGAGAGGTAAAAAACGACCTGGAAAACACTCTCTCAGATTCTAGGGACCCACAAACGAGAAAAAAACCAAGAATATAGTCCTAACTAAACCTAATGAAACAACCAACTACATCCCACTGACACAGCTTAACAAGATAAACGACTTTCTTACTCAAACATAGATCTAATCTCCCAGTAAAAATCCCACATACCATTGCCCATGCGGACTACCTCAGATGGAAATTTCCTTAAGTCCTTCTATCTTGCCCCGAACTGAGCCACACGAAGTCAGTGAAATCATAAAGTCACTTAAAAATAACTTCGGGGAATCCGTCTCATGTCCCACCATTACTGTACAAAGTGAGCGGGCGTCCCCATGTCCTTTCGCAATGCTATTCATTACATTTTAACAAGTCAATAGAGACTATCACCTTCTCCGAAACTACTCAAGAAGGCCAAGGGGTTACACCAATTACATAAAGGTGGTGACCCCTACAGACTTAAACAACTATAGGCCAATAGGCTAAACATACCATTGCTATCCAAAATCTTTGAGAAAACTCGTGCACAGGATACAACTGTATTCATTTATAACGGGCTCAAAACATACTCAACAAAAACCAAACAACCCCTTGCCAGTTTGGATTAGGAAAAATAAAAGCCCTAGATGATGGCAACTCAATAAAAATAAAGCTAGATTCTGCTTTAATACACAGCATTGACAATAAGAATATTCCACTAGGAATATTTTTATTGACCTAAGTAAAAAAAAAAGCTTTTTGACACCAGTAGATCCACACACGGACATCCTACTTTCCAAAACATGATCACTACGGTAAAAGAGGCCATACACTTGCAAATTCAAATTTTACTTACTAAAAAGTATCAGTACGTGTCACCATTAAAGGACAAACAAGCATCAGCAACACAGAACACGAACACGACACGGCCAACTTGATCTGGAGTTCCGCAGGAAAGGTCCTTTGGTCCGCTGCTCTTCCCGCATAGAACATCAAAAATGACCTTACATAACCAAACGTATTACATCAGCCCAACAACCTGAAACCCAAGTTCTCTGTCTCTTTCTGATAGACAACGACTTATGTCATCTCCTCAAACCCTAATCTTGCCACCATACCTGGCTTCAACACCGATTGAGTGAAGAGAGCTGATTATAAAAACTGAAGTTTACGGGAAATTTGAGCGATCAAAGAGAGGGGACATTCTTGAGTGGCTATACTATCGACTGGATGACAGCCAATAAACTACCTTAACACTGACAAAACCTACTATATTATGCTTGGTAAGCAGAGTCAGGAGATGCACAAATTAACATTAAAATTGAACAACACCTAATTACCAGAAAGAATGGGGGAAAATTCCTAGGCGTTACCTTGACAACAACCTGAAATTTCAGCACCCATATCCAGCATATAGCCAAAAAAGTATCCAAAACGGTTGGGATCCTCTCCAAATACGATACTACGTGCCGCAAAATGCCCCTTTCTCACACAATAACCACTCACTTATTTATCCCTACCTCACCTATGCTATGTGCTTGGGGATCAACTGCAGCAACACACCTAAAGCCAATCAACCCATACAAAAGCAGCAGTAAGAATAATCCCACAAATCCCATCCTGGCAACACACCCCCCCACTCTTCATACATCTAAACGTGCTCACCAGTTTCAGTACATCCACACTTACTACTGTGCAATCTATATTCAACAGGGCCTTAACCCCTAATATAAACCTTGACCTAAAACGCTTTCTTGATAGTTTGTGACAGAACCCAACAGGCATAACACCAACACAAACAACTCTACGACTATTCCCCCTGACCGACTAAACCATTACAAAAATTCCAATGTATGTCAAAGGCCCTAAAATCGACAGATTTAATGTTGAGGCCCCTACCTGAAACTCTAGAACTGCAGACACTTCCCACCTACAAAACTACCATTAGTAAAACTCTTCATCTCCCTGAAACACCCCGTCAACGAACTACACAAAACCACACTGGTGGTTCACCTCATACACTCACTCACTCATTTGACCATAAACGGAAATATTAATCTCCAGTCATTTAAATAATGAATCCGTGATACTCCAATACTGAAACTAAGTACTGAGCCAAAACAAAAGCATTTTTTTCACATGCTAAACACACAAACTAGTCTATAGTCACTTAGGCCATAATAACCACTTACCTCATAATTTGTAATATATTACAATTAAGAATAAAACTAAGTATGCCCGAAATGCCTACCATGCTAAGCGTTCTAGTGGTACACTCTGAATCACAATTTTACTACATGTAAACCAAACAATAACCAAATTTCTGTAAACTCAGCATTGTAATCCTTATAGAGAATAAACTTTGAATTTGAATTTGAATATATAAATATACAATAAGACTCACAGTAAACAGGTTTTTGTGTAGAGTTCGCCTGGTATAATCTCGCACGGCCCTCTGAGCATGTTCTGAAGGTTCCCAGTGTTGGCTGTCCTGTCGAGGGATGTCCGTAGACCAGTGTCTGCCATGGGAGGAGGTACAAGTATCTCCTCGTCTTCTGGGACGAGCTGTCCTCAGGCCTAGCCCTTCCCCGCCCCTACGGAGCTCGGAGGAAGAAGCTAGGCACCTTGGGCTGCCACAAACCCCGCCCACCCTGGGCCTCAAAGGGGTGTGGAAGCTGCATAGCAAGACCCCGAAGTCATGAGGTGCATCGGCAGTAAGCACTACAGCATACTTTTGGAGCCACACCCCACTTTGGGCAATAAGCCGACGTAGCTGGGAAGCTCAAGAATACCTCTTGCGGTGTGTGGTTGCTCTGCTACTACTACACTTGTCTGGTGTACTCCTCTTGATAAACAGGTGATATCACATATGCAAGAACAACCACTGTGAATATATAGTCAGCAAAGTCCAAGCGCTCTCGTGTCTTCCTCAACATTATCAAGGAACTATTAGATTTGATAAAGTGAGATGTCACGAATGCGGACTTTGGAATTTCACTATTTTTCACAATGGTTTTTTGTTCTGCACACCCCACACACACACATACACACACACACACACACACATATGCATATAATAAATATCTATATATATATAAATAATAAAATATATATATAGAAACATATAATACCATATATATATATAATATAATTATAATATATATATAAATAACATATAATATATATCAATATATATATAAATATATAGATAATATTTATAAATATTATGTATATATATATATTATATATATATATTATATATTATTAAAAAATATAAATCTATAAATATAAATATATAAATATATACAATATATATATAAAATATATCTATATATATTATATCTATATATATAATATATAGATATATAACTAAATATATTATACCATAAAATATAAAAATAATATATATATATATATATATATAAAATATATATAGTATATATATATATATTATTATATATAAGGGGGGTGGGGGGGGGGGGGTGCACAAATTTATATATATATATTATTATATACAAATATATATATATATATATATATTTAATATATATATATATATATATAGATATATATATATATATATATATATATATATAAATGAGTAGGCTGGTAACAGCAACCACCCAGGGAAAGTACAACCGCCCTGCAGATGACTGTGAAACAGAAACCTGTAACTGTTTGCGGGTGGATTGCTGGTTTCTTTTCTGCTCAAAAACACACTAAATAACAGGGATATCTTGCTACTCCTACTTCCCCATTTGGTCACATATATAATTATATATAATTTTAAAATATATTATATATTATTATATATATATTATATATATATATATATATATATACATAACTGGGTTTTTTCCTTTTTTAAATAGCTCTTGTTTTTCTTTTTTTTTCTATTGTCCATGGGGAAGTGGAAAAGAATTTTTCCCTCAAAAAGCCATCGTGTGTATGAGGCGAAAAAATCCCGGGAGCAAGGGGGTAGAAAACCCCTTCCTGTAGACATTTACTAAAAAGAGAAGAAAAAAAACTTTAAAAAAACTGGGATGCTTGAATGTGCGGGGATGTAGTGCGGATGACAAGAAACAGTGTTTTGCTGATGTTATGAATAAAACAAGTTGGATGTCCTGGCCTAATGAAACAAAGTAAAGGGGGGGTGGGGATTTTTGGGTGGGGGGAAAAAAAAATGGAAAATCGGGAGCTAGGAGTTAGAGAAAAGGGAAAGGGGGCTAGCAGAAATTTTGAAGGTCAGTTTTGGAAGGAGAAAAAGAATATGAAGTGTAAATTCAAGTTTTTGGGGGTTAAAGAAAAGGGTTGGATGCAAAAAAGTGGGTCATAATAAGCGTGTATCCCCCGGAGGAGAGGAATGTAAGGAGAGAGAGAGAGATTTTGGGAGATGTTAATTTTGGTTAGGAGTTTTTGAACCAAGGGAAGAGAAATTTGTGGTGGGGGCCCTGAATGCTAAAGACGAGAAATTTTAGAGGGGGTGTGGTAGGTAAGTTTGGGGTGCCAGGTGTTTAAATGATAAGGGGAGCTTTTTGATTAAATTTGTGTAAAAGGGGGTTTAGTTATAGGTAATACTTTTTTGGGAAAAAAAGGGTAAATAAGTATACAGATATAATTTGGCGAAATGAAGAAGTTTGTTGGATTATTTTTGGTAGATAAAAGACTTTTGGGTTTAGACTTCAGGATTTACTTTTTTAAGAGGGGCCACAGATAATCGACATTTTTTTATTGTGCTACCGAGAGTAAAAGGTAGTGGGATAAAAGGAAAAAGAAGCATCGGGGAGGAGAGGTAAAGGTTTTAAAACAAAAAGAGGAGGCAGTTAGGGTAAGATAAAACAGCTATGAGGATAGTGGGCAATAGAGCTGGGGCAATGGGGTCGAAAGGTAGGGGTAGGTTTAAAAATGTAGTGTGGAGTGTTCAGCAGAAGTTTGTGGTTACGGGAAGGTGGGTGCGGGAGGGAAGAGGACGTTTGGTGGAATATGTGAAAAGGAGTAGTAAGGAGAAACAGTTGCATATAGGATTTTTAAAAGTAAAGTGATGAAGAAGGGAAAAGGGGTATATGGAAAAAAAAAAGAGAGGTTTAAGGAGTGGGAAGCAATTAAAAAGAAGCAAATGAGAGAGTGGGGGGGGATGTTATCAACAAATTTTGTTAAAAAATAAGAAAAAGTTTTGGGTGAGATTAACAGTTAAGGAGCCTAGAGAACAAAGGATTTGTCATTTAAAAAAATATAGGGAAGTTATTAAATGGAGATTTAGAGGTATTGGGAAGAGGGGGAATATTTTGGGGAAATTGTTAAATGTTGATGAAAAAGGGGAAGCTGTATTTCGTGTGTAGGGCAAGGATGAATAACATCTTGAGGATGGGAAAGAGCCTTTGTGAGTGGGGGGGGGAAGTTCGTGGGGCAGTAGGTAAAAAAAAAGGGGGGTAAGGCAGCCGGGATTGGGGGGATAAAGAAGAAAGTTAAAACGGTGGGGTATATTTTGGGAAAATTTGGGTGCAATTATTTAATAAAGTATGGAAGGGGGAAAGGTACCTGGGATTGGAAAGGAGCATGCATAGTTCCTTCGTATAAAACAAAGGGGACAAACGAGAGTGCAAAAATTATAGGGGGAAAGTTTGTTGAGTGTACCGGGTAAGTGTATGGTAGGTTATTTTTGAAAGAATTAAGGTAAAGGGAGAATAGGATAGCAGAGAACAAGGAGGTTTTGGGAAGGTAGGGGGTGTGTGGACCAGTGTTTACAGTAAACCATAAAATAACAGTATTTAGATAAGGCAAAGAGGGCTTTGTGGGACTTAGGATTGGAAAAGGGGGTAGAAAGGGTGGATAGGGGGACAAGTGGCAGATTTGCGGGTTTTTTGTAGGAGGGAGGTTACTGAAAACAGTGAAGATTTTTTCAAGGATAGTGAACTCAAGTTAGATATGTGGAAAGAGGGGAAAAAATTTCCCAGTAAAAAAGGCCTTAACAAGGGTGTGTGATTCACCGTGGGTTTTTTAATATATTATAGAGGGGTTGTAAGAGAAGTAAATGCGGGGTCTGGGAAGAGGGTGGGAAATTAAAAAATAAAGAACACACATAAAGGGGGAGTTGTCACGTTTCTCTTTGCTGAGACACTGGGCCCTTTGGGGGATTCTGAAGGAAATTGCAGAGCTGGTGGTGAATTTAGTAGGGTATCAAAAGAAGAAAAAAAAAAGTGAATACTGGAAAGAGTAACGTTATGGGAAACAAAAAGATTAAGTGGAAAGAGTGGATATCAAGGAGGGAGAGGGGAGGGGAGGTGAATGCATTCAGATTTTGGGGAGTGGACGTGCCCGCGGTGGGTTATGAAGATGAGGTGAATCTAGAGTTGATGAGGGGAAAAGGTGATGGTGCATTGGGGTTGTGGAGACAAAGAACTTTGTCCTTGGGGGCAAAGAGGGGAAAGTATGAGATTTAAAATTTTTTCCAAAGCTCTTTAAAGGGTGGAAGCATGGGGATGAATGTTGCAGCGAGGGAAGGGGGAGGCAGTGGGGATAATCATGTTGAGGGCAAGGGGGGTTGAAATAATGCGAGTTCGTAGTTTGGAAATTGGGGGAGGGGTGGGGTTACCAAAAATGTTGTCCAGGGGCTGAGAAGGGGGTTGAGGTGGTTTGGACGTAGAGAGAAGGAGGAAACAGAGTGCTTCAAAGTTATCAGTTGTTGTGGAAAGGGGGGCGGGGGAGGGGGCGGGGTAGGAAAGGTTGGAGGGGAAAGGGGGAAAGGGGAAATTTTTTGTGCGAGGGGGTTTTACTTCCAGAGTCATGCGTGGCGTTTTGATAGGAGTAATGGAGACAAATGGTTTTTAATACTTTACGTGCTGTTTGGGGTGTGACAAAGAAAAAATTTTGAAGGGGTTCAGGGAAATCGGCAGGCCGGGCTTGAGTCCTGGAGAGGGAAGTACAGTGCCTGCCTCTGAAGGAGGGGGGGTTAAATTTTCATTTAAAAACGTAGTGTAAAGCACCCTTCTGGCAAGACAGTGAGGGGAATGATGGTGAAAGTTTTTCTTTTTTGGGCCACCCTGCCTTGGTGGGATCGCCGGTGTGATAAAAATAATAAATAAAAAAAATAAATATATATATATATATATATATATTATATATATATATATTATATATATATATTTTATTATATATATATATATAATTAATATATATAATATTATAATTTAGATAGGGCTTTACTGTATGTGGGACTACAGTATCTGTTAGAGTATGTGAGGAAAAATTAAATATCTTGAAGTGAATCTTACTTACTTTCAAACCCAACCACCAAATGAACAAAATTCTGGACTTTCCTTACGCCGTCAGTTTCAATCAAGAAAAAATTGCGTGCCTCAGGAAGATGGAAGGCGAGATGGTGGAGACGATGGTAAAAATCATGCTCTCCATTTCCTAACGAGACTCCTATCCTTTCTGAATCTCACTTTTTGAGATGCTACATCATCGGTCATCAGTCCCAAACTGAAGAAAATGTATTGCACTCTCCTAATATTCATGGCTGTAAAAGTCCTGACGCTCTCTCGCAGGATAACAAACAACAGATGCAGTCCTCACGTCCAGCTAGACTGGAATATGTACAACCTTCCAAATGTTCTTGTTACTTTTTTTTTTTATCTTACCCCACTCCATCAGATGAACTAAAGCTAATTCTTTTAGGCCACAGAGGTAGTTCAGCGCGGCGATGCACGACCCAAGCTTCACAGGTTCTCTCATAGCTTCAGCAGGGTAGCCAGCTTCAGTGCTGGGCCACGACCGCTCCAGCTGGGACAGTGCCATCGTGGCAGTTACATAAAGATTTCACTGCTGCAGCGTCTAAAATGATAATTGGGCGTTTCACAGCTCTAAGTGTACGTCACTGTAGATTTCCTTTTAAACATTTCGCACTGGACACACTTTTCAACTCACGGACCCTCCGTACTGCTGCCCGTATTCACACCATACACCAATATATTTGTGACACTGTGGAAGCTGACGTGTGATTGGCATGATCCACACTGCTCACGTAGCATGGGTTGCACTGTTACAACAAAGTCAACGAATCATAAAGGAAAGAGGAGGGAATGAGTAAAGGAGGCATAGATCGAAGGAGGAAAGGAGAGGACGGTGAAGGATATGCCTCTTATCCATTCTATATCACTTTACAGAGCCAATAGGTAAAGGGAGACGGCGGTACTCTGGGCGATAGTAGATGATGGAGGGGATGGTCCAGACTGTGGTCCAGTAGGTCCACATGTGGTCCAGCTCTTCATATTTGTTATTCATGACATACTAATTGATGTTTGACGTGAATTTTATATTGACAGGAAAGTCGAGGCATGAATATATCCTGCCTGAATATCTGCTACCTGCATATGTCCTGTTGGCTGCCGGCATATATAACGTCTGCAGACTGCATATAACGTGTCTGCTACCTGCATATGTCCTGTCTGATGCCTGCATATATTCTGTCTGCATACATTTTACCTGCATGTATAATGTCTGCTGCCCACCATATATTCTGCCTACTGCCTACACGTATTCTGTCTGCTGCAAACATATACCCAGCTTGCTGCCTAAGTATATTCTGCCTGCCGCTTGAATTGGAATTGGATACAATGTGTGAATAGTTAGAGACCCCAGGTGTAAAATTGGACTAATTTAACTATCCCAGGTATAAAGTTTGACTATTTAGGATCACTAGGAATTCAGTCCTGACCCCTGGATGTTGACCTCAATGGACATATTGATCAGGTAGTCGATGATAATTAAAGTATGACAGCCTCTGGTGATCATGACAGGGCCGGTCTGATGCACTCAGGCCTAATTATTGTCTGTCAGTGTTTGTGAGTGAATCTGTCCATCCCTGAGTGTCAGGGCTGAGGCACTGGTCCTGATCATGTTACAGATACCATTTAAAAATTGACCTAAACAACACGGAGTTCATTTGATAAAGAAAGGACCTGGGTTAGATTTCCGGGTTGTCCTGCCGTAATCACCTTATATTATTATTATTGCAATCTTGACCCACTAGGGTTATACAGTGCTGCTCACCTAGCAGTCAATAGATAGTTGGGGGTCAGTCGACTGTTGTGAGTTGCAGTGTCTGGGATTATCATGGGGGAGCGATAAACCCGTAGGGATTATACAGCACTTGTGGGGGAGAAGGACCAAGAGCCCTTCACCAGCGTCAAGAAACCTCCCTTGAGGGGATTCAAGATAAATAAAATTTGTGCAATTTTAGCCAAATGATTTTAATAAATGCTTGTAGAAGTTACACCAGCTCACCACGACGTGGTCTGTGGTCTTCGAGCCGGACCTGGAGCCGGGCATGGGTTAATAGTCCAAGGGTTCTCAGAGAGAACCTTTGTTACATGGAACCCTAAACCATGCATCGAATATACTTCGGTTGATTCCCAGTGGTAGCTACATTACCACCAGAAATCGCTGACCAGCAGCCAGGACATCAGACTGATGGTGAAATGCTGCCGTCCAGCCTACAAGGAGCGTCACGAGCGAGGATAAAGCAAGGATGGAGGAACCTCAGCAAGCACTACATAATCAATGCTGTACCAGTGTTGTGTAAACGTCAGAATGTGGCAGTTACCAATTATCAGGTTTAGACAACGTCGTTGCAACGAAAAACTGAAGTGCGTACACTGGGAAGGATTTGATTATTTATGGGACAATGCAATGATATTGGATTCAGTCCAATAACACAGCAAACAGCTCTATATATGAATTGTGGTATATATGGGACACCGCAATATTAATGAGCAGAGTCCAATAATATTGCAGACCGTCCCATATATATAACTTACGGATTAACTCCATAGCATTCAGTAGTTTAACTGGATGATGTACGTGAGGCCCACTCCTGAAGGTGCTCTGAGTGAGGCCCACTCCTGAAGGTGCTCTGAGTGAAACCCACTCCTGAAGGTGCTCCGAGTGAGACGCGCTCCTGAGGGTGCTGTGGGTAAGGCCCACTCCTGAAGGTGCTCTGAGTGAGGCCCACTCCTGAAGGTGCTCCGAGTGAGATGCACTCCTGAGGGTGCTGTGGGTAAGGCCCACTCCTGAAGGTGTTTGGGTGAGGTCCACTACTGAAGGTGCTGTGGGTGAGGTCCACTCCTGAAGGTGCTGTGGGTGAGGTCCACTCCTGAAGGCTGGTGGGTGAGGTCCACTCCTGAAGGTGCTGTGGGTGAGGCCCACTCCTGAAGGTGCTGTGGGTGAGGTCCACTCCTGAAGGTGCTGTGGGTGAGGTCCACTCCTGAAGGTGCTGTGGGTGAGGTCATCTGAAGGTGCTGTGGGGTTTAGGTCCACCCTGAAAGGTTTCTGTGGGTGAGGTCCACTCCTGAAGGTGCTGTGGGTGAGGTCCACTCCTGAAGGTGCTGTGGGTGAGGTCACCTGAAGGTGCTGTGGGTGAGGTCCATCCTGAAAAGGGGCTGTGGGTGAGGTCCACTCCTGAAGGTGCTGTGGGTGAGGTCCCCTCCTGAAGGTGTGTGGGTGAGGTCACTCCTGAAGGTGCTGTGGGTGAGGTCCACTCCTGAAGGTGTTTGGGTGAGGTCCACTCCTGAAGGTGCTGTGGGTGGGGGTCCATCCCGAAGGTGCTGTGGGTGAGGTTCACTCTGAAGGTGCTGTGGGGTGAGGTTCACTCTGAAGGTGCTGTGGGTTTAGGTTCACTCCTGAAGGTGCTGTGGGTGAGGTCCACTCCTGAAGGTGCTGGGGGTGAGGTCCACTCTGAAGGTGCTGTGGGTGAGGTCAACTCCTGAAGGTGCGTGGGTGAGGTCCATCCTGGGAAAGGGGCTGTGGGTGAGGTCCACTCCTGAAGGTGCTGTGGGTGAGGTCCCTCCTGAAGGTGTTTGGGTGAGGTTTCCCCTCCTGAAGGTGCTGTGGGTGAGGCCCCCTCCTGAAGGTGCTGTGGGTGAGGTTCACTCCCGAAGGTGCTGTGGGTGAGGGTTCACTCCTGAGGTGCTGTGGGTGAGGTTTCATCTGAAGGTGCTGTGGGTGAGGGGCCACTCCTAAAGGTTTCTGTGGGTGAGGTTCACTCCTGAAGGTGTGTGGGGGGAGGTCCACTCCTGAAGGTGCTGTGGGTGAGGTTTCACTCCTGAAGTGTGTGGGTGAGGTCCACTCCTGAAGGTGCTTGTGGGGGAGGTTCCACTCCTGAAGGTGCTGTGGGTGAGGTCCACTCCTGAAGGTGCTTGTGGGTGAGGTCCACTCCTAAGGTGCTGTGGGTGAGGTTCAATCTGAAGGTGCTGTGGGTGAGGTCCACTCCTGAAGGTGCTGTGGGTGAGGTCCACTCCTGAAGGTGCTGTGGGTGAGGTCCATCCTGAAGGTTTCTGTGAGTGAGGTCCCCTCCTGAAGGTGCTGTGGGTTTAGGTCCACTCCTGAAGGTGCTGTGGGTGAGGTCCACTCTGAAGGTGCTGTGGGTGAGGTTCCACTCCTGAAGGTGCTGTGGGTGAGGTCCTCTCCCGAAGGTGCTGTGGGTGAGGTCCACTCCTGAAGGTGCTGTGGGTGAGGTTCACTCCTGAGGTGCTGTGGTGAGGTCCACTCCTGAAGGTGCTGTGGGTGAGGTTCACTCCTGAAGGTGCTGTGGGTGAGGTCCACTCCTGAAGGTGCTGTGGGTGAGGTCCACTCCTGAAGGTGCTGTGGGTGAGGTTCACTCCTGAAGGTGCTGTGGGTGAGGTCCACTCCTGAAGGTGTTTGGGTGAGGTCCACTCCTGAAGGTGCTGTGGGTGAGGTCCACTCCTGAAGGTGCTGTGAGTGGGTCCACTCCTGAAGGTGCTGGGGTGAGGTCCACTCTGAAGGTGCTGTGGGTGAGGTCCACTCCTGAAGGTGCTGTGGGTGAGGTCCACTCCTGAAGGTGCTGTGGGTGAGGTCCACTCCTGAAGGTGCTGTGGGTGAGGTCCACTCCTGAAGGTGCTGTGGGTGAGGTTCACTCCTGAAGGTGCTGTGGGTTTAGGTTCACTCCTGAAGGTTTCTGTGGGTGAGGTCCACTCTGAAGGTGCTGTGGGTGAGGTTCGCTCCTGAAGGTGCTGTGGGTGAGGTCCACTCCTGAAGGTGCTGTGGGTGAGGTCCACTCCTGAAGGTGCTGTGGGTGAGGTTCGCTCCTGAAAAGGTGTGTGGGGGAGGTTTCGCTCCTGAAGGTGCTGTGGGTGAGGTTCGCTCCTGAAGGTGCTGTGGGTGAGGTTCGCTCCTGAAGGTGCTGTGGGTGAGGTTCACTCCTGAAGGTGCTGTGGGTGAGGTCCACTCCTGAAGGTGCTGTGGGTGAGGTTCGCTCCTGAAGGTGCTGTGGTTGAGGTTCGCTCCTGAAGGTGCTGTGGGTGAGGTTCACTCCTGAAGGTGCTGTGGGTGAGGTCCACTCCTGAAGGTGCTGTGGGTGAGGTCCACTCCTGAAGGTGCTGTGGGTGAGGTCCACTCCCCCGAAAGGTTGTGTGGGTGAGGTTCACTCCTGAAGGTGCTGTGGGTGGGGTTCACTCCTGAAAAGGTTTCTGTGGGTGAGGTCCACTCCTGAAGGTGCTGTGGGTGAGGTTCAGTCCTGAAGGTGCTGTGGGTGAGGTCCACTCCTGAAGGTGCTGTGGGTTTAGGTCCACTCCTGAAGGTGCTGTGGGTGAGGTTTTACTCCTGAAGGTTGCTGTGGGTGAGGTTCACTCTGAAGGTGCTGTGGGTGAGGTCCACTCCTGAAAGGTGCTGTGGGTGAGGTCCACTCCTGAAGGTGCTGTGGGTGAGGTTCACTCTCGAAGGTGCTGTGGGTTTAGGTTCACTTCCTGAAGGTGCTGTGGGTGAGGTCCACTCCTGAAGGTGCTGTGGGTGAGGTCCATTCTGAAGGTGCTGTGGTTGAGGTCCCCTCCTGAAGGTGCTGTGGGGAGGTTTTACTCCTGAAGGTGCTGTGGGTGAGGTTCACTCTGAAGGTGCTGTGGTGAGTCCACTCCCGAAGGGGCTGTGGGTGAGGTCCACTCCTGAAGGTGCTGTGGGTGAGGTCCACTCCTGAAGGTGCTGTGGGTGAGGTTCACTCCTGAAGGTGCTGTGGGTGAGGTTCACTCCTGAAGGTGCTGTGGGTGAGGTCCACTCCTGAAGGTGCTGTGGGTGAGGTCCACTCCTGAAGGTGCTGTGCGTGAGGTCCATTCCTGAAGGTGCTGTGGGTGAGGTTCACTCCTGAAAGTGCTGTGGGTGAGGTTCACCTGAAGGTGTGTGGGTGAGGTCCACTCCTGAAGGTGCTGTGGGTGAGGTTCACTCCTGAAGGTGCTGTGGGTGAGGTTTTATCCTGAAGGTGCTGTGGGTGAGGTCCACTCCTGAAGGTGCTGTGGGTGAGGTCCACTCCTGAAGGTGCTGTGGGTGAGGTCCACTCCTGAAGGTGCTGTGGGTGAGGTCCACTCCTGAAGGTGCTGTGGGTGAGGTCCACTCCTGAAGGTGCTGTGGGTGAGGTCCCCCTCTGAAGGGGCTGTTTGGGGGAGGTTTCCACTCCTGAAGGTGCTGTGGGTGAGGTCCACTCCTGAAGGTGCTGTGGGTGAGGTCCACTCCTGAAGGTGCTGTGGGTGAGGTCCACTCCTGAAGGTGCTGTGGGTGAGGTCCACTCCTGAAGGTGCTGTGGGTTTGGGGGCCACTCCTGAAGGTGCTGTGGGTGAGGTCCCCTACTGAAGGTTTCTGTGGGTGAGGTCCCACTCCCCTGAAGGTGCTGTGGGTGAGGGTCCACTCCTGAAGGTGCTGTGAGTGAGGTCCACTCCTGAAGGGCTGTGGGTGAGGGTCCACTCCTGAAGGTGCTGTGGGTGAGGTCCACTCCTGAAGGTGCTGTGGGTGAGGTCCACTCCTGAAGGTGCTGTGAGTGAGGTTCACTCCTGAAGGTGCTGTGGGTGAGGTTCACTCCTGAAGGTGCTGTGGGTGAGGTCCACTCCTGAAGGTGCTGTGGGTGAGGTCCACTCCTGAAGGTGCTCTAAGAGACTTACTGTAACATTTAAATCAATCACTTTCTCAAGCATTATGCACATTTTAAATGACAAATATTTAGAACAAATGTTAAATAAATAATGAACTTCGATATATAATGTAATTATAATGACAATGGTAATATTTCCTTCATAACAACATTTATACTTTAATATAATATATTGAAAATGGGATTGGATGATTGGGTTTTAAATATGGAGTGAGGGAGAGAGGGAGATAAAGTGAGGGAGAGAGGGAGATAGAGTGAGGGAGAGAGGGAGATAGAGTGAGGGAGAGAGGGAGATAGAGTGAGGGAGTGAGGGAGATAGAGTGAGGGAGAGAGGGAGATAAAGTGAGGGAGAGAGGGAGATAGAGTGAGGGAGTGAGGGAGATAGGTGAGGGGAGGGAGATAGGGGTGAGGGGTGAGGGAGAAGAGTGAGGGAGAGAGGGAGATAAAGTGAGGGAGAGAGGGAGATAGAGTGAGGGAGTGAGGGAGATAGAGTGAGGGAGAGAGGGAGATAGAGTGAGGGAGAGAGGGAGACAGGGAAAGAGGGAGGAAGGTAGGTAAAGCCTAGCGACTAAACAAGGGTCATTAAGGCTCCATGTAACCTTTTTACCACAATAAGAATACTTTAATCTCCAAATTAAGGATTAAATTAAGCTCTTAGCATATATAAACGCGGAGAAATACACTTCTCTGTGTGTATATATATATACTATATATATCTCCTCAACTGGGTTTAAAGCCTATCTTCTACACGAGGGTCATTAAGGCTGCATGTAACCTGCTCAACACAAGTCAACAACACTTTAGTACCTTGTTATTACAGGTACAGCAATACAAAACAGGTTAGAATAATGTATGTGAAACTAATTGGAAAATCTCCAGCCATAATATTATATGTTAGAACAAAGTATGAATGAAGGTTGAGGCATCAGGTGCTGGGAACTCTTCTTGACCCAAAAAAAACCTAATATAAAACTGCCAAGACTTGCGTCTCATGGATATAAAACACTGAACATGCATAAGTAAGTAAGTAAGTAAGTTTATTCAGGTATACACAAATACAGTTACATAGAATTATCATACATAGCAGCATATGTGTAGAGAACCTAGGATAACCCAAAAAAGTCAGACAGAGTGACTTATTTCCATTGGGGTCCTTTTACCTTATTATTATAATATAAAGGTTATAATATTTTCTTATTATTCGATAATGAAGATAACATCTTATTATCATACTAAAAAGACTATCTACTACACCAAGGTCATTAAGACTATCTACAATACGGGGCTCATTACTAGGAATAAGGTAAAATTTACACGTATGTTAGTTTAAAAAATAGAAAATCATTCCCTCCCTTTCTGAGCTACATTCATCAGACCCCTTTTTGGGCACTCTTCTTGAACGGGTTTTCATGCTATGACTGGCTTTGACATGTGCGGGCAGTCTGTTCCATTCCTTTATTGCTGTACAATAAAAGGTGTTTGAACCCTGGCCACTGACTGTGGGTACTACAAAGTTGTGCTCTCTCCCCTAGTACTATGATTGCTTTGGTTCCCAACTTGACAAAATTGACAGCAAGGTTTTCTGGACACTGTGAGCAATTTTATAAACATGATTTAGCTTCAGTTGTTTTACTCTGTCTTAAACATTCAGCATATCCAACTGCTGTAATCATCCTGGCCCTACATGTTCCCCTTGGTCCCAGCCCCAGGATGAATCTTACGTTTTTCTTCTGGGTGATTTGCAGTCTATCTTTCAGTTTTTTTGTCAAGGCAGAGTCCCAAGAAGAGCAAGCGTAATCCATATGGCATTGTATAAGGCTAGACATAGGGTTCCGGGCGAGCCTCAGTAGGTAGACACTGTGCTTGTCTATACAGGAACTCAGTCTGGCATTCGCTTTCTTACACCTGTTCCCTATCAATTCTCCTGACATGCAGGGTCAAAGGGGATTCCAAATATTTTACTGATGAAACCAAAGTGATGGGCTCCCTTTAAACATTGAACATTAAAATTATTTACCTTCTCAGTTTATGTTTCGTGCCAAAGGAATGGCTTCAGTTTTCCCTAGGTGTAATGTATTTTTGTTTTCTACTAACCATTTGCTGCAGGACTCCAGTTCCAGTGTTAAAACATTAGCAATATCTTGTGGGTCTTTCCCTCCCACTAACAGAGCATGTCATCTGCATACAGTAGGAGTTTGCACTTGACACTGATAGGCATATCATTGACATAACAAAAAGAATAAAAAGGGGACCTAGAATACTACCTTGGGGAACTCCAATGTTATCGGCAGGGGTTCTGATTCTGTTTTGTTTGATTTATGACTATTTGTCTCCTGTTGCTAAGGTAGGACTTAAACCCAGTCTACAGAACCTATACTGATAGCTTGAAGTTTTATTACATAATTATTGGGGTTTTGACAGTATCTAAGGCTTTTGCAGGTCTAAGGTTACCATACCTATGAGGTTCCCCATTGACATTTCAGTTCTCAGGAAAACCCAATCAGATTAATAAGGGAGATGTGGGTTTGAGTAGGATCTTCTAAAGCCCGATTGATAGCTATGGAGAATGTTTTGTCATTAAGGTACTTAACTACTTGAGAATACACCGCCCTCTCTAGAATTTTAGATATACTGAGTATACTAACAGGCCTATAGTTGCTTACATCAGACCTACTATTTTTCTTGAAGATAGGAGTAACTCTGGCCTCCTTGAACCCCTCCGGTACGGTATTAGTGGTGATTGATAGATTTATTATGTGAGCAATCGGGATTGACAGTTCAGAAGCACCATCTTTTAGGAACTTAGACGGGATGTTATCAGGGCCTGTGCTCTTATTTTGGGTTTAACCTGCTTAGTTCTTTTTGAATAAAGCATGAGATACACTTACTATTTGGGACAACTGTTTGGGTTACCCCTTTATTGGTATAGTAATGTTTGAAACTTATCAGAGTCTGTGTTAAAGGTATTTGATGCAGTGGTAGTTTACTTACTAGTGTTGATGCAACAGATGTGTAGTAGGAATTAAAGAAATTTGCTACCTTAGATGTTTCGTGGCATACCTCATTATCGATATTTGAGTACTATGTTAGACCTATCTACTGGCTTATGGCTAAAACCCCCCAACTGTTTTAGTTGTTCCCGGGAGCTTCTGGGGTTATGCTTATACTCTTCAATTTTTGAGCGGGTTAGGCTTTGCCTTTGCTCCTTTTATAAGTACTGTACTCTGTTCCTCACCCTTTGGAATTCTTTTAGTGCTGCAATATCCTGTCTGTTTGCTTTTAATTTTTTTAGCAACTGGTCTCTGAATTTCATATTATCTAATATCTCAGAAAGTCATCCAGGGTTCAGTTCTTCTTTTAATCCTAACCTCTTTAACTGGTGCAATATTATCAAGGATGGTAGTGAACATTGTTTGAATTTTTCCCAGGCATCGTTTACGTCCGTGCAACTTGTTATCTCTGTCCAGTCCAATTGTGTAGCCTATTTACCAGTGTTTTTTTTACTGTAGTTTCTAGTGACCTCATTTTTATTGTCCTGTGTAGGGCCATCCTATCCCTAGTGATTTTCCTGTGCAGTAAATGATGAAATGATCACTAAGCCTTGGTAATGACGCCCGACTGACTAATGTTCTCAGCGCGGTTACAAAGTATGTGGTCAATTAGGGTGGCTGAGAACGGTGTGATCGGGTTGGAGTATTAATTAGTTGAGTGTAACTATTTAATCTAGAATTTGCTTATTTCCTTTTGCTTGCCCGTTATTTTGCTGCTGAAAACAGATATTGAAGTCGCCCAGTATTATTGTCTCGCAATTGTTTTCAACTCCGGACAAGACTCTGGAAAAGTCTTCTAAGAACTGGGCCTGGGTAGGAGGGCGGTAACTAGTTCCCACTAAGATGGGTTTGGTCTTAGGAAGCAGCACTTCAAACCATAGAATCTCCAGTTTTTTTGCTATTTAAATCAGGTCTTGGGTTTGTAAGCTAAGTCATTTCTAATGTAGGCACATACTCCACCCCCCTTTCTGTTCCTATCTAAGTGTTTTATATTGTAACCATCTATTTTGACCTCGTCGTCAGTCACCGTATCATCTAACCAAGATTCAGGGGAGGTTATAACTGCCGCCTAATTTTGTTAGCTAGAATCCTAATCTCTGCCAAATTTAGGAGAAGTGATCTTGCATTGACTGAATAAAAGAAAGGGCCCGTTTTCATAAAAAAATCATAATCATCAATATATGGCAATGGGTCATTTGTATTAAAATTAGGTAAATCAACGTCATCACTGCTAAAGGGTAACTGTGCCAAAGTGCATTGTTACACACCCAAAAAGAATTCTGGCACCGTTGCTATAATTGTACATACATCCTCCCTGCACCCACCCCTTACACATTTTACATAAGGTGCCTTTTCTGTTTTTTCATGCGTACTTTAGTACAGTGTATGCACTTGTTTGGTAGTGTTTGAGATAATAATGGCTGTATCGTCTCACATTGACCTATGTATGCATTACATATGGAGTTAAGGTTATCATTCCTAGCTACTAGACCGTCATTATCACCGTCATTTATCTGTCTGTTTTGCCTCTGCACAATAGTTTTTAGGTCCTGGATTAATTTGGATATCACCACTTAAGAGCGCTACAATAAGAGCTTTTGGCCACTGTTTTTGTTTGGGTATGTGGTGTTGCCATACCCTTTCGGCGATAGTGACATTTACTTTTCTGGGAGGATGGCAACTGTTGGGCTTTTACTATCCAGGGCGCTGTTACCCATTCACCTTTTCCAGCCCCCCTGACTGATTTCTTTCTTCATGGAATTGAAGAAGAAATATAAATATAATTATGGCAGCCTGTACCCCCCTAATGCCTGCCATTTCACTCTTCGCTCTTTTACTCATATACAATAATATTTATTTCTCTTTTCCAGTCCCTAGTACATTTAGTATCTAATTTAGCAATCACCACTGAATTACTAGTAAAATTTCCTCTTCAAAACCCTCTTCACTGCTCACTTTTCCCTTAACTTCACACAACCCTTACAGTTAACCCTTATTACACCTCCCCTTCCCCTCTCACTTCACAGTCTGGCTTCCCCAATTAACTTCTAACTCCTTTCCATTCTGGTAGATCAGAAAGGTTTAATCCATGGTTTTATCCTTCCAAATCCCCCTCAATTCCATTTATCGGGGGTTGTGTGGTGTTGTTGACTGCCTGACCTGTTCTGCTGACTCAGCCATTTTTAAAACACCGAGGGGAGTAACGCCACCTACAACCTGACTTTCCTTGAGTTTATAGATATATTTGGCGTTTTCTGCTATGATTCTCTCACTGTACACTGGTCATCTGAATATAGGTCAGCGACTGTTTAACTATTCACTTCTTTCTCACGACTGGCACTGAGGGATATCCGACCTATAACCTTGGAGTTTTGTACTGTTGATTTGACGATGTCTCCTATGTTTCCCTCTCGTTAGCACTGGTACAGGTGATATGATGGTGGTACAGATATGATGCTACTGTCAACAGATGAACGTCAGTAAAGATGAGAATATCACTTCGCTAGTTGTACGTCTGGCAGTAGCTGCTGTTTGGATGCCGGTCAGCCATGTTTAAATGCTCAATTCTTTCCCTCGTTTGGCACTGAAGAAAAAAGTCCTACAGACCTGTCATTTCCTTTTAGATTTAGTTGATCAGGTTTTCTGCCATGTTGTCTTCCCGTTGAACACTGGTGCAGTTGATATGGAGGTCAGTTATTTCATTGTAGTGGAAAACGTCTCATGTCTGGTTCATGTCTGGCAGCAGGTCTGGTACTTGAATGCCGGTCCCTCTTTTGTCATATTTAGTCCATTTCGTTGTCGTCACCGTCAGTTTTTATGTCACTATAGGTTCCTTGCATGTTGTTGCAGCAGTACTTGCAAATTTGACCATCACTGGAGTTCGGATAGGCCCAGGGGACGGCAAGATATAGGAGCAGCCTTGTTGTTGCTTGCTGCGGCTGCAGTAAATGTACGTCGTATACAACATTAGGTAACATTACGGAGGAGTTTCACCCACAGAACGTTTCATCAATTCACACATCTTCACATGTCACAGACAGCAACGTCTTGTACTTCTGCCATAACAAAGGTTTCCATATTAGCTTCTGTGAGAGTAGACACCAGCGTCTGTTGTCGAGTAGCTGGTGTTGGCGAGTACCCCAGCGTCTACAGCAGTGCACGCATCAATAACTGAACTCTTATACTGCGGGATCATCACTGCAGACATACACACATTGTCTAGGCTACCCTGTAAGAACGTAAGTTACTGTAAATGACCGGTTATTTAGCAGAAATAATGAAAACAGTTGCTCGCCACAGCTGAACTCAACCATACTCCATGTTCTCCTGCGCGCGATTGACAGCGCCAGTCTCCTGCACCACCAGACTATGACGTAGAATGTTCTGATTGGCTGATCAACGGTGACGTTGAGATTACTTATTGGCTGCTGGGTTTTGGAGTTTGCAGCTTTCACTACGTCACAAACTAATCGAGGTTTAATTGACTGCTTCTTCCCATCATATGAGCTGTGGAAAATATATAGTATATTTTCCGAAAATAGTGTATTGGTACGTAAATTAATAAAATATATTGTATTTAATAAAAATTATGTTATAAAAATGGGAAGCCTGCGCCTGCGCAGAGGAGACTCGCCATGTTTGAACTGGTCAAAACAAACGTTAGTGAATAATGTGAAGAATTTTCGTGCTCTAGAGGTTAAAATTAGGCTGACACCTCTCAAATAGGAGCCGAAATTGTTGGATGTGCATTCCTGCAAAACTGGTGATGTATTTTTCATTTATAATTAATAGGTCCAGAGCAACTTGTGGATATGACAGTGGTAGGTATCGAAGGGGGACATTTTTTGCGACCTAGGTGTCCCAAATTCCTACTTGTCTAACTGATAAATAATAATTATCTTTGTTCATTTACTGTTATGTACATAATTAGTTACATTCAGATAAATGTAATTTTCCATATGAGTAATTCGACTTCTGATTGACTGTGACATGCATGACTCCTGCCTGGTGAATGGCTCTTGATCCAGAGAAGTGGAGCAGATTTTCCCCCTAATAAAATTTATATAAAAGAAATACTTCAGAGTAATAGAAGAAACAGTATGTTGTATATTTTCTGACTATAATATATATATATATATATATATATATATATATATATATATATATATATATATATATATATTATATATATATATATATATTATATATATATATATAATATATATATATATATATATATATATATATATATATATATATATACACTCTTGGAGGATGTGTATCTCAGTATATATACATTAGAATCTTGACTGGTGGTGTACAGGTTACATGCACCCTTAAGCGCTAGAGGCTTGGACATGCTGCAGGCATGTGTGAGAGACTAAAAAAATGGGTGGAGGCATGTGGATTTTATGACTTGATGTGCTGTTGGAGTGTGAGCAAGGTAATATTTATGAAGAGCTTCAGGAAAGCCTGTTAGCCGGACTTGAGTCCAGGAGGTGGACAATATAGTGCCTGCACTGCGCGGCACTCAAGACTGTCACTAGGGAAGTTCCTGAGGGTGGACTGCAGGTGGCGCTCAACTCAATATAACTCTGTAAACAATAACATATCACAGGAAAATGATCTACTCTACACTCGTACATGCATTCACTTTAGACTGAATGCGTGTGAGAGTGTGGGGACGACTTTCAGAGCGTGGGGACGACTTTCAGAGTGTGGGGACGACTTTCAGAGTGTGGGGACGACTTTCAGAGTGTGGGGACGACTTTCAGAGTGTGGGGACGACTTTCAGGGTGTGGGGACGACTTTCAGAGTGTGGGGACGACTTTCAGAGTGTGGGAATGACTTTCAGAGCGTGGGAATGACTTTCAGAGTGTGGGAATGACTTTCAGAGTGTGGGAATGACTTTCAGAGCGTGGGAGTGTCTTTCAGAGCGTGGGAGTGTCTTTCAGAGCGTGGGACTGACTTTCAGAGTGTGGGAATAACTCTCAGAGTGTGAGAATGACTTCCATAGTGTGGGAATGACTTTCAGAGCGTGGGAGGGTCTTTCAGAGCGTGGGAGAGTCTTTCAGAGCTTGAGAATGACTTTCAGAGTGTGGGAATGACTTTCAGAGTGTGGGAATGACTTTCAGAGCGTGGGAGTGTCTTTCAGAGCGTGGGAATGACTGTCAGAGAGTGGGAATGACTTTCAGAGTGTGGGAATGGCTTTCAGAACGTGGGAGTGTCTTTCAGAGCGTGGGAGTGAATTTCAGAGCGTGGGAATGACTTTCAGAGTGTGGGAATGACTTTCAGAGTGTGGGAATGGCTTTCATAGTGTGGGAATGACTTTCAGAGCGTTGGAGGGTCTTTCACAGCGTGGGAGAGTCTTTCATAGCGTGGGAATGACTTTCAGAGTGTGGGAATGACTTTCAGAGTGTGGGAATGACTTTCAGAGCGTGGGAGTGTCTTTCAGAGCGTGGGAATGACTTTCAGAGTGCGGGAATGACTTTCAGAGTGTGAGAATGATTTTTCGAGTGTGGGAATGACTTTCAGAGCGTGGGAGTGTCTTTCAGAGCGCGGGAATGCCTTTCAGAGCATGGGAATGACTTTCAGAGTGTGAGAATAACTTTCAGAATGTGAGAATGACTTTCATAGCATGGGAATGACTTTCAAAGTGTGGGAATGACTTTCAGAGTGTGGGAATGGCTTTCAGAGCGTGGGAATGACTTTCAGAGTGTGGGAATGACTTTCAGAGCGTGGGAATGACTTCCAAACATGTCAATGTCTTTCCGAGGTTAGGAACGACTAGCAGAGAGTGAGAAGGACTGGGAGAGAGGCATCCAGGCCTTCTATGGGAGAACCATAATAAGAGTTATTGAGGCAGGAACTTCCTAATGATTGCTTTATCGATTTCAGTCTGCTTGGTTGCCTGTCCTACAGGCTCCTCCTTAAGACTCCCTCTCTCAGCCCACGCAAGCAAGCCTATTAAGCCTAGCTACGACACATCCGCTCAGTAGGCCTACTGAGCCTGATAAGCTACACTGTGGGGGAAATATTTTGGAAGCAGCAGCAGGGAGGACTTGAAGTAGAGCTGCAAAATAGACTGCAAGAAATATTTCCGCAGATATGGTGTACTTAATGAGGAGGCTGAATTAAGTTGAGGTATCAAGTTGTGAAGTTTGAAGTGTTGAGTGTCAAGGTGTCAGATTATTACTGACGAGAGTGTCAGATAATTACACTATCATCACTGTGAGTGACAAGGTAACTCCATAAGGACATTCACTGCAAGATACTTCCATTAAAGCTACCTCCAAAACAAGGTATCTTCCTTAAAAAGTACCTCCATTAGAAGGTACCTCCACAACACATGACGTCAATCTTACCAACACACCTTCCATTCGTAATTCTTCCAGCTGACACGGATAAATGTTCATCAACTATTCACTCGATCAATCCAGGGCAAAAAAAGCTTCATAGATTTCTTGCCAATGACCCACACTCATGACTGAGTAGGTTGACGTGACCCACACTCATGACTGAGTAGGTTGACGTGACCCACACTCATGACTGAGTAGGTTGACGTGACCCACACTCATGACTGAGTAGGTTGACGTGCCCCACACGCATGACTGAGTAGGCTGACGTGCCCCACACGCATGACTGAGTAGGCTGACGTGCCCCACACGCATGACTGAGTAGGCTGACGTGCCCCACACGCATGACTGAGTAGGCTGACGTGCCCCACACGCATGACTGAGTAGGTTGACATGCCCCACACGCATGACTGAGTAGGTTGACGTGCCCCACACGCATGACTGAGTAGGCTGACGTGCCCCACACGCATGACTGAGTAGGTTGACGTGCCCCACACGCATGACTGAGTAGGCTGACGTGCCCCACACGCATGACTGAGTAGGTTGACATGCCCCACACGCATGACTGAGTAGGTTGACGTGCCCCACACGCATGACTGAGTAGGCTGACGTGCCCCACACGCATGACTGGGTAGGTTGACGTGCCCCACACGCATGACTGAGTAGGTTGACATGCCCCACACGCATGACTGAGTAGGTTTACGTGCCCCACACGCATGACTAAGTAGGTTGACGTGACCCACACGCATGACTGAGTAGGTTGACGTGCCCCACACGCATGACTGAGTAAGATGACGTGCCCCACACGCATGACTGAGTAAGCTGACGTGCCCCACACGCATGACTGAGTAGGTTGACGTGCCCCACACGCATGACTGAGTAGGCTGAAGTGCCCCACACGCATGACTAGGTAGGTTGACGTGCCCCACACGCATGACTGAGTAGGTTGACGTGCACAACACGCATGACTGAGTAGGTTGACGTGCCCCACACGCATGACTGAGTAGGTTGACGTGCCCCACACGCATGACTGAGTAGGTTGACGTGCCCCACACGCATAACTGAGTAGGTTGACGTGCCCCACACGCATGACTGAGTAGGTTGACGTGCCCCACACGCATGACTGAGTAGGTTGACGTGCCCAACACGCATGACTGAGTAGGATGACGTGCCCCACACGCATGACTGGGTAGGTTGACGTGCCCCACACGCATGACTGGGTAGGTTCACGTGCCCCACACGCATGACTGAGTAGGTTGATGTGCCCCACACGCATGACTGGGTAGGTTGACGTGCCCCACAAGCATGACTGAGTAGGTTGACGTGCCCCACACACATGACTGGGTAGGTTGACGTGCCCCACACGCATGACTGGGTAGGTTGACGTGCCCCACACGCATGACTGAGTAGGTTGACGTGCCCCACACGCATGACTGGGTAGGTTGACGTGCCCCACACGCATGACTGGGTAGGTTGACGTGCCCCACACGCATGACTGAGTAGGTTGACGTGCCCCACACGCATAACTGGGTAGGTTGACGTGCCCCACACGCATGACTGAGTAGGTTGACGTGCCCCACACGCATGACTGGGTAGGTTGACGTGACCCACACGCATGACTGAGTAGGTTGACGTGACCCACAGGCATGACTGTGTAGGTTGACGTGCCCCACACGCATGACTGGGTAGATTGACGTGCCCCACACGCATGACTGAGTAGGTTGACGTGCCCCACACGCATGACTGAGTAGGTTGACGTGCCCCACACGCATGACTGAGTAGGTTGACGTGCCCCACACGCATGACTGAGTAGGTTGACGTGCCCCACACGCATGACTGTGTAGGTTGACGTGCCCCACACGCATGACTGAGTAGGTTGACGTGCCCCACACGCATGACTGAGTAGGTTGACGTGCCCCACACGCATGACTGAATAGGTTGACGTGCCCCACACGCATGACTGAGTAGGTTGACGTGCCCCACACGCATGACTGAGTAGGTTGACGTGCCCAACACGCATGACTGTGTAGGTTGACGTGCCCCACACGCATGACTGAGTAGGTTGACGTGCCCCACACGCATGACTGAGTAGGTTGACGTGCCCCACACGCATGACTGAGTAGGTTTGACGTGCCCCACACGCATGACTGAGTAGGTTGACGTGCCCCACACGCATGACTGTGTAGGTTGACGTGCCCCACACGCATGACTGTGTAGGTTGACGTGCCCCACACGCATGACTGTGTAGGTTGACGTGCCCCACACGCGTGACTGAGTAGGTTGACGTGCCCCACACGCATGACTGAGTAGGTTGACGTGCCCAACACGCATGACTGAGTAAGTTGACGTGCCCCACACGCATGACTGAGTAGGTTGACGTGCCCCACACGCATGACTGAGTAGGTTGACGTGCCCCACACGCATGACTGAGTAGGTTGACGTGCCCCACACGCATGACTGTGTAGGTTGACGTGCCCCACACGCATGACTGTGTAGGTTGACGTGCCCCACACGCATGACTGTGTAGGTTGACGTGCCCCACACGCGTGACTGAGTAGGTTGACGTGCCCCACACGCATGACTGAGTAGGTTGACGTGCCCCACAAGCATGACTAAGTAAGTTGACGTGCCCCACACGCATGACTGAGTAGGTTAACGTGCCCGACAGGCATGACTGAGTAGGTTGACGTGCCCCACACGCATGACTGTGTAGGCTGACGTGCCCCACACGCATGACTGAGTAGGTTGACGTGCCCCACACGCATGACTGAGTAGGTTGACGTGCCCCACACGCATGACTGAGTAAGTTGACGTGCCCCACACGCATGACTGAGTAGGTTAACGTGCCCGACACGCATGACTGAGTAGGTTGACGTGCCCCACACTCATGACTGTGTAGGTTGACGTGCCCCACACGCATGACTGAGTAGGTTGACGTGCCCCACACGCATGACTGAGTAGGTTGACGTGCCCCACACGCATGACTGAGTAAGTTGACGTGCCCCACACGCATGACTGAGTAGGTTAACGTGCCCGACACGCATGACTGAGTAGGTTGACGTGCCCCACACGCATGACTGAGTAGGTTGACGTGCCCCACACGCATGACTGAGTAGGTTGACGTGCCCCACACGCATGACTGAGTAGTTGACGTGCCCCACACGCATGACTGAGTAGGTTGACGTGCCCCACACGCATGACTGAGTAGGTTGACGTGCCCCACACGCATGACTGAGTAGGTTGACGTCCCCCACACGCATGACTGGGTAGGTTGACGTGACCCACACGCATGACTGAGTAGGTTGACGTGCCCCACACGCATGACTGAGTAGGTTGACGTGCCCCACACGCATGACTGAGTAGGTTGACGTGCCCCACACGCATGACTGGGTAGGTTGACGTGCCCCACACGCATGACTGGGTAGGTTGAAGTGCCCCACACGCATGACTGAGTAGATTGACGTGCCCCACACGAATGACTGTGTAGGTCGATGTAACCCAAACGCATGACTGAGTAGGTTAACGTGCCCCACACTCATGACTGGGTAGTTTGACGTGACCCACACGCATGACTGAGTAGGTCGACGTGACCCACGCACATGACTGGGTAGGTCGTTGTAACCCAAACGCATGACTGAGTAGGTTGAAGTGCCCCACACGCATGACTGAGTAGGTTGACGTGCCCCACACGCATGACTGAGTAGGTTGCCGTGCCCCACACGCATGACTGAGTAGGTTGACGTGCCCCACACGCATGACTGTGTAGGTCGATGTAACCCAAACGCATGACTGAGTAGGTTAACGTGCCCCACACGCATGACTGGGTAGTTTGACGTGACCCACACCCATGACTGAGTAGGTCGACGTGAACCACGCGCATGACTGGGTAGTTTGACGTGACCCACACGCATGACTGAGTAGGTCGACGTGACCCACGCACATGACTGGGTAGGTCGATGTAACCCAAACGCATGACTGAGTAGGTTGAAGTGCCCCACACGCATGACTGAGTAGGTTGACGTCCCCCACACGCATGACTGGGTAGGTTGACGTGACCCACACGCATGACTGAGTAGGTTGACGTGCCCCACACGCATGACTGAGTAGGTTGACGTGCCCCACACGCATGACTGAGTAGGTTGACGTGCCCCACACGCATGACTGAGTAGGTTGACGTGCCCCACACGCATGACTGAGTAGGTTGACGTCCCCCACACGCATGACTGGGTAGGTTGACGTGCCCCACACGCATGACTGAGTAGGTTGACGTGCCCCACACGCATGACTGAGTAGGTTGACGTGCCCACACGCATGACTGAGTAGGTTGACGTGCCCCACACGCATGACTGGGTAGGTTGACGTGCCCCACACGCATGACTGGGTAGGTTGAAGTGCCCCACACGCATGACTGAGTAGATTGACGTGCCCCACACGAATGACTGTGTAGGTCGATGTAACCCAAACGCATGACTGAGTAGGTTAACGTGCCCCACACTCATGACTGGGTAGTTTGACGTGACCCACACGCATGACTGAGTAGGTCGACGTGACCCACGCACATGACTGGGTAGGTCGTTGTAACCCAAACGCATGACTGAGTAGGTTGAAGTGCCCCACACGCATGACTGAGTAGGTTGACGTGCCCCACACGCATGACTGAGTAGGTTGCCGTGCCCCACACGCATGACTGAGTAGGTTGACGTGCCCCACACGCATGACTGTGTAGGTCGATGTAACCCAAACGCATGACTGAGTAGGTTAACGTGCCCCACACGCATGACTGGGTAGTTTGACGTGACCCACACCCATGACTGAGTAGGTCGACGTGAACCACGCGCATGACTGGGTAGTTTGACGTGACCCACACGCATGACTGAGTAGGTCGACGTGACCCACGCACATGACTGGGTAGGTCGATGTAACCCAAACGCATGACTGAGTAGGTTGAAGTGCCCCACACGCATGACTGAGTAGGTTGACGTGCCCCACACGCATGACTGTGTAGGTCGATGTGACCCAAACGCATGACTGAGTCGGTTGACGTGCCCCACACGCATGATTCGGTAGGTCGATGTGACCCACACGCATGGCTGGGTAGGTCGACGTGCCCCACACGCATGACTGAGTAGGTCGACGTGACCCACACGCATGACTGAGTAGGTCGACGTGACCCACGCGCATGACTAGGTAGGTTGACGTGACCCATACGCATGACTGGGTAGGTCGACGTGTCCCTCACGCATGACTGAGTAGGTCGACGTGACCCACGCACATGACTGGGTAGGTCGATGTAACCCAAACGCATGACTGAGTAGATTGAAGTGCCCCACACGCATGACTGAGTAGGTCGACGTGACCCACACGCATGACTGGGTATGTCGACGTACCTCCACACGCATGACTGGGTAGGTCGACGTGCCCCACATGCATGACTGGGTAGGTCTACGTGCCCCACACGCATGACTGGGTAGGTCGACGTGCCCCACACGCATGACTGGGTATGTCGACGTACCTCCACACGCATGACTGGGTAGGTCGACGTGCCCCACATGCATGACTGGGTAGGTCTACGTGCCCCACACGCATGACTGGGTAGGTCGACGTGCCCCACACGCATGACTGGGTATGTCGACCTCTGAAGTCCACTTACAATGCGCTCTAAAAACAGGAAGAAACTGACTAAAAATTTCCGAGAAAATCAAACATCAAAGAAATGAATGTGACTTACTGGCGCATATACGTACGAACATATATACATGATATATACTTATGAACGATATATACTTATGAACGATATATACTTATGAACAAATCTTAGAGTTGTAGCCCCGGGTCACCTAATAGTAACTATGTTCCTGGAAGATAGTCACCAACTTCTGGGTTTTAAAATGAAGTGAGACTGTATAACAGCTCTTAGCTTGTAAATAAGCTGAGGCAAGATAACAGCTCTTAGCTTGTAAATAAGCTGAGGCAAGATAACAGCTCTTAGCTTGTAAATAAGCTGAGGCAAGATAACAGCTCTTAGCTTGTAAATAAGCTGAGGCAAGATAACAGCTCTTAGCTTGTAAATAAGCTGAGGCAAGATAACAGCTCTTAGCTTGTAAATAAGCTGAGGCAAGATAACAGCTCTTAGCTTGTAAATAAGCTGAGGCAAGATAACAGCTCTTAGCTTGTAAATAAGCTGAGGTAGAACAACAGTTCTTACTCAGCAAATTCAACTACATATAAAGAT
>NC_069418.1:17245632-17310632 GCF_026875155.1 Cherax quadricarinatus
ACAGTCAAGGCCCAGGTAATCAGATGAGGAAGGGTGGGGGGAAATTCACAAGAAAGCCCGAGAGGATGTCAGGGCTCAAACAAGATTTAAAGAGGTATTTACAGGAAACCGTGGACTCCAAAGAAATCAGAACAGGGGGGACCCAGAAAGTGCTGATGAGGACAATAACAAGGGGGAGGGGAAAAGCTGCTAGGGAAAACTTGACACCTCAAGGCGGTGGGCCCAAAACATCTCTCCATGGGTCCTTAAAGAGGGAGCAGAATATTGTTTTACCTTTTAACAAGTCTTAAAATCATTTGAAATGGGCAACTCCTGAGGTATGGAAAAATGGCAAAGGTAGCCCCAAATTTTTTTTAAAAAGGGAGACAGACATGAGGCCTAAACTACAGACTGTATCTCAAACAGTATATATGCAAGGCATGGGAAGCATCAGGGGGGGAGAGGGTGGGGCCCGGGAAAAAAAAAAAGTGTATAATGAAAACCGCATGGTTTCGGGGAGGAAAAAATCCTGTGTCAAAAACCCTTAGGTTTTATAAAGGTGCCCCGAAGAAAGACAAAGAGAGAGGGGTGGATCGACTGGTATTTTTGGAGCAAGAAGGTTTCGAACGTTCCCCCAGGGGGTTACTGCAAAGTAGAGGACCAGGCACAAAACGGAAAGGCTGCAAGGGATCAGGAATACCTGAGGGAGGAAACAACGATCATGGTACGCGACGAGGTGTCCCCGAGGGGGCGCCGTGACAAGCGGGGTTCCACAGGGGGGCATCCTAGGACCTGTGCTGTTTTTTGGTTACGTAACGACATAACGGAAGGGATAGATCAGAAGTTCCTTTTTTGCGACGATGTGAAGTTTAAAGAGAAGAATCGAATCGGCGAGGATCAGGCAGGATACAAAGAGATCGGAAGGTACAAGCCCGGGCCGCAATGGCTCCTTGAATTTAACCTGCCAAATGCAAAGTTGAAGATTGGGGAAGGGCAAAGAAGACCGCGACCAAATATGTTTAGATGGCCAAAAACTGCAAACCCACTAAAGGAAAAAATTGGGGGGAGTATAAACCGAGCATATCCCTGGGCGCACACAATCAGATAAGTGCACATAGGGGCCCGGGGAACCCTACGGATAGCGTTCCCATACCTCGAAGGATTGTTTTTTAAAACCCCTTTTCACCCTCTACGTCGGCCCCAAATGGAGTATGCAGCACCAGTTTGGAATCCCCCTATCAGCCGTAAAAAATTGAGAAGTGCAAAGGTTTTTCAACAAGACTAGTCCCAGAGCTGGGGTTGTCCTATGAAAAAAGGGTTAGGGAAAACGGCCTGACGACTGGGGGCCCGGAGGGGCAGGGGAGCATTTTTTAAAGAAAAAAATACTGCGCGGGGTAGACGAGGGGACAAAGCGGGGTGTTCCCGAGTGGGACACGACCAAGAGGTCACATTGGAAGTTGAAGATCAGATAATCAAAGGGATGTTAGGAAATTTTCTTCAGTCATAGAAGTCAGGCCCTGGAATAGCTAGAAAGTGATGTGGTTTGGGGGCAGGAACCATACATGTTTTAAGGCGAGGTATGATAGAGCTCTGGGGCAGGGGAGAGAGGACCTAGTAGCAATAGCGAAGGGCGGGGCCAGGAGTGTGACTCGACCCGCAAACCCCAAATTGGGGGTACAATAGGTGAGTACACACACACACACAACACACACCACACACAACACACCACACACACACTACAAACACACCACACACCCACACACACACAATACAACATACACACACACAACACACCCACACAACCAAAAAACCACAACACAACACAACCAAAACCCCACACACCCAAAACAAAATACACACACAACACCCACCAACACACACACCCACACACACACACACCACACATACACACACACACACACAAACACACACACAACATACACAACACCCCACACACCACCACACACACAACACACACAACACACACACCCCAAAAACACAACACAACACACATACACCCACACACACACCACACCACACACACACACACACAACACACACAAAAAACCCCACACAACAACAGTAAAGAATATAGAAAAAAAAAAATAAATAATAACCGAAAAGTATTTCTTCATTTTATGGAAGGTAATCATGTTTGATCTAAGTAATTGGAGGATAGCTCTAATGCCTTGGATGAAAAGCCCTCCAGCATCCTTTAAGACAGTCATTGAAGGATATGGAAAAATTAAAGTTAGGCGAAACGTTAACTAGTTAGGCGAAACAGCGTTATGTTCACCATAGATTACTTAACTAGTTAGTGAAACATGGTAACATTGCACCATAGATTATTAGTCACAAGATGACCCATGGAATGGTGGAGTTTACTACCATCTACACACCCGAGGTGCCAACCAAACTCTCTTCTCTTTTTTTCTTCTCTCTCTCTCTTTTCTCTTCTCTCTCTCTTCTTTTCTTCTCTCCTCTCCTCTCTCTTCTCTCTTCCCCCTCTCTTTTCTCTCTCTCCTCTCTCTCTTCCTCTCTCTTCTCTCTCTCTCTCTCTCCCTTTTCTTCTCTCTCTCTCTCTCTCTCTCTCTCTCTTTTTTCCCCTCTCCCGTGATTAACTAAAAATTTTACTAGTGAGAGTTTGAACAGCACCCCGGGGGCCCGAATAACACCCCGGAGCCGGATAGACCCCGGGGGGGAAAAAATGGGCCCCGAGGGCCCCCCCCCAGTTTTGGTCTCTGAAATGGCAACGATGACACTGTTTTTCTTGTTTTGTGTGAAAAGTTTTAGTGTTTGTGGCTGTGGCGCTTGGCAGCAGGCTGCTGGCGTATCTGGCAACATTGTTGGAGTTCCTTAATGTCTGGCAACATTGTTGGAGTTCCTTAATGTCTCCCAACATTGTAGGAGTTCTTTAACGTCTGGCAACATTGTAAGAGTTCCTTAATATCTGGCAACATTGTAGGAGTTCCTTAATGTCTGGCAACATTGTAGGAGTTCCTTAATGTCTGGCAACATTGTTGGAGTTCCTTTATTTTCTCTCAACTCTGCTAGTGTTGCCAGACAGACATGCTATCAAACATAAGAATATAAACACACAGGAGACACAATGGCCACACGGAGGAGTTCCTGATGCATGCATATGGGACTTTGATCTTTATGTTACAGGCTTCTCCCTGGGCTGTCTCAGCGTCCTGTAATGGTATTCCGCGTCCTAAAAGCCTTGAAGGAACCTAACATCAATCATTGAGGCCTCACACGAAGAGATTGATGGCCATTGATGTTACGTCTTAATCTTAAATATAGAGGCTTTTTGTCCACAAGGGCTTTCTATAGATTATCTATACCACGAGTGACGTCCTTTACATATTAATCCATTGATACTCTGCTGGTAGCTGATACATTGGTACTCTCTGGCAGGTGAAAAATCGTATGGTAATACAGACAATATTTGGAAAAAGACACGTAGGTACAGTTCAGGACATTTATTAAAGGAAACTTTTTGAATAGTTCATCAGTGCCTTTTTCCACATCTTTGGTAGGTGTTGTTATAAGTGACGTCTCCTAGAGCTTAGTACATTGGTACACTCTTCATGTGACTATTGTCTCGCGGTAGAACTGAAACCCATATGGCACTATGAACACATAATCTGTTTAATGTTCAGACATTTCGTTCGGTGTTTCTTCCGTCGATGAAGAGCACTAGAAAGTTATCCAATTTTCCCTTCAGGCACAACCCGGCCACAACCCTCGTCTAAGCAGCCTTCAGCACAGTGATTACTGAGGCACGTGAGCCTGTGACCTCTTCCTGATCATCAACATCCTGTCCTCGGATGATATCTGTGTCATAATATCACCCATGTGGTGGTTAAAAGAACCTTTAGATTTAAACACGAGAGGCGCAGAGTCTTACGTGCTCAGCAGAACCAAAACCAGCTACTTAAAACCTGTACTGACAGATTTTAAGCCCTGCCACAAAAACAATGTCATGAGCGAATTTGTGCTCTTATAAACAATGATATAGGCATCATCGCACATGTTAAAAATTCCCACTTAGTCCTATTTTTCCCTATCAAACAACTGGTGTTAAATCAATGAGTTATGAGAAAGAACACAGTAAGAGATAGAAAGGTCAGTGTTGGGTTCATGGTTAGGAAGTGATGGTTGCGAGAATACAACTGTAGTAGTGTTACTGGAGATGTGTATTGTAATCGTGACGAGCCGAACCAATACGTCTGCCTGTCACTCTCTTGGTCTAGTGAGTGAGACAGTTCCGGCCTAGGTGCGTGGTTCCAACGAGGGTCACGTGACTAGCTTGACAAGGGATCCTCCCTATAAATATTGCTAGGGCATATATACTACACAAGTAATAAACTTCTGACAAAAGAATGTGAAATAGACAAGTGAATGTAGTGAATGTAAAGAACGTATACCAGAGGTAACACCAAACATCATGGAACCTCACAAGGACAACATAACCTGAAAGAATAACATACGAACGACTCCCAGCTGGGAATCAAGAAATGATGAATAAAATATAGGGAAAACGGAAGCGCTGAATGAGTAGCAATGATAATTAGAATTCTAAAGAGGCTCGAGAAACCGGGAAAGATTACCAAAAATAAATTTATGAGTCCCATAGTAGTCACAATCACAACTGTAGAAATCAATGCAGGTATCTGGTTACGATAGCAGTGAGGTAAGGTAAGGTAGATACTTGCCTATAACACTGAGGTAAGGTAAGGTAGGTACCTGCCTACAACACTGAGGTAAGGTAAGGTAGGTACCTGCCTATAACACTGAGGTAAGGTAAGGTAGGTACCTGCCTACAACACTGAGGTAAGGTAAGGTAGGTACCTGCCTACAACACTGAGGTAAGGTAAGGTAGGTACCTGCCTACAACACTGAGGTAAGGTAAGGTAGGTACCTGCCTATAACACTGAGGTAAGGTAAGGTAGGTACCTGCCTACAACACTGAGGTAAGGGGAGTCAGTGTCAGTGGGCGGTCAGTGGATGAATTATACCTCAGACGAGACACTGGACTCTCAGACAGATAAAGAGGAAAGTTGAACTGAAACAGTGAAGCTGCAGGTGATGACTAACTTCACCAGGTGATGACTAACTTCACCAGGTGATGACTAACTTCACCAGGTGATGACTAACTTCACCAGGTGATGACCAGCATCACCAGGTGATGACTAACTTCACCAGGTGATGACTAACTTCACCAGGTGATGACTAACTTCACCAGGTGATGACTAACTTCACCAGGTGATGACTAACTTCACCAGGTGATGACCAGCATCACCAGGTGATGACAGCATCACCAGGTGATGACTAACTTCACCAGGTGATGACTAACTTCACCAGGTGATGACTAACTTCACCAGGTGATGACTAACTTCACCAGGTGATGACTAACTTCACCAGGTGATGACTAACTTCACCAGGTGATGACTAACTTCACCAGGTGATGACTAACTTCACCAGGTGATGACTAACTTCACCAGGTGATGACAAACTTCACCAGGTGATGACTAACTTCACCAGGTGATGACTAACTTCACCAGGTGATGACTAACTTCACCAGGTGATGACTAACTTCACCAGGTGATGACTAACTTCACCAGGTGATGACCAGCATCACCAGGTGATGACTAACTTCACCAGGTGATGACTAACTTCACCAGGTGATGACTAACTTCACCAGGTGATGACTAACTTCACCAGGTGATGACTAACTTCACCAGGTGATGACCAGCATCACCAGGTGATGACCAGCATCACCAGGTGATGACTAACTTCACCAGGTGATGACTAACTTCACCAGGTGATGACTAACTTCACCAGGTGATGACTAACTTCACCAGGTGATGACTAACTTCACCAGGTGATGACTAACTTCACCAGGTGATGACTAACTTCACCAGGTGATGACTAACTTCACCAGGTGATGACTAACTTCACCAGGTGATGACTAACTTCACCAGGTGATGACTAACTTCACCAGGTGATGACTAACTTCACCAGGTGATGACTAACTTCACCAGGTGATGACTAACTTCACCAGGTGATGACTAACTTCACCAGGTGATGACTAACTTCACCAGGTAATGACTAACTTCACCAGGTGATGACTAACTTCACCAGGTGATGACCAGCATCACCAGGTGATGACTAACTTCACCAGGTGATGACTAACTTCACCAGGTGATGACTAACTTCACCAGGTGATGACTAACTTCACCAGGTGATGACTAACTTCACCAGGTGATGACTAACTTCACCAGGTGATGACTAACTTCACCAGGTGATGACTAACTTCACCAGGTGATGACTAACTTCACCAGGTGATGACTAACTTCACCAGGTGATGACTAACTTCACCAGGTGATGACTAACTTCACCAGGTGATGACTAACTTCACCAGGTGATGACCAGCATCACCAGGTGATGACTAACTTCACCAGGTGATGACTAACTTCACCAGGTGATGACTAACTTCACCAGGTGATGACTAACTTCACCAGGTGATGACTAACTTCACCAGGTGATGACTAACTTCACCAGGTGATGACTAACTTCACCAGGTGATGACTAACTTCACCAGGTGATGACTAACTTCACCAGGTGATGACCAGCATCACCAGGTGATGACTAACTTCACCAGGTGATGACTAACTTCACCAGGTGATGACTAACTTCACCAGGTGATGACTAACTTCACCAGGTGATGACTAACTTCACCAGGTGATGACTAACTTCACCAGGTGATGACTAACTTCACCAGGTGATGACTAACTTCACCAGGTGATGACTAACTTCACCAGGTGATGACTAACTTCACCAGGTGATGACTAACTTCACCAGGTGATGACCAGCATCACCAGGTGATGACTAACTTCACCAGGTGATGACTAACTTCACCAGGTGATGACTAACTTCACCAGGTGATGACTAACTTCACCAGGTGATGACTAACTTCACCAGGTGATGACCAGCATCACCAGGTGATGACTAACTTCACCAGGTGATGACTAACTTCACCAGGTGATGACTAACTTCACCAGGTGATGACTAACTTCACCAGGTGATGACTAACTTCACCAGGTGATGACTAACTTCACCAGGTGATGACTAACTTCACCAGGTGATGACTAACTTCACCAGGTGATGACTAACTTCACCAGGTGATGACCAGCATCACCAGGTGATGACTAACTTCACCAGGTGATGACTAACTTCACCAGGTGATGACTAACTTCGCCAGGTGATGACTAACTTCACCAGGTGATGACTAACTTCACCAGGTGATGACTAACTTCACCAGGTGATGACCAGCATCACCAGGTGATGACTAACTTCACCAGGTGATGACTAACTTCACCAGGTGATGACTAACTTCACCAGGTGATGACTAACTTCACCAGGTGATGACTAACTTCACCAGGTGATGACTAACTTCACCAGGTGATGACCAGCATCACCAGGTGATGACCAGCATCACCAGGTGATGACTAACTTCACCAGGTGATGACTAACTTCACCAGGTGATGACTAACTTCACCAGGTGATGACTAACTTCACCAGGTGATGACTAACTTCACCAGGTGATGACTAACTTCACCAGGTGATGACTAACTTCACCAGGTGATGACCAGCATCACCAGGTGATGACTAACTTCACCAGGTGATGACTAACTTCACCAGGTGATGACTAACTTCACCAGGTGATGACTAACTTCACCAGGTGATGACCAGCATCACCAGGTGATGACTAACTTCACCAGGTGATGACTAACTTCACCAGGTGATGACTAACTTCACCAGGTGATGACTAACTTCACCAGGTGAAGACTAACTTCACCAGGTGATGACTAACTTCACCAGGTGATGACTAACTTCACCAGGTGATGACTAACTTCACCAGGTGATGACTAACTTCACCAGGTGATGACTAACTTCACCAGGTGATGACTAACTTCACCAGGTGATGACTAACTTCACCAGGTGAGACCAGCATCACCAGGTGATGACTAACTTCACCAGGTGATGACTAACTTCACCAGGTGATGACTAACTTCACCAGGTGATGACTAACTTCACCAGGTGATGACTAACTTCACCAGGTGATGACCAGCATCACCAGGTGATGACCAGCATCACCAGGTGATGACTAACTTCACCAGGTGATGACTAACTTCACCAGGTGATGACTAACTTCACCAGGTGATGACTAACTTCACCAGGTGATGACTAACTTCACCAGGTGATGACTAACTTCACCAGGTGATGACTAACTTCACCAGGTGATGACCAGCATCACCAGGTGATGACTAACTTCACCAGGTGATGACTAACTTCACCAGGTGATGACTAACTTCACCAGGTGATGACTAACTTCACCAGGTGATGACTAACTTCACCAGGTGATGACTAACTTCAACAGGTGATGACTAACTTCACCAGGTGATGACTAACTTCACCAGGTGATGACTAACTTCACCAGGTGATGACTAACTTCACCAGGTGATGACTAACTTCACCAGGTGATGAATAACTTCACCAGGTGATGACCAGCATCACCAGGTGATGACTAACTTCACCAGGTGATGACTAACTTCACCAGGTGATGACTAACTTCACCAGGTGATGACTAACTTCACCAGGTGATGACTAACTTCACCAGGTGATGACTAACTTCACCAGGTGATGACTAACTTCACCAGGTGATGACTAACTTCACCAGGTGATGACCAGCATCACCAGGTGATGACTAACTTCACCAGGTGATGACTAACTTCACCAGGTGATGACTAACTTCACCAGGTGATGACAAACTTCACCAGGTGATGACTAACTTCATCAGGTGATGACTAACTTCACCAGGTGATGACTAACATCACCAGGTGATGACCAGCATCACCAGGTGATGACCAGCATCACCAGGTGATGACCAGCATCACCAGGTGATGACCAGCATCACCAGGTGATGACCAGCATCACCAAGTGATGACCAGCATCACCAGGTGATGACTAACTTCACCAGGTGATAGCTAACTTCACCAGGTGATGACCAGCATCACCAGGTGATGACTAACTTCACCAGGTGATGACTAACTTCACCAGGTGATGACTAACTTCACCAGGTGATGACTAACTTCACCAGGTGATGACTAACTTCACCAGGTGATGACCAGCATCACCAGGTGATGACTAACTTCACCAGGTGATGACTAACTTCACCAGGTGATGACTAACTTCACCAGGTGATGACTAACTTCACCAGGTGATGACTAACTTCACCAGGTGATGACTAGCTTCACCAGGTGATGACCAGCATCACCAGGTGATGACTAACTTCACCAGGTGATGACTAACTTCACCAGGTGATGACTAACTTCACCAGGTGATGACCAGCATCACCAGGTGATGACTAACTTCACCAGGTGATGACTAACTTCACCAGGTGATGACCAGCATCACCAGGTGATGACTAACTTCACCAGGTGATGACTAACTTCACCAGGTGATGACTAACTTCACCAGGTGATGACAAACTTCACCAGGTGATGACTAACTTCACCAGGTGATGACTAACTTCACCAGGTGATGACTAACATCACCAGGTGATGAGCAGCATCACCAGGTGATGACCAGCATCACCAGGTGATGACCAGCATCACCAGGTGATGACCAGCATCACCAGGTGATGACCAGCATCACCAGGTGATGACCAGCATCACCAGGTGATGACCAGCATCACCAGGTGATGACTAACTTCACTAGGTGATGACTAACTTCACCAGGTGATGACTAACATCACCAGGTGATGACCAGCATCACCAGGTGATGACCAGCATCACCAGGTGATGACCAGCATCACCAGGTGATGACTAACTTCACCAGGTGATGACTAACATCACCAGGTGATGACCAGCATCACCAGGTGATGACCAGGATCACCAGGTGATGACCAGCATCACCAGGTGATGACTAACTTCACCAGGTGATGACTAACATCACCAGGAGATGACCAGCATCACCAGGTGATGACCAGCATCACCAGGTGATGACCAGCATCACCAGGTGGTGACCAGCATCACCAGGTGATGACCAGCATCACCAGGTGATGACCAGCATCACCAGGTAAAGACGAGCATCACCAGGTGATGACCAGCATCACCAGGTGATGACCAGCATCACCAGGTGGTGACCAGCATCACCAGGTGATGACCAGCATCACCAGGTGATGACCAGCATCACCAGGTAAAGACGAGCATCACCAGGTGATGACCAGCATCACCAGGTGATGACCAGCATCACCAGGTGATGACCAGCATCACCAGGTGATGACCAGCATCACCGGGTGATGACCAGCATCACCAGGTGATGACCAGCATCACCAGGTGATGACCAGGATCACCAAGTGATGACCAGCATCACCAGGTGATGACCAGCATCACCAGGTGATGACCAGCATCACCAGGTGGTGACCAGCATCACCAGGTGATGACCAGCATCACCAGGTGATGACCAGCATCACCAGGTGATGACCAGCATCACCAGGTAAAGACGAGCATCACCAGGTGATGACCAGCATCACCAGGTGATGACCAGCATCACCAGGTGATGACCAGCATCACCAGGTGATGACCAGCATCACCAGGTAAAGACGAGCATCACCAGGTGATGACCAGCATCACCAGGTGATGACCAGCATCACCAGGTGATGACCAGCATCACCAGGTGATGACCAGCATCACCGGGTGATGACCAGCATCACCAGGTGATGACCAGCATCACCAGGTGATGACCAGGATCACCAAGTGATGACCAGCATCACCAGGTGATGACCAGCATCACCAGGTGATGACCAACATCACCAGGTGATGATCAGCATCACCGGTTGATGATCAGCATCACCAGGTGATGACCAGCATCACCAGGTGATGACCAGCATCACCAGGAGATGACCAGCATCACCAGGTGATGACCAGCATCACCAGGTGATGACCAGCATCACCAGGTGATGACCAGCATCACGAGGTGATGACCAGCATCACCGGGTGATGACCAGCATCACCAGGTGGTGACCAGCATCACCAGGTAAAGACGAGCATCACCAGGTGATGACCAGCATTACCAGGTGATGACCAGCATCACCAGGTGATGACCAGCATCACCAGGTGGTGACCAGCATCACCAGGTAAAGACGAGCATCACCAGGTGATGACCAGCATCACCAGGTGGTGACCAGCATCACCAGGTAAAGACGAGCATCACCAGGTGATGACCAGCATCACCAGGTGATGACCAGCATCACCAGGTGATGACCAGCATCACCAGGTGATGGCCAGCATCACCAGGTGGTGACCAGCATCACCAGGTGATGACCAGCATCACCAGGTAAAGACGAGCATCACCAGGTGATGACCAGCATCACCAGGTGATGACCAGCATCACCAGGTGATGACCAGCATCACCAGGTGATGACCAGCATCACCAGGTAAAGACGAGCATCACCAGGTGATGACCAGCATCACCAGGTGATGACCAGCATCACCGGGTGATGACCATCATCACCGGGTGATGACCAGTATCACCAGGTGATGACCAGCATCACCAGGTGATGACCAGGATCACCAGGTGATGACCAGCATCACCAGGTGATGACCAGCATCACCAGGTGATGGCCAACATCACCAGGTGATGACCAGCATCACCGGGTGATGACCAGCATCACCAGGTGATGACCAGCATCACCAGGTGATGACCAGCATCACGAGGACATGACCAGCATCACCAGGTGATGACCAGCATCACCAGGTGATGACCAGCATCACCAGGTGATGACCAGCATCACCAGGTGATGACCAGCATCACCAGGTGATGACCAGCATCACCGGGTGATGACCAGCATCACCAGGTGGTGACCAGCATCACCAGGTAAAGACGAGCATCACCAGGTGATGACCAGCATCACCAGGTGATGACCAGCATCACCAGGTGATGACCAGCATCACCAGGTGGTGACCAGCATCACCAGGTAAAGACGAGCATCACCAGGTGATGACCAGCATCACCAGGTGGTGACCAGCATCACCAGGTAAAGACGAGCATCACCAGGTGATGACCAGCATCACCAGGTGGTGACCAGCATCACCGGGTGATGACCAGCATCACCAGGTGATGACCAGCATCACCAGGTGATGACCAGCATCACCAGGTGGTGACGAGCATCACCAGGTGATGACCAGCATCACCAGGTGATGACCAGCATCACCAGGTGGTGACGAGCATCACCAGGTGGTGACGAGCATCACCAGGTGATGACCAGCATCACCAGGTGATGACCTGCATCACCAGGTGATGACCAGCATCAACAGGTGATGACCAGCATCACCGGGTGATGACCAGCATCACCAGGGGATGACCAGCATCACCAGGTGATGACCAGGATCACCAGGTGATGACCAGCATCACCAGGTGATGACCAGCATCACCAGGTGGTGACGAGCATCACCAGGTGATGACCAGCATCACCAGGTGATGACCAGCATCACCAGGTGGTGACGAGCAACACCAGGTGATGACCAGCATCACCAGGTGATGACCAGCATCACCAGGTGATGACCAGCATCACCAGGTGATGACCAGCATCACCGGGTGATGACCAGCATCACCAGGTGATGACCAGCATCACCAGGTGATGACCTGCAGACAGCGACAACTGAACTCCAACGCACACAAACATAATCACCACCACATAAACTGGAAGAAATATACGTTAGGTTACCCACTTGTCTCACACGAGGGGTTGGGTAGGGTGGAACATTACAATACAAATTGATCAACAGCATGGACAATGTTGACATTTACTTGAGGACGTTTGATACAGGATCCTGCTGGCGGTTACCCAGTCCTGCCAGAGTAACATGAGTCTTCCAGCCACCCGGATCTCCAAATTCTTTCGTCTCCCGTCTTCACACTGCTGAAGAGGGTCGGAGTTACGGTGCAGAAATACCTGTGCTTCTCACACACACACACACACACACACACACACACACACACACACACACACACACACACACACACACACACACATACTGAGGAAGGATGATGGGGAGTTCACAAGAAACGACCAAGAGGTATGTGAGGAGCTCAACACGAGATTTAAAGAAGTATTTACAGTGGAAACCAGTAGGACTTCAGGAAATCAGAACAGGGAGGTACACCAACAAGTGCTGGATGAGGTACACATAACCGATGAGGAGGTGAAGAAGCTGCTATGTGAACTTGATACCTCAAAGGCGGTGGGACTAGACAGCATCTCTCCGTGGGTCCTTAGAGAGGGAGCAGAGATGCTGTGTATGCCACTAACAAAGATCTTCAACACATCCATTGAAACTGGGCAACTCCCTGAGGCATGGAAGATAGCAAATGTAGTCCCAATTTTTAAAAAAGGAGACAGACACGAGGCATTAAACTACAGACCTGTGTCACTAACGTGTATAGTTTGCAAAGTCATGGAGAAGATCATCAGGAGGAGAGTGGTGGAGCACCTGGAAAGAAACAAGTGTATAATTGACAACCAGCTCGGTTTCAGGGAAGGAAAATCCTGTGTCACAAACCTACTGGAGTTTTATGACAAGGTGATAGAAGTAAGATAAGAGAGAGAGGGGTGGATAGACTGCATTTTCTTTGACTGCAAGTAGGCCTTCGACACAGTTCCTCACAAGAGGTTACTGCAAAAGCTAGAGGATCAGGCACACATAACAGGAAAGACACTACAATGGATCAGAGAATACCTGACAGGGAGGCAACAACGAGTCATGGTACGTGACGAGGTGTCAGAATGGGCGCCTGTGACAAGCGGGGTTCCACAAGGGTCAGTCCTAGGACCTGTGCTGTTTTTGGTATATGTGAATAACTTAACGGAAGGAATAGACTTAGTTAGATGATGTGAAGTTAATGAGGAGAATTAAATCGGTCGAGGATCAGGCAGGACTACAAAGCAACCTGGACAGGCTCCTTGAATTTAACCCTGCCAAATACAAAGTCATGAAGATCGGGGGAGGGCAAAGAAGAACGCAGATACAATATAGTCTAGGTGGCCAAAGACTGCAAACCTCACTCAAGAAAAAGGACCTTGGCGAGAGTATAACACCGAGCACATCGCCTGAGGTGCACAACAATCAGATAACTGCTGCATCGTGCGGGCGTCTGGCAAACCTAAGGATAGCTTTCCGATACCTCAGTAAGGAATCGTTCAAGACTCTGTACACCATTTACATCAGGCCCATACTGGAGTATGCAGCACCAGTTTGGAATCCACACCTGGTCAAACACGTCAAGAAATTAAAGAAAGTGCAAAGGGTTGCAACAAGACTAGTCCCAGAGCTAAGGGGACTGTCCTACGAAGAAAGGTTAAGGGAAATTGGCCTGACGACACTGGAGGACAGGAGGGTCCGGGGAGACATGATAACGACATATAAAATACTGCGCGGAATAGACAAGGTGGACGAAGACAGGATGTTCCAGAGCAGGGACACAGAAACAAGAGGTCACAATTGGAAGTTGATGACTCAGATGAATCACAGGGACATTAGGAATTATTTTTTCAGTTACAGAGTAGTCAGGCCGTGGAAGAGCCTAGAAAGTGACGTAGTGGAGGCGGGAACCGTACATAGTTTTAAGACGAGGTATGATAAAGCTCATGGAGCAGGGAGAGAGAGGACCTAGTAGCAATCAGCGAAGAGGCGGGGCCAGGAGCTATGCATCGACCCCTGCAACCACAAATAGGTGAGTACACACACACACACACCACACACACACACACACACACACACACACACAACACACACACACACACACTCACACGCACACACACACACACACTCACACACACACACACACACACACACACACACACACACACACACACACACACACACACAATACACACACACCACACACACACACACACACACACACACACACACACACACACACACACACACACACACACACACACACACACACACACCAAATACACACACACACTCACACACACACACACACTCACACACACACACACACACACACACACACACACACAAACAAACACACACACACACACACACACACACACACACACACACACACACACACACACACACACACACACACACACACAAACACACCCTCCCAATTTTCCCATTATTACCCGACTACAAGCACCATCATACACCGGGGGGCACCGCCCCTTCAACGCCTCCTGCACCCCTCCCCCACACTCTCTTCCTCTCCACCTTGTATACCCATTGTAGCCACGTAATGCGGGGCGTTCCTCTTGTCCTACTAATTCCACAGAGCTTTTATGATGGTCCCCATTCAAGAGAACTGTTGTAATGTTAATTCTGGAAGGCAGTGTGTGTTATGACGGTTTTCTTCTCCTTGTTTTTCTGTGCATAACATCAGAGGAGGGGGTCACACTGCCAGGCAGTGTAAGGTCACACTGCCAGGCAGTGTAAGGTCACACTGCCAGGCAGTGTAAGGTCACCCTGCCAGGCAGTGTAAGGTCACGCTGCCAGACAGTGTAAGGTCACCCTGCCAGGCAGTGTAAGGTCACCCTGCCAGGCAGTGTAAGGTCACGCTGCCAGACAGTGTAAGGTCACCCTGCCAGGCAGTGTAAGGTCACGCTGCCAGACAGTGTAAGGTCACCCTGCCAGGCAGTGTAAGGTCACCCTGCCAGGCAGTGTAAGGTCACGCTGCCAGACAGTGTAAGGTCACCCTGCCAGGCAGTGTAAGGTCACGCTGCCAGACAGTGTAAGGTCACCCTGCCAGGCAGTGTAAGGTCACCCTGCCAGGCAGTGTAAGGTCACCCTGCCAGGCAGTGTAAGGTCACCCTGCCAGGCAGTGTAAGGTCACGCTGCCAGACAGTGTAAGGTCACACTGCCAGGCAGTGTAAGGTCACCCTGCCAGGCAGTGTAAGGTCACACTGCCAGGCAGTGTAAGGTCACCCTGCCAGGCAGTGTAAGGTCACCCTGCCAGGCAGTGTAAGGTCACCCTGCCAGACAGTGTAAGGTCACCCTGCCAAGCAGTGTAAGGTTACCCTGCCATACAGTGTAAGGTCACCCTGCCAGGCAGTGTAAGGTCACGCTGCCAGACAGTGTAAGGTCACACTGCCAGGCAGTGTAAGGTCACACTGCCAGGCAGTGTAAGGTCACACTGCCAGGCAGTGTAAGGTCACCCTGCCAGGCAGTGTAAGTTCACGCTGCCAGACAGTGTAAGGTCACCCTGCCAGGCAGTGTAAGGTCACCCTGCCAGGCAGTGTAAGGTCACGCTGCCAGACAGTGTAAGGTCACCCTGCCAGGCAGTGTAAGGTCACGCTGCCAGACAGTGTAAGGTCACCCTGCCAGGCAGTGTAAGGTCACCCTGCCAGGCAGTGTAAGGTCACGCTGCCAGACAGTGTAAGGTCACCCTGCCAGGCAGTGTAAGGTCACGCTGCCAGACAGTGTAAGGTCACCCTGCCAGGCAGTGTAAGGTCACCCTGCCAGGCAGTGTAAGGTCACCCTGCCAGGCAGTGTAAGGTCACCCTGCCAGGCAGTGTAAGGTCACGCTGCCAGACAGTGTAAGGTCACACTGCCAGGCAGTGTAAGGTCACCCTGCCAGGCAGTGTAAGGTCACACTGCCAGGCAGTGTAAGGTCACCCTGCCAGGCAGTGTAAGGTCACCCTGCCAGGCAGTGTAAGGTCACCCTGCCAGACAGTGTAAGGTCACCCTGCCAAGCAGTGTAAGGTTACCCTGCCATACAGTGTAAGGTCACCCTGCCAGGCAGTGTAAGGTCACGCTGCCAGACAGTGTAAGGTCACACTGCCAGGCAGTGTAAGGTCACCCTGCCAGGCAGTGTAAGGTCACCCTGCCAGGCAGTGTAAGGTCACGCTGCCAGACAGTGTAAGGTCACACTGCCAGGCAGTGTAAGGTCACCCTGCCAGGCAGTGTAAGGTCACACTGCCAGGCAGTGTAAGGTCACCCTGCCAGGCAGTGTAAGGTCACCCTGCCAGGCAGTGTAAGGTCACCCTGCCAGACAGTGTAAGGTCACCCTGCCAGGCAGTGTAAGGTTACCCTGCCAGACAGTGTAAGGTCACCCTGCCAGGCAGTGTAAGGTCACGCTGCCAGACAGTGTAAGGTCACACTGCCAGGCAGTGTAAGGTCACCCTGCCAGGCAGTGTAAGGTTACCCTGCCAGGCAGTGTAAGGTCACCCTGCCAGGCAGTGTAAGGTCACGCTGCCAGACAGTGTAAGGTCACCCTGCCAGGCAGTGTAAGGTCACCCTGCCAGGCAGTGTAAGGTCTCCCTGCCAGGCAGTGTAAGGTCACCCTGCCAGGCAGTGTAAGGTCACACTGCCAGGCAGTGTAAGGTCACACTGCCAGGCAGTGTAAGGTCACCCTGCCAGGCAGTGTAAGGTCACCCTGCCAGACAGTGTAAGGTCACCTGCCAGGCAGTGTATAGGTTACCTGCCAGACAGTGTAAGGTCACCCTGCCAGGCAGTGTAAGGTCACGCTGCCAGACAGTGTAAGGTCACACTGCCAGGCAGTGTAAGGTCACCCTGCCAGGCAGTGTAAGGTTACCCTGCCAGGCAGTGTAAGGTCACCCTGCCAGGCAGTGTAAGGTCACACTGCTAGGCAGTGTAAGGTCACCCTGCCTGGCAGTGTAAGGTCACCCTGCCAGGCAGTGTAAGGTCACCCTGCCAGGCAGTGTAAGGTCATCCTGCCAGGCAGTGTAAGGTCACCCTGCCAGGCAGTGTAAGGTCACACTGCCAGGCAGTGTAAGGTCACCCTGCCAGGCAGTGTAAGGTCACCCTGCCAGGCAGTGTAAGGTCACCCTGCCAGGCAGTGTAAGGTCACCCTGCCAGGCAGTGTAAGGTCACCCTGCCAGGCAGTGCAAGGTCACACTGCCAGGCAGTGTAAGGTCACCCTGCCAGGCAGTGTAAGGTCACCCTTCCAGGCAGTGTAAGGTCACCCTGCCAGGCAGTGTAAGGTCACCCTACCAGGCAGTGCCAGGTCACACTGCCAGGCAGTGTAAGGTCACCCTGCCAGGTAGTGTAAGGTCACCCTGCCAGGCAGTGTAAGGTCACTCTGCCAGGCAGTGTAAGGTCACCCTGCCAGGTAGTGTAAGGTCACCCTGCCAGGTAGTGCAAGGTCACCCTGCCAGGTAGTGTAAGGTCACCCTGCCAGGCAGTGCAAGGTCACCCTGCCAGGCAGTGTAAGGTCACCCTGCCAGGCAGTGTAAGGTCACTCTGCCAGGCGGTGGGATGTACCTGTATATGTCTGCAGATTAATAATAATAATAATAATAATAATAATAATAATAATAATAATAATAATAATAATAATAATAATAATAATAATAATAATAATAATAATAATAATATCTCCCCGGGTCACTGCCCAAGTTGGTATCCTCCCAGATCACTGCCCAAGCTGATACCTCCCCAGGTTACTGCAGAAGGTGATATCTTCCCAGGTAACTGGCCAAGATGATATCTTCCCAGGTAACTGGCCAAGATGATATCTTCCCAGGTAACTGGCCAAGATGATATCTTCCCAGATAACTGGCCAAGATGATATCTTCCCAGGTAACTGGCCAAGATTATATCTTCCTAGATAACTGGCCAAGATGATATCTTCCCAGGTAACTGGCCAAGATGATATTTTCCTAGATAACTGGCCAAGATGATATCTTCCCAGGTAACTGGCCAAGATGATATCTTCCCAGGTAACTGGCCAAGATGATATCTTCCCAGGTAACTGGCCAAGATGATATCTTCCCAGGTAACTGGCCAAGATGATATCTTCCTAGATAACTGCCCAAGATGATATCCTCCCAGGTCACTGTCCATGGTGATATCCTACCAGGTCACCGCCGAAGGTGGCATCTCTCCAGGTCACTGCCCAAGGTGATATCCTCCCAGGTCACTGCCCAAGGTGGTATCTAACCAGGTCACTGCCAAAGGTGGTATCTCCCCAGGTCACTGCCCAAGGTGATATCCTCCCAGGTCACTGCCCAAGGTGGTATCTCCCCAGACCACTGCCCAAGGTGGTATCTCCCCAGGCCACTGCCCAAGGTGGTATCTCCACAGGCCACTGCCCAAGGTGGTATCTCCCCAGGCCACTGCCCAAGGTGGTACCTCCCCAGGTCACTGCCCAAGGTGGTATCTCCCCAGGTCACTACCCAAGGTGGTATCTCCCCAGGTCACTGCCGAAGGTGATATCCTCCCAGGTCACTGCCCAAGGTGGTATCTCCCCAGGTCACTGCCCAAGGTGGTATCTCCCCAGGCCACTACCCAAGGTGATATCCTCCCAGGTCACTGCCCTGGTGGTATTTCCCCAGGTCACTGCCAAAGTGGTATCTCCCCAGGCCACTGCCCAAGGTAATATACTCCCAGGTCACTGCCCAATGTGGTATCCTCCCAGGTCACTGCCCAAAGTGGTATCTCCCCAGGCCACTGCCCAAGGTAATATACTCCCAGGTCACTGCCCAATGTGGTATCCTCCCAGGTCACTGCCCAATGTGGTATCCTCCCAGGTCACTGCCCAAGGTGGTATCCTCCCAGGTCATCTTTTCATTACGTTTCAGAATGTTTCGACTGATAATCTTTTATAAGACAGAATTATACACCTAAAAGTATCAAACAAATCTGTCAGGAACTGAAATTCAGAAGTTCGTGACTCTCACAACAGCACAGTAACAGGAACCAGGGGTGAGGGAGTCTTCCACCCTGACCCACGGTGGGGTGAGAGAGTCTTCCACCCTGACCCACGGTGGGGTGAGGGAGTCTTCCACCCTGACCCACGGTGGGGTGAGGGAGTCTTCCACCCTGACCCACGGTGGGGTGAGGGAGTCTTCCACCCTGACCCACGGTGGGGTGAGGGAGTCTTCCACCTGACCCGGTGGGTGGAGGGAGTCTTCCACCCTGACCCACGGTGGGGTGAGGGAGTCTTCCACCCTGACCCACGGTGGGGTGAGGGAGTCTTCCACCCTGACCCACGGTGGGGTGAGGGAGTCTTCCACCCTGACACCACGGTGGGGGTGAGGGAGTCTTCCACCCTGACCCACGGTGGGGTGAGGGAGTCTTCCACCCTGACCCACGGTGGGGTGAGGGAGTCTTCCACCCTGACCCACGGTGGGGTGAGGGAGTCTTCCACCCTGACCCACGGTGGGGTGAGGGAGTCTTTCACCCTGACCCACGGTGGGGTGAGGGAGTCTTCCACCCTGACCCACGGTGGGGTGAGGGAGTCTTCCACCCTGACCCACGGTGGGGTGAGGGAGTCTTCCACCCTGACCCACGGTGGGGTGAGGGAGTCTTCCACCCTGACCTCGGTGGGGTGAGGGAGTCTTCACCCGACCCACGGTGGGGTGTGAGGGAGTCTTCCACCCTGACCCACGGTGGGGTGAGGGAGTCTTCCACCTGACCCGGTGGGGTGAGGGAGTCTTCCACCTGACCACGGTGGGGTGAGGGAGTCTTCCACCCTGACCCACGGTGGGGTGAGGGAGTCTTCCACCCTGACCACGGTGGGGTGAGGGAGTCTTCCACCCTGACCCACGGTGGGGTGAGGGAGTCTTCCACCCTGACCCACGGTGGGGTGAGGGAGTCTTCCACCCTGACCCACGGTAGGGTGAGGGAGTCTTCCACCTGACCCACGGTGGGTGAGGGAGTCTTCCACCCTGACCCACGGTGGGGTGAGGGAGTCTTCCACCCTGACCCACGGTGGGGTGAGGGAGTCTTCCACCCTGACCACGGTGGGGTAGGGAGTCTTCCACCCTGACCCACGGTGGGGTGAGGGAGTCTTCCACCCTGACCCACGGTGGGGTGAGGGAGTCTTCCACCCTGACCCACGGTGGGGTGAGGGAGTCTTCCACCCTGTCCCACGGTGGGGTGAGGGAGTCTTCCACCCTGACCCACGGTGGGGTGAGGGAGTCTTCCACCCTGACCCACGGTGGGGTGAGGGAGTCTTCCACCCTGTACCCACGGTGGGGTGAGGGAGTCTTCACCCTGACCACGGTGGGGTGAGGGAGTCTTCCACCTGTCCCACGGTGGGGTGAGGGAGTCTTCCACCCTGACCCACGGTGGGGTGAGGGAGTCTTCCACCTGACCCATGGTGGGGTGAGGGAGTCTTCCACCCTGCCCAACGGTGGGGTGGGGGAGTTTCCCACCCTGACCCAGGTGGGGTGGGGGGGTCTTCCCCCCTTCCCCGGGGGGGTGGGAGTCTTCCCCCCGTCCCACGGTGGGGTGGGGGAGTCTTCCCCCCCTGACCACGGTGGGTGGGGGATCTACCACCCGTCCCACGGTGGGGGTGAGGATCTTCCACCCGCCCCAGGGTGGGGGGGGGAGTCTTCCCACCCTCCCCACGGGGGGGTGAGGGAGTCTTCCACCCTGTCCCACGGTGGGGTGAGGAGTCTTCCACCCTGACCCAGGTGGGGGGGGGAGTTTTTCCACCCTACCCACGGGGGGGTGAGGGAGTCTTCCACCCTGCCCCACGGGGGGTGAAGGTCTTCCAAAACCATGCCCCAGGTGGGTGGGGGAGCCTTCCACCCTGCCCCCGGGTGGGGTGAGGGGTCCCACCCTGTCCCCGGGGGGGTGGGGGGTTTTTCCACCCGCCCAGGGTGGGGTGAGGGAGTCTTCCCCCGACCCACGGGGGGGTGGGGGAGTCTTCCACCCTGACCCAGGTGGGTGAGGAGTCTTCCACCCTGCCCCCGGGTGGGGTGAGGGATCTTCCCACCCTGACCCCGGTGGGTGAGGGAGTTTTCCACCCTGTCCAGGGTGGGGTGAGGGAGTTTTCCACCCTGTCCCACGGGGGGGTGGGGATTTTCCACCCTGACCCACGGTGGGTGAGGGAGTTTTCCACCCTGCCCCACGGGGGGTGAGGGAGTCTTCCACCCTGTCCCAGGGTGGGGTGGGGGAGTCTTCCACCCCGACCCACGGTGGGGTGAGGGAGTTTCCACCCTGCCCCACGGTGGGGTGAGGGAGTCTTCCCCCCTGACCCACGGGGGGGTGAAGGAGTCTTCCACCAGCCCCACGGTGGGGTGAGGATCTTCCACCCGCCCCACGGGGGGGTGAGGGAGTCCTTTCCACCCGCCCCACGGGGGGTTGAAGATCTTCCCCAGACCCACGGGGGGTGGGACCCTTCCCACCCTGCCCCACGGTGGGGTGAAGGATCTCCCCATACCCAGGTGGGGTGAGGGAGTTTTCCACCCTGACCCACGGTGGGGTGAAGGTCTTCCCCCATGACCCAGGGTGGGGTGAGGAGTTTTCCCCCGACCCCGGGGGGGGGAAGGAGTTTTTCCACCATGCCCCACGGTGGGTGAGGGAGTCTTCCCCCTGACCCACGGGGGGGTGAAGGATCTTCCACCATGCCCCACGGTGGGGTGAGGGAGTCTTCCACCCTGACCAGGGTGGGGTGAAGGAGTTTTCCACCATGACCCACGTGGGGTGAGGAGTCTTCCACCCGACCCCGGTGGGGGGGGATCTTTCCACCCTGCCCCACGGGGGGGTGAGGGAGTTTTCCCAAACCTGCCCCACGGGGGGGTAGGGAGTCTTCCACCCTCCCCACGGGGGGGGTGGGGGAGTCTTCCCCCGACCCCAAGGGGGTGGGGGAGTTTCCTCCTGACCCACGGGGGGTGGGGGATTTCCACCCTTCCCCCAGGGTGGGGTGGGGGAGCCCTTCCACCCTGCCCCACGGGGGGGTGAGGGAATCTTCCACCCTCCCCCGGGTGGGGTAGGGAGCTTCCACCCTGCCCCACGGTGGGGTGAGGGAGTTTCCACCATGACCCACGGTGGGGGAGGGAGTTTCCACCCTGACCCCGGGGGGGGTGAGGGAGTTTTCCCACCCCCCCCACGGTGGGGGAAGGATCTTCCACCATGCCCCACAGTGGGGTGGGGGAGTTTCCCCCGCCCCAGGGTGGGGGGGGGAGTCTTCCCCCCTGCCCCAGGGGGGGTAAAGGGGTCTTCCACCAGCCCCCACGGGGGGGTGAGGGGTTTCCCCCCTGACCCACGGTGGGGTAAAGGGATCTTCCACCATGACCCAGGGGGGGTGAGGGAGTCTTCCACCCTGCCCCACGGTGGGGTGAAGGAGTTTTCCACCATACCACGGGGGGAGGGATTTTTTCCACCCTGCCCACGGTGGGGTGAAGGAGTCTTCCACCATGCCCCAAGGTGGGGTGAGGGAGTTTTCCACCCTGACCCACGTGGGGTGAAGGGTTTTTCCACCATGCCCCAGGGTGGGGGGGGAGGGAGTTCCACCCTGACCCACTGTGGGTAAGGAGTCTTCCACCATACCCACGGGGGGGTTTTGAGGGATCTTCCACCCTGACCCCGGTGGGGTGGGGGGTTTTCCACCCTGCCCACGGTGGGGGGGGGAGTCTTCCCCCGACCCACGGTGGGGTGAGGAGTTTTTCCACCCTGACCAACGTGGGTGAGGGAGTCTTCCACCCTGACCCACGGGGGGGTGAGGGGAGTCTTTCCACCGTGACCCAGGGTGGGGTGGGGGAGTCTTCCACCCTGCCCCACGGTAGGGAGGGGTCTTCCACCCTGACCCACGGTGGGTGAGGGAGCTTTTCCACCCGGCCCACGGGGGGGTGATGAGTCTTCCCCCCCTGCCCCACGGTGGGGTGGGGGAGTTTTCCCCCCCTGACCCACGGTGGGTGAGGGAGTCTTCCACCCTGCCACGGGGGGGGTGAGGGAGTCTTCCACCCTGACCCACGGGGGGTGGGGAGTCTTCCCCCGCCCCACGTGGGGTGGGGGATCTTCCACCCTACCCACGGGGGGGTGGGGGGAGTCTTTCCACCCGACCCACGGTGGGGTGAGGGATTTCCACCCTGCCCCCGGGTGGGTGGGGGAATCTTCCACCCTACCCAGGGGGGGTGAGGGAGTCTTCCCCACTTTGCCCCACGGTGGGGTGAGGGAGTCTTCCACCCTGACCCCAGTGGGGTGGGGAGTCTTCCAACCTTACCCCGGGGGTGAGGGAGTCTTCCATTTGCCCCACGGTGGGGGAGGGAGATTTCCCACCCTACCCACGGTGGGTGAGGTTCTTCCACCCTGACCCAGGGTGGATGAGGGATCTTCCACCCTGACCCACGGTGGGGTGGGGAATCTTCCCCTGACCCACGGTGGGGTGAGGGGTCTTCCCCCTGCCCCACGGTGGGTGGGGAGTCTTCCACCCGACCCACGGTGGGTGAGGGAGTCTTCCACCCTGCCCCCACGGGGGGTGAGGGAGTCTTCCACCCGACCCAAGGGGGGTGAGGGAGCCCTTCACCCTGCCCCCGGGTGGGGTGAGGAGTTTTCCCCCCCTGACCCACGGTGGGGTGGGGGAGTCTTCCACCCTGACCCAGGGTGGGGGGGGAGTCTTCCCCCCTGCCCCACGGTGGGGTGAGGGAGTCTTCCCCCCCTTACCCAGGGGGGGGGTGAGGGAGTCCCCCACCCTGCCCCAGGGTGGGGTGGGGAGTCTTCCACCCGACCCCGGTGGGGTGGGGGAGTTTCCCCCCTGACCCCGGGGGGGGGTTTGGAGTTTCCACCCTGCCCCACGGTGGGGTAGGGTTTTCCACCCTACCCAGGGTGGGGTGGGGGATCTTAAAACTCTGACCCCGGTGGGGTGAGGGTTTCCCACCCTGACCCACGGGGGGGTGAGGGATTTTTTCCACCTGCCCCACGGGGGGGTTTTAGGGAGTCTTCCACCCTGACCCACGGGGGGAGAGGGAGTCTTCCCACTCGCCCCACGGTGGGGTGAGGGATCTTCCCCCCTGCCCCACGGGGGGGGTGGGGAGTCTTCCCCCTGACCCACGGGGGGGTATGGAGTCTTCCCCCCCTCCCAGGGTGGGTGGGGGAGTCTTCACCAGACCCACGGTGGGGTGAGGGAGTCTTCCACCGTGACTCACGGGGGGGGTAGGGAGTTTCCACCCTGACCCGCGGGGGGTGGGGGAGTTTTTCCCCCCCGACCCCGGTGGGGTGATGGATCTTCCCCCCTGACCCACGTGGGGTGAGGAGTCTTCCACTCTAACCCACGGTGGGTGAGGGAGTCTCCACCATACCCACGGGGAGGTGAGGGATCTTCCACCCACCCACGGGGGGGGTTTGGGGTCTTCCACCCGACCCACGGTGGGGTGGGGGGTCTTCCCCCTGACCCACGGTGGGGTGAGGGAGTTTCCACCCGACCCCGGGGGGGAGGGAGTTTTCCCACCCTGACCCCGGTGGGGTGAGGGAGTCTTCCACCTGACCCAGGGTGGGGTGAGGGGGATCTTTCCACCCTGACCCAGGGTGGGGTGAGGGAGTTTTCCCACCCTACCCACGGGGGGGGTGAGGAGTTTTCCCCACCCTGCCCCCACGTGGGGGGGGGGAGTCTTCCACTCTGCCCCCACGGTGGGGTAGGGAGTCTTCCACCAGACCCAGGGTAGGTGGGGAGTTTCCACCCGCCCCCGGGGGGGTGGAGCCTTCCACCCTTTACCCAGGGGTGGGGTGAGGGAGTCTTCCACGGCCCCAGGGTGGGGTAGGGAGTTTTCCCACCTACCCACGGGGGGGGTGAGGGTTTTTCCATCAAACCCAGGGTGGGGGAGGGAGTCTTCCCCCCTGACCCACGGGGGGGTGAGGGAGCTTCCCCCCGGCCCACGGTGGGTTAAAGGGGCCTTCCCCCTGACCCGGGGTGGGGTGAGGGAGTCTTCCACCCCCGACCACGGGGGGTGGGGGAGCTTCCCACCCTGACCACGGTGGGTTAAAGGAGCCCCCACCCTGCCCAGGGTGGGGTGGGGGAGTCTTCCACCCTGCCCCACGGTGGGGTAGGGAGTCTTCCCCCCTGACCCACGGGGGGGTGAGGGAGTTTTCCCCCAGACCCAGGTTTGGGGTGAGGGAGTCTTCCACCGTGACTACGGTGGGGTGGGGAGTCTTCCACCGCCCCCCTTTTTGGGGTGGGGGGGAGCTTCCACCCTACCCACGGTGAGGTGGGGGATCTTATCTAAACCACGGTGGGGTGAGGGAGTCTTCCATCCTGACCCACGGTGGGGTTAGGGAGTCTTCCACCCTGACCCACGGTGGGGTGAGGAAGTCTTCCACCCTGACCCACGGTGGGGTAAGGGAGTCTTCCACCCTGACCCACGGTGGGGTGAAGGAGTCTTCTACCCTGACCCACGGTGGGGTTAGGGAGTCTTCTACCCTGGCCTACGGTGGGGTGAGGGAGTCTTCCACCCTGACCCACGGTGGGGTGAAGGAGTCTTCCACCTTGACCCAAGGTGGGGTTAGGGAGTCTTCCACCCTGACCCACGGTGGGGTGAGGGAGCCTTTCACCCTGACCCACGGTGGGGTGAGGGAGTCTTCCACCCTGACCCACGGTGGGGTGAGGGAGTCTTCCACTTTGACCCACGGTGGGGTGAGGGAGTCTTCCACCCTGACCCACGGTGGGGTGAGGGAGTCTTCCACCCTGACCCACGGTGGGGCGAGGGAGTCTTCCACCCTAACCCACGGTGGGGTGAGGGAGTCTTCCATCCTGACCCACGGTGGGGTGAGGGAGTCTTCCATCCTGACCCACGGTGGGGTGAGGAAGTCTTCCACCCTGACCCACGGTGGGGTGAGGGAGCCTTCCACCCTGACCCACGGAGGGGTGAGGGAGTCTTCCACCCTGACCCACGGTGGGGTGAGGGAGTCTTCCACACTGACCCACGGTGGGGTGAGGGAGCCTTCCACCCTGACCCACGTGAATGCGGGGGTTTATCCCCCCCTGACACGAGTGGGTGAGGGGGATGTGTTGGCCAGTAAAGTAAGTCACTTATGGTCAATATTGCACCACCGTGGTCCTGCCAGCACCAGTATTCCCAGGGTTGTCTTCAAACTTTTATTTTATGGATAGTGTTTGAATGTGAGTCTTAAACCATTACCGCATGGCTCTCTCTCTCTCTCTCTCTCTGTCTGTCTCTCTCTCTCTCTCTGTCTCTGTCTCTTTCTCTGTCTCTGTCTCTCTCTCTCTCTCAGTGGGGAGAAATATCCAACCAGCTTAATAGAATAGTAACTGTGGCTCATCCTTATGTTGATCACCTAGCTGAACAGATCAGGTTGTATGTTGTACCCATATAATGTACCATCAACACATTGTCAATAAATAACTGCATAAACACACCACACACACACACACACACACACAACACACACACACACACACACACACACACACATACACACACACACACACACACACACACACACACACACACACACACACACACACACACATCTTAAGGCTGACATAATTAAAAATTGGTTTTAAGAATCTGAAAAAAGTTAGGCCCATCTTAGAGTATGCGGTACCAGCATGGAGCCAGCACCTGATTAAGCAAGTGTACAGCCTCGAGAACATCCAAAGGTTCGCAGTCAGACTAGTTCAGGAAATGAGGGAGAAGCACTATGACTGAAGACTAAAGGAGTTGAAAGTAACAACCTTCCAGCAGACAAGAACCAGCGGAGATATGATGATAATACACAAGATAATAATCCGTTACACTAATTAATAGTGAGAGTTTGACATGAAGGGAAAGAAGAGGAGACACAAACAACGCTCTAAACGAAGGTGTCACACGATGTTAAGAAGCACATCTTTGGTCACACAGATGAAGAGAGCGGAATGAATTTCAATAAGATAGAACATAAACAAATTCTCGGCAAGAGTTAATATGATAAGAGGCCAAGAAATAAGAATTTACGTAGGTTAACTGTGGGATGAGATGCCAGGGATTTTACTAGTGTATGGGCCAAGGGCTGGACCTATGACTGGACCAGTGGGTGGGCTGAGCGTTGGGCCTTGTGCTGGGCCAGGGGCTAAGACTCGTCTCCTACAACAATTACTTGAAGACAAAACAAACTTTACCAGAAACCTACACAGGTGGCTTTCTCCTTATCCCTTCCCTTGACCTGTCTTCTTGTATTCTCCACTCTTCTCGCTCAATTGTCCCTTGATAATGTTCCAAGACCGACCGAAAAGTCATCTGTGGTTTCCTCTCAAGATAGTGAGTCAAGAGTCAACACTTTCACAAAGTTCCTCAAAGAGAACTGTACCTGGAACATTGTACCATTGAACACTTGAAGGATAATGTCATGTACACTTTGACGCTTCCAAGAGTGTTACTGCTGCAGAGCAATAGTAACACTCTTGAAGAGCAACAGTAACATCTGACAAAAGGAAGGAAGCCGCAGGATCACGTCAGCCAAGCTTACCTCACCGTACATAAACTCAGCTAGTCTCACTTCACCCAGGTTCACCTCAGCCAGGCTCACCTCAGCCAAACTACTCGGTCAATGGCTGGAAGTGATTGGTGGAGCCAGTGGCTGAAACCCATTACATAGCTGTGTTAATTAACCCTGTCTACCTTGTGATGCTTTGTCGTAGTGCCACTGTGGTGGGTGTCACTCTCTCAGGCTCCTCATCCCTCCTCAAACACTCCCTCATGCCCTCCTTCACTCTCCCTCAGATCCTCCCTCACATTCGTCCCTCACACTAGCCTTGAGAACTCTCCGGAGCAGAACATCCTGCGTGTCAGAGCGAGGCGAGGAGGCATTAGTGATGGTAATGGTCTGACGAGGCAGGAAATTCCTGCCATAAATTTCTCCTGGCAGAATTACACGCTGGGCGCCACTACTGGCAGAATGACACCCTGTATGCCACTGCTGGACTCAAGAGGCAAAACACAAGTCTTTAAGGAAGTCTTGGACAGTGTGAAGGAATGGTCACATTAATAGATGCTGAAGTTTAACTTGAGCAAAGTGATGGAGGAAGGTATTTCCCAAGCTAGTACCATCTGGAGGTGCTGTGTGAAGTGTCCCAAGACAGCGCCTAACTTACAGTAGGAATTGTAATCTAACTTGCGTCTAAACTGAGGTGGAAGGGGGAAACGAGTTGTTCTCAAAGACTAATAGAGTTAGGCTTCTCATCACTGTAATAACTAGGAACGTGAGCGGATATCATCACATTGAAACCACAAGGGACATAAAAAGAGAAGCTAGGTATATGTTCTTCACGAGAAAAGTGACAATAACGAGAGGACTTTGCTGGATTTAGTACACACAGATGATCCATAGTAATGTCAAGAAACATTTCTTAAATATATGAATATTACAGAAGCGGAGTGAGTTGAACAGCGATACTGTAGAACCCTAGCTATGTGAACCATGTAAAATAAGAACCTCAGTGGGAAGAAGTTACATTTCTGACCAAATATAACAGGATAAATCTTAATTATCTACTATTACTTGTGTCAGTAACATCGATGCGTTCTTAAAATAACTTATTTATTTTTTAAAATTCATATTTGTAAACCATTTGTAGATCGTTCGAAATGGAAAATATACTTCATCTGGAGAACATACTCTTCAGCAGTGATACTCACTGGTCATCCAGGGGTAGTAACTAGATCACTGGAAGACTCATAGTAATATTGGTCCTGGGGGATAGTCTTAGTTGTCTAGCAAAGTCGTACATGGATTACCAGCATCTTGTTAGTTACCGTCAGTTTATAATGCATTTTGTATTTGTATTCAGGTAACACAACTGAGGCATTGTAGCCCCCAGCTGGAGGCTACCCAGCTGAGGCACTGTAGCCGCCCGCTGGAGGCTACCCAGCTGAGGCACTGTAGCCGCCACCTGGAGGTAATGCAGCTGAGGCACTGTAGCCCCCACCTGGAGGTAATGCAGCTGAGGCACTGTAGCCCCCAACTGGAGGTAACATAGTTGAGGCACTGTAGCCCCCAGCTGGAGGTAACGCAGCTGAGGCACTGTAGCCCCCAGCTGGAGGCTACCCAGCTGAGGCACTGTAGCCCCCAGCTGGAGGCTACCCAGCTGAGGCACTGTAGCCGCCAGCTGGAGGCTACCCAGTTGAGGCACTGTAGCCCCCACCTGGAGGTAATGCAGCTGAGGCACTGTAGCCCCCAACTGGAGGTAACATAGTTGAGGCACTGTAGCCCCCAGCTGGAGGTAACGCAGCTGAGGCACTGTAGCCCCCAGCTGGAGGTAATGCAGCTGAGGCACTGTAGCCCCCAACTGGAGGTAACATAGTTGAGGCACTGTAGCCCCCAGCTGGAGGTAACGCAGCTGAGGCACTGTAGCCCCCAGCTGGAGGTAACGCAGCTGAGGCACTGTAGCCCCCAGCTGGAAGTAACGCAGCTGAGGCACTGTAGCCCCCAGCTGGAAGTAACGCAGCTGAGGCACTGTAGCCCCCAGCTGGAAGTAACGCAGCTGAGGCACTGTAGCCCCCAGCTGGAGATAATGCAACTGAGGCACTGTAGCCCCCAGCTGGAAGTAACGCAGCTGAGGCACTGTAGCCCCCAGCTGGAGATAATGCAACTGAGGCATCCATCAGCTGGAAGTAACGCAGCTGAGGCACTGTAGCCCCCAGCTGGAGGTAACACAGCTGAGGCACTGTAGCCCCTAGTTGCTGGTGAAGATCACACAGCTGCAAGTGAAATGATCCAAACACACCACCAGCTCTCCAAACACATCATCAGGTCCCAAAACACACCACCAGCTCTCCAAACACATCATCAGGTCCCAAAACACACCACCAGCTCTCCAAACACATCATCAGGTCCCAAAACACACCACCAGCTCTCCAAACACACTATCAGGCATCAGGTCCCCAAACACTCCACCAGGTTTCCAAACACACCACCAATTCTCCAAACACACCACCAGGTTTCCAAACACACCACCAGCTCTCCATACACACCATCAGGTCTGCACACACACACACACACACCACCAGGTCTCCAAACATATTACAAGGTCTTCAAACAATCCCTAAGCTCTGAACAACCAATAAGTTGTATATATAAACTTTCAGAATTAGAAGAAACGAATTAAGTTTTAAGTAAATAATTAAGATTCTTTTAGTATATATAGTGGTTTAATTTATGCTAGTTTTCTGTGAATAAGAAATTTTTATAGAAAATGGAACAAAATGAGTTTTCTGCCCAAACTTAATAATTCTCTCCTAACTTTCATATTATACTAGTTCACCCTTCAGAAGATTTTTTTTTTTTTTAGGATTATTAACCAGGAGGTTTAGTAACCATGAGGTTTAGTCTTATTACCACCCGGGTGCTTTAAGCCTTTCCCCACAGGATGCGACTCACATCAATCGGGTATAAGATAAGATAAGAGTTTCTTCGGATTTTTAACCCCGGAGGGTTAGCCACCCAGGATAACCCAAGAAAGTCAGTGCGTTATCGAGGACTGTCTAACTTATTTCCATTTGGGTCCTCAATCTTGTCCCCCAGATGCGACCCACACCAGTCGACTAACACCCAGGTACCTATTTGCTTCTAGGTGAACAGGACAACAGGTGTAAGGAAACTCGTGGAAATGTTTCCACCCGCCGGGAATCGAACCCGGGCCCTCCGTGTGTGAAGCGAGAGCTTTAGTCACCAGGCCACCGGGCCACCTAAGAACCCACTTATCACTGAAACCCGGGGATCGATTCCTTAAGACACCTGCTGTCAATGTTCACCCATCAGTAAAATGAGTACCTGGGTGTTAGTGGACTAATTTGCGAGAAATGTCCTGCATAACAAGCGGCTTTCTATATAGTAGTAAGTCATTGATTGTATATATATATATATATATATATATATATATATATATATATATATATATATATATATATATATATATATATATATATATATATATATATATATATATATATATATATATATATACATATATATATATGTATATATTGTATATATATAAATAATATATATATATATTATTTTTTTTATTATCACACTGGCCTATTCCCACCAAGGCAGGGTGGCCCGAAAAAGAAAAACTTTCACCATCATTCACTCCATCACTGTCTTGCCAGAAGGGTGCTTTACACTACAGTTTTTAAATTGCAACATTAACACCCCTCCTTCAGAGTGCAGGCACTGTACTTCCCATCTCCAGGACTCAAGTCCGGCCTGCCGGTTTCTCTGAACCCCTTCATAAATGTTGCTTTGCTCACACTCCAACAGCACGTCAAGTATTAAAAACCATTTGTCTCCATTCACTCCTATCAAACACGCTCACGCATGCCTGCTGGAAGTCAAAACCCCTCGCACACAAAACCTCCTTTACCCCCTCCCTCCAACCTTTCCTAGACCGACTCCTACCCCGCCTTCCTTCCACTACAGACTGATACACTCTTGAAGTCACTCTGTTTCGCTCCATTCTCTCTACATGTCCGAACCACCTCAACAACCCTTCCTCAGCCCTCTGGACAACAGTTTTGGTAATCCCGCACCTCCTCCTAACTTCCAAACTACGAATTCTCTGCATTATATTCACACCACACATTGCCCTCAGACATGACATCTCCACTGCCTCCAGCCTTCTCCTCGCTGCAACATTCATCACCCATGCTTCACACCCATATAAGAGCGTTGGTAAAACTATACTCTCATACATTCCCCTCTTTGCCTCCAAGGACAAAGTTCTTTGTCTCCACAGACTCCTAAGTGCACCACTCACCCTTTTCCCCTCATCAATTCTATGATTCACCTCATCTTTAATAGACCCATCCGCTGACACGTCCACTCCCAAATATTTGAATACATTCACCTCCTCCATACTCTCTCCCTCCAATCTGATATCCAATCTTTCATCACCTAATCTTTTTGTTATCCTCATAACCTTACTCTTTCCTGTATTCACTTTTAATTTTCTTCTTTTGCACACCTACCAAATTCATCCACAAACCTCTGCAACTTCTCTTCAGAATCTCCAAGAGCACAGTGTCATCAGCAAAGAGCAACTGTGCCCAACTCCCACTTTATGTGTGATTCTTTATCTTTTAACTCCACGCCTCTTGCCAAGACCCTCGCATTTACTTCTCTTACAACCCCATCTATAAATATATTAAACAACCACGGTGACATCACACATCCTTGTCTAAGGCCTACTTTTACTGGGAAATAATTTCCCTCTTTCCTACATACTCTAACTTGAGCCTCACTATCCTCGTAAAAACTCTTCACTGCTTTCAGTAACCTACCTCCTACACCATACACCTGCAACATCTGCCACATTGCCCCCTATCCACCCTGTTTATACGCCTTTTCTAAATCCATAAATGCCACAAAGACCTCTTTAGCCTTATCTAAATGCTGTTCACTTATATGTTTCACTGTAAACACCTGGTCCACACCCCCCTACCTTTCCTAAAGCCTCCTTGTTCATCTGCTATCCTATTCTCCGTCTTACTCTTAATTCTTTTAATAATTACTCTACCATACACTTTACCAGGTATACTCAACAGACTTATCCCCTATAATTTTTGCACTCTCTTTTGTCCCCTTTGCCTTTATACAAAGGAACTATGCATGCTCTCTGCCAATCCTAGGTACCTTACCCTCTTCCATACATTTATTAAATAATTGCACCAACCACTCCAAAACTATATCCCCACCTGCTTTTAACATTTCTATCTTTATCCCATCAATCCCGGCTGCCTTTACCCCCTTTCATTTTACCTACTGCCTCACGAACTTCCCCCACACTCACAACTGGCTCTTCCTCACTCCTACAAGATGTTATTCCTCCTTGCCCTACACACGAAATCACAGCTTCCCTATCTTCATCAACATTTAACAATTCCTCAAAATATTCCCTCCATCTTCCCAATACCTCTAACTCTCCATTTAATAACTGTCCTCTTCTATTTTTAACTGACAAATCCATTTGTTCTCTAGGCTTCCTTAACTTGTTAATCTCACTCCAAAACTATTTCTTATTTTCAACAAAATTTGTTGATAACATCTCACCCACTCTCTCATTTGCTCTCTTTTTACATTGCTTCACCACTCTCTTAACCTCTCTCTTTTTCTCCATATACTCTTCCCTCCTTGCATCACTTCTACTTTGTAAAAACTTCTCATATGCTAACTTTTTCTCCCTTACTACCCTCTTTACATCATCATTCCACCAATCGCTCCTCTTCCCTCCCGCACCCACTTTCCTGTAACCACAAACTTCTGCTGAACACTCTAACACTACATTTTTAAACCTATCCCATACCTCTTCGACCCCATTGCCTATGCTCTCATTAGCCCATCTATCCTCCAATAGCTGTTTATATCTTACCCTAACTGCCTCCTCTTTTAGTTTATAAACCTTCACCTCTCTCTTCCCTGATGCTTCTATTCTCCTTGTATCCCATCTACCTTGTACTCTCAGTGTAGCTACAACTAGAAAGTGATCTGATATATCTGTGGCCCCTCTATAAACATGTACATCCTGAAGTCTACTCAACAGTCTTTTATCTACCAATACATAATCCAACAAACTACTGTCATTTCGCCATACATCATATCTTGTATACTTATTTATCCTCTTTTTCCTAAAATATGTATTACCTATAACTAAACCCCTTTCTATACAAAGTTCAATCAAAGGGCTCCCATTATCATTTACACCTGGCACCACAAACTTACCTACCACACCCTCTCTAAAAGTTTCTCCTACTTTAGCATTCAGGTCCCCTACCTATATATATAGAGAGAGGTACCACCTCTAGAAATGTTTTAGGGATCCTCATTCTCAGAGAAAAGAATAAACTTGCTTCAGGGAAAACTCAAGGTTCTTCCTGAAGCTGTTTGAAAATTTTCTCCTACCACCCCCTATATTTTATATATATTTTATTTAAAGACAAAATACATTGACAAAACATTCACAAAAATACGATATAAAGTAAAACAACAAAGGTAACTCAGAGCTACATCTCGAATACTTCGTCCAGCTCCCCGGCGGTGGGCCGCGTACCCAGAATGCTGCAGGCATTTCCTCTCTGGATCGCAACACTGAGTCTCTGAAAGAGGAAGCTGGTCGCCCTGTGGTCCTTGGTTTCTATGATGAGCTTTTCGCCCAGCTCTATTAGGAACTTTAGAGCACACTTGCCCCATGTTCCAAGGGTCTCCGACCCTATTGGGATGAAGTTATAGCAAGGGGAAAGGTCTTCATATTTGCAGATCTTCTGGGTCTCCCTGTGGCTGGTAGCTCCACCCTCTTCCACTACGGAGTATAGCAAGTAGGTGTCTGCCAATGTGGCGGCACATGTGTAGTCCCAGGCAATCTGCTTTCCATCCTTCCAAGGTAGCATAGTGGCTCCATCAGGACGCTTTTGACTTCCGTCAGACCTCTGCACTTGGAGCTCCCGTTGAGCTGGGCAACGGGCTGTAGCGAGGCTTCTCTTTATGATGTCATTGACCTCCTCATGCCTGGCATACTTCCCTTCTGCTGAGTGACACACGAGACCATGAATATATATATATATATATATATATATATATATATTATATATATATATATATATATATTATATATATATATATATATAATATATATATATGTGTGTGTGTGTGTGTGTGTGTGTGTGTGTGTGTGTGTGTGTGTGTGTGTGTGTGTGTGTGTGTGTGTGTGTGTGTGTGTGAGAGTGTGTGTGAGTGTGTACTCACCTGTTTGTACTCACCTATTTGTGGTTGCAGGGGTCGAGTTATAGCTCCTGGCCCCGCCTCTTCGCTGATTGCTACTAGGTCCCTCTCTCTCCCTGCCCCATGAGCTTTATCATACCTCGCCTTAAAACTATGTATGGTTCCCGCCTCCACTACGTCACTTTCTAGGCTATTCCACGGCCTGACAACTCTATGACTGAAGAAATACTTCCTAAAATCCCTTTGATTCATCTGAGTCTTCAACTTCCAATTGTGACCCCTTGTTTCTGTGTCCCTTCTCTGGAACATCCCGTCTTTGTCCACCTTGTCTATTCCGTGCAGTATTTTATATGTCGTTATCATGTCTCCCCTGACCCTCCTGTCCTCCAGTGTCGTCAGGCTGATTTCCCTCAACCTTTCTTCGTAGAACAATCCCCGTAGCTCTGGGACTAGTCTTATTGCAAACCTTTGCACTTTCTCTAATTTCTTGACGTGCTTGACTAGGTGTGGATTCCAAACTGGTGCTGCATACTCCAGTATGGGCCTGACGTAAATGGTATACAGAGTCTTGAACGAATCCTTACTGAGGTATCGGAACGCTATCCGCAGGTTTGCCAGGCGCCCGTATGCTGCAGCAGTTATCTGATTGATGTGCGCCTCAGGAGATATGCTCGGTGTTATACTCGCCCCCAGATCTTTTTCCTTGAGTGAGGTTTGCAGTCTTTGGCCATCTAAACTATATTGTGTCTGCGGTCTTCTTTGCCCTTCCCCAATCTTCATGACTTTGCATTTGGCAGGGTTAAACTCAAGGAGCCAGTTGCTGGACCAGGCTTGTAGCCTGTCCAGGTCTCTTTGCAGTCCTGCCTGATCCTCATCCGATTTGATTCTTCTCATTAACTTCACATCATCTGCAAACAAGGACACTTCTGAGTCTATCCCTTCCGTTAAGTCGTTCACATATACCAAGAACAGCACAGGTCCTAGGACTGGCCCCTGTGCAACCCCGCTTGTCACAGGCGCCCACTCTGACACCTCGTCACGTACCATGACTCGTTGTTGCCTCCCTGTCAGGTATTCTCTGATACATTGCAGTGCCTTTCCTGTTATGTGTGCCTGATCCTCTAGCTTTTGCAGTAACCTCTTGTGAGGAACTGTGTCGAAGGCTTTCTTGAAGTCCAAAAAAATGCAGTCGATCCACCCCTCTCTCTCTTGTCTTACTTCTGTCACCTTGTCATAAAACTCCAGTAGGTTTGTGACACAGGATTTTCCTTCCCTGAAACCGTGCTGGTTGTCAATTATACACTTGTTTCTTTCCAGGTGCTCCACCACTCTCCTCCTGATGATCTTCTCCATGACCTTGCATACTATACACGTTAGTGATACAGGTCTGTAGTTTAGTGCCTCATGTCTGTCTCCCTTTTTAAAAATTGGGACTACATTTGCCATTTTCCCATACCTCAGGGAGTTGCCCAGTTTCAAATGATGTGTTGAAGATCTTTGTTAATGGCACACACAGTATCTCTGCTCCCTCTTTAAGGATCCACGGAGAGATGTTGTCTGGTCCCACCGCCTTTGAGGTGTCAAGTTCGCATAGCAGCTTCTTCACCTCCTCCTTGGTTATATGTACTTCATCCAGCACTTGCTGGTGTACCCCCCTGTTCTGATTACCTGGAGCCTACTGGTTTCCACTGTAAATACTTCTTTAAATCTCGTGTTGAGCTCCTGACATACCTCTCGGTCGTTTCTTGTGAACTCCCCATCACCCTTCATCAGTCTGATTACCTTGTCCTTGATTGTTGTTTTCCTCCTGATGTGGCTGTACAACAGCTTCGGGTCAGTCTTGACTTTCGATGCTATGTCATTTTCATATTGTCGCTGAGGGCCCCCCTTCTTATCTGTGCATATTCGTTTTTTGGCTCTTCGGCTAATCTCTTTATTTTCCTGAGTTCTCTGTCTTCTGTACCTTTTCCATTCTCTAGTACACCTAGTTTTTGCCTCCCTACAGCTTTGGGTGAACCAAGGACTCGTTCTGTTCTTCCCATTATTTCTGTTTCCCTTGGGGAAAAAACCTCTCCTCTGCCTCCTTGCATTTTGTTGCCACATAGTCCCATCATTTCTTGTACTGGTTTTCCTGTCAGTTCCCTCTCCCACTGAATGTCTTGAAGGAAGTTCCTCATGCCTAGTAGTTTCCCCTTTTGTAGTTTGTTTTTTCCCAACCTATTCCTGCTACTCTCTCCACTTGGAGTTCAACTATGTAGTCGAAGCACAGAACCACATGATCACTAGCTCCCAGGGGCCTTTCATACATGATATCCTCGATGTCCGAACTACTCAAGGTGAATACAAGGTCCAGTCTTGCTGGTTCATCCTCTCCTCTCTCTCTGGTAGTGTCTCTAACATGTTGATGCATGAGGTTTTCCAGTACCACATCCATCATCTTGGCTCTCCATGTTTTGGGACCCCCATGGGGCTCCAGGTTTTCCCAGTCAATCTCCTTGTGATTGAAATCACCCATAACTAGTAACTTTGCTCCTCCCATGTGTGCTGTCCTGGCTACCTCGGCTAGTGTGTCGACCATTGCTCTGTTGCTCTTATCGTATTCTTCTCTTGGCCTCCTGCAGTTCTGTGGTGGGTTGTACATTACTGCAATTATCACCTTATGTCCCTCAGACTGAATTGTTCCTACTAAGTAGTCCCTTTCGCTCGTGCCATCCATTCCTTCCATTTTCTCAAAACCCCACTGGTTTTTAATGAGCAGTGCAACTCCTCCTTCCCCTCTCCTCCCTCTGTCTTTCCTGAGGATTCGGTATCCGGATGGAAAGATTGAATCTGTTATTATTCTGGTGAGTTTTGTTTCTGTGAGTGCTATTATGTCTGGAGATGTCTCCTTGATTCTTTCATGCCACTCCTCATACTTATTTGTCATTCCATCTGCATTTGTATACCACACCTTCAACTTCTTTTCTAAGACTGTGGTCTTGGAGGTATATTGGGGTTGGGGAAGTGGAAGACCTGATAAGGAACTACGGGTGGTTGCTGTGCGGGTGGAGTTTGTAATGCAGTGGGTGGGGCCATTGGATGTGGCATGGGTGTTTTGGTTTAGAGTGTTTGGTTGCACTGGGGTTGACCTGGTTGGGAGGCTTCTATAGGAAGTTGTGAGGGAGGCTGTATTTGATCTTCTTCCTGGGTCTGGGATCTCCTGTCTGCCTTCTCCATCCCCTCTCTTTCCTCCTTTCGCCTTTGTACCATCTCTCTCTTCTGCCTTTCTTCTTGTGTTCTGTCGCGGTCAAGATACACCTTCCTGTATGCCGGCATGTCCCTTAATCATGCTTTCTCCTGCAGGATCCTGTTCTGAGTCGATTCTGCCTTTAAAGTCACTTTCACTGGCCGGGTTCTTTTTTCTTTTTACAAACCCCCCTATTTTTCGATAATTTTCCAGCTGGGTCATGTTGTCTTCTCCTATTGCTTTTATGATGCTTTCAATTGTTTTTTTTTTCCTTGTTTTTTTGCTTCATATGTTCCCCCTTCAACTTCCTGGAGCCCATACGCAAAGACTGACCACACCCTTTCATTCTCCCACTGCATATCCTTGTGTATCCCCTCATTCAATTTGATTTCCTCCATTGTAGCTTTCCTTTCTTCAGTTTCACTAGCTAATGTACTTGGGCTCAGTGGCCTGTCATTTTCCCTTCTCGGCTTACCCTGGGCTCTGCTGTGGTCTGTTAGGGCCTCCACATATAGCTTAGCTCTTTCATTTACTACAGTCTCCTCTGACAGAGCTTCTACATGCAGTTTTGCTCCTTCTTTCCCTACAGTCCCCATATTTGTGACTGAGGTTGCAGTCTCTGATTTCAATCCCAAAATGTTCTTTAGTTCTTTAGGCTGCTTCAGATTTTTCAGTTCCTCTTCTAAACTCTGTATCCTAGCCTCTGCTGCTTTGACTTGCATCTCCCACATCCTGCTTTCCATATCTATCCTCTCCTCCATTCTCATGCTAAGTTCTTCTAGTTTCTTTTCCCATTCATGTTCCCTTTTTATGAGCTCTGCTGCCCAATCTTCCTTTGCAGCTTCCTCCTCCTGTCCCTTGGTTTTTCTTCCTGCTCTCTGGCAACCCATTTTGTTTTATCCTGATTGCCTCAGAGTGGGAAACCTATGTAATTCTGTGTGTTAGGTTAGTAGTGTGTATGTTAGTGTGGGGGGGGGGAAGGTAGAGGAGGAACTGTAGCTATGTGGGGGAGGAGTGGGGAGGGGGATTTAGGGGGGAATATGGGGAGTGGGAAGGAGGGAGAAGCAAGTGGGTGAGTGGGAGAGGGAGAGGGGGAAGGAGGGAGAGGTGGGGAGGGGGAGGGTGAAAGAGGGAGGGGTGGGATCAGGGAAAGGAGTGAGATGTCGTGGGGAGGGGGGGGAGTGTATGTGTGAGTCTGGATATGTGTGTGTGTGTGTGTGTACTCACCTGTTTGTACTCACCTATTTGTGGTTGCAGGGGTCGATTCATAGCTCCTGGCCCCGCCTCTTCGCTGACTGCTACTAGGTCCTCTCTCTCCCTGCCCCATGAGCTTTATCATACCTCGCCTTAAAACTGTGTATGGTTCCCGCCTCCACTACATCACTTTCTAGGCTCTTCCACCGCCTGACTACTCTATGACTGAAGAAATATTTCCTAACATCCCTTTGATTCTGAGTCTTCAGCTTCCAATTGTGACCTCTTGTGTCTCTGTCCCTTCTCTGGAACATCCCATCTTTGTCCACCTTGTCTATTCCGTGCAGTATTTTATATGTCGTTATCATGTCTCCCCTGACCCTCCTGTCCTCCAGTGTCGTCAGGCTGATTTCCCTCAACCTTTCTTCGTAGGACAATCCCCGTAGCTCTGGGACTAGCCTTGTTGCAAACCTTTGCACTTTCTCTAATTTCTTGACGTGCTTGACTAGGTGTGGATTCCAAACTGGTGCTGCATACTCCAGTATGGGCCTGACGTAAATGGTATACAGAGTCTTGAACGAATCCTTACTGAGGTATCGGAACGCTATCCGCAGGTTTGCCAGGCACCCGTATGCTGCAGCAGTTGTCTGATTGATGTGCATCTCAGGAGATATGCTCGGTGTGTGTGTGTGTGTGTGTGTGTGTGTGTGTGTGTGTGTATATGTGTGTGTGTGTGTTTGTGTGTGTGTTGTGTGTGTGTGTGTGTGTGTGTGTGTGTGTGTGTGTGTGTGTGTGTGTGTGTGTGTGTGTGTGTGTGTGTGTGTGTGTGTGTAATAATGTGTTGGTTTATTATGTGTCTGAAAAGTAGGTGCTTGTGCGTTGGAGTGTAATGTGGAGTCTCAGTGGTTGCTTGTGACCACAACCTCTTGTGACCTGACCCCCACCCTCCTGGGACTTGACCCGCACCTACTAACAATGTTGCCCTTAAATGGTTGTCCTGCCACCTAGCTTATAGTAAGTTACTCGCCTTCTTCAATGGATTACCAACTGCTGTTCCTTATTGAATACTTGAGTGCCTATTCTTTATCGTGCTATGAGAGACCATTAACAATCAGCTTGGCGGTTAATTGGAACCTGGAACCCCCACACCCACACAACTACTCATAGGTGAGTACAGTACTTGCAATGCAGCTGTAGCAGCCTGTAGATTGTCCAGCTCGATGTGACGTCCTGGCGTAGATCCACCTCAATTTCTTCTCTTTAATAATGTACCCTATTCACTGTATTTCTCTCACTGGTCACACGATTGTTTCACTTTATTATCTTTCTTGGGTGACATGTGACAACGTCACCTTACCACCCACACTAGCCTGCCCGCTCTGACTCCGCCACCACGTTTTACTTTCTAGATCACTTACAAAATTGTGGCTCTCCCCACACTTATGTGGCTCAGGCAGATTGTAAATCGCTTCTAGGATTGTTCACTACCCTGACGCACTTTGCAACCCTTACAGAACACTTGGGTAGCCCTCAAAAACACTTATATTCGCGGAGCACGGAAGCGTGACTCGCGCGCTCGCTGTCCCTACTGTGTGTGTACTCACCTAGTTGTACTCACCTAGTTGAGGTTGAAGGGGTCGAGTCCAAGCTCCTGGCCCCGCCTCTTCACTGGTCGCTACTAGGTCACTCTCCCTGAACCATGAGCTTTATCGTACCTCTGCTTAAAGCTATGTATGGATCCTGCCTCCACTACATCGCTTCCCAAACTATTCCACTGTGTGTGTGTGTGTGTGTGTGTGTGTGTGTGTGTGTGTGTGTGTGTGTGTGTGTGTGTGTGTGTATGTGTGTGACTTGGTGTTTGCAGTATACCCAAATACCACTGTAAAGGATTAAAGTATTCTTGACTGGACGTGAACAGGTTACGTGCAATCTTAATGACTATCGTATAGTCGATAGGCTTTAACTCCCATTAACCAACCAATATAAACCAATACAAATGGTTACATTAGATCCAGGTTATATTACAAATATTTAAACACTACAAGTAATCACAGTCTTCCCTCACTAAAACTTCAGTCAGCAGGTATCCTGTGACTGTTCTTAAATAGTTTTATATAAGACTGTTCTTGAAGTTGTTAGATCTTCGTCGTTGTGTTGCAGGTGTTTGAGGTCTGCCCACTTATTGTAAGTAATGTAAGTGTTCACTTCTGCTGAATGACCCACAATGGTTCACCTAGCCAAAATTCAAACCAGTCATGCTGACCACTGCACCTTGAGGTCTGCAATAATGAGAAATGGAAGCATTAGGTTAGCACCACCGCCTACTAAGACCCAATGGAAGACCTTCCTGGAGAAGGAAGCTCTCCCTGGGGAAGGAAGACCTCCCTGGAGAAGGAAGACCTCCCCACACTGACGAAGGCTGAGGTTCCTGCTGCCTCCATGACGTCTCCTGTGGGCTCTTGGGTCTCCCAGTAAGATTATTCCTTAATTACAAGTCTTGAAGGTGAATGAGCCTTCAGCTGGCCAAGCCAAACGCTCACACTGTGTCAGTCACCAGACTCACATCAAACGTCAGTCATCAGATTCACATCAAACGTCAGTCACTAGACTCGCATTAAACGTCAGTCACCAAACTCGCATTAAACGTCAGTCACCAGACTCACATCAAATGTCAGTCATAAGATTCACATCAAACGTCAGTCACCAGACTCGCATCAAACGTCAGTCACCAGATTCACATCAAACGTCAGCCGCCAAACTCACATCAAACGTCAGCCGCCAAACTCACATCAAACGTCAGTCACCAGATTCACATCAAACGTCAGCCGCCAAACTCACATCAAACGTCAGCCGCCAAACTCACATCAAACGTCAGACACCAGACTCACATCAAACGTCAGACACCAGACTCACATCAAACGTCAGTCACCAGACTCTCTCTTTGAGAGTTAGAGAAGTAAGAAATGTGAGAGCTGATATTGAGTCATATTAGTGGTATCCTGCAGGCTGCTGTTACAGGCTGCTGGGGTACTGTCGGTGAAGGCTGATGGGAATACTGTTGGTGCAGGCTGCTGGGAGTACTGTTGGAGCAGGCTGCCGGGAGTACTGATGGAGCAGGCTGCTAGGGTACTGTTGGTGCAGGCTGCTGGGAGTACTGTTGGAGCAGGCTGCCGGGAGTACTGATGGAGCAGGCTGCTAGGGTACTGTTGGTGCAGGCTGCTGGGAGTACTGTTGGTGCAGGCTGTTGGGGTACTGTTGGTGAAGGCTGCTGGGAGTACTGTTGGTGCAAGCTACTGGGAGTACTGTTGGTGCAGGCTGTTGGGGTACTGTTGGTGCAGGCTGCTGGGAGTACTGTTGGTGAAGACTGCCGGTAGTACTGTTGGTGCATGCTGCTGGGGGGCTGTTGGTGCAGGCTGCTGGAAGTACTGTTGGTGCAGACTACCGGGAGTACTGTCGGTGCAGGCTGCTGGGTTACTGTTGGTGCAGGCTGCTGGGAATACTGTTGGTGAAGGCTGCTGGGATACTGTTGGTGCAGACTGCTGGGAGTACTGTTGGTGCAGGCTGCTGGGGTACTGTTGGTGCAGGCTGCTGGGAGTACTGTTGGTGAAGGCTGCTGGGGTACTGTTGGTGCAGGCTGCTGGGAGTACTGTTGGTGCAGGCTGCTGGGGTACTGTTAGTACAGACTGCTGGAAGTACTGTTGGTGCAGGCTGCTGGGGTGCTGTTGGTGCAGGCTGCTTGGAGTACTGTTGGTGTAGGTTGTTGGGGTACTGTTGGTGCAAGCTGCTGGGAGTACTGTTGGTGCAGACTGCCGGTAGTACTGTTGGTGCAGGCTGCTGGGGTACTGTTGCTGCAGGCTGCTGGGAGTACCGTTGGTGCAGGCTACCGGGAGTTCTGTTGGTGCAGGCTGCTGAGGTACTGTTGGTGCAGTCTGCTGGGAATACTGTTGGTGCAGGCTGCTGGGGTACTGTTGGTGCATTCTGCTGGGAGTACTGTTGGTGCAGGTTGCTGGGGTACTGTTGGTGCAGGCTGCTAGGAGTACTGTTGGTGCAGACTGCCTGTAGTACTGTTGGTGCAGGCTGCTGAGGTACTGTTGGTGCAGGATGCTGGGAGTACTGTTGGTGCAGGCTACCGGGAGTACTGTTGGTGCAGGCCGCTGGGGTACTGTTGGTGCAGGCTGCTGGGAATACTGTTGGTGCAGGCTGCTGGGATACTGTTGGTGCAGACTGCTGGGAGTATGTTGGTGCAGGCTGCTGGGGTACTGTTGTGCAGGCTGCTGGAGTACTGTTGGTGCAGGCCGCTGGGGTACTGTTGGTGCAGGCTGCTGGGAATACTGTTGGTGCAGGCTGCTGGGGTACTGCTGGTGAAGGCTGCTGGGGGTACTGTTGTTACAGACTGCCGGGAGTACTGTTGGTGCAGGCTGCTGGGAGTACTGTTGGTGCAGACGTGGTATGGGGTGAGCTGCGGTACGTTGTGCAGGCTGCTGGGAGTACTGTTGGTACAGGCTACTGGGAGTACTGTTGGTGCAGGCTGCTGGGAGTACTGTTGGTGCAGACTGCTGGGAGTACTGTTGGTGCAGGCTGCTGGGAGTACTGTTGGTGCAGGCTCGCTGGGTACTGTTGGTGCAGGCTGCTGGGAATACTGTTGGTGCAGGCTGCTGGGGTACTGCTGGTGAAGGCTGCTGGGAGTACTGTTGGTACAGACTGCCGGGAGTACTGTTGGTGCAGGCTGCTGGGAGTACTGTTGGTGCAGACTGCTGGGAGTACTGTTGGTGCAGGCTGCTGGGAGTACTCTTGGTGCAGGCTGCCGGGAGTACTGTTGGTGCAGGCTCCTGGGTTACTGTGGTGCAGCTGCTGGGAGTACTTTTGGGTGCAGGCTGCTGGGAGTACTCTGGTGCAGGCTACCGGAGTACTGTGTGCAGGCTGCTGGGTACTGTTGGTGCAGGCTGCTGGGAATACTGTTGGTGAGCTGTGGGTACTGTTGGTGCAGGCTGCTGGGAGTACTGTTGGTGCAGGCTCTGGGAGTACGGGTTGGTGCAGGACTGCGGGAGTACTGTTGGTGCAGGCTGCTGGGAGTACTGTTGGTGCAGGCTGCGGGAGTACTGTTGTGCAGGCTCTGGAGACTGTGGTAGGCTGCTGTACTGTTGGTGCAGGCTGCTGGAATACTGTTTGGAGGCTGATGGTACTGTTGGTGAGATGCTGGGAGTACTGTTGGTACGCTCGGACTAGTTGTGCAGATGCTGGGAGTACTGTTGGTGAGTGTGGGTACTGTGGTCAGGCTGTGGAGAGAGTGGACGCTCTGGAGACGTGGTGGAAGAGTGACTATGTGAGTGCAGCTGCATGGAGGATGTTGTGCAGAGCTGTGGAGACGTTATGACCGAGAGTGTGAGTGTGGACGGAGGTGCGGGATCTGATGGTGAGGCTAGTGATAGATTGTGAGATGCTTGGGAGATGTTGGTGGAGGAGTGGATGGTGGAGCTGATGGAGAGAGTGAGGTAGGAGATGTGGAGGAGGTGCTGGAGGACGTGATGGAGGTGTGATGGGGAGTGATGGAGGAGTGATGGGAGGCTTGGGAGGAGTGATGAGGAGTGATGGAGGATGTGATGAGGAGTGATGGATGGACAGTGATGGAGTAGTGATGGAGGAGTGATGGAGAGGAGTGATGGAGGAGTGATGGAAGATGTGGATAGGAGGAGAGTGATGGAGGAGTGATGAGGATGTGGAAGTGTGAGGATGATGGTAAGAGTGATGTGGAGTGATGGAGGAGTGATTGAGGAGTGATGGAGAGTGATGGAGGAGTGATGGAGGAGTGATGGAGAGTTGAGTGAGGAGTGATGGAGTGATGAGATTGATGGAGGAGTGATGGAGGAGTTGATGGAAGAGTGATGGAGGAGTGATGGAGGAGATGGAGGATGATGGAGGAGTGATGGAGGAGTGATGGAGGAGTGAGAGTGATGGAGGAGTGATGGAGGAGTGATGGAGGAGTGATGGAGGAGTGATGGAGGAGTGATGGAGGAGTGATGGAGGAGTGATGGAGGAGTGATGGAGGAGTGATGGAGGAGTGATGGAGGAGTGATGGAGGAGTGATGGAAGGTAGATGATGGGAGGGAGTGATGGAGGAGTGATGGAGGAGTGATGGAGGAGTGATGAGAGTGAGGAGGAGTGTGGATGAGATGGAGGTGATGAATGTGGAGGAGTGATGGAGGAGTGATGGAGGAGTGATGGAGGAGTGATGTGAGGAGTGATGGAGGAGTGATGGAGGAGTGATGGAATGATGAGGAGTGATGGAGAGTGATGGAGGAGAGTGAGGTGTGAGGAGAAGTGATGGAGGAGTGATGGAGGAGTGATGGAGGAGTGATGGAGGAGTGATGGAGGAGTGATGAGAGTGATGAGAGTGATGGAGAGTGATGGAGGAGTGATGGAGGAGTGATGGAAGTGATGGAGGAGTGATGTGAGGAGTGATGGAGTGAGAGAGTGATGGAGGAGTGATGGAGGAGTGATGGAGGAGTGATGGAGGAGTGATGGAGGAGTGATGGAGGAGTGATGGAGGAGTGATGGAGGAGTGATGGAGGAGTGATGGAGGAGTGATGGAGGAGTGATGAGAGTGATGAGGAGTGATGGAGGAGTGATGGAGTAGTGATGGAGGAGTGATGGAGGAGTGATGGAGGAGTGATGGAGGAGTGATGGAGGAGTGATGGAGTGATGTGATGGAAGAGTGATGGAGGGAGTGATGGAGTGATGAGGAGTGATGGAGAGTGATGGAGTGATGGAGGGTGATGGAGTGAGGTGATGGAGGAGTGATGGAGGAGTGATGGAGGAGTGATGGAGTAGTGATGGAGGAGTGATGGAGGAGTGATGGAGGAGTGATGGAGGAGTGATGGAGGAGTGATGGAGGAGTGATGGAGGAGTGATGGAGGAGTGATGGAGGAGGAGTGAGTGGATGGAGGTGATGGAGGAGTGATGGAGAGGATGAGGAGTGATGGAAGAGGAGTGATGGAGGAGTGATGAGGAGTGATGGAGGAGTGATGGAGGAGTGATGGAGGAGTGATGGAGGAGTGATGGAGGAGTGATGGAGGAGTGATGGAGGAGTGATGGAGGAGTGATGGAGGTGATGGAGGAGTGATGGAGGAGTGATGGGAGTGATGGAAGTGATGGAGGAGTGATGGAGGAGTGATGGAGGAGTGATGGAGGAGTGATGGAAGGAGTGATGGAGGTGAGTGATGGAGGAGTGATGGAGGAGTGATGGGGAGTGATGGAGAGTGATGGAGGAGTGATGGAGGAGTGATGGAGGAGTGATGGAGGAGTGTGGAGTGAGAGGAGTGATGGAGGAGTGATGGAGGAGTGATGGAGGAGTGATGGAGGAGTGATGGAGGAGTGATGGAGGAGTGATGGAGGAGTGATGGAGAGTGGAGGAGGATGGGATGGAGGAAGATGATGGGATGAGAGAGTGATGGAGGAGTGAGGGGAGGAGGAGGTGATGGAGGAGTGGATGGAGGAGTGATGGAGGAGTGATGGAGGTATGGAGTGATGGGGAGTGATGGTGGATGTGATGGGAGGATGATGGAAGAGTGATGGAGGAGTGATGGAGGAGTGATGGAGGAGTGATGGAAGAGTGATGGAGGAGTGATGGAGGAGTGATGGAGGAGTGATGGAGGAGTGATGGAGGAGTGATGGAGGAGTGATGGAGGAGTGATGGAAGAGTGATGGAGGAGTGATGGAGGAGTGATGGAGGAGTGATGGAGGAGTGATGGAGGAGTGATGGAGGAGTGAGTGAGGAATGAGGGAGGAGTGAGGGAGGAAGGAAAGTGAGCCTAAAATTCCGACTAGACCACAGAGAGGTCTACGAGCAACAACACTCACGGTAGACCACAGAGAGGTCTACGAGCAACAGACCACAGAGAGGTCTACGAGCAACAGACCACAGAGAGGTCTACGAGCAACAGACCACAGAGAGGTCTGCAAAGAACTGAGAGTAGAGAACATGGTGGAGAGAACACACCAACTCCCACAGGAAGACAAAACACACAGCACCAGGAGGTATTGAAGAAGACACTAGAGCAACTATAATGACAGCCGTGACACCTGACAACGCATCTCCATGACGGAGTAGAGGCACTGTGTGAACCCTTAGCGAGGATCTTAAATAAGTTGTTAGAGACATTACAACTTGCTGGATAGCTGGAGGCTCACTCGAGTCAGCACTAACTTTAAGAAAGGAAAAGACAGGAGACACTGAAAGTCTGACTTGCATCAGAAGCGTATATATAAAATAGATGGTAAATATAAGTTAAAATTTAGAATGACTGAACAAAGAACACAAATTTAAATACTGACATATAACTGAACAAAAAGCATTGTCTTATATTTGAAGAACAAAAGTCTGAACTTAGAAAGTCAGATTCATTACAACACCACAAACCTCAAACACTAAACATTACAACACCACAAACTTCAAACACTAAACATTACAACACCACAAACTTCAAACACTAAACATTACAACACCACAAACCTCAAACACTAAACATTACAACACCACAAACTTCAAACACTAAACATTACAACACCACAAACTTCAAACACTAAACATTACAACACCACAAACTTCAAACACTAAACATTACAACACCACAAACTTCAAACACTAAACATTACAACACCACAAACTTCAAACACTAAACATTACAACACCACAAACTTCAAACACTAAACATTACAACACCACAAACTTCAAACACTAAACATTACAACACCACAAACTTCAAACACTAAACATTACAACACCACAAACTTCAAACACTAAACTTTACAACACCACAAACTTCAAACACTAAACTTTACAACACCACAAACTTCAAACACTAAACATTACAACACCACAAACTTCAAACACTAAACATTACAACACCACAAACTTCAAACACTAAACATTACAACACCACAAACTTCACACACTAAACATTACAACCCCACAAACTTCAAACACTAAACATTACAACACCAAAAACTTCAAACACTAAACTTTACAACACCACAAACTTCAAACACTAAACTTTACAACACCACAAACTTCAAACACTAAACAAATAAAACGCAGATTTTACAAACAACACAAAACTCTGACAAATTTCCAGTAACAAAAAAAAAAAAATGCGAGAGAGGAGGTGAGACACACATGATAATGTTGTGAGAGACGAGGTGAGACACGCATGATAATGTTGTGAGAGACTAGGTGAGACACACATGATAATGTTGTGAGAGACGAGGTGAGACACACATGATAATGTTGTGAGAGACGAGGTGAGACACGCATGATAATGTTGTGAGAGACGAGGTGAGACACGCATGATAATGTTGTGAGAGACGAGGTGAGACACGCATGATAATGTTGTGAGAGACGAGGTGAGACACCATGATAATGTTGTGAGAGACGAGGTGAGACACGCATGATAATGTTGTGAGAGACGAGGTGAGACACACATGATAATGTTGTGAGAGACGAGGTGAGACACACATGATAATGTTGTGAGAGACGAGGTGAGACACGCATGATAATGTTGTGAGAGACGAGGGTGGACACGCATGATAATGTTCTGAGAGACGAGGTGAGACACACATGATAATGTTGTGAGAGACGAGGTGAGACACGCATGATAATGTTGTGAGAGACGAGGTGAGACACGCATGATAATGTTGTGAGAGACGAGGTGAGACACGCATGATAATGTTGTGAGAGACGAGGTGAGACACACATGATAATGTTGTTGAGAGACGAGGTGAGACACGCATGATAATGTTGTGAGAGACGAGGTGAGACACACATGATAATGTTGTGAGAGACGAGGTGAGACACGCATGATAATGTTGTGAGAGACGAGGTTGAGACACACATGATAATGTTCTGAGAGAGGAGGTGAGACACACATGATAATGTTGTGAGAGACGAGGTGAGACACGCATGATAATGTTCGAGAGACGAGGTGTGAGACACGCATGATAATGTTCTGAGAGAGGAGGTGAGAACACATGATAATGTTGTGAGAGACGAGGTGAGACACGCATTGATAATGTTGTGAGAGACGAGGTGAGACACACATGATAATGTTCTGAGAGACGAGGTGAGACACGCATGATAATGTTCTGAGAGAGGAGGTGAGACACACATGATAATGTTGTGAGAGACGAGGTGAGACACACATGATAATGTTGTGAGAGACGAGGTGAGACACGCATGATAATGTTGTGAGAGACGAGGTGAGACACGCATGATAATGTTGTGAGAGACGAGGTGAGACACACATGATAATGTTGTGAGAGACGAGGTGAGACACGCATGATAATGTTGTGAGAGACGAGGTGAGACACACATGATAATGTTGTGAGAGACGAGGTGAGACACGCATGATAATGTTGTGAGAGACGAGGTGAGACACACATGATAATGTTCTGAGAGAGGAGGTGAGACACACATGATAATGTTGTGAGAGACGAGGTGAGACACGCATGATAATGTTCTGAGAGACGAGGTGAGACACGCATGATAATGTTCTGAGAGAGGAGGTGAGACACACATGATAATGTTGTGAGAGACGAGGTGAGACACGCATGATAATGTTGTGAGAGACGAGGTGAGACACACATGATAATGTTCTGAGAGACGAGGTGAGACACGCATGATAATGTTCTGAGAGAGGAGGTGAGACACACATGATAATGTTGTGAGAGACGAGGTGAGACACGCATGATAATGTTGTGAGAGACGAGGTGAGACACACATGATAATGTTCTGAGAGACGAGGTGAGACACACATGATAATGTTGTGAGAGACGAGGTGAGACACACATGATAATGTTCTGAGAGACGAGGTGAGACACGCATGATAATGTTGTGAGAGACGAGGTGAGACACACACATGATAATGTTCTGAGAGACGAGGTGAGGACACGCATGATAATGTTCTGAGAGACGAGGTGAGACACAATGATAATGTCTGAGAGACGAGGTGAGACACAAATGATAATGTTGTGAGAGACGAGGTGAGGACAACGCATGATAATGTTCTGAGAGACGAGGTGAGACACACATGATAATGTTGTGAGAGACGAGGTGAGACACGCATGATAATGTTCTGAGAGACGAGGTGAGACACACATGATAATGTTGTGAGAGACGAGGTGAGACACACATGATAATGTTCTGAGAGACGAGGTGAGACACGCATGATAATGTTCTGAGAGACGAGGTGAGACACAAATGATAATGTTGTGAGAGACGAGGTGAGACATACATGATAATGTTCTGAGAGACGAGGTGAGACACGCATGATAATGTTCTGAGAGAGGAGGTGAGACACACATGATAATGTTCTGAGAGACGAGTGAGACCACGATGATAATGTTCTGAGAGACGAGGTGGACACACATGATAATGTTCTGAGAGACGAGGTGGACACGCATGATAATGTTCTGAGAGAGGAGGTGAGACCACACATGATAATGTTGTGAGAGACGAGGTGAGACACACATGATAATGTTGTGAGAGACGAGGTGAGACACACATGAAAAATGTTCTGAGAGACGAGGTGAGACACGCTTTGATAATGTTCTGAGAGAGGAGGTGAGACACACATGATAATGTTCTGAGAGACGAGGTGAGACACACATGATAATGTTCTGAGAGACGAGGTGAGACCACACATTGATAATGTTGTGAGAGACGAGGTGAGACCACATGATAATGTTCTGAGAGACGGGGTTTGAGACACACATGATAATGTTCTGTGAGACGAGGTGAGACCCGCATGATAATGTTCTGAGAGACGAGGTGAGACCCGCATGATAATGTTCTGAGAGACGAGGTGAGACACACATGATAATGTTCTGAGAGACGAGGTGAGACACGCATGATAATGTTGTGAGAGACGAGGTGAGACACACATGATAATGTTGTGAGAGACGAGGTGAGACACGCATGATAATGTTGTGAGAGACGAGGTGAGACACGCATGATAATGTTGTGAGAGACGAGGTGAGACCCGCATGATAATGTTCTGAGAGACGAGGTGAGACACACATGATAATGTTGTGAGAGACGAGGTGAGACCCACATGATAATGTTCTGAGAGACGAGGTGAGACCCACATGATAATGTTGTGAGAGACGAGGTGAGACCCGCATGATAATGTTCTGAGAGACGAGGTGAGACACACATGATAATGTTGTGAGAGACGAGGTGAAACACGGATGATAATTTTGTGAGAGACGAGGTGAGACACACATGATAATGTTGTGAGAGACGAGGTGAGGCACACATGATAATGTTGTGAGAGACGAGGTGAAACACGGATGAAAATGTTGTGAGAGACGAGGTGAGACACACATGATAATGTTGTGAGAGACGAGGTGAGACACACATGATAATGTTCTGACAGACGAGGTGGGGAAACACACGATAATGTTCTGAAGAGAGGTGAGACCCGCATGATAATGTTGTGAGAGACGAGGTGAGACACACATGATAATGTTGTGAGAGACGAGGTGAGACACGCATGATAATGTTCTGAGAGACGAGGTGAGATACACATGATAATGTTGTGAGAGACGAGGTGAGACACACATGATAATGTTGTGAAAACGAGTGAGACACGCATGATAATGTTCTGAGAGACGAGGTGAGACACACATGATAATGTTGTGAGAGACGAGGTGAGACACGCATGATAATGTTGTGAGAGACGAGGTGAGACACGCATGATAATGTTCTGAGAGAGGAGGTGAGACACACATGATAATGTTGTGAGAGACGAGGTGAGACACGCATGATAATGTTGTGAGAGACGAGGTGAGACACACATGATAATGTTCTGAGAGACGAGGTGAGACACACATGATAATGTTGTGAGAGACGAGGTGAGACACACATGATAATGTTCTGAGATGAGGGTGAGACACGCATGTAATGTTGTGAGAGACGAGTGAGACACACATGATTAATGTTCTGAGAGACGAGGTTTGAGACACGCATGATAATGTTCTGAGAGACGAGGTGAGACACACATGATAATGTTCTGAGAGACGAGGTGAGACATGCATGATAATGTTCTGAGAGACGAGGTGAGACACACATGATAATGTTGTGAGAGACGAGGTGAGACACACATGATAATGTTCTGAGAGACGAGGTGAGACACGCATGATAATGTTCTGAGAGACGAGGTGAGACACACATGATAATGTTGTGAGAGACGAGGTGAGACATACATGATAATGTTCTGAGAGACGAGGTGAGACACGCATGATAATGATCTGAGAGAGGAGGTGAGACACACATGATAATGTTCTGAGAGACGAGGTGAGACACGCATGATAATGTTCTGAGAGACGAGGTGAGACACACATGATAATGTTCTGAGAGACGAGGTGAGACACGCATGATAATGTTCTGAGAGAGGAGGTGAGACACACATGATAATGTTCTGAGAGACGAGGTGAGACACACATGATAATGTTGTGAGAGACGAGGTGAGACACACATGATAATGTTCTGAGAGCCGAGGTGAGACACGCATGATAATGTTCTGAGAGAGGAGGTGAGACACACATGAAAATGTTCTGAGAGACGAGGTGAGACACACATGATAATGTTCTGAGAGACGAGGTGAGACACACATGATAATGTTGTGAGAGACGAGGTGAGACACACATGATAATGTTCTGAGAGACGAGGTGAGACACACATGATAATGTTCTGAGAGACGAGGTGAGACCCGCATGATAATGTTCTGAGAGACGAGGTGAGACCCGCATGATAATGTTCTGAGAGACGAGGTGAGACACACATGATAATGTTCTGAGAGACGAGGTGAGACACGCATGATAATGTTGTGAGAGACGAGGTGAGACACACTGATAATGTGTGAGAGACGAGGTGAGACACGCATGATAATGTTGTGAGAGACGAGGTGAGACACGCATGATAATGTTGTGAGAGACGAGGTGAGACCCGCATGATAATGTTCTGAGAGACGAGGTGAGACACACATGATAATGTTGTGAGAGACGAGGTGAAACACGGATGATAATTTTGTGAGAGACGAGGTGAGACACACATGTTAATGTTGTGAGAGACGAGGTGAGGCACACATGATAATGTTGTGAGAGACGAGGTGAAACACGGATGAAAATGTTGTGAGAGACGAGGTGAGACACACATGATAATGTTGTGAGAGACGAGGTGAGACACACATGATAATGTTCTGACAGACGAGGTGAGACACACACGATAATGTTCTGAGAGACGAGGTGAGACCCGCATGATAATGTTGCTGAGAGACGAGGTGAGACACACATGATAATGTTCTGAGAGACGAGGTGAGACCCGCATGATAATGTTCTGAGAGACGAGGTGAGACACACATGATAATGTTCTGAGAGACGAGGTGAAACACGGATGATAATGTTGTGAGAGACGAGGTGAGACACACATGATAATGTTGTGAGAGACGAGGTGAGACACGCATGATAATGTTCTGAGAGACGAGGTGAGATACACATGATAATGTTGTGAGAGACGAGGTGAGACACACATGATAATGTTGTGAGAGACGAGGTGAGACACGCATGATAATGTTCTGAGAGACGAGGTGAGACACACATGATAATGTTGTGAGAGACGAGGTGAGACACGCATGATAATGTTGTGAGAGACGAGGTGAGACACGCATGATAATGTTCTGAGAGACGAGGTGAGACCGGCATGATAATGTTGTGAGAGATGAGGTGAGACACACATGATAATGTTGTGAGAGACGAGGTGAGACACACATGATAATGTTGTGAGAGACGAGGTGAGACACACATGATAATGTTGTGAGAGACGAGGTGAGACACGCATGATAATGTTGTGAGAGACGAGGTGAGACACGCATGATAATGTTGTGAGAGACGAGGTGAGACCCGCATGATAATGTTGTGAGAGACGAGGTGAGACACACATGATAATGTTGTGAGAGACGAGGTGAGACACACATGATAATGTTGTGAGAGACGAGGTGAGACACACATGATAATGTTGTGAGAGACGAGGTGAAACACGGATGATAATGTTGTGAGAGACGAGGTGAGACACACATGATAATGTTGTGAGAGACGAGGTGAGACACACATGATAATGTTGTGAGAGACGAGGTGAGACACGCATGATAAGGTTGTGAGAGACGAGGTGAGACACACATGATAATGTTGTGAGAGACGAGGTGAGACATGCATGATAATGTTGTGAGAGACGAGGTGAAACACGGATGATAATGTTGTGAGAGACGATGTGAGACACACATGATAATGTTGTGAGAGACGAGGTGAGACACGCATGATAATGTTGTGAGAGACGAAGTGAGACACACATGATAATGTTGTGAGAGACGAGGTGAGACACGCATGATAATGTTGTGAGAGACGAGGTGAGACATGCATGATAATGTTGTGAGAGACGAGGTCAGACCCGCATGATAATGTTGTGAGAGACGAGGTGAGACACGCATGATAATGTTGTGAGAGACGAGGTGAGACACGCATGATAATGTTGTGAGAGACGAGGTGAGACACGCATGATAATGTTGTGAGAGACGAGGTGAGACCCGCATGATAATGTTGTGAGAGACGAGGTGAGACACACATGATAATGTTGTGAGAGACGAGGTGAGACACACATGATAATGTTGTGAGAGACGAGGTGAGACACACATGATAATGTTGTGAGAGACGAGGTGAGACACACATGATATGTTGTGAGAGACGAGGTGAGACACGCATGATAATGTTGTGAGAGACGAGGTGAGACACGCATGATAATGTTGTGAGAGACGAGGTGAGACATGCATGATAATGTTGTGAGAGACGAGGTGAGACACGCATGATAATGTTGTGAGAGACGAGGTGAGACACGCATGATAATGTTGTGAGAGACGAGGTGAGACACACATGATAATGTTGTGAGAGACGAGGTGAACACACATGATTAATGTTGTGAGAGACGAGTGAGACACACATGATAATGTTGTGAGAGACGAGGTGAGACACGCATGATAATGTTGTGAGAGACGAGGTGAGACACACATGATAATGTTGTGAGAGACGAGGTGAGACATGCATGATAATGTTGTGAGAGACGAGGTGAAACACACATGGTAATGTTGTGAGAGACGAGGTGAGACACACATGATAATGTTGTGAGAGACGAGGTGAGACAGCATGATAATGTTGTGAGAGACGAGGTGAGACACACATGATAATGTTGTGAGAGACGAGGTGAGACACGCATGATAATGTTGTGAGAGACGAGGTGAGACATGCATGATAATGTTGTGAGAGACGAGGTCAGACCGCATGATATGTTGTGAGAGACGAGGTTGAGACGCTATGATAATGTTGTGAGAGACGAGGTGAGACACGCATGTTAAATTGTTGTGAGAGACGAGGTGAGACACGCATGATAATGTTGTGAGAGACGAGTGAGACACACATGAAAATTGTTGTGAGAGACGAGGTGAGACACGCTTGATAATGTTGTGAGAGACGGGGTGAGACACGCATGATAATGTTGTGAGAGACGAGGTGAGACACGCATGATAATGTTGTGAGAGACGAGGTGAGACCCGCATGATAATGTTGTGAGGGACGAGGTGAGACACGCATGATAATGTTGTGAGAGACGAGGTGAGACACGCATTATAATGTTGTGAGAGACGAGGTTAGACACGCATGATAATGTTGTGAGAGACGAGGTGAGACACGCATGTTTAATGTTGTGAGAGACGAGGTGAGACACGCATGATAATGTTGTGAGAGACGAGGTGAGACCCGCATGATAATGTTGTGATAGACGAGGTGAGACACGCATGATAATGTTGTGAGAGACGAGGTGAGACACGCATGATAATGTTGTGAGAGACGAGGTGAGACACGCATGATAATGTTGTGAGAGACGAGGTGAGACACGCATGATAATGTTGAGAGACGAGTGAGACCCGCATGATAATGTTGTGAGAGACGAGGTGAGACACGCATGATAATGTTGTGAGAGACGAGGTGAGACCCACATGATAATGTTGTGAGAGACGAGGTGAGACACGCATGTTAATGTTGTGAGAGACGAGGTGAGACACGCATGATAATGTTGTGAGAGACGAGGTGAGACACGCATGATAATGTTGTTAGAGACGAGGTGAGACACGCATGATAATGTTGTGAGAGACGAGGTGAGACACGCATGAAAATGTTGTGAGAGACGAGGTGAGACACGCATGATGATGTTGTGAGAGACGATGTGAGGCCAGCATGATAATGTTGTGAGAGACGAGATGAGACCCGCTTGATAATGTTGTGAGAACCGAGGTGAGACACGCATGATAATGTTGTGAGAGACGAGGTGAGACACGCATGATAATGTTGTGAGAGGCGAGGTGAGACACGCATGTTAATGTTGTGAGAGACGAGGTGAGACCCGTAGATAATGTTCTGAGAGACGAGGTGAGACCCGCTTGATAATGTTGTGTGAGCCGAGGTGAGACCCATATGATAATGTTGTGAGAGACGAGGTGACACACGCATGATAATGATGTGAGAGACGAGGTGAGACACGCATGATAATGTTGTGAGAGACGAGGTGGGACGCGCATGATAATGTTGTGAGAAACGAGGTGAGACCCGCATGATAATGTTGTGATAGACGAGGTGAGACACGCATGATAATGTTGTGAGAGACGAGGTGAGACACGCATGATAATGTTGTGAGAGACGAGGTGAGACCCGCATGATAATGTTGTGAGGGACGAGGTGAGACACGCATGATAATGTTCTGAGAGACGAGGTGAGACACGCATTATAAAGTTGTGAGAGACGAGGTTAGACACGCATGATAATGTTGTGAGAGACGAGGTGAGACACGCATGATAATGTTGTGAGAGACGAGGTGAGACACGCATGATAATGTTGTGAGAGACGAGGTGAGACACGCATGATAATGTTGTGAGAGACGAGGTGAGACCCGCATGATAATGTTGTGATAGACAGGTGAGACACGCATGATAAGTTGTGAGAGACGAGGTGAGACACGCATGATAATGTTGTGAGAGACGAGGTGAGACACTCATGATAATGTTGTGAGAGACGAGGTGAGACACGCATGATAATGTTGTGAGAGACGAGGTGAGACATGCATGATAATGTTGTGAGAGACGAGGTGAGACACGCATGATAATGTTGTGAGAGACGAGGTGAGACACGCATGATAATGTTGTGAGAGACGAGGTGAGACACACATGATAATGTTGTGAGAGACGACGTGAGACACACATGATATTGTTGTGAGAGGCGAGGTGAGACACACATGATAATGTTGTGAGAGACGAGGTGAGACACGCATGATAATGTTGTGAGAGACGAGGTGAGACACACATGATAATGTTGTGAGAGACGAGGTGAGACACGCATGATAATGTTGTGAGAGACGAGGTGAGACACGCATGATAATGTTGTAAGAGACGAGGTGAGACATGCATGATAATGTTGTGAGAGACGAGGTGAGACACGCCATGATATGTTGTGAGAGACGAGGTGAGACACCCCATGATAATGTTGTGAGAGACGAGGTGAGACACGCATGATAATGTTGTGAGAGACGAGGTGAGACACACATGATAATGTTGTGAGAGACGAGGTGAGACATGCATGATAATGTTGTGAGAGACGAGGTGAAACACACATGGTAATGTTGTGAGAGACGAGGTGAGACACACATGATAATGTTGTGAGAGACGAGGTGAGACACGCATGATAATGTTGTGAGAGACGAGGTGAGACACACATGATAATGTTGTGAGAGACGAGGTGAGACACGCATGATAATGTTGTGAGAGACGAGGTGAGACATGCATGATAATGTTGTGAGAGACGAGGTCAGACCCGCATGATAATGTTGTGAGAGACGAGGTGAGACCCTCATGATAATGTTGTGAGAGACGAGGTGAGACACGCATGTTAATGTTGTGAGAGACGAGGTGAGACACGCATGATAATGTTGTGAGAGACGAGGTGAGACACACATGATAATGTTGTGAGAGACGAGGTGAGACACGCATGATAATGTTGTGATAGACGAGGTGAGACACGCATGATAATGTTGTGAGAGACGAGGTGAGACACGCATGATAATGTTGTGAGAGACGAGGTGAGACCCGCATGATAATGTTGTGAGGGACAAGGTGAGACACGCATGATAATGTTGTGAGAGACGAGGTGAGACACGCATTATAATGTTGTGAGAGACGAGGTTAGACACGCATGATAATGTTGTGAGAGACGAGGTGAGACACGCATGATAATGTTGTGAGAGACGAGGTGAGACACCCATGATAATGTTGTGAGAGACGAGTTGAGACCCGCATGATAATGTTGTGATAGACGAGGTGAGACACGCATGATAATGTTGTGAGAGACGAGGTGAGACACGCATGATAATGTTGTGAGAGACGAGGTGAGACACGCATGATAATGTTGTGAGAGACGAGGTGAGACACGCATGATAATGTTGTGAGAGACGAGGTGAGACCCGCATGATAATGTTGTGAGAGACGAGGTGAGACACGCATGATAATGTTGTGAGAGACGAGGTGAGACCCACATGATAATGTTGTGGGGAGCGAGGTGAGACACGCATGTTAATGTTGTGAGAGACGAGGTGAGACACGCATGATAATGTTGTGAGAGACGAGGTGAGACACGCATGATAATGTTGTTAGAGACGAGGTGAGACACGCATGATAATGTTGTGAGAGACGAGGTGAGACACGCATGATGATGTTGTGAGAGACGATGTGAGGCCAGCATGATAATGTTGTGAGAGACGAGATGAGACCCGCTTGATAATGTTGTGAGAACCGAGGTGAGACACGCATGATAATGTTGTGAGAGACGAGGTGAGACACGCATGATAATGTTGTGAGAGGCGAGGTGAGACACGCATGTTAATGTTGTGAGAGACGAGGTGAGACCCGTAGATAATGTTCTGAGAGACGAGGTGAGACCCGCTTGATAATGTTGTGTGAGACGAGGTGACACACGCATGATAATGTTGTGAGAGATGAGGTGAGACACGCATGATAATGTTGTGAGAGACGAGGTGGGACGCGCATGATAATGTTGTGAGAGATGAGGTGAGACACGCATGATAATGTTGTGAGAGACGAGGTGAGACCCATATGATAATGTTGTGAGAGACGAGGTGACACACGCATGATAATGTTGTGAGAGATGAGGTGAGACACGCATGATAATGTTGTGAGAGACGAGGTGGGACGCGCATGATAATGTTGTGAGAAACGAGGTGAGACCCGCATGATAATGTTGTGATAGACGAGGTGAGACACGCATGATAATGTTGTGAGAGACGAGGTGAGACACGCATGATAATGTTGTGAGAGACGAGGTGAGACCCGCATGATAATGTTGTGAGGGACGAGGTGAGACACGCATGATAATGTTCTGAGAGACGAGGTGAGACACGCATTATAAAGTTGTGAGAGACGAGGTTAGACACGCATGATAATGTTGTGAGAGACGAGGTGAGACACGCATGATAATGTTGTGAGAGACGAGGTGAGACACGCATGATAATGTTGTGAGAGACGAGGTGAGACACGCATGATAATGTTGTGAGAGACGAGGTGAGACCCGCATGATAATGTTGTGATAGACGAGGTGAGACACGCATGATAATGTTGTGAGAGACGAGGTGAGACACGCATGATAATGTTGTGAGAGACGAGGTGAGACACGCATGATAATGTTGTGAGAGACGAGGTGAGACACGCATGATAATGTTGTGAGGACGAGGTGAGACATGCATGATAATGTTGTGAGAGACGAGGTGAGACACGCATGATAATGTTGTGAGAGACGAGGTGAGACACGCATGATAATGTTGTGAGAGACGAGGTGAGACACACATGATAATGTTGGGGAGAGACGAGGTGAGACACACATGATAATGTTGTGAGAGACGAGGTGAGACACACATGATAATGTTGTGAGAGACGAGGTGAGACACGCTTTGATAATATTGTGAGAGACGAGGTGAGACACACATGATAATGTTGTGAGAGACGAGGTGAGACATGCATGATAATGTTGTGAGAGACGAGGTGAAACACACATGATAATGTTGTGAGAGACGAGGTGAGACACACATGATAATGTTGTGAGAGACGAGGTGGGGACACGCTGATAATGTTGTGAGAGACGAGGTGAGACACACATGATAATGTTTGTGAGAGACGAGTGGGGACACGCATGATAATGTTGTGAGAGACGAGGTGAGACATGCATGATAATGTTGTGAGAGACGAGGTTAGACCCGCATGATAATGTTGTGAGAGACGAGGTGAGACCCTCATGATAATGTTGTGAGAGACGAGGTGAGACACGCATGTTAATGTTGTGAGAGACGAGGTGAGACCCGCATGATAATGTTGTGAGAGACGAGGTGAGACCCGCATGATAATGTTGTGAGAGACATGGTGAGACACGCATGATAATGTTGTGAGAGACGAGGTGAGACCCACATGATAATGTTGTGAGAGACGAGGTGAGACGCGCATGTTAATGTTGTGAGAGACGAGGTGAGACACGCATGATAATGTTGTGAGAGACGAGGTGAGACACGCATGATAATGTTGTGAGAGACGAGGTGAGACCCACATGATAATGTTGTGAGAGACGAGGTGAGACACGCATGTTAATGTTGTGAGAGACGAGGTGAGACACGCATGATAATGTTGTGAGAGACGAGGTGAGACACGCATGATAATGTTGTGAGAGACGAGGTGAGACATGCATGATAATGTTGTGTGGGACGAGGTGAGACACGCATGATAATGTTGTGAGAGACGAGGTGAGACACGCATTATAATGTTGTGAGAGACGAGGTTAGACACGCATTATAATGTTGTGAGAGACGAGGTGAGACACGCATGATAATGTTGTGAGAGACGAGGTGAGACACGCATGATAATGTTGTGAGAGACTAGGTGAGACACGCATGATAATGTTGTGAGAGACGAGGTGAGACCCGCATGATAATGTTGTGATAGACGAGGTGAGACACGCATGATAATGTTGTGAGAGACGAGGTGAGACACGCATGATAATGTTGTGAGAGACGAGGTGAGACACGCATGATAATGTTGTGAGAGACGAGGTGAGACACGCATGATAATGTTGTGAGAGACGAGGTGAGACACTCATGATAATGTTGTGAGAGACGAGGTGAGACACTCATGATAATGTTGTGAGAGACGAGGTGAGACACGCATGATAATGTTGTGAGAGACGAGGTGAGACACGCATGATAATGCCGCCATTTTCACTCTTCTCTTTACTTTTTAAATGTTACTCGAAACAAGAAAAATCTGCATAATTCTTCAAGAAAGGTAAAGTATAAGCTGGGTCCAGCATGTCACTAACAGGTCCCAGATGCTACATGCATGAGGGAGAGTAAAGAGTGCACGGGGTAGGACTTTTGCTTGGGGACATACCCCTCACATCCACTGCATGATACAGTCGTCGATGACTGACTAGTGTTGCACTTATGTTTAGTGGATTTGGACTTAACCATCGTGGGAGGAACGATGTGAATAAGACATTATAAACTTTATTACATTTACTCAGACAACGTTTCGGTCACTAGGGATTTTATCTCTCCATATAGAATAGAGATATAAAGAAATACAGAGGGGAAATGCATATTGCATTCTGGGCTCACGTACGGCTTCGGAGGAGCTGGAGCAGATTCATAATCTTTGATTTATTTACCAATGTATTCATGTTTGTGTTTCCTGTCAATGTATTCTGTCTATTAATAAAGATCACATAGAATATAGAATATAGGGGATGGTAGGAGAAGAAAATATTCAAACAGCTCCGGGGAGAACCTTGAGTTTTCCCTGAGGTACGTTTATTGTCTTCTCTGAGGATGAGGGTTCCCAGTACAGTTCAGGAGGTGGTACCTCCCTATACCTATTCTAACACAAATTTTATATATTATATATATATATATTATATATATATATATATATATATATATATATATATATATATATAAATATACATCTATAAACAAACTTAAGTGCATAATGTTTTATCTTTGCAGAGAGACGTCGGTGGCCACAACACTCAACAACTTGTCATATAATTCCAGAAAGGCTCCAAGTGTGTTGGAAGAAGAGGAGGTGGTAGGGGAGAGTGGGGACGGAGCAGGAGTTAGGAGGGGAGAAAATTTATGTGGGGAAGGGGAAAGGAGAGGGGAGAGGGAAGGCGACACAATTGTAATAACAAATGGATGAGCATACGTTGTGGTCCCTGAATGATGAGTGGATGTTAGCAGTGATGTCAGATGTGTTGTAGGTATACTGATGTCAGTGGGGATGCCAGATGTGTTGCAAGTATTGGGATGTCGGTGGTGATGCCAGACTTGTTGAAAATATAGGGATGTCAGTGTCTGGTGATGGCAGCATCAGTCATCTCGTAGGTTCTAGCGCTGCTCATATACAAGTAAGCGTGAACCATAAGAGACTGAATTGTGAATCTTTATTCCAGCATCAATCAATTTTATGACAAATGTTAAGACTTACCAGTGAAAAAAAAACTGACTGTGTGGTTTAAGTAAGAACAAAAATGACTGAATCACTGTGTAACGTTGGTGACGATAGCCAGACCAGCCTTCAGTCCGTATCGTCAGGGCACTCAGACACCTCTTCTGTACTTCGTACATCGTCTGCCCCCACCAACTACACTTAGGCCGCTCCCTCATCTTGTCCTATAGTGTCATACGGTGGGCGGCATGAGTTTCCGGAGCGTGAGGTCCGGGGGTGTAGGTGTGGGTGGCCTGGGGCGGCGTCGGGCCACAACCAGTCTCCTGGAACACCTGCAACCTGTCTCACACCACCGAGCCAACACCCCCAGCATCACCATCTTCCGTGCCTCCCGCAGGTAAGTTCGTAACACTCCACAACCAACACACAACTCGAAATCAAAATTGTACGATGTTTCGGTCGATCATAAACCATTATGAAGTAGCAACAGTTAGATCATTTTGTTAATAATGCCAGCAAACTGTTCAGTGAAGGGAGAGATAAGAAACCCAAGGACAGTACATTGTACTGGGAGACGCAAACATCTAGAGAAACAAATGTGGGAGTAAGTCTCATGTTAAGGTTGTTGTGTACGAAGGAAGACACAGCAGGATGGAGTCTACTGAACTACAGTAGTGATGTAAGACTTTGAAAGGGAAGATAATGAGATGACCGTGAACCTTAAGAGGCACTTTAGTTCCTCCGTCTTCTAATAACATGTTCATTTTTCCACTATAATCTACCTTGTCCATACTTACTATCGCATTTACTTTGTTTTGTAAGGTGAAGTCCAGGATCTTTCCTTAATTCATGGTATAACTTAACAAATATCTGAGGACAGTTGTGTTGCAGAAGTCTGAGGAAAACTCAGACCTCTGCAACACAATTGTCCTCAAAGATTTGTTGAGTTATACCATGTATTAAAGAAAGATCCTGGACTTCACCTTACAAAGTAAATGTGATAGTAATTATGGACAAGGTAGATTATAGTGGAAAAATAGATATGTTATTAGAAGACGGAGGAACTTACGTGCCTCTTAACACCAGTGTCTGACCCGGTTGTTCCTCTGTCAATGCTTGTCTCTCACAGTTTATTGCGAAATTCTCAAACCTCGGGACACCAACGAGACAGATGTGCAACGTGAGTCAACTTTATTATGGAACAGTTTCACCCATTAGGGGATTTAACCTCTGATAAATCTCCTGCTGGACGAAAGATTATTGTGTACCTTTTTTCGTAAGAAAACAGACTTTACGTCGCCATATCTGTCCTAACTTTTAAATTTTCCAATATTATTCTTCATTCACGACTTGATAATGGCCGAGGAAGACCGAAAAAATCGTTTAGATTATATTTTTCAATGGTAAGTTAGTTTCCAATTCTTCCACCTTTGTTTCTCCTCACGATCTTTCCATTCT
>NC_069418.1:17318132-17373132 GCF_026875155.1 Cherax quadricarinatus
CACCACCACCACCACACCACCACCACCACCACCACCCCACCACCACCACCACCACCACCACCACCACCACCACCACCACCACCACACCCCACCACCACCACCACACCACCACCCACCACACACCACCACCACCGACCACACCACACATCCACCGCCACCAGCCACCACCACCACCACCACCACCACCACCCCACCACCACCACCGCCATCCACCATCACCACCACTGCACTCACTACCACCACATCCACCACCACCCTCACACCCACAACTACACCACATACCACCACCACACACCACACCACTCACCACCAAACGCCACCTGAACCACCATCCCCCCGCCATTGTACACACATTTCACCTGACGTCACTACCACTAGTAATGGGGATGTCACCATCGTATTCCTGAGTTATGAGGTCTCCTGTTGTGTGATGCTTAGCACCACCGTTGGTCTGGGCTCCCTTCGTTCCTCTGTTTTCCACATGTGAAGGCTTTGTACCATAATGTATTAACATGTTCTGTGGTAGTTGTGAGAACGAGGAAGTAAGAGGAAAGATTTGAACCAGTGCTGACTTGTGTGAGAACGTGACGTTGTGGGTTATAATACTCGTGGTTGTAACGTTATGGACCGGGGTTGTAATAAACGCTACTTACTGTGGTTGTAATACTCGGTACGTATCGTAGGCGTAGCACAGGGTACGTACCATGTTTGTAGCACGTGCTACGTAACGTGGTTGTAACACAAACTACTTACCGTGGTTGTAACACATTACGTACCGTGGTTGTAAAACACATTACGTAACGTGGTTGTAACACTTGCTATGTATCGTGGTTGTAACACATGCTACGTACCATGATTGTAACACGCTACGTATCGTGGTTGTAACACATGCTACCTGCCGTGGTTGTAACAAATGCTACATGCCGTGGTTGTAACACACGCTACGTGCCGTGGTTGTAACACACGTTACGTGCCGTGGTTGTAACACACGTTACGTGCCGTGGTTGTAACACACGTTACGTGCCGTGGTTGTAACACACGCTACGTGCCGTGGTTGTAACACACGCTACGTGCCGTGGTTGTAACACACGTTTCGTGCCGTGGTTGTAACACACGTTACGTGCCGTGGTTGTAACACACGTTACGTGCCGTGGTTGCAACACACGCTACGTGTCGTGGTTGTAAAACACGGAACGTGCCGTGGTTGTAACACACGTTACGTGCCGTGGTTGTAACACACGTTACGTGCCGTGGTTGTAACACACGCTACGTGCCGTGGTTGTAACACACGCTACGTGCCGTGGTTGTAACACACGTTCGTGCCGTGGTTGTAACACACGTTACGTGCCGTGGTTGTAACACACGATACGTGCCGTGCTTGTAACACACGCTACGTGCCGTGGTTGTAACAGGCTACGTACCGTGGTTGTAACACACGTTACGTGCCGTGGTTGTAACACAAGCTACGTGTCGTGGTTGTAGCACAAGGTACGTGCTGTGGCTGTAACACACGTTACGTGCCGTGGTTGTAACACACGTTACGTGCCGTGGTTGTAACACACGTTACGTGCCGTGGTTATAACACACGCTACGTGCCGTGGTTGTAACACACGCTACGTGCCGTGGTTGTAACACACGGCACGTGCTGTGGTTGCAGCACACGTTACGTGCCGTGGTTGTAACACACGTTACGTGCCGTGGTTATAACACACGCTACGTGCCGTGGTTGTAACACACGCTACGTGCCGTGGTTGTAACACACGCTACGTGCCGTGGTTGTAACACACGTTACATGCCGTGGTTGTAACACAAGCTACGTGCCGTGGTTGTAACACACGTTACGTGGCGTGGTTATAACACACGCTACGTGCCGTGATTGTAACACACGGCACGTGCCGTGGTTGCAGCACGCGTTACGTGCCGTGGTTGTAACACACGTTACGTGCCGTGGTTATAACACACGCTACGTGCCGTGGTTGTAACACACGCTAAGTGCCGTGGTTGTAACACACGGCACGTGCCGTGGTTGCAGCACACGTTACGTGCCGTGGTTGTGACACACGTTACGTGCCGTGGTTGTAGCACACGGTGCGTGCCGTGGTTGTAACACACGTTAGTTGCCGTGGTTGTAACACACGTTACGTGCAGTGATTTTAACACGCGTTACGAGCCGTGGTTGTAACACATGTTACGTGCCGTCGCTGTAACACACGGTACGTGCCGTGGTTGTAACACACGGCACGTGCCGTGGTTGCAGCACACGTTACGTGCCGTGGTTTAACACACGTTACGTGCCGTGGTTATAACACACGCTACGTGCCGTGGTTGTAACACACGCTACGTGCAGTGGTTGTAACACACGCTACGTGCCGTGGTTGTAACACACGTTACATGCCGTGGTTGTAACACAAGCTACGTGCCGTGGTTGTAACACACGTTACGTGCCGTGGTCATAACATACGCTACGTGCCGTGGTTGTAACACACGCTACGTGCCGTGGTTGTAACACACGGCACGTGCTGTGGTTGCAGCACACGTTACGTGCCGTGGTTGTAACACACGTTACGTGCCGTGGTTATAACACACGCTACGTGCCGTGGTTGTAACAAACGCTACGTGCCGTGGTTGTAACACACGCTACGTGCCGTGGTTGTAACACACGTTACATGCCGTGGTTGTAACACAAGCTACGTGCCGTGGTTGTAACACACGGCACGTGCCGTGGTTGCAGCACACGTTACGTGCCGTGGTTGTAACACACGTTACATGCCGTGGTTATAACACACGCTACGTGCCGTGGTTGTAACACACGCTACGTGCCGTGGTTGTAACATACGGCACGTGCCGTGGTTGCAGCACACGTTACGTGCCGTGGTTGTGACACACGTTACGTGCCGTGGTTGTAGCACACGGTGCGTGCCGTGGTTGTAACACACGTTAGTTGCCGTGGTTGTAACACACGTTACGTGCCGTGATTTTAACACGCGTTACGTGCCGTGGTTGTAACACATGTTACGTGCCGTCGCTGTAACACACGGTACGTGCCGTGGTTGTAACACACGGCACGTGCCGTGGTTGCAGCACACGTTACGTGCCGTGGTTGTAACACACGTTACGTGCCGTGGTTATAACACACGCTACGTGCCGTGGTTGTAACACACGCTACGTGCCGTGGTTGTAACACACGCTACGTGCCGTGGTTGTAACACACGCTACGTGCCGTGGTTGTAACACACGTTACATGCCGTGGTTGTAACACAAGCTACGTGCCGTGGTTGTAACACACGTTACGTGCCGTCGCTGTAACACACGGTACGTGCCGTGGTTGTAACACACGGCACGTGCCGTGGTTGCAGCACACGTTACGTGCCGTGGTTGTAACACACGTTACGTGCCGTGGTTATAACACACGCTACGTGCCGTGGTTGTAACACACGCTACGTGCCGTGGTTGTAACACACGCTACGTGCCGTGGTTGTAACACACGCTACGTGCCGTGGTTGTAACACACGTTACATGCCGTGGTTGTAACACAAGCTACGTGCCGTGGTTGTAACACACGTTACGTGCCGTGGTTATAACACACGCTACGTGCCGTGGTTGTAACACACGGCACGTGCCGTGGTTGCAGCACACGTTACGTGCCGTGGTTGTAACACACGTTACGTGCCGTGGTCATAACATACGCTACGTGCCGTGGTTGTAACACACGCTACGTGCCGTGGTTGTAACACACGGCACGTGCCGTGGTTGCAGCACACGTTACGTGCCGTGGTTGTGACACACGTTACGTGCCGTGGTTGTAGCACACGGTGCGTGCCGTGGTTGTAACACACGTTAGTTGCCGTGGTTGTAACACACGTTACGTGCCGTGATTTTAACACGCGTTACGTGCCGTGGTTGTAACACATGTTACGTGCCGTCGCTGTAACACACGGTACGTGCCGTGGTTGTAACACACGGCACGTGCCGTGGTTGCAGCACACGTTACGTGCCGTGGTTGTAACACACGTTACGTGCCGTGGTTATAACACACGCTACGTGCCGTGGTTGTAACACACGTTACATGCCGTGGTTGTAACACAAGCTACGTGCCGTGGTTGTAACACACGTTACGTGCCGTGGTTATAACACACGCTACGTGCCGTGATTGTAACACACGGCACGTGCCGTGGTTGCAGCACACGTTAGGTGCCGTGGTTGTAACACACGTTACGTGCCGTGGTTATAACACACGCTACGTGCCGTGGTTGTAACACACGCTACGTGCCGTGGTTGTAACACACGGCACGTGCCGTGGTTGCAGCACACGTTACGTGCCGTGGTTGTGACACACGTTACGTGCCGTGGTTGTAGCACACGGTGCGTGCCGTGGTTGTAACACACGTTAGTTGCCGTGGTTGTAACACACGTTACGTGCCGTGATTTTAACACGCGTTACGTGCCGTGGTTGTAACACATGTTACGTGCCGTCGCTGTAACACACGGTACGTGCCGTGGTTGTAACACACGGCACGTGCCGTGGTTGCAGCACACGTTACGTGCCGTGGTTGTAAACACACGTTACGTGCCGTGGTTATAACACACGCTACGTGCCGTGGTTGTAACACACGCTACGTGCCGTGGTTGTAACACACGCTACGTGCCGTGGTTGTAACACACGTTACATGCCGTGGTTGTAACACAAGCTACGTGCCGTGGTTGTAACACACGTTACGTGCCGTGGTTATAACACACGCTACGTGCCGTGGTTGTGACACACGGCACGTGCCGTGGTTGCAGCACACGTTACGTGCCGTGGTTGTAACACACGTTACGTGCCGTGGTCATAACATACGCTACGTGCCGTGGTTGTAACACACGCTACGTGCCGTGGTTGTAACACACGGCACGTGCCGTGGTTGCAGCACACGTTACGTTCCGTGGTTGTAACACACGTTAGGTGCCGTGGTTGTAGCACACGGTGCGTGCCGTGGTTGTAACACACGTTAGTTGCCGTGGTTGTAACACGCGTTACGTGCCGTGATTTTAACACTCGTTACGTGCCGTGGTTGTAAACACATGTTACGTGCCGTCGCTGTAACACACGGTACGTGCCGTGGTTGTAACACACGGTACATGCCGTGGTTGTAACACACGCTACGTGCCGTGGTTGTAACACACGTTACGTGCCGTGGTTGTAACACACGTTACGTGCCGTGGTTGTAACACACGCTACGTACCGTGGTTGTAACACACGTTACGTGCCGTGGTTTGTAACACACGGTACGTGTCGTGGTTGTAGCACACGCTACTTGCCGTGGTTGTAAGACACGCTACGTGCCGTGGTTGTAACATACGGTACGTTCCGTGGTTGTAACACACGCTACGTGCCGTGGTTGTAAACACACGCTACGTACCGTGGTTGTAACACACGTTACGTGCCGTGGTTGTAACACACTTTACGTACCGTGGTTGTAACACACGTTACGTGCCGTGGTTGTAACACATGGTACGTGCCGTGGTTGTAACACATGCTACGTGCCGTGGTTGTAACACACGCTGCGTGCCATGGTTGTAACACGCTACGTGCCGTGGTTGTAGCACAAGTACGTTCCGCGGTTGTAACACACGTTACGTGCCGTGGTTGTAACACACGCTACGTGCCGTGGTTGTAACACACGTTACGTGCCGTGGTTATAACACACGCTACGTGCCGTGGTTGTAACACACGCTACGTGCCGTGGTTGTAACACACGCTACGTGCCGTGGTTGTAACACACGTTACATGCCGTGGTTGTAACACAAGCTACGTGCCGTGGTTGTAACACACGTTACGTGCCGTGGTTATAACACACGCTACGTGCCGTGGTTGTAACACACGGCACGTGCCGTGGTTGCAGCACACGTTACGTGCCGTGGTTGTAACACACGTTACGTGCCGTGGTTGTAACACACGCTACGTGCCGTGGTTGTAACACACGGCACGTGCCGTGGTTGCAGCACACGTTACGTGCCGTGGTTGTGACACACGTTACGTGCCGTGGTTGTAGCACACGGTGCGTGCCGTGGTTGTAACACACGTTAGTTGCCGTGGTTGTAACACACGTTACGTGCCGTGATTTTAACACGCGTTACGTGCCGTGGTTTGTAACACATGTTACGTGCCGTCGCTGTAACACACGGTACGTGCCGTGGTTGTAACACACGGCACGTGCCGTGGTTGCAGCACACGTTACGTGCCGTGGTTGTAACACACGTTACGTGCCGTGGTTTATAACACACGCTACGTGCCGTGGTTGTAACACACGCTACGTGCCGTGGTTGTAACACACGTTACGTGCCGTGATTTTAACACGCGTTACGTGCCGTGGTTGTAACACATGTTACGTGCCGTCGCTGTAACACACGGTACGTGCCGTGGTTGTAACACACGGCACGTGCCGTGGTTGCAGCACAACGTTACGTGCCGTGGTTGTAACACACGTTACGTGCCGTGGTTATAACACACGCTACGTGCCGTGGTTGTAACACACGCTACGTGCCGTGGTTGTAACACACGCTACGTGCCGTGGTTGTAACACACGTTACATGCCGTGGTTGTAACACAAGCTACGTGCCGTGGTTGTAACACACGTTACGTGCCGTGGTTATAACACACGCTACGTGCCGTGGTTGTGACACACGGCACGTGCCGTGGTTGCAGCACACGTTACGTGCCGTGGTTGTAACACACGTTACGTGCCGTGGTCATAACATACGCTACGTGCCGTGGTTGTAACACACGCTACGTGCCGTGGTTGTAACACACGGCACGTGCCGTGGTTGCAGCACACGTTACGTTCCGTGGTTGTAACACACGTTAGGTGCCGTGGTTGTAGCACACGGTGCGTGCCGTGGTTGTAACACACGTTAGTTGCCGTGGTTGTAACACGCGTTACGTGCCGTGATTTTAACACTCGTTACGTGCCGTGGTTGTAACACATGTTACGTGCCGTCGCTGTAACACACGGTACGTGCCGTGGTTGTAACACACGGTACATGCCGTGGTTGTAACACACGCTACGTGCCGTGGTTGTAACACACGTTACGTGCCGTGGTTGTAACACACGTTACGTGCCGTGGTTGTAACACACGCTACGTACCGTGGTTGTAACACACGTTACGTGCCGTGGTTGTAACACACGGTACGTGTCGTGGTTGTAGCACACGCTACTTGCCGTGGTTGTAAGACACGCTACGTGCCGTGGTTGTAACATACGGTACGTTCCGTGGTTGTAACACACGCTACGTGCCGTGGTTGTAACACACGCTACGTACCGTGGTTGTAACACACGTTACGTGCCGTGGTTGTAACACACTTTACGTACCGTGGTTGTAACACACGTTACGTGCCGTGGTTGTAACACATGGTACGTGCCGTGGTTGTAACACACGCTACGTGCCGTGGTTGTAACACACGCTGCGTGCCATAGTTGTAACACGCTACGTGCCGTGGTTGTAGCACAAGTTACGTTCCGCGGTTGTAACACACGTTACGTGCCGTGGTTGTAACACACGCTACGTGCCGTGGTTGTAACACACGTTACGTGCCGTGGTTATAACACACGCTACGTGCCGTGGTTGTAACACACGCTACGTGCCGTGGTTGTAACACACGCTACGTGCCGTGGTTGTAACACACGTTACATGCCGTGGTTGTAACACAAGCTACGTGCCGTGGTTGTAACACACGTTACGTGCCGTGGTTATAACACACGCTACGTGCCGTGGTTGTAACACACGGCACGTGCCGTGGTTGCAGCACACGTTACGTGCCGTGGTTGTAACACACGTTACGTGCCGTGGTTGTAGCACAAGTTACGTTCCGCGGTTGTAACACACGTTAGTTGCCGTGGTTGTAACACACGTTACGTGCCGTGATTTTAACACGCGTTACGTGCCGTGGTTGTAACACATGTTACGTGCCGTCGCTGTAACACACGGTACGTGCCGTGGTTGTAACACACGGCACGTGCCGTGGTTGCAGCACACGTTACGTGCCGTGGTTGTAACACACGTTACGTGCCGTGGTTATAACACACGCTACGTGCCGTGGTTGTAACACACGCTACGTGCCGTGGTTGTAACACACGTTACGTGCCGTGATTTTAACACGCGTTACGTGCCGTGGTTGTAACACATGTTACGTGCCGTCGCTGTAACACACGGTACGTGCCGTGGTTGTAACACACGGCACGTGCCGTGGTTGCAGCACACGTTACGTGCCGTGGTTGTAACACACGTTACGTGCCGTGGTTATAACACACGCTACGTGCCGTGGTTGTAACACACGCTACGTGCCGTGGTTGTAACACACGCTACGTGCCGTGGTTGTAACACACGTTACATGCCGTGGTTGTAACACAAGCTACGTGCCGTGGTTGTAACACACGTTACGTGCCGTGGTTTATAACACACGCTACGTGCCGTGGTTGTGACACACGGCACGTGCCGTGGTTGCAGCACACGTTACGTGCCGTGGTTGTAACACACGTTACGTGCCGTGGTCATAACATACGCTACGTGCCGTGGTTGTAACACACGCTACGTGCCGTGGTTTGTAACACACGGCACGTGCCGTGGTTGCAGCACACGTTACGTTCCGTGGTTGTAACACACGTTAGGTGCCGTGGTTGTAGCACACGGTGCGTGCCGTGGTTGTAACACACGTTAGTTGCCGTGGTTGTAACACGCGTTACGTGCCGTGATTTTAACACTCGTTACGTGCCGTGGTTGTAACACATGTTACGTGCCGTCGCTGTAACACACGGTACGTGCCGTGGTTGTAACACACGGTACATGCCGTGGTTGTAACACACGCTACGTGCCGTGGTTGTAACACACGTTACGTGCCGTGGTTTGTAACACACGTTACGTGCCGTGGTTGTAACACACGCTACGTTCCGTGGTTGTAACACACGTTACGTGCCGTGGTTGTAACACACGGTACGTGTCGTGGTTGTAGCACACGCTACTTGCCGTGGTTTGTAAGACACGCTACGTGCCGTGGTTGTAACATACGGTACGTTCCGTGGTTTGTAACACACGCTACGTGCCGTGGTTGTAACACACGCTACGTACCGTGGTTGTAACACACGTTACGTGCCGTGGTTGTAACACACTTTACGTACCGTGGTTGTAACACACGTTACGTGCCGTGGTTGTAACACATGGTACGTGCCGTGGTTGTAACACACGCTACGTGCCGTGGTTGTAACACACGCTGCGTGCCATGGTTGTAACACGCTACGTGCCGTGGTTGTAGCACAAGTTACGTTCCGCGGTTGTAACACACGTTACGTGCCGTGGTTGTAACACACGCTACGTGCCGTGGTTGTAACACACGTTACGTGCCGTGGTTATAACACACGCTACGTGCCGTGGTTGTAACACACGCTACGTGCCGTGGTTGTAACACACGCTACGTGCCGTGGTTGTAACACACGTTACATGCCGTGGTTGTAACACAAGCTACGTGCCGTGGTTGTAACACACGTTACGTGCCGTGGTTATAACACACGCTACGTGCCGTGGTTGTAACACACGGCACGTGCCGTGGTTGCAGCACACGTTACGTGCCGTGGTTGTAACACACGTTACGTGCCGTGGTCATAACATACGCTACGTGCCGTGGTTGTAACACACGCTACGTGCCGTGGTTGTAACACACGGCACGTGCTGTGGTTGCAGCACACGTTACGTGCCGTGGTTGTAACACACGTTACGTGCCGTGGTTATAACACACGCTACGTGCCGTGGTTGTAACACACGCTACGTGCCGTGGTTGTAACACACGCTACGTGCAGTGGTTGTAACACACGTTACATGCCGTGGTTGCAACACAAGCTACGTGCCGTGGTTGTAACACACGGCACGTGCCGTGGTTGCAGCACACGTTACGTGCCGTGGTTGTAACACACGTTACGTGCCGTGGTTATAACACACGCTACGTGCCGTGGTTGTAACACACGCTACGTGCCGTGGTTGTAACATACGGCACGTGCCGTGGTTGCAGCACACGTTACGTGCCGTGGTTGTGACACACGTTACGTGCCGTGGTTGTAGCACACGGTGCGTGCCGTGGTTGTAACACACGTTAGTTGCCGTGGTTGTAACACACGTTACGTGCCGTGATTTTAACACGCGTTACGTGCCGTGGTTGTAACACATGTTACGTGCCGTCGCTGTAACACACGGTACGTGCCGTGGTTGTAACACACGGCACGTGCCGTGGTTGCAGCACACGTTACGTGCGTGGTTGTAACACACGTTACGTGCCGTGGTTATAACACACGCTACGTGCCGTGGTTGTAACACACGCTACGTGCCGTGGTTGTAACACACGCTACGTGCCGTGGTTGTAACACACGCTACGTGCCGTGGTTGTAACACACGTTACATGCCGTGGTTGTAGCACAAGCTACGTGCCGTGGTTGTAACACACGTTACGTGCCGTGGTTATAACACACGCTACGTGCCGTGGTTGTAACACACGGCACGTGCCGTGGTTGCAACACACGTTACGTGCCGTGGTTGTAACACACGTTACGTGCCGTGGTCATAACATACGCTACGTGCCGTGGTTGTAACACACGCTACGTGCCGTGGTTGTAACACACGGCACGTGCTGTGGTTGCAGCACACGTTACGTGCCGTGGTTGTAACACACGCTACGTGCCGTGGTTGTAACACACGCTACGTGCCGTGGTTGTAACACACGTTACATGCCGTGGTTGTAACACAAGCTACGTGCCGTGGTTGTAACACACGTTACGTGCCGTATTTATAACACACGCTACGTGCCGTGATTGTAACACACGGCACGTGCCGTGGTTGCAGCACACGTTACGTGCCGTGGTTGTAACACACGTTACGTGCCGTGGTTATAACACACGCTACGTGCCGTGGTTGTAACACACGCTACGTGCCGTGGTTGTAACACACGGCACGTGCCGTGGTTGCAGCACACGTTACGTGCCGTGGTTGTGACACACGTTACGTGCCGTGGTTGTAGCACACGGTGCGTGCCGTGGTTGTAACACACGTTAGTTGCCGTGGTTGTAACACACGTTACGTGCCGTGATTTTAACACGCGTTACGTGTCGTGGTTGTAACACATGTTACGTGCCGTCGCTGTAACACACGGTACGTGCCGTGGTTGTAACACACGGCACGTGCCGTGGTTGCAGCACACGTTACGTGCCGTGGTTGTAACACACGTTACGTGCCGTGGTTATAACACACGCTACGTGCCGTGGTTGTAACACACGCTACGTGCCGTGGATGTAACACACGCTACGTGCCGTGGTTGTAACACACGTTACATGCCGTGGTTGTAACACAAGCTACGTGCCGTGGTTGTAACACACGTTACGTGCCGTGGTTATAACACACGCTACGTGCCGTGGTTGTAACACACGGCACGTGCCGTGGTTGCAGCACACGTTACGTGCCGTAGTTGTAACACACGTTACGTGCCGTGGTCATAACATACGCTACGTGCCGTGGTTGTAACACACGCTACGTGCCGTGGTTGTAACACACGGCACGTGCTGTGGTTGCAGCACACGTTACGTGCCGTGGTTGTAACACACGTTACGTGCCGTGGTTATAACACACGCTACGTGCCGTGGTTGTAACACACGCTACGTGCCGTGGTTGTAACACACGCTACTTGCTGTGGTTGTAACACACGTTACATGCCGTGGTTGTAACACAAGCTACGTGCCGTGGTTGTAACACACGTTACGTGCCGTGGTTATAACACACGCTACGTGCCGTGATTGTAACACACGGCACGTGCCGTGGTTGCAGCACACGTTACGTGCCGTGGTTGTAACACACGCTACGTGCCGTGGTTGTAACACACGGCACGTGCCGTGGTTGCAGCACACGTTACGTGCCGTGGTTGTGACACACGTTACGTGCCGTGGTTGTAGCACACGGTGCGTGCCGTGGTTGTAACACACGTTAGTTGCCGTGGTTGTAACACACGTTACGTGCCGTGATTTTAACACGCGTTACGTGCCGTGGTTGTAACACATGTTACGTGCCGTCGCTGTAACACACGGTACGTGCCGTGGTTGTAACACAACGGCACGTGCCGTGGTTGCAGCACACGTTACGTGCCGTGGTTGTAACACACGTTACGTGCCGTGGTTATAACACACGCTACGTGCCGTGGTTGTAACACACGGCACGTGCCGTGGTTGCAGCACACGTTACGTGCCGTGGTTGTAACACACGTTACGTGCCGTGGTCATAACATACGCTACGTGCCGTGGTTGTAACACACGCTACGTGCCGTGGTTGTAACACACGGCACGTGCCGTGGTTGCAGCACACGTTACGTGCCGTGGTTTAACACACGTTACGTGCCGTGGTTGTAGCACACGGTGCGTGCCGTGGTTGTAACACACGTTAGTTGCCGTGGTTGTAACACGCGTTACGTGCCGTGATTTTAACACTCGTTACGTGCCGTGGTTGTAACACATGTTTACGTGCCGTCGCTGTAACACACGGTACGTGCCGTGGTTGTAACACACGGTACGTGCCGTGGTTGTAACACACGCTACGTGCCGTGGTTGTAACACACGTTACGTGCCGTGGTTGTAACACACGCTACGTACCGTGGTTGTAACACACGTTACGTGCCGTGGTTGTAACACACGGTACGTGTCGTGGTTGTAGCACACGCTACTTGCCGTGGTTGTAAGACACGCTACGTGCCGTGGTTGTAACATACGGTACGTTCCGTGGTTGTAACACACGCTACGTGCCGTGGTTGTAACACACGCTACGTACCGTGGTTGTAACACACGTTACGTGCCGTGGTTGTAACACACTTTACGTACCGTGGTTGTAACACACGTTACGTGCCGTGGTTGTAACACATGGTACGTGCCGTGGTTGTAACACACGCTACGTGCCGTGGTTGTAACACACGCTGCGTGCCATGGTTGTAACACACGCTACGTGCCGTGGTTGTAGCACAAGTTACGTTCCGCGGTTGTAACACACGTTACGTGCCGTGGTTGTAACACACGCTACGTGCCGTGGTTGTAACACACGCTACGTGTCGTGGTTTTAACACACGTTACGTGCCGTGGTTGTAACACACGCTACGTGCCGTGGTTGTAACACACGGCACGTGCCGTGGTTGCAGCACACGTTACGTGCCGTGGTTGTAACACACGTTACGTGCCGTGGTTGTAGCACACGGTGCGTGCCGTGGTTGTAACACACGTTAGTTGCCGTGGTTGTAACACGCGTTACGTGCCGTGATTTTAACACTCGTTACGTGCCGTGGTTGTAACACATGTTACGTGCCGTCGCTGTAACACACGGTACGTGCCGTGGTTGTAACACACGGTACGTGCCGTGGTTGTAACACACGCTACGTGCCGTGGTTGTAACACACGTTACGTGCCGTGGTTGTAACACACGCTACGTACCGTGGTTTCTAACACACGTTACGTGCCGTGGTTTGTAACACACGGTACGTGTCGTGTTGTAGCACAACTGCTACTTGCCGTGGTTGTAAGACACGCTACGTGCCGTGGTTGTAACATACGGTACGTTCCGTGGTTGTAACACACGCTACGTGCCGTGGTTGTAACACACGCTACGTACCGTGGTTGTAACACACGTTACGTGCCGTGGTTGTAACACACTTTACGTACCGTGGTTGTAACACACGTTACGTGCCGTGGTTGTAACACATGGTACGTGCCGTGGTTGTAACACACGCTACGTGCCGTGGTTGTAACACACGCTGCGTGCCATGGTTGTAACACACGCTACGTGCCGTGGTTGTAGCACAAGTTACGTTCCGCGGTTGTAACACACGTTACGTGCCGTGGTTGTAACACATGCTACGTGCCGTGGTTGTAACACACGCTACGTGTCGTGGTTTTAACACACGTTACGGGCCGTGGTTGTAACACACTACGTGCCGTGGTTGTAACACTCGGTACGTTCCGTGGTTGTAACACACGCTACCTGCCGTGGTTGTAACACACGTTACGTGCCGTGGTTGTAACACGTTACGTGCCGTTGTTGTAACACACGTTACGTGCCGTGGTTGTAACACACGCTACGTACCGTGGTTGTAACACACGTTACGTGCCGTGGTTGTAACACACGGTACGTGTCGTGGTTGTAGCACACGCTACTTGCCGTGGTTGTAAGACACGCTACGTGCCGTGGTTGTAACATACGGTACGTTCCGTGGTTGTAACACACGCTACGTGCCGTGGTTGTAACACACGCTACGTACCGTGGTTGTAACACACGTTACGTGCCGTGGTTGTAACACACTTTACGTACCGTGGTTGTAACACACGTTACGTGCCGTGGTTGTAACACATGCTACGTGCCGTGGTTGTAACACACGCTACGTGCCGTGGTTGTAACACACGCTGCGTGCCATGGTTGTAACACACGCTACGTGCCGTGGTTGTAGCACAAGTTACGTTCCGCGGTTGTAACACACGTTACGTGCCGTGGTTGTAACACACGCTACGTGCCGTGGTTGTAACACACGCTACGTGTCGTGGTTTTAACACACGTTACGGGCCGTGGTTGTAACACACTACGTTCCGTGGTTGTAACACTCGGTACGTTCCGTGGTTGTAACACACGCTACGTGCCGTGGTTGTAACACACGTTACGTGCCGTGGTTGTAACACGTTACGTGCCGTTGTTGTAACACCCGTTGCGTGCCGTGGTTGTAACACACGCTACGTGCCGTGGTTGTAACACACGCTACATGCCGTGGTTGTAACACACGTTACGTGCCGTGGTTGTAACACACGTTACGTGCCGTGGTTGTAACACACGCTACGTGCCGTGGTTGTAACACACGTTACGTGCCGTGGTTGTATCACACGTTACGTGCCGTGGCTGTAACACACGCTACGTGCCGTGGTTGTAGAACTATTCTCGGAAACAAATCTACTTGCGCATCCCTCACGTCTTTTCACCTCACTTTACTTCTGTAATTTTCTATTTTCCCGCCTTCAGTGAGAGTAACCTCGACCTCTTTACTCATATACTTTATTACGTCACATGTGATGCGCAGTGTCTCGTGTGTGTGTGTGTGTGTACTCACCTGGTTGTACTCACCTAGTTGAGGTTGCAGGGGTCGGGTCCGAGCTCCTGGCCCCGCCTCTTCACTGGTCGCTACTAGGTCACTCTCCCTGAACCATGAGCTTTATCATACCTCTGGTTAAATCTATGTATGGATCCTGCCTCCACTACATCGCTTCCCAAACTTACTGACTTCTCTGTGGCTGAAGAAATACTTCCTAACGTCTCTGTGACTCGTCTGAATCTTCAGCTTCCAATTGTGATCCCTTGTTTCTGTGTCCCATCTCTGGAACATCCTGCCTCTGTCCACCTTGTCTATTCCCCGCAGTATCTTGTATGTCGTTATCATGTCTCCCCTGACCCTTCTGTCCTCCAGTGTCGTCAGTCCGATTTCCCTCAACCTTTCCTCGTACATTTCCCTGAGCTCTGGAACTAGCCTTGTTGCAAACTTTTGCACTTTCTCTAACTTCTTGACGTGCTTGACCAGGTGTGGGTTCCAGACTGGTGCTGCATACTCCAGTATGGGCCTAACATACACAGTGTACAGTGTCTTGAACGATTCCTTATTAAGGTATCAGAACGCTATTCTCAGGTTTGCCACCTATTCTCAGGTTTGTCCACCTAGCCTATACTCTGTCTGCGGTCTTCTTTGCCCCTCCCCAAGCTTCATGACTTTGCATTTGGCAGGACTGAATTTGAGAAGCCAGTTTCTGGACCACATGTCCAGCCTGTCCAGGTCTCTTTGCAGTCCTGCCTCATCCTCATCCGATTTAATTCTTCTCATCAGAGAAGGGGATGTGTGTGTGTGTGTGTGTGTGTGTGTGTGTGTGTGTGTGTGTGTGTGTGTGTGTGTGTGTGTGTGTATCCAGACATTAGTAATGTAATTCTATCATAATATGCAAGAGAACCTTGTTACTAATGAGAGAATTCTTTGTCTTGTTGGAGGCGTAATTACCTGGTGGCTCGATATCGGCCGCCCCGCCAGTCCTCACAATACTTACACTGCTGCCTCAAATATTAATGTTATCGACGCGCTCCCCGTGGTTATATCTTGAGAGCACATGCGGGTATGTGCACCACACATGTGGGTATGTGCGCCACACATGCGGGTATGTGAATGATGAGAGTGTGAACAGGGAGGAGGGGGAGGAGGAGGGGGAGGGGGAGGGGGAAGAGGAAGAGGGAAAGACAGAAAGGGAATTAGGATAGAAAATTCCTGGTTGGTGTGTTGAGAGGAAGTGGAGAGTGTTCGGCTGAGGCCAGAAATAGATGCAGGGGATGGAGAGGGGGAGTAGAGGGGAGGGGAGAGGGCAGGGAAGAGGTGATGGGAGAGGGGAGGAGAGGATAGGTGTGGAGTGTAGGAGGATGGGAAGGGAGGGGAGTAGAGGGAAAGATTGGAGGCTAGGGAGGGCAGGAGGGAATGGGTGAGAGGGATAGGGGAGGGAGGAGGTATGAGGACTGGGCAGAGATGGAGGAGAGGTAAGGAGGGAGGGAGGGAGAGAGAGAGAGAGGGAGGGTGGGAGGGAGGGATGGAGGGAGGGAGGGAGGGAGGGAGGGAGGGAGAGAGGGAGGGAGGGAGGGAGGGAGGGAGAGAGGGAGGGAGGGAGGGAGGGAGGGAGCACGATAAGAGTCTTGCTGAGGGGAAGGTGTTAAGAGCATCACTCTCTGCTTCTGCTCTTTATTTTCTTCAACAAAATTGGATACATGAGTATCATGGTGTCGCTCAGGTCACCGTCACAGTTACAGTGTGGGAACAAAAACTAGGTATGTTTCCCTGTCATAGTCCATCACACAGGATGGTGCTCATACTGTACTGAGCTCCGTCAGCCTGAGACCTCACATGGGAGATGAGGATATCGTCAGCTATTCTGTTGTACCCTTTTTTGAAGCTGTGCACGGATTGTTACCTATGTTGCTTTATCATGCAACACATTTCGCTTTCATATCACGTTGTGGCTAAAAAACTACTTCCTAAATATAACTGTGGCTCATCTGTGCTTGCTGCTTACTCATCTTTTTTTCCTTCATCCTTTCCTATGTCATTAAAACAGCGTGTCCATATCTGTTCTATTAATTCCACTTAAATTTTGTATGTCATAATCATAGCTCTCCTAGTCTGCCTCTCCACCAAGGCGGTCAGGTTGTCACTACAAACCTCTCCTCTTAGCGCGTTCCATTCAGTTCAGGTTGTTATAAAACTGGTAACCTTGTCAGGTCTATGCTCCTGCTTGATCATGGGGGGGCTGCACGCTGACGCTGGGTACTCGAGGATCACCATAATATATTTCATGCATAAACTCTTTTAGTTCCTGGATGATGGTCTGTTTTCTTGTTTTACATTTGCTCCTGATGTTATATAGTTGTTCTGTACCGTAGGTGATATGTTTGATGTGATGTTAAACTTCGGATTAATTCCGTTTTCTGATATTTGCACCTGTTTACCCTTTAAGGTCACTCTGTCTCTGGTCTTCCCTTTACAGTCCACCTGCTTATACACAAGCTCTGTTTGCATTCCAATATCACTCGCTGGACCACGTATGGAGCCCCACCAAGTCTCCCTGGAACATTTCTCTGTCCTCTTCTTTCTGTCACTCTCGCTAATTTTGGATCGTCGGTAAACAAAGATAACTGAATGACTCGATCCCTTGTGGAAGGCCATTTGCATATAATAGAAATATTAGTGATCTCAGAAGAGATATTTGCTGAAGTCCTCTCGTTATTCCTGATTCCTCACACCTTCCTATGATTCTTTCTTCTTTCCTGTATTCTTGATACCCAAGAACAGAACATTATACCTTCTACCACCGACTCTTCTTCTGGTATGTGTACCAGTCTCTCCCGGGGTACAGTGTCCACTGATTTCTAGCAGTCAGTGTTATGAGTGCCTATGTTCATAGAAGCCTGAAAGGCATGTTAGCACACCTAAAATAAATTAAGTTTAATACAATAAAATTTTAAAGGGAAATATTCAAATTCTTAAACTGGATATGTCTTGTAATTTAAGGTGATAGTCACAGCAAAAAGATTACGGCAGGAGGTAATAAATATACCAGTAAGACAAAACTCGTAAAGTCACTTTTAAAAATTCCATCAGTTGATTTTAATTTAAAGAATTTAGCGGCCTTTGATTGCAAGTGTTGAATCATTATATAAATTGATGCTAACTTCATATATAATATGTGGAGCAACTTGATCCACGAGCAGACACACTGAGTGTCAAATATACTGAGTGTCAGCCATACTGAGGGTCAGCAATACTGAGTGTCAGACACACTATCAGACACACTGAGTGTCAGCCATACTGAGTGTCAGCCATACTGAGGGGTAACATGTCACTCTGAGGTGACTGAAGTCCTACGAGAGGTCTGACGAAGGGGTCGTGTGTATATAGTATGAGAAGTCTGACCAAAGGTCGTGTGTATATAGTATGAGAAGTCTGACCAAAGGTCGTGTGTATATAGTATGAGAAGTCTGACCAAAGGTCGTGTGTATATAGTTTGAGAAGTCTGACCAAAGGTCGTATGTATATAGTATGAGAAGTCTGACCAAAGGTCGTGTGTATATAGTATGAGAAGTCTGACCAAAGGTCGTGTGTATATAGTATGAGAAGTCTGACCAAAGGTCGTGTGTATATAGTATGAGAAGTCTGACCAAAGGTCGTGTGTATATAGTATGAGAAGTCTGACCAAAGGTCGTATGTATATAGTATGAGAAGTCTGACCAAAGGTCGTGTGTTATATAGTATGAGAAGTCTGACCAAAGGTCGTATGTATATAGTATGAGAAGTCTGACCAAAGGTCGTGTGTATATAGTATGAGAAGTCTGACCAAAGGTCGTGTGTATATAGTGTGAGAAGTCTGACCAAAGGTCGTGTGTATATAGTATGAGAAGTCTGACCAAAGGTCGTATGTATATAGTATGAGAAGTCTGACCAAAGGTAGTGTGTATATAGTATGAGAAGTCTGACCAAAGGTCGTGTGTATATAGTATGAGAAGTCTGACCAAAGGTCGTATGTATATAGTATGAGAAATCTGACCAAAGGTCGTGTGAATATAGTATGAGAAGTCTGACCAAAGGTCGTGTGTATATAGTGTGAGAAGTCTGACCAAAGGTCGTGTGAATATAGTATGAGAAGTCTGACCAAAGGTCGTGTATATATAGTATGAGAAGTCTGGCCAAAGGTCGTGTGTATATAGTATGAGAAGTCTGACCAAAGGTCGTGTGTATATAGTATGAGAAGTCTGACCAAAGGTCGTGTGTATATACTACGAGAAGTCTGACCAAGGGGTCGTGTGTACATAGTATGAGAAGTCTGACCAAGGGGTCATGTGTACATACTAAGAGAAGTCTGACCAAGGGGTCGTGTGTACATACTAAGAGAAGTCTGACCAAGGGGTCGTGTGTACATACTAAGAGAAGTCTGACCAAGGGATCGTGTGTATATACTAAGAGAAGTCTGACCAAGGGGTCGTGTGTATATACTAAGAGAAGTCTGACCAAGGGGTCGTGTGTACATACTAAGAGAAGTCTGACCAAGGGGTCGTGTGTATATACTAAGAGAAGTCTGACCAAGGGGTCGTGTGTATATACTAAGAGAAGTCTGACCAAGGGGTCGTGTGTACATACTAAGAGAAGTCTGACCAAGGGGTCGTGTGTATATACTAAGAGAAGTCTGACCAAGGGGTCGTGTGTATATACTAAGAGAAGTCTGACCAAGGGGTCGTGTGTATATACTAAGAGAAGTCTGACCAAGGGGTCGTGTGTATATACTAAGAGAAGTCTGACCAAGGGGTCGTGTGTATATACTAAGAGAAGTCTGACCAAGGGGTCGTGTGTATATACTAAGAGAAGTCTGACCAAGGGGTCGTGTGTATATACTAAGAGAAGTCTGACCAAGGGATCGTGTGTATATACTAAGAGAAGTCTGACCAAGGGGTCGTGTGTATATACTAAGAGAAGTCTGACCAAGGGGTCGTGTGTATATAGTAAGAGAAGTCTGACCAAGGGATCGTGTGTATATACTAAGAGAAGTCTGACCAAGGGATCGTGTGTACATACTAAGAGAAGTCTGACCAAGGGATCGTGTGTACATACTAAGAGAAGTCTGACCAAGGGATCGTGTGTATATACTAAGAGAAGTCTGACCAAAGGATCGTGTGTATATACTACAGTTCTCCATGACTTTTGATCAGTTCTTTTATTTGTATAACATACATTTTTTTTGTATCTACGTTAAAATATAAATGAAATACTATATAAAATAAATGGGAGTTTTTAATTATGCAAATTACCACTACTCAACCATTCACCAGTAATACATTTTATTATTAACCTTAATATGCTTCTGACATACGTCAGCCAAAGGATAAAAATTACACACTTTAATACAATAGGAGGTCCATGATCGGGGTACCTATTTACTCATGCGCTGTCAGGTAACCCAGCCATGGCGGTGAAGTTTTGGAACTCCAGCGATTTCGCAAAACAAAGTCTCAAATCCTTTTCACGGAAAAAAATCCTCTCTTACCCAGGTATTGTGAGGATACACCTGGAGGTGTATCCTCATAAAACCTGGATACACTTGGAGGTATATCCTCATAAAACCTGGATACACCTGGAGGTATATCCTCATAAAACCTGGATACACCTCCAGGTGTATCCTCACAATAGTTTACAGTACTCAGTGGTCAGTCGTCACGTGAGGTCACAGACCCTGAGCTGCTTTGGGGATTAGTGTGGACGGTTACAAAACATGGCTTGCTTCTGCAGTGTTTTAAAAATTGAGGTTGGAGAGTTGAAGGAGGAGGTCTTGCTTCTCCAGGAGGAGATTAGGAGGCTGAAGGTCCACCTCAATGGGTCTGGGAGAGAGTGTGAGGTGGCTGGAGTTGTGGGGAATGAGGCTTCTAGCAGTGAGGTGCAGTCTTTTCTCTCGCTGTGGGAGGCTGTAGCGGGGGAGGTAGCAACGGCTACCAGCAGTGAGGTGCAGTCCAGCACCTGCTACAAGTGGCGAGGGGGTTCACAGTAATGGAAGGCGCATCAGAGTAAGGAAAGTTAAGAGTGAAGATCTGAAGGTAGGAAATCGCTTCTCTGTTCTTCAGGATGAATGTACTTCAGTGGCCAGTGAAGGTAAGGGTACTACTGCCCCTGCTAAAGGGAGGTAAGCGCATTCTTGTGGTTGGTGACTCTCAGGTAAGATATTTTTACCGTGTTTTTTGTAATAGGAAAAAAGAAGATGAGAGACAGAGTGTGCTTCCCTGGAGCTGGTGTTGGGGACATTGTCAACAGGCTGGATAATATCACGTCAGGTAATGGGAACAAGCCCATTATCTGTCTCAGTGCTGGTGAAATGATATTGGGAAGGGTTTGGAGAGAAGAGCTGCTAGATAAGTACAGGGGCGCTATAGATTTCATTAAGGGCTAGGGGGGGATCCCAATCATATGTAGCATCTTGCCTAGAAGGGGAGTAGGAAATGAATGGTTGTCTAGGGCAATTGGTGTAAATTGCTGGCTAGACAGATACTGCAAGGAACTTGCAATCCCATTCATTGACAACTGGAACAACTTTTATGGGAAACATGATATGTATGCAAGGGATGGGGTACATCTCTCTGGGGCTGGGGTGGTAGCACTTGCAGACTCGATTGAAAAAGGCCATTGGTGAAAATGCCTATGATTTTAAACTGATGGAAGATAGAGGTATGGGTGTGTGTGGGAAACAAGCAGGTTGCAACACTTGGGTTGGAAACGTAAATGTATAAAAGGCATTCAGCATGAAGTTATAAATAAAGACAATAGATCAGGGCAGCAAACAAAGGGGGACAGCAGAGGGGAGCAAGGACTAGCTCCCTTAAGGTTTACTATTTCTAATAGCAGGAGTGTAAGAAATAAGATAGATGAGCAAGATTAATTTTCAAGTTTCAGGAAACATAGATATTATTGCTATAACAGAGACCTGGCTTAATCTGAAAGATAGAGAATGCCCTCTGAATGTCACATACAAGGCTATTAAATTATTCCACACTGACAGGGTCAACAGGAAAGGTGGTGGAGTAGCGATGTAAAGTCAGAGACAAATTTTAAAATTTTTGTGTTAGACAAAAATATTAAATTAGAAGCGTCAGCCACTGAATCTGTTTGGTTACAGCTTCTCGAGGGCCGAGAAAAAAATAATTTTGGGTGTGATTTACAGGGCCCCAAATCTTGATAGGGATGCAGTAAACTTCTATGGGACGAAATTCGTAAGGCACTACATACGAAAATGTTGTTTCTAATTTGGGGGGGTTTCAACTATAGACAGATTGACTGGAGCAATTTGACAGGAAATTTAGAGTCAGGTGACTTTCTTGATCGATCCAGGATTGTTTTTTAAAACAGTTTGTGACAGAGCCAACTAGGGGAAATAACCTCCTTGACTTGGTTCTTGCCAGTAGGGAAACACTAATTAATAATCTTTAGGTTAATGAAAGAAACTTGGGGAAAGTGATCACAAATCACTCAGTTTTAAAAATATCATGGAATTCCCTAATAATGGCAATCAAGTTCCCCTCCCTGACTTTCGCTTGGCTGATTTCATAGGACTGAAAAATTAAATTAGGTGGGGCTGAACTGGAATGACTTGACTAAGGGTCAGGTTAGGTGGTGAAAGGTTGCCGATATGATGCTTTTCCCGGGCATAGTTCTAGCTGCTCAGTCAAATTATGTTCCAAATAGGGAATCAGATCAAACAAAAATGATCCTAAATGGATGAACAATAGATTAAAATATCTGATTGGTCAAAAGAGAGGCATATATAGGCAAATCAAAAGAGGAGAGGGGCAATTGAGAAATCGATATATTTTAGTTAAAGAGAGAAATAAAAAAGGGAATTAGAAAAGCAAAAAGAGATTATGAGGTTAAAGTTGCAAGAGAATCGAAGACTAACCCAAAAGGATTCTTTCAGGTATAAAAGAAGTAAGATCAGGGACAAGATAGGCCCACTCAAAAGTTCCTCGGGTCAGCTTTACTGACAGTGAAAAGGAAATGTGTAGAATTTTTAACACATACTTCCTCTCAGTTTTTACACAGGGGATACGCGATATTCCAGTAATGAAAAAATTTATGTAAAAAGGACGATAAAAAAACTGTACATTAGGGTCACAAGGCATGGTCCTTAGGCAAATAAATAAATTAAAACCTAACAAATCCCCAGGGCCCCGAGAAATGATGAAAAGGGTTTTAAAGGAAAGTAAAGAGGAGCTTAGCACACCTTTGGGTAATCTTTTCAACATATCACTACAAAAATGGCATGGTGCCGATAAGTGGAAAAAGGCAAATGTGAACCTATTTTCAAAAAGGTGAAGGTCCTTAGCTTCGAACTATAGCCAATAAGCTAAATCCAAGGGGGAAATTTATGGAATCAATAATTGCCGAGGCATTCGTAGCCACCTTGAAAAGCATAAATTTTAAACAAAGAATTCCCTGGTTTTACAAAGGGGCGTTTTCCCGCCTTACGAATTTATTTAAATTTTTTCACTAAGGGATTTTAGGAGGTAGTCATGGTAATGAATTTTATATTGTGTATATGGACTTCGTTTTAAAGGGTTTTGACAGGGTCCCAATCCCGAATATTGAGGAAAATTAAAGACATGGAATAGGAGGAGAAATTTTTTCCGGATAGAGGGATGGTTACAAATGGCAGCAGGATTTGATAAATGGGGGGGAAATCAGAGTGGGGAAAGGGCCGAGCGGTGTTCCCAGGGGTCAGTGTTGGGCCCCCCGTTTTCCAATTACTAAACGACAAATGAGGGCATAAAGAGCGACATCGGCAAGTTTGCCGATGACACCAAAATAGGCCGTCGAATTCATTGACGAGGACATTCGAGCACTCCAGGAAGATTTGAATAGACTGATGCAGTGGTCGGAGAAGTGGCAGATGCAGTTTAATATAGACAAATGCAAAGTTTCTAAATGTGGACAGGACAATAACCATGCCACATATAAACTAAATAATGTAGATCTTAATATTACGGATTGCGAAAAAGATTTAGGAGTTCTGGTTAGCAGTAATCTGAAACCAAGACAACAGTGCATAAGTGTTCGCAATAAAGCTAATAGAATCCTTGGCTTCATATCAAGAAGCATAAATAATAGGAGTCCTCAGGTTGTTCTTCAACTCTATACATCCTTGGTTAGGCCTCATTTAGATTATTGCTGCACAGTTTGGTCACCGTATTTCAGAATGGATATAAATTCTCTGGAAAATGTACAAAGGAGGGATGACAAAGTTGATCCCATGTATCAGAAACCTTCCCTATGAGGATAGACTAAGGGCCTGAAACTGCACTCTCTAGAAAGACGTAGAATTAGGGGGGATATGATTGAGGTGTATAAATGGAAGACAGGAATAAATAAAGGGATGTAAATAGTGTGCTGAAAATATCTAGCCTAGACAGGACTCGCAGCAATGGTTTTAAGTTGGAAAAATTCAGATTCAGGAAGGATATAGGAAAGTACTGGTTTGGTAATAGAGTTGTGGATGAGTGGAACAAACTCCCAAGTACCTTTATAGAGGCCAGAACGTTGTGTAGCTTTAAAAATAGGTTGGATAAATACATGAGTAGATGTGGGTGGGTGTGAGTTAGACCTGATAGCTTGTGCTACCAGGTCGGTTGCCGTGTTCCTCCCTTAAGTCAATGTGACCTGACCTGACTAGGTTGGGTGCATTGGCTTAAGCCGGTAGGAGACTTGGACCTGCCTTGCATGGGCCAGTAGGCCTTCTGCAGTGTTCCTTCGTTCTTATGTTCTTATGTTCTAATCTTCTCTAAAAACATTTAAGGTACACAGATCACTGTCTTAGCGCTGTGTCACCTATTTGGCCCTATTTTTATGCACGTTGGGACCACACTGGTTTTCTTCATTGTTTTATGAGTTTTTCTGTCTAGAGCGACAAGTTGAAGACCATATGGTCACACCATGACTCTGCTCCTTCTCTTCCAACCCATGGAATAAGCGTTGTGTTTCTACTGTGGAATAATAATGCGTTTGATTTGCTAGAGAATTTATCAGTCTAACGGGCGAAACATCTAATGTTGCACGTATGTGTTTAATACACAGACTGTTGAGGTTTCACCTGTACATATAAACTTTCATCTGCCTCTTGTCACTTTGCGTCTCTTCTCTCTTCTTCATTGCTTTATCATCCATTTCCTTCTCTTACTGTATTTGTTGCAAGAAATTGACAATATCTTGATTGGTGCTGCTTTCTCCTGCAATCTTGTTTTCAGTTTGATTCTTGCCTTCTGTTTTTGTTCAAATCCATCTCCTTTACATGTTCGAATCTTAGAGCAGCTGTTTTGTGGTAAGAGTAAGGCCAGACAGGAGGAGTGGTCTTCAAGACCAGATTGATGGAATGATCTTTAGAACCAGATGTGTGGAATGATCTATATGGCCAGGCACTACTGGAGAAATTGGTCTTCAACACCAGATACCAATAAATTGTCTTTAAGTATGACATTTGTTCAAGGGTACAAAAGCTTCCTATGTACTCAGCCTTGTACTCTTTCTTCTTGGGAGCAAAGATGTGTTATGTTCTCAGCGTTGACGCATACCAAAACTCGTCATGTATTCACTCATGTTCACTTATTCATCAAATAATATGTTCTTTCCAAGTAATAGGTTCTTCAGAAGTACTGATCAAGTAATGTACACTGGCTGGCATCAAACCTATTTCATCCAGTGACGTTTTACGTACCATCTATATCACAGTGACGTCAGTGACGTATATATGCACTCCACAGCTGGCATCAGTGAAAAATACGGCCCTTCACTTTAAGTACTGTGGCACTAGCGGCTCTACAGGCCAACAATGAATGCCATATGCATGACTGACATTGGCACTCTGATTACCACTGTGGCACTACGGAGTGTCCTATACTTGTGGTTTTACGAACTCCCTTGGGCTAAAAGGGTTTTTTAAAGGGGTTTTCGCCCGGGGAACGATTATTCTATTTACTTTCCCTCACCCCCTTTGAAAACCCGGTTGAAAACATGCGAGCATTGGGGACCGGGTGATTGTTTATATGAAAAAAACTGTTTGGGCAAAAAAAAAAATACCTAAAATTTTGGGGTTTAACCAAGGGGGCCTTCAAAGAGAGTGCTAAACGGTTAATTAGTTAGGTTGGGTTTTTTTAGGGTATTAGGTTGGGTTTTAAGTTAGGTTAGTTTTTTTTAATTTTGGGTTTTGGGTTTTGGTTGGTTAGGTTAAGGTTGGGTTTAAATTTGGGTTGGGTTTTGGTTTAAGTTGGGTTGGGTTTGGTTAGGTTAGGTTAAGCTATTTAGGTTTTTTGGTTTAAAAGTTGGGTTTAAAGGGTTTGGGGTTGGGTTTTGGGTTAGGTTGGGCGGGGTTAGGTTAGGTTAATTTTAGGGTAGGTTAGGTTAATTTAGGTTAGGTTGGGTTACTTTGGTTGCTTAGGTTGGGGTTGGTTGGGGGTTAGGGTTGGGTTTAAAGGTTATTAGGTTGGGGTTTAAGTTAGGTAAGGTAGGTTAAAAATTAGGGTTGGGTTGGGTTAGGTTATTTAGGTTAGGTTAAATTGGGTTAGTTTAAGTTGGTTAGGTTGGTTAGGTTGGGTTTGGGTTTTGGGTTTTGGGTTTTGGGTTTTGGTTGGGGAAAAATTGGGTTGGGTTTAATTTGGGTTATTTTTAGGTTAGGTTAGGGGGGTTTTGGGTTTGGGTTTTGGGTGGGTTTGGGAAAAATTTTTGGTTTTGGTTAATTTAAAGGGTTAAGTTGGGTTAAAGGTTTAAGTTGGGTTGGTTGGGTTAAGTTAGGTTGGGTTTGGGGAAAGGTTTTAGGTTGGGTTAAAGGTTATGTTAGGTTTGGTTGGGGTTATTTTTGGGTTATTAAGGTTGGGGTTGGGTTTGGGTTTAAAGGTTAGGTTAGGTTGGGTTGGGTTTTAGGTTTGTTAGGGTGGGTTAGGTTAGGTTGGGTTTTTAAAGGGGTTAAGGGTTGGGTTGGGGTTTGGGTTGGGTTTGGGTTGGGTTTTGGTTAGGTTAAGTTAGGGTTTTTTAAAATTTTGGGTTAGGTTGGGTTGGGTTTAATTTAGGTTAGGTTAAGCTTTTTTGGGTTGGGTTTTAGGTTAAGTTTATTTTTAAGGTTAGGGTTGGTTAGGTTAGGTTGGGTTTGGGGTTGGGTTTGGGGCAAAGGGTTGGGGTAGGTTGGTTAAGTTGGTTAGGTTAGGTTACGCTACATTTGCTTGGGTTTGGGTTTGGGTTTTTAAGGTTGGGGGTAGGTTGGGTTTTTTTGGTTAAAATTAAAGTTGGAAAGGAAAGGTTAGATTAGGGTTGGGGTTTGGGTTATTTATTTGGGTTTAAAATTTGGGTTTTGGGAAAAAATTTGGGTTGGGTTTTGGGTTTGGGTTTTAGGTTAGGAAATTTTGGGTTGGGTTGGGTTTGGGTTGGGTTTTTAAATTGGGTTTAGGTTTTAAGTTGGGTTAGGTTAGGTTGGGTTGGGTTAGGTTGGGTTAGGTTAGGTTAATTTGGTTAGGTTAATTTGGGTTTAAAGTTAGGTTGGGTTATGTTAGGTTGGTTTTAGGTTAAGTTTGGGTTAGGTTGGGTGGGTTTGGGGTTAGGTTATGTTGGGTTTGTTAGGTTAGGTTAATTTAAGTTTTTTAAGTTAGGTTGGGTTGGGTTTAGGCTGGGTTAATTAGGAAAGGGTTAGGTTGGGTTTGGTTAATTTAGGTTGGTTTTGGGTTTAAGTTAGGTTAGGTTGGGTTAGGAAAGGTTAGGTTGGTTAGGTTAGGTGGGGTTGGGTTTAGGTTAGGTTAGGTTGGGTTTAATTTTAGGTTTGGTTAATTGGGTTAAAAGTTGGGTTGGGTTTGGGGAAATTGGGTTGGTTTTGGGAAATTAAGTTGGGTGAGGTTAGGTTAGGTTGGGTTTAGGTTAGGTTTTAATTTGGGTTAATTTGGTTGTAAGATTGGGGTTTGGGGTGGGGAGGGTTATTTTAGGTTAGGTTAAGTTAATTGGGTTAGGAGGTTGGGTTTAGGTTGTTGGGTTTGTTTTAGGTTGGGTTTAGGTTATTTAAAGTTGGGTTTTGGGTTTTGGGTTTTGGGTTAGGTTAATTTAGGTTAGTAAGGTTGGGGTTGGGTTTTGGTTGGTTATTTTTTGGAAAAGGTTAGGTTAAGTTAAGTTAGGTTAGGTTAGGTTAGGTTAGGTTAGGATAAATTAGGTTAGGTTAAGTTAGGCTGGTTAGGTTAGGTTAGGTTAGGTTTGGTTAGGTTAAGTTAGGTTAGGTTAAGTAGGTTAAGTTAGGTAAGGTTAGGTTAGGTTAGGTTAGGTTAAGTTAGGTTAGGTTAGGTTAAGTTAGGTTAGGTTAGATTTGGTTAGGTTAGGTTAAGTTAGGTTAGGTTAGGTTAGGTTAGGTTAGGTTAGGTTAAGTTAGGTTAGGTTAGGTTAGGTTAGGTTAGGTTAGGTTAGGTTAGGTTAGGTTAGGTTAGATTAGGTTAAGTTAGGTAAGGTTAGGTTAAGTTAGGTTAGGTTAGGTTAGGTTAGGTTAGATTAGGTTAGGTTAGGTTAGGTTAGGTTAGGTTAGGTTAAGTTAGGTTAGGATAAGTTAGGTTAGGTTAGGTTAGGTTAGGTTAGGTTAGGTTAGGTTAGGTTAGGTTAGGTTAGGTTAAGTTAGGTTAGGTTAGGTTAGGTTAGGTTAGGTTAGGTTAAGTTAGGTTAGGTTAGGTTAAGTTAGGTTAAGTTAGGTTAAATTAGGTTAGGTTAGGTTTAGTTAGGTTAGGTTAGGTTAGGTTAAGTTAGGTTAGGCTAGGTTAAGGCTAGGGTTAGGTTAGGTTAGGTTAGGCTAAGTTAGGTTAGGTTAGGTTAGGTTGGGTTAGGTTAGATTAGGGTTAGGGTTAGGTTACGTTAGGTTAGGTTAGGTTAGATTAGGGTTAGGTTCGGTTAGGTTAGGTTAGGTTAGGTTAGGTTAGGTTAGGTTAGGTTAGGTTAGGTTAGGTTAAATTAGGTTAGGTTAAGTTAATTTAGGTTAGGTTAGGTTAGGTTAGGTTAGGTTAGGTTAGGTTAGGTTAGGTTAGGATAAATTAGGTTATGTTAAGTTAGGCTAGGTTAGGTTAGGTTAGGTTAGGTTTGGTTAGGTTAAGTTAGGTTAGGTTAAGTTAGGTTAATTTAGGTTAGGTTAGGTTAGGTTAGGTTAGGTTAAGTTAGGTTAGGTTAGGTTAGGTTAGGTTTGGTTAGGTTAGGTTAAGTTAGGTAAGGTTAGGTTTGTGTAGATTATGTTATGTTAGATTAGGTTAGGTTAATTTAGGTTAGGTTAGGTTAGGTTATGTTAGGTTTGGTTAGGTTAGGTTATGTTAAGTTAGGTTAGGTTAGGTTAGGTTAGGTTAGGTTAGGTTAAGTTATGTAAGGTTAGGTTAGTGTAGGTTAGGTTAGGTTAAGTTAGGTTAGGTTAGGTTAAGTTAGGTTAGGTTAGGCTTGGTTAAGTTAGGTTAGGTTAGGTTAGGTTCAGTTAGGTTAGGTTAAGTTAGGTTAGGTTAAGTTAGGTTAAGTTAGGTTAGGTTAGGTTAAGTTAGGTTAGGTTAGGTTAGGTTAAGTTAGGTTAGGCTAGGTTAGATTAGGTTAGGTTAGGTTAGGTTAGGTTAGGTTAGGTTAAGTTAGGTAAGATTAGGTTTGGGTAGGTTATGTTATGTTAGGTTAGGTTAGGTTAAGTTAGATTAGGTTAGGTTAGGTTAGGTTAGGTTAGGTTAGGTTAGGTTAGGTTAGGTTAGGTTAAGTTACGTTAGGTTAGGTTAGGTTAAGTTAGGTTAGGTTAGGTTAGGTTAGGTTTGGTTAAGTTAGGTTAGGTTAGGTTAGGTTAGGTTAGGTTAGGTTAAGTTAGGTTAAGTTAGGTTAAGTTAGATTAGGTTAGGTTAGGTTAAGTTAGGTTAGGTTAAGTTAGGTTAAGTTAGGTTAGGTTAGGTTAAGTTAGGTTAGGTTAGGTTAGGGTAAGCTAGGTTAGCTAGGTTAGGTTAGGTTAGGTTAGGTTAGGTTAGGTTAGGTTAGGTTAAGTTAGGTAAGATTGGGTTTTGGGGTTTGGTTTATGTTATGTTAGGTTAGGTTAGGTTAAGTTAGGTTAGGTTAGGTTAGGTTAGGTTAGGTTAGGTTAGGTTATGTTAGGTTAGGTTACGTTAAGTTAGGTTATGTTAGGTTAGGTTAGGTTAGGTTAAGTTATGTAAGGTTAGGTTAGGGTAGGTTAAGTTAGATTAGGTTAGGTTATTTTTGGTTAGGTTAAATTAGGTAAGGTTAGGTTAGGTTAGGTTAGGTTAAGTTAGGTTAGGTTAGGTTAAGTTAGGTTATGTTAGGTTAGGTTAGGTTAGGTTAAGTTAGGTTAGGCTAGGTTAGGTTAGGTTAGGTTAGGTTAGGTTAGGTTAGGTTAGGTTAAGTTAGGTTAGGTTAGGTTAGGTTAGGTTAGGTTAGGTTAAGTTAGGTAAGGTTAGGTTAGGTTAGGTTAGGTTAAGTTAGGTTAGGTTAGGTTAAGTTAGGTTAGGTTAGGTTAGGTTAGGTTAGGTTAGGTTAAGTTAGGTTAGGTTAGGTTAGGTTAGGTTAGGTTAGGTTAAGATAGGTTAGGTTAGGTTAGGTTAAGTTAGGTTAGGTTAGGTTAAGTTAGGTTAGGTTAGGTTAGGTTAGGTAAAGTTAGGTTATGTTAGGTTAGGTTAGGTTAAGTTAGGTAAGGTTAGGTTAAGTTAGGTTAGGTTAGGTTAGGTTAGGTTAGATTAGGTTAGGTTAGGTTAGGTTAGTTTAGGTTAAGTTAGGTTAGGTTAGGTTAGGTTAGGTTAGGTTAGGTTAGGTTAAGTTAGGTTAGGTTAAGTTAGGTTAGGTTAAGTTAGGTTAGGTTAGGTTAAGTTAGGTTAGGTTAGGTTAGGTTAGGTTAGGTTAGGTTAAGTTAGGTTAGGTTAAGTTAGGTTAGGTTAAGTTAGGTTAGGTTAGGTTAAGTTAGGTTAGGTTAGGTTAGGTTAGGTTAGGTAAGGTTCGTCAGGAAACAGGACAAGTGTTTCCTGACGCGTGTATTAGCGATACGATGACCCGCCGTTGGACCTTTTGATCATCTGACCGAGACCTTAAGCTGGCTTACCGGTCTACAGCTTTAAAAATTATGGTTTTTATTATATATATATATATATATATATATATATATATATATATATATATATATATATATATATATATATATATATATATATATATATATATATATATATATATTTATATATATATATATTATATATATATATTATATAATCATTAAGTAAACACATACAGCATAATCTTTGTAATAGGTGTCTGATACATTATAAGTGAAGTTTGAGTGCAACTACAGAAAGATACAGTAGAAGGTCAGTAAGTGAAACTCCGCACACCGACACCGTAGACTTTCATGACGTCTGCCCAGACATGGGCTTCTGTGGTGGTGATGGTGTGTGGGTGACGGGTGTGGGTGATGGTGTAGGTGAGGGTGTTGGTGATGGTGTGGGTGATGGTGTGGGTGATGGTGTGGGTGAGGGTGTTGGTGAATATGTGGGTGATGGTGTGGGTGGTAGTATGGGCGATGGTGTGGGTGAAGGTGTTGGTGTATATGTGGGTGATGATGTGGGTAATAGTGTGGCGATTGTGTGGGTGAGGGTGTGGGTGAGGGTGGATCCTAACCATGCGGGTGGGTGTGGGCCATAGCGGATCAATATTCCGTCCGGCCAATCCACCCACCCACCCCCTTATACTGTCGCCCCCGCCCACACCCACACCTGACTCTATCACCACCACCACAACGCCACTAACACCAACGACACCAATACCACCCACAACACCACCAGAACCACTACCACAAACAACACTACCACCATGACACCACCACCACCATCACCACCACCAACACCACCACCATCACAACCACTATCACCACAACCATCACCAGCACCATCACAACCACCATCACCACACCCATACTCTCTATTCTGTCTCGTAACCACCTCCATTCCTAGGCCAGCCTCCATCCCACTTGCACCATCCCACCTGCACCATCCCACCTGCTCCATCCCACCTGCTCCACCCCACCTGCACCATCCCACCTGCTCCAACCCACCTGCACCATCCCACCTGCACCATCCCACCTGTTACATCCCACCTGCACCATCCCACCAGTTCCAACCCACCTGCTCCATCTCACCTGCTACATCCCACCTGCACCATCCCACCTGCACCATCCCACATGCACCATCCCACGTGCTCCATCCCACGTGCACCATCCCACCTGCCCCATCCCACCTGCACCATCCCACCTGCACCATCCCAACTGCACCATCTCAACCGCACCATCCCACCTGCACCATCAAACTTGCTTCATCCCACCTGCACCATCCCACCTGCACCATCCCATCTGCACCATCCCACCTGCACCATCCCACCTGCAGGAACCCACCTGCACCATTCCACCTGCACCATCCAACTTGCTCCATCCCACCTTCTCCACCACACGTGCACGATCCCACCTGCTCCAACCCACCTGCACCATCCCACCTGCCCCAAATCCCACCTGTTCCAACCCACCTGCATGATCTCAATTGCTCCATCCCACCTGCACCATCCCACCTGCTCCAACTCACCTGCACCATCCCACCTGCTCTATCCCACTTGCACCATTCCACCTGCTCCATCCCACCTGCCCATCCCCCCTGCACCACCCCACCTGCTCCATCCCACCTGCTCCATACCACCTGCTCCATCCCACCTGCACCATCCCACCTGCTCCATCCCACCTGCACCATCCCACCTGCACCATCCCACCTGCACCATCCTACCTGCTCCATCCCACCTGCACCATCCCACCTGCAGCATCCCATTTGCACAATCCCACCTGCAGCATCCCAAATGCTCCATCCCCCCTGCAGCATCCCACCTGCCCATCCCCCTGCACCATCCCCCCTGCTCCATCCTACCTGCACCATCCAACCTGCTCCATCCCACCTGCTCCATCCCACCCGCAGCATCCCACCTGCTCCATCTCATTTGCACCATCCCAACTGCACCATCCCATTTGCACCATCCCACCTGCACCATCCCACCTGCACCATCCCACTTGCTCCATCCCACCTGCACCAACCCACCTGCACCATCTCACCTGCAGCATCCCACCTGCAGAATCCCACCTGCACCATCCCATCTGCAGCATCCCACCTGCACCATCCCATCTGCAGCATCCCACCTGCTGCATCCCACCTGCACCATCCCACCTGCCCCATCCCACCTGCCCCATCCCTCCTGCACCATCCCACCTGCACCATCCCCCCTGCACCACCCAAACTTGCTTTCCCCCTGCACCATCCCACCTACACATCCCATCTGCCCATCCCACCTGCACCATCGCACCTGCGGGAAACCCCACCTGCACCATTCACCTGCACATCCAACTTGCTCCACCACCTTCTCACCACACCTGCACCATCCACCTGCTCCAACCCCCTGCACCACCCCAAACCTGCACTATCCCACCTGTTCCGTCCACCTGCACCATCCCACCTGTTCCAACCCACCTGCACGACTCAATTGCTCCATCCCCCCTGCACCACCCACCTGCTCCAACTCACCTGCACCATCCCACCTGCTCTATCCACTTGCACCTTCCACCTGTCCATCCCACCTGCCCCATCCACCTGCCCCATCCCCTGCACCATCCAGCTGGCTCCATCCCCCCCCTGCTCCTTACCACCTGCTCCATCCCACCTTCACCATCCACTGTCCTCCCCCCTGCACCATCCACCTGCTCCATCACCTGCACCATCCACCTGCAGCATCCCACTGCACAATCCACCTGCAGCATCCAAAATGCGCCATCCCACCTGCAGCATCCCCCCTGCTCCATCCCACCTGCAAAACCCCAACTGCCCCATCCCACCTGCTCCATCCCACTTGCACCATCCCACCTGCAGCATCCCACTGCACTATCCACCTGCACCACCCTACCTGCTCCATCCTCCCTTTGGCACCATCCCCCCTGCCCCATCCCACCTCCTCCATCCCACCCGCAGCATCCCACCTGCCCCATCTCATTTGCACCATCCAACCTGCACCATCCCACCTGCACCATCCACCTGCACCATCCCCCCCTGCACCATCCCATTGCTCCACCCCACATGCACCAACCCACCTGCACCATCTCACCTGCAGCATCCCCCCTGCAGCATCCACCTGCCCCACCCCATCTGCAGCACCCCACCTGCACCACCCCATCTGCGCATCCCACCTGCAGCATCCCACCTGCAACCCCACTGGCCCATCCACCTGCACCACCCCACCTGCCCCGTCCACTGGTATATCCCAGCTGCATCAACCCCCTGCCCCATCCCACTTGCACCATCCCGCCTTTTACCGTCCCCTGCACCATCCCCCCTGCACCATCCCACTGCACCATCCCCCCTGCCCCACCCCACATGCACGTCCCACCTGCACCATCCCACCTGAACCATCCCCCTGCTCCATCCCACGTACTACATCCCACCTGCACCACCCCACTGCACCATCCACCTGCACCATCCCACCTGCACCATATCAACCGCACCACCCCACCTGCCCAACCCAAACTTGCCCCATCCCACCTGCACCATCCCATTTACTCCACCCCACCTGCACCATCCGTCTGCACCATCCCACTTGCTCCATCCCACCTGCCAACCCACCTGCACCACCCCACTGCAGCCATCCCCTGCAGCATCCCACCTGCAGCATCCCACCTGCACCATCCCACTTGCACCATCCCACCTGCACCATCCCACCTGCACCATCCCACCTGCACCATCCCACCTGCACCATCCAACCTGCAGCATCCCACCTGCAGCATCCCATCTGCACCATCCCACTTGCACCATCCCATTTGCACCATCCCACCTGCACCATCCCACCTGGTACATCCCACCTGCCCCATCCCACCTGCACCATCCCACCTGCACCATCCCACCTGCAACATCCCACCTGCAGCATCCCTCCTGTAGCATCCCCCCTGCAGCATCCCACCTGCACTATCCCACCTGCAGCATCCCACCTACAGCATCCCACTTGCAACATTCCACCTGCACCATCCCACCTGCAGCATCTCACCTGCAGAATTCCACCTGCACCATCCCTCCTGTACCATCCCACCTGCTACATCCCACCTGCACCATCTCACCTGCAGCATCCCACCTGCACCATCTCACCTGCACCATCCCACCTGCACCATCCCACCTGCAGCATCCCACTTGCACCATCCTACCTGCAGCATCCCGCCTGCACCATCCCACCTGCAGCATCTCACGTGCACCATCGCACCTGCACCATCCCACCTGCACCATCCCACTTGCAGCATCCCACCTGCAGCATCCCGCCTGCAGCATCCCACCTGCAGCATCCCACCATCACCATCCCACCTGTACCATCGCACTTGCACCATCCCACCTTCACCATCCCACCTGCACCATCCCACCTGCATCATCCCACTTGCAGCATCCCACCTGCAGCATCCCACCTTCAGCATCCCACTTGCACCATCCTACCTGCACCACCCCACCTGCAGCATCATACCTGCAGCATCCCACCTGCAGCATCCCACCTGCAGCATCCCACCTGCACCATCCCTCCTGTACCATCCCACCTGCTACATCCCACCTGCACCATCTCACCTGCAGCATCCCACCTGCACCATCTCACCTGCACGTTCCCACCTGCACCATCCCACCTGCAGCATCCCACTTGCACCATCCTACCTGCAGCATCCCGCCTGCAGCATCCCACCTGCAGCATCCCACGTGCACCATCGCACCTGCACCATCCCACCTGCACCATCCCACTTGCAGCATCCCACCTGCAGCATCCCGCCTGCAGCATCCCACCTGCAGCATCCCACCATCACCATCCCACCTGCACCATCCCACTTGCACCATCCCACTTTCACCATCCCACCTGCACCATCCCACCTGCATCATCCCACTTGCAGCATCCCACCTGCAGCATCCCACCTGCAGCATCCCACTTGCACCATCCTACCTGCACCACCCCACCTGCAGCATCATACCTGCAGCATCCCACCTGCAGCATCCACCTGCACCATCCACCTGCCCCACCCCACTGCACCATCCCCCTGCACCATCCCACCTGCACCACCCACCTGCACCATCCCACCTGCACCATCCAACCTGCAGCATCCCACCTGCAGCATCCCATCTGCACCATCCTACCTGCAGCATCCCACCTGCACCATCCCACCTGCAGCATTCCACCTGCACCATGCCACCTGCACCATCCCCCCTTTCCCCTCTCCCTGCACCACCCCACCTGCCCCATACCATCCCACCTGCACCATCCCACCTGCACCATCCCCCCTGCACCATCCCTCCGCAGCACCCCACCTGCACCATCCCCCCTGCACCTCCCACCTGCCCCATCCCCCCTGCCCCCATCCCACCTGCACCATCCCCCCGCACCATCCACCTGCAGATTCCACTGCACCATCCCACCTGCACCTTTCCCACCTGCACCATCCCACCTGCACCATCCCACCTGCACCATCCCACCTGCAGCATCTCACCTGCAGCATCCCACATGCACCATCCCACCTGCAGCATCCCACCTGCACCATCCCACTTCCAATATCCCACGTGCAGCATCTCACCTGCAGCATCCCACCTGCACCATCCCACCTGCACCATCCCACCTGCACCATCCCACCTGCACCATCCCTCCTGCACCATCCCACTTCAACATTCCTTCCTTTCTGTTTTAAAACTTATCGTTCTATCCTCATTTATTTTATGTCGTCAAGTGGTTCATCTTCCCGGAGTGACTCGCTTGTCTTTATCCATTCCATTCCTTATTCATCACTTATCTATAGCATATTTATCTAGTCCTTACTCCCTCATACAGTAGCATCTATTCTTTGGGTTTCGGAGATAGGGGGGGGGCGTCATTGTGGATTCACTGCGTGTGCCATCATGGCGCACCTCACGTCTACCTTGGTTCCTTGTAATGGCGTATTTCTGTATGCGGGGTGCACCATGCGTGTCATGTCAGCCAGATGTAAGAACGCAGAGCAAGACCCATCTAGCGGTTAGCCAACGATCTTAGATGGTATGTTCCACCGTGAGTGTAACAGGTATTCCAACACTCAGAAGACGGAGGGATTGTTATCAGGTACAGGAGGGACGAAGGTATCTCTTATCTTGTTCGGGGAACACTTTTGTTATGCAACACCCTGGTCATGCAGCACCCTGGTCACGCAGCACTCTGGTCATGCAGCACCCTGGTCATGCAGCACCCTGGTCTTGCAGTACCCTGGTCTTGCAGTACCCTGGTCCGGCAGCGCCCTGGCCGTTCAGCACCCTGGTCATGCAGCACCCTGGTCATGCAGCACCCTGGCCGTGCAGCACCCTGGTCATGCAGCACACTGGTCATGCAGCACCCTGGCCGTGCAGCTCCCGGGTCAGGCAACACCCTGGCCATGCAGCACCCTGGTTATGCAGCACCCTGGTCATGCAGCACCCTGATCATGCAGCACCCTGGTCCTGAAGCACCCTGGTCATGCAGCACCCTGGCAGTGCAGCACCCTGGTTCTGCAGCACCCTGGCCGTGCAGCACCCTGGTCATGCAGCACCCTGGCCGTGCAGCACCCTGGTCATGCAGCACCCTGGCCGTGCAGCACCCTGGTCATGCAGAACCCTGGTCTTGCAGCACCCTGGTCATACAGCACCCTAGTCATGCAGCACCCTGGTCATGCAGCACCCTGGTCATGCAGCACCCTGGTCATGCAGCACCCTGGTCATGCAGCACCCTGGTCATACAGCACCCTGGTCATGCAGCACCCTGGTCATGCAGCACCCTGGTCATGCAGCGCCCTGGTCATGCAGCACCCTGGTCATGCAGCACCCTGGTCATGCAGCACCCTGGTCATGCAGCACCCTGGTCATGCTGCACCATGGTCATGCAGCACCATGGTCATGCTGCACCATGGTCATGCAGCACCCTGGTCATGCTGCACCATGGTCATGCAGCACCCTGGTCATGCTGCACCATGGTCATGCAGCACCCTGTCAGCTGCACCATGGTCATGCAGCACCCTGGTCATGCTGCACCATGGTCATGCAGCACCCTGGTCATGCTGCACCATGGTCATGCAGCACCCTGGTCATGCTGCACCATGGTCATGCAGCACCCTGGTCATGCTGCACCATGGTCATTTCAGACCCTGGTCATACAGCACCCTGGTCATACAGCACCCTGGTCATGCAGCACCCTGGTCATGAAACACCCTGGTCATGCTGCACCATGGTCATGCAGCACCCTGGTCATGCAGCACCCTGGTCATGCTGCACCATGGTCATGCAGCACCCTGGTCATGCAGCACCCTGGTCATGCTGCACCCTGGTCATGCAGCACCCTGGTCATACAGCACCCTGGTCATGCAGCACCCTGGTCATGCAGCATCCTGGTCATGCAGCACCCTGGTCATGCAGCTCCCTGGTCATGCAGCACCCTGGTTATGCTGCACCATGGTCATGCTGCACCCTGGTCATGCAGCACCCTGGTCATGCAGCACCCTGGTAATGCAGCACCCTGGTCATGCTGCACCATGGTCATGCTGACCATGGTTTATGCTGCACCATGGTCATGCAGCACCCTGGTCATGCTGCACCATGGTCATGCTGCACCATGGTATGCAGCACCCTGGTCATGCAGACCACTGGTCATGCTGCACCACGGTCATGCAGCACCCTGGTCATGCTGCACCATGGTCATGCTGCACCATGGTCATGCTGCACCATGGTCATGCAGCACCCTGGTCATGCTGCACCATGGTCATGCTGCACCATGGTCATGCAGCACCCTGGTCATGCTGCACCATGGTCATGCTGCACCATGGTCATGCTGCACCATGGTCATGCAGCACCATGGTCATGCAGCACCCTGGTCATGCAGCACCCTGGTCATGCAGCACCATGGTCATGCAGCACCATGGTCATGCAGCACCCTGGTCATGCAGCACCATGGTCATGCTGCACCATGGTCATGCTGCACCATGGTCATGCAGCACCTGGTCATGCAGCACCCTGGTCATGCTGCACCATGGTCATGCTGCACCATGGTCATGCAGCACCCTGGTCATGCAGCACCCTGGTCATGCTGCACCATGGTCATGCTGCACCATGGTCATGCAGCACCCTGGTCATGCTGCACCATGGTCATGCTGCACCATGGTCATGCAGCACCCTGGTCATGTGGCCACATGGTCATGCTGACCATGGTCATGCAGCACCCTGGTCATGCTGCACCATGGTCATGCTGCACCATGGTCATGCAGCACCCTGGTCATGCAGCACCCTGGTCATGCAGCAACCTGGTCATGCAGCACCCTGGTCATGCTGCACCATGGTCATGCTGCACCATGGTCATGCAGCACCCTGGTCATGCAGCACCCTGGTCATGCAGACTCTCAAGCCGCCAGCTAGATGACTGATTTTATATTGCATATCCGCCCTTTCATCAGTGTGTAGTAACTAGACAAATTACACTACTACACAAACTATCAACACGACACAAACTATCAACACGACACAAACTATCAACACCACACAAACTATCAACACGACACAAACTATCAACACGACACAAACTATCAACACGACACAAACTATCAACACGAAAAAACTATCAAACGACACAAACTATCAACACGACACAAACTATCAACACGACACAAACTATCAACACGACACAAACTATCAACACTGCACAAAAATATCAACACTGCACAAACTATCAACACTGCACAAACTATCAACACGACACAAACTATCAACACGACACAACTATCAACACGACACAAACTATCAACACGACACAATCTACAACACTGCACAAACTATCAACACTGCACAAACTATTTAACACGACACAAACTATCAACACGACACAAACTATCAACACGACACAAACTTCAACACGACACAAACTATCAACACGACACAACTATCAACACGACACAAACTATTTAACACGACACAAACTATCAACACGACACAAACTATCAACACGACACAACTATCAACACGACACAAAAATATCAACACGACAAAAACTATCAACACGAACAAACATCAACACGACACAAACTATCAACACTGCACAAATATCAACACGACACAAAATATCAACACGACACAAACTATCAACACGCACAAACTTCAACACGACAAAACATCAACACGACACAAATATCAACACGACACAAACTATCAACACGACACAAACTATCAACACGACACAAACTATCAACACGACACAAACTATCAAAACACACAAATATCAAAACGACACAAACTATCAACACGACACAAACTATCAACACGACACAAACTATCAAAACTGCACAAACTATCAAACTGCCCCAAACTATCAACACGACACAAACTATCAACACGACACAAACTATCAACATGCACAAACTATCAACACTGCACAAACTATCAACACGACACAAACTATCAACACTGCACAAACTATCAACCTGCACAAACTATCAACACGACACAAACTATCAACACTACACAAAAATATCAACACGACACAAACTATCAACACGACACAAACTATCAACACGACACAAACTATCAACACTGCACAAACTATCAACACGACACAAACTATCAACACGACACAAACTATCAACACGACACAAACTATCAACATACACAAACTATCAACACGACACAAACTATCAACACTACACAAACTATCAACACGACACAAACTATCAACATACACAAACTATCAACACTACACAAACTATCAACACGAACAAACTATCAAACACGACACAAACTATCAACACGACACAATCTATCAACATACACAAACTATCAACACGACACAACTATCAACACGACACAAACTATCAACCGACACAAATTCAAACACTACACAAACTATCAACACGACACCCAAAAATATCAAAAAACTACCAAACTATCAAAAGACACAAAATATCAACACTACACAAACTATCAACACTACACAAATATCCAACACGACACAAACTATCACACGACACAAACTATCAACACTGCCAAACTATCAAACTGCACAAACTATCAACACGACACAAACTAAACAACACGACACAAACTATCAACACGACACAAACTATCAACAGACACAATCTATCAACACTGCACAAACTATCAACACGACACAAACTATCAACACGACACAAATTATCAACAGACAAAAATCTATCAACACTGCACAAACTATCAACACGACACAAACTACACACGACACAAACTATCAACACTGCACAAAAATATCAACCCCTACACAAACTATCAACACGACACAAACTATCAACACGACACAAAACATCAACACTGCACAAACTATCAACACGACACAAACTATCAACACGACAAAAACTATCAACACGACACAAAACTATCAACACGACACAAACTATCAACACTGCACAAACTATCAGCACGACACAAACTATCAACACGACACAAACTATCAACACGACACAAACTATCAACACGACACAAACTATCAACACGACACAAACTATCAACACGACACAAACTATCAACACGACACAAACTATCAACACGACACAAACTATCAACACGAAAAACTATCAACACGACACAAACTATCAACACTGCACAAACTATCAACACGACACAACTATCAACACGACACAAACTATCAACACGACACAGACTATCAACACGACACAAACTATCAAACATTTCACAAACTATCAACACGACACAAACTATCAACACGACACAAACTATCACCGACACAAACTATCAACACGACACAAACTATCAACACGACACAATCTATCAACACTGCACAAACTATAACACGACACAAACTATCAACACGACACAAACTATCAACACGACAAGACTATCCAAAAAACGACACAATCTATCAACACTGCACAAACTATCAACACGACACAAACTATCAAAAACGACACAAACTATCAACACGACACAGACTATCAACACGACACAAACTATCAACACGAACAAAAATATCAACACGTCACAAACTATCAGCACGACACAAACTATCAACACGACACAAACTATCAACATGCACAAACTATTTAACACGTCACAAACTATCAGCACGACACAAACTATCAACACTGCACAAACTATCAACACGTCACAAAAATATCAGCACGACACAAACTACAACACTGCACAAACTATCAACACGACACAAACTATCAACACTGACCAACTATCAACACTACACAAACTATCAACACTGCACAAACTATCAACACGACACAAACTATCAAAAACTGCAACAAAACTATCAACCCCTGCACAAACTATCAACATACACAAACAAACAACACTGCACAAACTATCAACACGACACAAACTATCAACACTGGGACAAACTATCAACACGTCACAAACTATCAGCACGACACAAACTATCAACATGCACAAACTTTAACACGTCCACAAACTTCAGCACGACACAAATATCAAACACTACACAAACTATCAACACGTCACAAACATCAGCCGACACAAACTATCAACACTACAAAAACTTCAACACGACACAACTATCAACACTGCACAAACTATCAACACTGCACAAACTATCAAACATACCAAACTTCAACACTGCACAAACTATCAACACGACACAAACTATCAACACTGCCAAACTATCAAAACGTCACAATAATATCAGCACGACACAAAAATATCAACACTGCACAAACTATCAACACGTCACAACTATCAGCACGACAAAACTATCAAACACTACAAAACTATCAACACGTCACAAACTATCAGACGACACAAACTATCAACACTACACAAACTATCAACACGACACAAACTATCAACACTGCACAAACTATCAACACTGCACAAACTATCAACACGACACAATCTATCAACACTGCAAAAAACTATTTAACACGACACAAACTATCAACACGTCACAAACTATCAGCACACCAAAACTATCAACACGACACAACTATCAAGGGACGTCACAAACTATCAACACTGCACAAACTATCAACACGTCACAAACTATCAACACTACACAAACTATCCAACACGGACACAAACTTTTCAGCACGACACAAACTATCAACACTGCACAAACTATCAACACTACACAAACTTCAAAACGTCACAAAAACTATCAGCACGACACAAACTATCAACACGACACAGACTATCAACACTGCACAAACAATCAACACTGCACAAACTATCAACACGACACAAACTATCAACACTGCACAAACAATCAACACTGCCAAACTATCAACACGACACAAACTATCAACACGACACAAACTATCAACACGACACAAACTATCAACACTGCACAAACTATCAACACGTCACAAACTATCAACACTACACAAACTATCAACACGACACAAACTATCAACACTGCACAAACTATCATACGACACAAACTATCAAAAACGACACAAACTATCAAAAACTGCACAAACTATCAGCACGACACAAACTATCAACACGACCAAAAATATCAACATGCACAAACTATCAACACGACACAAACTATCAACACGACACAAACTATCAACACGACACAAACTATCAACACTGCACAAACTATCAGCCGACACAAAAATATCAACACTGCACAAACTATCAGCAGACACAAACTATCAACACTGCACAAACTATCAGCACGACACAAACTATCAGCACGACACAAACTATCAACACGACACAAACTATCAACACTGCACAAACTATCAGCACGACACAAACTATCAACACGACACAAACTATCAACACGACACAAACTATCAACACGACACAATCTATCAACACTGCACAAACTATCAACACGTCACAAACTATCAACATACACAACTATCAACACTGCACAAACTATCAACACGAACACAAACTATCAACACGACACAAACTATCAACACTGCCCAAACTATCAGCACGACACAAAAATATCAACACGACACAAACTATCAAAAACGACACAACTATCAACACGACACAGACTATCAACACGACACAGACTATCAACCGACACAAACTATCAACAGACACCCGACTATCAACACGACACAAACTATCAACACGACACAAACTATCAACACGACACAAACTATCAACACGACACAGACTATCAACACGACACAGACTATCAACACGACACAGACTATCAACACGACACAGACTATCAACACGACACAAACTATCAACACGACACAAACTATCAACACGACACAGACTATCAACACGACACAGACTATCAACACGACACAGACTATCAACACGACACAGACTATCAACACGACACAGACTATCAACAGACACAGACTATCAACACGGGCAAGACTATCAACACGACACAAACTATCAACCGACAAAACTATCAACACGACACAGACTATCACACGACACAAACTATCAACACGACACAAACTATCAACACGACACAGACTATCAACACGACACAGACTATCAACACTACACAAACTATCAACACGCACAGACTATCAACACTACACAAACTTCAACACGACACAGATATCAACACGACACAAACTATCAAAAACGACACAAATATCAACACGACACAAACTATCAAAACGACACAAATTCAACACGACACAAACTATAACACGACACAAAATATCAACACGACACAAACTATCAACACGACCAAAAATATCAACACGACACAAACTATCAACACGACACAAACTATCAAAAACGACACAGACTATTTAACACGACACAGAATATCAACACGACACAGACTTCAACACGACACCCGACTATCAACACGACACAAACTATCAACACGGACACAACTATCAACACGACACAGACTATCAACACGACCAGATATCAACACGACACAAATATCAAAACGACAAGACTATCAAACGACACAGACTATCAACACGACCAAACTATCAACCCGACACAAACTATCAACACGACCAGGGCTATCAACACGACACAAACTATCAACACGACACAAACTATCAACACGACACAGACTATCAAAACGGACCAGACTATTAACACACACAAACTATCAAAAACGACACAGACTATCAACACTACACAAACTATCAAACGACACAGACTATCAACACGACACAAACTATCAACACACACAAAACTATCAACACGACACAAACTATCAACACGACACAAACTATCAACACGACACAAACTATCAACACGACACAAACTATCAACACGACACAAACTATCAACACGAACAAACTATCAACACGACACAGGACTATCAACACGACACAAACTATCAACACGACACAAACTATCAACATGACAAAAATATCAACACTGCACAAACTATCAACCCCGACACAGGGCTATCAACACGCACAGACTATCAAAAACGACACAAAACTATCAACACTGACAAACTATAACATGCACAAACTATCAACCGACCAAACTATCAACACGACACAGACTATCAACACGACCAAACTATCAACACGACACAAACTATCAACACTGCACAAACTATCAACACTGCACAAACTATCAACCCCGACAAAAGACTATCAACACGACACAGACTATCAACACGACACAAACTATCAACACTGCAAAACTATAACACTGCACAAACTATCAAAAACGACACAACTATCAAACGCACAGATATCAACACGACACAAACTATCAACACGACACAAACTATCAAACGACAAAACTATCAACACGACACAAACTATCAACACGACACAGACTATCACACGACACAACTATCAACACGACACAAATATCAACACGACACAAACTACAACAGACACAGACTTCAACACGACACAAACTATCAACACGACACAAACTAATCAACACGACACAAACTATCAACACGACACAAACTATCAACACGACACAGACTATCAACAGACACAAACTATCAACACGACACAAACTATCAACACGACACAAACTTCAACACGACACAGACTATCAACACGACACAGACTTCAACACGACACAGACTATCAACACGACACAAACTACAACACGACACAGACTATCAACCCCGACACAGACTATCAACACGACACAAACTATCAAAACGACACAAACTATCAACACGACACAAATATCAACACGACAGACTATAACACGACACAGATATCAACACGAACAAACTATCAACCCCGACACAGACTATCAACACGACACAAACTATCAACACGACACAAACTATCAACACGACACAGACTATCAACACGACACAGACTATCAACGGACCCCAAACTATTCAACCCCGACACAACTATCAACACGACACAGGCTATCAACACGACACAGACTATCAACACGACACAGACTATCAACACGACACAGACTAAACAACACGACACAGACTATCAACGACACAAACTATCAACACGACACAAACTATCAACACGAACAGACTATCAACACGACACAGACTATCAACAGACACAAACTATCAACACGACACAAACTATCAACACGACACAGACTAAACAACACGACCAGACTATCAAAAACGACACAGACTAAACAACACGACACAGACTATCAACACGAACAGACTATCAACACGACACAAACTAAACAACACGACACAAACTATCAACACGACACAGACTATCAACACGACCAAAACTTTAACACGACACAAACTATCAACACGACAGACTATCAACACGACACAGATATCAACACTACACAAACTATCAACACGACACAAACTATCAACACGACACAGACTATCAACACTGCACAAACTATCAACACGACACAAACTATCAACACGACACAGACTATCAACACGACACAAACTATCAACACGACACAGACTATCAACACTGCACAAACTATCAACACGACACAGACTATCAACACGACACAAACTATCAACACGACACAAACTATCAACACGACACAGAACAATACACTAGACATAACTCACAGCCACACAATAGATGAAAGTCACTACTTCTGTCTATTGAGCAATGGTGAGTGTTCTGTTTAGTGTAGTGGTGAATTTTGTCTATTGTAGTGGTGAGGTTTGTCTATTGTAGTGGTGAGTTTTGTCTATTGTAGTGGTAAGGTTTGTCTATTGTAGTGGTGAATTTTGTCTATTGTAGTGGTAAGGTTTGTCTATTGTAGTGGTGAGTTTTGTCTATTGTAGTGTAAGGTTTGTTATTGTAGTGGTGAATTTTGTCTATTGTAGTGGTAAGGTTTGTCTATTGTAGTGGTGAGTTTTGTCTATTGTAGTGGTAAGGTTTGTCTATTGTAGTGGTGAGTTTTGTCTATTGTAGTGGTGAATTTTGTCTATTGTAGTGGTGATTTTGTCTATTGTAGTGGTAAGGTTTTTTCTATTGTAGTGGTGAGTTTTTGTCTTTGTAGTGGTAAGGTTTATCTATTGTAGTGGTGAATTTTGTTATTGTAGTGGTAAGGTTTGTCTATTGTAGTGGTGAGTTTTGTCTATTGTAGTGGTAAGGTTTGTCTATTGTAGTGGTGAATTTTGTCTATTGTAGTGGTAAGGTTTGTCTATTGTAGTGGTGAGTTTGTCTATTGTAGTGGTAGGTTTTTCTATTGTAGTGGTGAGTTTTTGTCTATTTTATTGGTGAATTTTGTTATTGTAGTGGTGAATTTTGTCTATTTTAGTGGTAAGGTTTGTCTATTGTAAATGGTGAGTTTTTTCTATTGTAGTGGTAAGGTTTGTCTATTGTGTGGTGAATTTTGTCATTGTAGTGGTAAAGGGTTTTTCTATTTTAGTGGTGAGTTTTGTCTATTGTAGTGGGAGGTTTGCTATTGTAGTGGTGAGTTTTGTCTATTGTAGTGGTGAATTTTGTCTATTGTAGTGGTGAATTTTGTCTATTGTAGTGGTAAGGTTTGTCTATTGTAGTGGTGAGTTTTGTCTATTGGTAGTGGTAAGGTTGTTATTGTAGTGGTGAATTTTGTCTTTTTGTAGTGGTAAGGTTTGTCTATTGTGTGGTGAGTTTTGTCTATTGTTTGTGGTAAGGTTTTTCTATTGTGTGGTGATTTTGTCTATTGTAGGGTTTAAAGGGTTTTTCTATTGTAGTGGTGAGTTTTGTCTATTGTAGTGGTAAGGTTTGTCTATTGTAGTGGTGAGTTTTTTTCTATTGTAGTGGTGAATTTTGTCTATTGTAGTGGTGAATTTTGTCTATTGTAGTGGTAAGGTTGTTATTGTAGTGGTGGTTTTGTCTATTGTTTGTGGTAAGGTTTGTCTATTGTAGTGCTGAATTTTGCTATTGTAGTGGTAAGGTTTGTCTATTGTAGTGGTGAGTTTTGTCTATTGTAGTGGTAAGGTTTTTTATTGTAGTGGTGAGTTTTGTCTATTGTGTGGTGAATTTTGTCTATTGTAGGGGGTGAATTTTGTTATTGTAGTGGTAAGGTTTGTCTATTGTAGTGGTGAGTTTGTCTATTGTAGTGGAAGGTTTGTCTATTGTAGTGGTGAGTTTGTCTATTGTAGTGGTGAATTTTGTCTATTGTAGTGGGGGAATTTTGTCTATGTAGTGGTAAAGGGTTTTTTATTGTAGTGGTGAATTTTGTCTATTGTAGTGGTAAGGTTTGTCTATTGTAGTGGTGAGTTTTGTCTATTGTAGTGGTGAATTTTGTCTATTGTTTGTGGTGAATTTGTCTATTGTAGTGGTGAGTTTTGTCTGTTGTAGTGGTGAGTTTTTTCTATTGTAGTGGTGAATTTTGTTATTGTAGTGGTGAATTTTGTCTATTGTAGTGGTGAATTTTGTCTATTTGTAGTGGGGGAGTTTTTTCTAGTGTAGTGGTGAGTTCTCAAGTACTTAGTGACGAGGTTTGTTTAGTGTGTAGTGGTGGTAATGAGTCTAGTGTAGTGGTGATAGTGAGTCTAGGTAGATGGTGGTAATGAGTTAGTGTAGTGGTGATAGTGAGTCTAGTGTAGTGGTGATAATGAATCTAGTGTAGTGGTGATAATGAGTCATGTGTAGTGGTGATAATGAGTCTAGTGTAGTGGTGATAATGAGTCTTGTGTAGTGGTGATAATGAGTCTAGTGTAGTGGTGATAATGAGTCTTGTGTAGGGGTGATAATGAGTCTAGTGTAGGGGTGATAATGAGTCTAGTGTAGTGGTGATAATGAGTCTTGTGTAGGGGTGAAAATGAGTCTAGTGTAGGGGTGATAATGAGTTCTAGTGTAGTGGTGATAATGAGTTAGTGTATGGTGATAATGAGTCTAGTGTAGTGGTGATATGAGTCTAGTGTAATGGTGATAATGAGTCAGTGTAGTGGTGATAATGAGTCTAGTGTAGTTTGGGGATAATGAGTCTAGTGTAGTGGTGATAAATGAGTCTAGTGTAGGGTGATAATGAGTCTTGTGTAGGGGTGATAATGAATCTAGTGTAGTGGTTTTAATGAGTCTAGTGTAGCGGTGTAATGAGTTTGTGTGGGGTGATAATGGAGTCAGTGTAGTGGTGATAATGGTAGTGTAGTGGTGATAATGAGTCTTGTGGAGTGGTGATAATGAGTAGTGTTTGTGGTGATAATGAGTCTAGGTATGGGGGATAAAAGAGTCTAGTGTTAGTGGTGTAATGAGTAGTGTAGTGGGGATAATGAGTCTTGTGTAGTGGTGATAATGAGTAGTGTAGGGGTGATAATGAGTCTGTGTAGTGGTGATAATGAAATCTAGTGTAGTGGTGATAATGAGTAGTGTAGGGGTGATAATGAGTTAGTGTAGTGGTGATAATGAGTCTTGTGTAGTGGTGATAATGAGTCTAGTGTAGTGGTGATTATGAGTCTAGTGTAGTGGTGATAATGAGTCTTGTGTAGTGGTGATAATGAGTAGTGTAGTGGTGATAATGAGTCTAGTGTTTGTGGTGTAATGAGTCTAGTGTAGTGGTGATAAAAGATCTTGTGTAGTGGTGATAATTGAGTCTAGTGTAGTGGTGATAATGAGTTTTAGTGTTGTGGGTGATAATGAGTCCCTTTTGTAGTGGTAATAATGGTCTGTGTAGTGGTGATAATGGTCTTGTGTAGGGGTGATAATGAGTCTAGTGTAGTGGTGATAATGAGTCTAGTGTAGTGGTGATAACGAGTCTTGTGCAGTGGTGATAATGAGTTAGTGTAGTGGTGATTATGAGTCTTGTGTGTAGTGATAATGAGTCTTGTGTAGTGGTGATAATGAGTCTAGTGTAGTGGTGATAATGAGTCTTGTGTAGGGGTGATAATGAGTCTAATGTAGTGGTGATAATGAGTCTATGTAGTGGTGATAATGAGTTTTTGTAGTTGTGATAATGAGTCTAGTGTAGTGGTGATAATGAGTTTGTGTAGTGGTGATAATGAGTCTAGTGTAGTGGTGATAATGAGTCTTGTGTAGTGGTGATAATGGTCTAGTGTAGTGGGGATAATGAGTCTTGTGTATGGGTGATAATGAGTCTAGTGTAGTGGTGATATGAGTTGTGTATTGGTGATAATGAGTTTGTGTAGTGGTGATAATGAGTCTAGTGTAGTGGGATAATGAGTCTTGTGTAGGGGGGATAATGAGTTAGTGTAGTGGTGATAATGAGTTAGTGTAGTGGTGATAATGAGTCTAGTGTAGTGGTGATAATGATCTTTGGGGTAGTGTTGATAATGAGTCTAGTGTAGGGGTGATAATGAGTCTTGTGTAGGGGTGATAATGAGTCTGTGTAGTGGTGATAATGAGTCTAGTGTAGTGGTGGGTAATGAGTCTAGTGTAGGGGTGATAATGAGTCTAAAGTAGTGGTGATAATGAGTCTAGTGTAGTGGTGATAATGAGTCTTTGTGTAGGGGTGATAATGGGGTCTTGTGCCGGGGTGATAATGAGTCTAGTGTAATGGTGATAATGAGTCTAGGTAGTGGTGATTATGAGTCTTGTGTAGGGGTGATAATGAGTCTTGTGTAGTGGTGATAATGAGTCTAGTGTAGTGGTGATTATGGGGTCTTGTGTAGGGGTGATAATGAGTCTTGTGTAGTGGTGATAATGAGTCTTGTGTAGTGGTGGGAATGAGTTTTTGTGTAGTGGTGATAATGAGTCTTGTGTAGTGGTAATAATGAGTTTTGTGTAGGGGTGATAATGAGTCTAGTGTAGTGGTAATAATGAGTTTGTGTAGTGGTAATAATGAGTCTTGTGTAGTGGTAATAATGAGTCTTGTGTAGTGGTGATAATGAGTCTTGTGTAGTGGTGATAATGAGTCTTGTGTAGGGGTGATAAGAGTCTTGTGTAGGGGTGATAATGGTCTGTGTAGTGGTGATAATGGGGTCTTGTGTAGTGGGATAATGGTCTTGTGTAGGGGTGTAATGAGTTTTTGTGTAGTGGTGATAATGAGTCTTGTGTAGGGGTGATAATGAGTCTTGTGTAGGGGTGTAATGAGTCTTTGTGTAGGGTGATAATGAGTCTAGGTGTTTGTGGTGATAATGAGTCTTGTGTAGGGTGATAATGAGTCTTGTGTAGGGGTGATAATGAGTCTTGTGTAGGGGTGATCCTTAATTTGGAATACTGTGATAGTTGGTATAATGTGTAATGGTCCTAATACATGATCCCTATACAGGTGTATGAGGCAGGAAGTGAGGTGTGTATGATGGAGTGAGGAACGTAGGTGTGATGGAGTGAGGAACGTAGGTGTGATGGAGTGAGGAACGTAGGTGTGATGGAGTGAGGAACGTAGGTGTGATGGAGTGAGGAACGTAGGTGTGATGGAGTGAGGAACGTAGGTGTGATGGAGGGAGGAACGTAGGAGTGATGGAGTGAGGAACGTAGGTGTGATGGAGGGAGGAACGTAGGTGTGATGGAGTGAGGAAACGTAGGTGTGATGGAGTGAGGAACGTAGGTGTGATGGAGGGAGGAACGTAGGTGTGATGGAGTGAGGAACGTAGGTGTGATGGAGGGAGGAACGTAGGTGTGATGGAGTGAGGAACGTAGGTGTGATGGAGTGAGGAACGTAGGTGTGATGGAGTGAGGAACGTAGGTGTGATGGAGGGAGGAACGTAGGTGTGATGGAGGGGAGGAACGTAGGTGTGATGGGAGTGAGGAAACGTAGGTGTGATGGAGGGAGGAACGTAGGTGTGATGGAGGGAGGAACGTAGGTGTGATGGAGGGAGGAACGTAGGTGTGATGGAGGGAGGAACGTAGGTGTGATGGAGGGAGGAACGTAGGTGTGATGGAGGGAGGAACGTAGGTGTGATGGAGGGAGGAAGGTAGGTGTGATGGAGGGAGGAAGGTAGGTGTGATGAACGGAGGAACGTAGGTAATCCCCTGGGTGGGTAGGGAGGTGAAGATGCGGTGGTGTGGGAAGGTGTAACCGGGCATGGATTGATTACCCCAAACTCCTCCTCTCCTTACACCTTTCTGCTTTGTATTGTACTGATGAAGTCACTGTGTGGCGAAACGTTTCCTCAATAAAGATTCCAATATGTTGCATAAGTGTTTCATTTCTTCTATTTATGTATTGCTCTAGTCACAGTATTGTGCCTTTGTGTTACTTATGTTTTTGTCCCTGTATTAGGTACCAAGAAGTAGGTATTAGGTAATATGAAATATTAGGTACCAAGAATTAGGTATTAGGTATTAGAAAGTAATAAGTACCAAGACGTAAGTATTATGTACCAAAAAAGTAAGTATTAGGTACCAAGAAATATTAGATATCAATAAGTATTAGGTATAAATAAGTAGGTATTAGGTATCAATAAGTATTGGGTATCAAGAAGTAAGTATTAGATACAAATAAGTAGGTATTATGTATCAAGAAGTAAGAATCGGGTATCAAGAAGTAAGAATTAGGTATCAAGAAGTAAGAATCAGGTATCAAGAAGTATCAGGTATCAAGAAGTAAGAATTAGGTATCAAAAAGAAAGAATCAGGTATCAAGAAGTAAGCCTTAGGTATAAATAAGTAGGTACTAGGTATCAGTAAGTAAGCATTAGATATAAAGTGAGGGAGCAGTGTCCATGACTCAGTTACCATCGGTCACAACACCAAACAATGGCTGCTCTACCGTGTAAGTTCCGGCCTCTCGCGGAATCTTCACAACAGGATTACATAAAATCTTAGAAGTGGCCGAGTGGTTTGCGCACTGGCCTGTGACTTTTAAGACTCACTTGCCATGGGTTTGATCCCTATCCGCTCTGTGTCTCTTCTTTCTCTATATATAACCGGTCAATCTCCACTGCTCGTTTAAGGTCAGGTGAGACTGGCTGTTCCAGTCTGCTAAATATCACAGTTCACCTTGCAGTGTGTGTGTATGTGTGTATGTGTGTGTGTGTGTGTGTGTGTGTGTGTGTGTGTGTGTGTACTCACCTAGTTGTACTCACCTAGTTGAGGTTGCGGGGGTCGAGTTCGAGCTCCTGGCCCCGCCTCTTCACTGATCGCTACTAGGTCACTCTCCATGAGCCGTGAGCTTTATCATACCTCTGCTTAAAGCTATGTATGGATCCTGCCTCCACTACATCGCTTCCCAAACTATTCCACTTACTGACTGCTCTGTGGCTGAAGAAATACTTCCTAACATCCCTGTGATTCATCTGTGTCTTCAGCTTCCAACTGTGTCCCCTTGTTACTGTGTCCAATCTCTGGAACATCCTGTCTTTGTCCAGTTTGTCAATTCCTCTCAGTATTTTGTATGTCGTTATCATGTCCCCCCTATCTCTCCTGTCCTCCAGTGTCGTCAGGTTGATTTCCCTTAACCTCTCCTCGTAGGACATACCTCTTAGCTCTGGGACTAGTCTTGTTGCAAACCTTTGCACTTTCTCTAGTTTCTTCACGTGCTTGGCTAGGTGTGGGTTCCAAACTGGTGCCGCATACTCCAATATGGGCCTAACGTACACGGTGTACAGGGTCCTGAATGATTCCTTATTAAGATGTCGGAATGCTGTTCTGAGGTTTGCTAGGCGCCCATATGCTGCAGCAGTTATTTGGTTGATGTGCGCTTCAGGAGATGTGCCTGGTGTTATACTCACCACAAGATCTTTTTCCTTGAGTGAGGTTTGTAGTCTCTGACCCCCTAGACTGTACTCAGTCTGCGGCCTTCTTTGCCCTTCCCCAATCTTCATGACTTTGCACTTGGTGGGATTGAACTCCAGGAGCCAATTGCTGGACCAGGTCTGCAGCCTGTCCATATCCCTTTGTAGTTCTGTCTGGTCTTCGATCGAGTGAATTCTTCTCATCAACTTCACGTCATCTGCAAACAGGGACACCTCAGAGTATTCCTTCCGTCATGTCGTTCACAAATACCAGAAACAGCACTGGTCCTAGGACTGACCCCTGCGGGACCCCGCTGGTCACAGGTGCCCACTCTGACACCTTGCCACGTACCATGACTCGCTGCTGTCTTCCTGACAAGTATTCCCTGATCCATTGTAGTGCCTTCCCTGTTATTCCTGCTTGGTCCTCCAGTTTTTGCACCAATCTCTTGTGTGGAACTGTGTCAAACGCCTTCTTGCAGTCCAAAAAAGCAAACCCCATCCCCACCCCACCCCTCTCTCTCTTGTCTTAACTGCTGTCACCATGTCATAGAACTCCAGTAGGATTGTGACACAGGATTTCCGTCCCTGAAACCATGTTGGCTGCTGTTGATGAGATCGTCCTTTCTAGTGTTCCATCACTTCTCGCTGATAATCTTTATCTCCATGATTATTGCATACTATAACATTTCAGTGACACTGGCCTGAAGTTTAATGCTTCATGTCTGTCTTCCCTTTTTTAAAGATTGGGACTACATTTGCTAGTCTTCCATGCTCAGGCAATCTCCCTGTTTTCGATAGATTATTGAATATTGTTTGTTAGGGGTACACATAGCGCCACTGCTCCCTCTC
>NC_069418.1:17378132-17383132 GCF_026875155.1 Cherax quadricarinatus
AGCAAGAATACAATGAGTACAGTAAGTAATAACTCAATAAGTGTAAGGGAACCAAGACACTTTAACACCCTTCATGGATAACAGGAATTACTAACAAATCACTAGATGTCTTCAAGAAGGATTATGTTATGTTCCTCAAGTCACTTCCTGAGCAGACGAGCTTCAGTGTGTTACATAAAGCTTCACATAAGACTTCAGTGTGTTACATAAAGCTTCACATAAGACTTCAGTGTGTTACATAAACCTTCACATAAGACTTCAGTGTGTTACATAAAGCTTCACATGAGACTTCAGTGTGTTACATAAAGCTTCACATGAGACTTCAGTGTGTTACATAAAGCTTCACATAAGACTTCAGTGTGTTACATAAAGCTTCACATGAGACTTCAGTGTGTTACATAAAGCTTCACATAAGACTTCAGTGTGTTACATAAAGCTTCACATAAGACTTCAGTGTGTTACATAAAGCTTCACATAAGACTTCAGTGTGTTACATAAAGCTTCACATAAGACTTCAGTGTGTTACATAAAGCTTCACATGAGACTTCAGTGTGTTACATAAAGCTTCACATGAGACTTCAGTGTGTTACATAAAGCTTCACATAAGACTTCAGTGTGTTACATAAAGCTTCACATAAGACTTCAGTGTGTTACATAAAGCTTCACATAAGACTTCAGTGTGTTACATAAAGCTTCACATAAGACTTCAGTGTGTTACATAAAGCTTCACATAAGACTTCAGTGTGTTACATAAAGCTTCACATAAGCCTCACATTATTCTTCACATAAGTCTGGAACGTTGTTCCAGACTATGGAGCAAAACTCTTTTCCAGGCTGAGGGACTGACCACCTCAAAACTACGTCTTCAAAGATGTTGGACTGATGACATCATCCTCACATCTCTACTGCTTCTGCTAACTCTTCTGTACTCGATTGAAGAAGCCTACGGTGTAGGCGAAACGTTTCGGAATAAAGATACCTAATTGTAGCTGAGAATTGTCTGAGAGCTGGTTCAACTGCTAGCAGCGGCTGTCAGCACACTGAAACCTGGCTGATATCTTCGTCTCACTGTTTATATCTTGTCTCGGCCGCGTTCGGATATCGTCCAGCGTCTTGGTCGTTTATGGAAACTAGGGGTTGAAACTGCCATTATTTCTCACATTATGTTCAGTGGGAAGGTTCCACCTGATAGTGAGCAGTGGTGGAGGTGACGCCGCTGGTGGAATTTGGTTCTCACACTGTGATATGTGAAAGAGCTGAGCGCTTAGATTCCGCAGACCTCGTACTATATTCTAGGTGTGACCTGCTAAACCATACCCCGGCCGGGATTGAACCCGCGGTCAGAGAGTCTCAAAACTCCAGCCCGTCCTGTGACCTAGGTGTGAGCTGCTAGCTGTGACCTAGGTGTGAGCTGCTAGCTGTGACCTAGTTGTGAGCTGCTAGCTGTGACCTAGGTTTGAGTTGCTAGCTGTGACTTAGGTTTGAGCTGCTAGCTGTGACCTAGGTGTGAGCAGCTAGCTGTGACCTAGGTGTGAGCTGCTAGCTGTGACCTAGGTGTGAGCTGCTAGCGTGACCTATTGTGACTGCTAGCTGTGACCTAGGGTGAGCTTAGCTGTGACCTAGGTGTGAGGCTAGGTGCCCTATGTGAGCTGCTAGTGGCCCTAGGTGTAGCGCTAGCGTGCCCCTAGGGTGAGCTGCTAGGGGGTAAACTACTAGCTTCGTTTTTCTAATATTAAGTTGGGGCGCATATTAAACCCTTGCCAAAAATTTTTGAAAGATTCAGTACCCAAAATAGATTGGGAATGTTTCAGATGGGATATTGCAGACCGCCCACGTTGTTATTCCGGGCCAGTGCAACGGGGGCCTCGTGTATCAGGGCCCGGGGCCAGTTTACACCCCCCTTTCCCCTCCCCGGCCAATTTACAGGGGTCAGCATCCTCCCCCTCCCGGGGGCCATACTTACAGGGAGGGGGTTGGGGGGGGTTTTGAGGGGGGGGGTTTGAGGGAGGGATTTTGGGGGTGAGGTTGGGGTGGGGGGTTTAGGGAGGGGGAGTAATATCATAGAGGGGACCAGTGGAAACTGTGAGGGGACCCTTTGATCTTAGGTTTTAATTTTTACCTTGGGTTTGTGACTTCTCTCTTCTCTCTTCTCTCTCTCTTCCTTTCTCATCCTCTCTCTCCCCTCTCTCTTCTCTCTTCTCTCTTTCTCCTCTCTCTCTCTCTCTTCTATCTTCTCTCTTTTCTCATCCTCTTTCTCTCTTTAAAAACAAGAAAATATACAGTAAATATCTGAAAGTGATGTGGTACACCTGGAAAGACGGCGACAAAAAAAATATGGATGTGTTTTTTTTTCTTGAGACACCCTGCCTTGTGGGTCCCCTGCCTTGGTGGGTCCCCCTCCCTTTGGGGGGGCCCAACCCTGCCCTGGGGGGTCACCCGCCTTGGTGGGTCCCCCGCCCGTGGGGTCACCCCCCTTGGGGGTCACCCTGCCCTGGTGGGTCACCCTGCCTTGGGGGTCACCCTGCCCTGGGGGGGCCCCCTCCCCTTTGGGGGGGTCACCCTCCCTTGGTGGGTCACCCTCCTTGGTGGGTCACCCTGCCTTGGTGGTCCCCCTTTCCCGGGGGGGTACCCCTCCTTGGTGGGCACCCTCCCTGGTGGTCACCCTGCCTTGGGGGTCACCCCGCCCTGGTGGGTCACCCGCCTTGGTGGGTCACCCCCCTTGGTGGGGTCACCCTCCCTTGGGGGGTCCCCTGCCTTGGGGTCACCCTCCTTGGGGGGGTCCCCCCCCTTTGGTGGGTCCCCCTGCCTTTGGGTCACCCTGCCTTGGGGGTCACCCTGCCTTGGGGGGTCACCCGCCGGGGGGTTTCACCGCCTTGGTGGGTCACCCGCTTGGTGGGTCACCCTGCCTTGGTGGGCACCCTGCCTTTGTGGGTCACCCTCCTTGGTGGGTCACCCGCCTTGGGGGGTACCCTCCCTTGGGGGTCACCCTGCCTTGGTGGGTACCCTCCCTTGGGGGGTCCCCCCTCCTTGGGGTCACCCTCCCTTGGGGATTTCCCCCGCCTTGGGGGGTCCCCCTGCCTTGGGGGTACCCTGCCTTGGTGGGCACCCCCCTGGGGGTCCCCTGCCTTGGGGGGTCACCCTGCCTTGTGGGTCACCCTGCGGGTGGGTCACCCGGCCTTGTTGGGTCCCCCGCCTTTGGTGGGCCCCCCTGCCCTTGGTGGGTCCCCCCTCCTTTGGGGTTACCCTGCCTTGGGGGGTACCCTCCCCTTGGTGGGTCACCTGCCCCCACCCCCCCTTGGGGGTTCCCCCCCTGGTGGATCCCCCGCCCGGTGGGTCACCCTGCCTTTGGGGTGGGTCCCCCTGCCTTGGGGGGTCCCCCTCCTGGGGGCACCCTCCCCTGGTGGGTCACCCTCCCTTAGGGTCCCCCCGCCTTGGTGGGTCCCCCCTTTGGGTTGCGAGACGCCATTAAAAAATAAATAATAAAAAAAATAATAATAAAATAATAATAAAAAAAATTAAGTGCCTTTCCCAAAGTCCAAGGAGCTGGGAAAGCCTTCTCTTCTTCGACAAATTTTTCAAACACCACCTAAACCCCAAACCTGCCCACATAAAACTTTCACCACTCCCCCACTAAATAAACTAACCATCCCCACTTATAAACAAATCACCAGGCCCCAAAAAACCAATCACCACCCCCATAATATAATATCACCACTGCCCATATATAAACTATCACCCTGCCCACTTAAAACTATCACCACTGCCCCTATAAACAATACACCATGCCACTATTTAAACTATCACCACTGCCCACTATACAAACTATACCACGCCCACTATATAACTATCACCTGCCCACTTTATAAACATCACAACTGCCCACTAATAACTAACCACTGCCACAATATAAACTATCACCACTTCCACTTTAAAAACATCACCACTGCCACTATAAATACACACTGCCCACAATTAAACTATCAGCACTCCATTATATAAGCTACCCTGCAACTAAAAAATATACCACTGCCCACTATTTAACTATATCTCTGCACATTTTACAAACTATATCACTGCCCATTATTAAACTATCATCTCTGCACATTATCAAACTATCAACGCCCACTATATAAACACATCACTGCCCCTAATAACTATCCCCACCCCAAAATATAAATATCACCACTGCCCTATATAAACTATCCACTTGCCCCAATTTATAAATTTATCAGCACTTCCATTAATAAGCATCACCACTGCCAACTAATAAACATCACCACTGGCCCACTATATAACTATCACCATCCCCACTATATAACTATCCATTTGGCCCAAATTTTAAACTATCAGCACTTCCTTTATATAAGCATCCCACTGCCCACTATATAAACATCATCACTGCCCACATACAAACTATCATCACTCCCACAATAAACACACCACTCCCCACTATAAAACTATCACCACGCACATTATAAAAACATCATCACTGCCACTAAAAAACTATCACCACTGCCCACAAATAAATAACAACGCACATAAACAAATATCAACACTGCCCACTATAAAACATCACCTACCCATATAAACTAACCACTGCCATAAAACAAACTACACCACGCCCACTATAAAACTACCTCCTTACCACTATATAAACTATACACTGCACATTATACAAACTACACTGCCACTATAAAAAACTATCACCACTGCCACTATATAATAAAACCCTTACACTAATAAACAATCACATGCCACTAACAAACAATCCACTGAAAAACATACAAACAAACCACTGCCCATTAACAAACATCACCACGCCCACATACAAACTTCACCACTGCCCTTTTTACAAACTATCACCACTGCAAACTAACAAACTACATCATGCCCATTTAAACAAACTATCATCCATGCCACTACAAACAAACACCACTGCAAATATACAAAACTCACCCTTCCCCTATCCCAAACTATCCCACTGCCCACGACCAACTAAT
>NC_069418.1:17388132-17405632 GCF_026875155.1 Cherax quadricarinatus
AACAATTTGCAAGTCACAATAACCTGTCTAGAACAATTTACAAGTCACAATAACCTGTCTAGAACAATTTACAAGTCACAATAACCTGTCTAGAACAATTTACAAGTCACAATAACCTGTCTAGAACAATTTACAAGTCACAATAACCTGTCTAGAACAATTTACAAGTCACAATAACCTGTCTAGAACAATTTACAAGTCACAATAAACCTGGCTAGAACAATTTACAAGTCACAATAACCTGTCTAGAACAATTTAGAAGTCACAATAACCTGTCTAGAAGAATTTACAAGTCACAATAACCTGTCTAGAACAATTTACAAGTCACAATAACCTGTCTAGAAGAATTTACAAGTCACAATAACCTGTCTAGAACAATTTACAAGTCACAATAACCTGTCTAGAACAATTTACAAGTCACAATAACCTGTCTAGAACAATTTACAAGTCACAATAACCTGTCTAGAACAATTTACAAGTCACAATAACCTGTCTAGAACAATTTACAAGTCACAATAAACCTGGCTAGAACAATTTACAAGTCACAATAACCTGTCTAGAAGAATTTACAAGTCACAATAACCTGTCTAGAACAATTTACAAGTCACAATAACCTGTCTAGAAGAATTTACAAGTCACAATAACCTGTCTAGAACAATTTACAAGTCACAATAACCTGTCTAGAACAATTTACAAGTCACAATAACCTGTCTAGAACAATTTACAAGTCACAATAACCTGTCTAGAACAATTTACAAGTCACAATAACCTGTCTAGAACAATTTACAAGTCACAATAAACCTGGCTAGAACAATTTACAAGTCACAATAACCTGTCTAGAACAATTTAGAAGTCACAATAACCTGTCTAGAAAATTTACAAGTCACAATAACCTGTCTAGAACAATTTACAAGTCACAATAACCTGTCTAGAAGAATTTACAAGTCACAATAACCTGTCTAGAACAATTTACAAGTCACAATAACCTGTCTAGAACAATTTACAAGTCACAATAACCTGTCTAGAACAATTTACAAGTCACAATAACCTGTCTAGAACAATTTACAAGTCACAATAACCTGTCTAGAACAATTTACAAGTCACAATAACCTGTCTAGAACAATTTACAAGTCACAATAACCTGTCTAGAACAATTTACAAGTCACAATAACCTGTCTAGAACAATTTACAAGTCACAATAACCTGTCTAGAACAATTTACAAGTCACAATAACCTGTCTAGAACAATTTGCAAGTCACAATAACCTGTCTAGAACAATTTACAAGTCACAATAACCTGTCTAGAACAATTTGCAAGTCACAATAACCTGTCTAGAACAATTTGCAAGTCACAATAACCTGTCTAGAACAATTTACAAGTCACAATAACCTGTCTAGAACAATTTACAAGTCACAATAACCTGTCTAGAACAATTTACAAGTCACAATAACCTGTCTAGAACAATTTACAAGTCACAATAACCTGTCTAGAACAATTTACAAGTCACAATAACCTGTCTAGAACAATTTACAAGTCACAATAAACCTGGCTAGAACAATTTACAAGTCACAATAACCTGTCTAGAACAATTTAGAAGTCACAATAACCTGTCTAGAAGAATTTACAAGTCACAATAACCTGTCTAGAACAATTTACAAGTCACAATAACCTGTCTAGAAGAATTTACAAGTCACAATAACCTGTCTAGAACAATTTACAAGTCACAATAACCTGTCTAGAACAATTTACAAGTCACAATAACCTGTCTAGAACAATTTACAAGTCACAATAACCTGTCTAGAACAATTTACAAGTCACAATAACCTGTCTAGAACAATTTACAAGTCACAATAAACCTGGCTAGAACAATTTACAAGTCACAATAACCTGTCTAGAAGAATTTACAAGTCACAATAACCTGTCTAGAACAATTTACAAGTCACAATAACCTGTCTAGAAGAATTACAAGTCACAATAACCTGTCTAGAACAATTTACAAGTCACAATAACCTGTCTAGAACAATTTACAAGTCACAATAACCTGTCTAGAACAATTTACAAGTCACAATAACCTGTCTAGAACAATTTACAAGTCACAATAACCTGTCTAGAACAATTTACAAGTCACAATAAACCTGGCTAGAACAATTTACAAGTCACAATAACCTGTCTAGAACAATTTAGAAGTCACAATAACCTGTCTAGAAGAATTTACAAGTCACAATAACCTGTCTAGAACAATTTACAAGTCACAATAACCTGTCTAGAAGAATTTACAAGTCACAATAACCTGTCTAGAACAATTTACAAGTCACAATAACCTGTCTAGAACAATTTACAAGTCACAATAACCTGTCTAGAACAATTTACAAGTCACAATAACCTGTCTAGAACAATTTACAAGTCACAATAACCTGTCTAGAACAATTTACAAGTCACAATAACCTGTCTAGAACAATTTACAAGTCACAATAACCTGTCTAGAACAATTTACAAGTCACAATAACCTGTCTAGAACAATTTACAAGTCACAATAACCTGTCTAGAACAATTTACAAGTCACAATAACCTGTCTAGAACAATTTACAAGTCACAATAACCTGTCTAGAACAATTTACAAGTCACAATAACCTGTCCAGAACAATTTACAAGTCACAATAACCTGTCTAGAACAATTTACAAGTCACAACAAACCTGTCTAGAACAATTTACAAGTCACAATAACCTGTCTAGAACAATTTACAAGTCACAATAACCTGTCTAGAACAATTTACAAGTCACAATAACCTGTCTAGAACAATTTACAAGTCACAATAACCTGTCTAGAACAATTCACAAGTCAAAACAAACCTGTCTAGAACAATTTACAAGTCACAATAACCTGTCTAGAACAATTTACAAGTCACAATAACCTGTCTAGAACAATTTACAAGTCACAACAAACCTGTCTAGAACAATTTACAAGTCACAATAACCTGTCTAGAACAATTTACAAGTACCAACAAACCTGGCTAGAACAATTTACAAGTCACAACAAACCTGGCTAGAACAATTTACAAGTCACAACAAACCTGGCTAGAACAATTTACAAGTCACAACAAACCTGGCTAGAACAATTTACAAGTCACAACAAACCTGTCTAGAACAATTTACAAGTCACAATAACCTGTCTAGAACAATTTACAAGTCACAACAAACCTGTCTAGAACAATTTACAAGTCACAATAACCTGTCTAGAACAATTTACAAGTCACAAACCTGTCTAGAACAATTTACAAGTCACAATAACCTGTCTAGAACAATTTACAAGTCACAACAAACCTGGCTAGAACAATTTACAAGTACCAACAAACCTGGCTAGAACAATTTACAAGTCACAACAAACCTGGCTAGAACAATTTACAAGTCACAACAAACCTGGCTAGAACAATTTACAAGTCACAACAAACCTGGCTAGAACAATTTACAAGTCACAACAATCCTGGCTAGAACAATTTACAAGTACCAACAAACCTGGCTAGAACAATTTACAAGTCACAACAAACCTGGCTAGAACAATTTACAAGTCACAACAAACCTGGCTAGAACAATTTACAAGTCACAACAAACCTGGCTAGAACAATTTACAAGTCACAACAATCCTGGCTAGAACAATTTACAAGTACCAACAAACCTGGCTAGAACAATTTACAAGTCACAACAAACCTGGCTAGAACAATTTACAAGTCACAACAAACCTGGCTAGAACAATTTACAAGTCACAACAAACCTGGCTAGAACAATTTACAAGTCACAACAATCCTGGCTAGAACAATTTACAAGTACCAACAAACCTGGCTAGAACAATTTACAAGTCACAACAAACCTGGCTAGAACAATTTACAAGTCACAACAATCCTGGCTAGAACAATTTACAAGTACCAACAAACCTGGCTAGAACAATTTACAAGTCACAACAAACCTGGCTAGAACAATTTACAAGTCACAACAAACCTGGCTAGAACAATTCACAAGTACCAACACCTTGCAGAAGCTTAACAAGAGGTTTAGGTCGGTGGTGGATCATAATAAAGTGCCAACAGTCCTGGCTATGTTTCCAGCACAGACAGATACGTCAACTAAAGTTACCTCTATATATCGTAGATTATTTGTGAGTTGATATCGGTTAACATACCTAATATTGATACTGCGAATGATGCACAAGACTATATACAAATGTAGTCGTTAAAACACCTGCAGAAACAAAAGTTATTCATTTAAACGTGTGTTTAGAAACAAATAAATCTTCATGAAGGAGATTAAATATTACCAGAGATGATAAGGAAAGCTGAGAACTGATAATAAAGAGCTAACTATCCTGGCTGTCTTCAAGAAGGCACTGGACAGGCACCTAAAGTCAGTACCTGACCAGCAGGGCTGTCGTTCGTACGTCAGGTTGCGTGCGGCCAGCAGTAACAGCCTGGTTGATCAGAGCCTGATCCATCACGAGACCTGGTCTCAGACCGAGCCGCGGGGGCGTTGACCCCCGAAATCCTCTTCAGGTATACCCTATATGGCATTAAGTCCCACAGTTCGGGGACGCTGCCGTGACGAGACGTCACTCAGCAAGGATATGACTGGAGAGACCATTTATATGAAAGTCCCTCTCTGAAAACTTAAGACCTCTCTTAAAACGACCAGAACACGGCAGGAAACAGAGAATTTATTTCAGAGGTTCTAAGAGAACCTGAGAAACGCAAGTTAGAGAAAAATGGTGAAGAAACACTGGTGAGATTAGAGAGGAGTGACATGAGGAGCACCTCAAAGCTAAGCTCTAAAAACCCTGGTCTCTCACGTCACTGTTATGTAGACGGAGCCGTATGATTATTTACAGTTGTACGTTTGTCCGTCTAGTACGGTGTATTGATGCCTGGGTGTATGTTTCATGTTGCATAGGCGTCTATGACACAATGTTTACAATGTATGCAAGATGGAGTCACTACAGGTCAAGCTGGGTTACTGCTAGGAACCACTACAGGTCAAGCTGGGTTACTGCTAGGAGCCACTACAGGGGTCAAGCTGGGTTACTGTTAGGAACCACTACAGGTCAAGCTGGGTTACTGCTAGGAGTCACTACAGGTCAAGCTGGGTTACAGCTAGGAGCCACTACAGGTCAAGCTGGGTTACTGCTAGGAGCCACTACAGGTCAAGCTGGGTTACTGCTAGGAGCCACTACAGGTCAAGCAGGGTTACTGCTAGGAGCCACTACAGGGGTCAAGCTGGGTTACTGTTAGGAACCACTACAGGTCAAGCTGGGTTACTGCTAGGAGTCACTACAGGTCAAGCTGGGTTACTGCTAGGAGCCACTACAGGTCAAGCTGGGTTACTGCTAGGAGCCACTACAGGTCAAGCTGGGTTACTGCTAGGAGCCACTACAGGTCAAGCTGGGTTACTGCTAGGAGTCACTACAGGGGTCAAGCTGGGTTACTGTTAGGAGCCACTACAGGTCAAGCTGGGTTACTGCTAGGAGTCACTACAGGTCAAGCTGGGTTACTGCTAGGAGTCACTACAGGTCAAGTTGGACTACTGCTAGGAGTCTCTACAGGTCAAGCTGGGTTACTGCTAGGAGTCACTACAGGTCAAGCTGGGTTACTGCTAGAAGTCACTACAGGTCAAGCTGGGTTACTGCTAGGAGTCACTACAGGTCAAGCTGGGTTACTGCTAGGAGTCACTACAGGTCAAGCTGGGTTACTGCTAGGAGTCACTACAGGTCAAGCTGGGTTACTGCTAGGGGTCACTACAGGTCAAGCTGGGTTACTGCTAGGAGTCACTACATGTCAAGCTGGATTACTGCTAGGGGTCACTGCAGATCAAGCTGGGTTACTGCTAGGAGCCACTACAGGTCAAGCTGGGTTACTGCTAGGAGTCACTACAGGTCAAGCTGGGTTACTGCTAGGAGCCACTACAGGTCAAGCTGGGTTACTGTTAGGAGTCACTACAGGTCAAGCTGGGTTACTGCTAGGAGTCACTACAGGTCAAGCTGGGTTACTGCTAGGAGTCTCTACAGGTCAAGCTGGGTTACTGCTAGGAGCCACTACAGGTCAAGCTGGGTTACTGTTAGGAGTCACTACAGGTCAAGCTGGGTTACTGCTAGGAGCCACTACAGGTCAAGCTGGGTTACTGTTAGGAGCCACTACAGGTCAAGCTGGGTTACTGCTAGGAGTCACTACAGGTCAAGCTGGGTTACTGCTAGGAGTCACTACAGGTCAAGCTGGGTTACTGCTAGGAGTCTCTACAGGTGAAGCTTGGTTACTGCTAGGGGTCACTACAGGTCAAGCTGGTTTACTGCTAGGATTCACTACAGGTCAAGCTGGGTTACTGCTAGGAGTCACTACAGGTCAAACTAGGTTACTGCTAGGAGTCACTACAGGTCAAACTAGGTTACTGCAAGGAATTACTACAGGTCAAGCTGGACTGTTGCTAGGGTCAATACAAGTCAGACTAGTATGCTGCTGGGTAGGACAGTTAAGACAAGCCAGCCTAGAAAAAAATATCTGAACTCCTTTCCAGAGGTAGAGTGTTGGTTGGTCATAACAACCCAGTTATCGGGTCGACACCACGCTCAGTGGCTTACAAAATAACATTTATTGGGAACTCTGGTGTCCAAACCACGAAAACTCATTTTCAGGCCGAATACCTACTTTCAGAGCGAATACCTACTTTAAGAGCTAATACCTACTTTCAGAACGAATACCTACTTTCAGAGCTAATACCTACTTTCAGAACGAATACCTACTTTCAGAGCGAATACCTACTTTCAGAACGAATACCTACTTTCAGACCGAATACCTACTTTCAGAACGAATACCTACTTTCAGAGCGAATACTCTTTCAGAGCGAATACCTACTATCAGAACGAATACCTACTTTCAGAGCGAATACCTACTTTCAGAACGAATACCTACTTTCAGAGCGAATACCTACTTTCAGAACGAATACCTACTTTCAGAACGAATACCTACTTTCAGAGCGAATACCTACTTTCAGAACGAATACCTACTTTCAGAGCGAATGCCTACTTTCAGAGCGAATACCTACTTTCAGAGCGAATACCTACTATCAGAACGAATACCTACTTTCAGAGCGAATACCTACTTTCAGAACGAATACCTACTTTCAGAGCGAATACCTACTTTCAGAGAGAATACCTACTTTCAGAACGAATACCTACTTTCAGAGCGAATACCTACTTTCAGAACGAATACCTACTTTCAGAACGAATACCTACTTTCAGAGCGAATACCTACTTTCAGAGCGAATACCTACTTTCAGAACGAATACCTACTTTCAGAGCGAATACCTACTTTCAGAGCGAATACCTACTTTCAGAACGAATACCTACTTTCAGAGCGAATACCTACTTTCAGAGCGAATACCTACTATCAGAACGAATACCTACTTTCAGAGCGAATACCTACTTTCAGAACGAATACCTACTTTCAGAGCGAATACCTACTTTCAGAGCGAATACCTACTTTCAGAGCGAATACCTACTTTCAGAGCGAATACCTACTTTCAGAGCGAATACCTACTTTCACAACGAATATCTACTTTCAGAGCGAATACCTAGTTTTAGAGCGAATACCTACTTTCAGAGCGAATACCTACTTTCAGAGCGAATACCTACTTTCAGAACGAATACCTACTTTCAGAGCGAATACCTACTTTCAGAGCGAATACCTACTTTCAGAGCGAATACCTACTTTCAGAGAGAATACCTACTTTCAGAACGAATACCTACTTTCAGAGCGAATACCTACTTTCAGAACGAATACCTACTTTCAGAACGAATACCTACTTTCAGGGCGAATACCTACTTTCAGAGCGATACCTACTTTCAGGCGAATACCTACTTTCAGAACGAATACCTACTTTCAGAGCGAATACCTACTTTCAGAGCGAATACCTACTTTCAGAGCGAATACCTACTTTCAGAGCGAATACCTACTTTCAGAACGAATACCTACTTTCAGAGCGAATACCTACTTTCAGAGCGAATACCTACTTTCAGAGCGAATACCTACTTTCAGAGCGAATACCTACTTTCAGAGCGAATACCTACTTTCAGAGCGAATACCTACTTTCAGGGCGAATACCTACTTTCAGAACGAATACCTACTTTCAGAGCGAATACCTACTTTCAGAACGAATACCTACTTTCAGAGCGAATACCTACTTTCAGAGCGAATACCTACTTTCAGAGCGAATACCTACTTTCAGAGCGAATACCTACTTTCAGAGCGAATACCTACTTTCAGAGCGAATACCTACTTTCAGAGCGAATACCTACTTTCAGAGCGAATACCTACTTTCAGAGCGAATACCTACTTTCAGAGCGAATACCTACTTTCAGAGCGAATACCTACTTTCAGGGCGAATACCTACTTTCAGAACGAATACCTACTTTCAGAGCGAATACCTACTTTCAGAACGAATACCTACTTTCAGAGCGAATACCTACTTTCAGAGCGAATACCTACTTTCAGAGCGAATACCTACTTTCAGAGCGAATACCTACTTTCAGAGCGAATACCTACTTTCAGAGCGAATACCTACTTTCAGGGCGAATACCTACTTTCAGAACGAATACCTACTTTCAGAGCGAATACCTACTTTCAGAACGAATACCTACTTTCAGAGCGAATACCTACTTTCAGAGCGAATACCTACTTTCAGAGCGAATACCTACTTTCAGAGCGAATACCTACTTTCAGGGCGAATACCTACTTTCAGAACGAATATCTACTTTCATAGCGAATACCTACTTTCAGGGCGAATATCTACTTTCAGAGCGAATACCTACTTTCAGGGCGAACACCTACTTTCAGAGCGAATACCTACTTTCAGGGCGAATACCTACTTTCAGGGCGAATACCTACTTTCAGGGCGAATACCTACTTTCAGGGCGAATATCTACTTTCAGAGCGAATACCTACTTTCAGGGCGAATACCTACTTTCAGAGCGAATACCTACTTTCAGGGCGAATACCTACTTTCAGGGCGAATACCTACTTTCGGGGCGAATACCTTCTTTTAGGGCGAATACCTACTTTCAGGGCGAATACCTACTTTCAGGGCGAATACCTACTTTCGGGGCGAATAACTACCTTTAGGGCGAATACCTACTTTCAGGACAAATGCCCACTTTCAGGGCGAATACCTACTTCCAGGACAAATGCCCACTTTCAGGGCGAATACCTACTTTCAGGGCGAATACCTACTTTCGGGGCGAATAACTACCTTTAGGGCGAATACCTACTTTCAGGACAAATGCCCACTTTCATGGCGAATACCTACTTCCAGGACAAATGCCCACTTTCAGGGCGAATACCTACTTTCAGGGCGAATACCTACTTTCAGGGCGAATTCCTACTTTCAGTGCGAATACCTACTTTCAGGGCGAATACCTACTTTCAGGGCGAATAACTACTTTCAGGGCGAATACCTACTTTCAGTGCGAATACCTACTTTCAGGGCGAATTCCTACTTTCAGAGCGAATACCTACTTTCAGGGCGAATACCTACTTTCAGGGCGAATATCTACTTTCAGGGCGAATACCTACTTGTAGAGCGAATACCTACTTTCAGGGCGAATACCTACTTTTAGAGCGAATACCTACTTTCAGGGCGAATACCTACTTTTACAGCGAATACCTACTTTCAGGGCGAATACCTACTTTTACAGCGAATACCTACTTTCAGGGCGAATACCTACTTTTAGAGCGAATACCTACTTTCAGAGGGAATACCTACTTTCAGGGCGAATACCTACTTTCAGGGCGAATACCTACTTTCGGGGCGAATACCTACTTTTAGGGCGAATACCTACTTTCAGGGCGAATACCTACTTTCAGGGCGAATACCTACTTTCGGGGCGAATACCTACTTTTAGGGCGAATACCTACTTTCAGGGCGAATACCTACTTTCAGGGCGAATACCTACTTTCAGAGCGAATACCTACTTTTAGGGCGAATACCTACTTTCAGGGCGAATACCTACTTTCAGGGCGAATATCTACTTTCAGAGCGAATACCTACTTTTAGGGCGAATACCTACTTTCAGGGCGAATACCTACTTTCAGGGCGAATATCTACTTTTAGAGCGAATACCTACTTTTAGGGCGAATACCTACTTTCAGGGCGAATATCTACTTTCAGAGCGAATACCTACTTTCAGAGCGAATACCTACTTTCAGGGCGGATACCTACTTTCAGAGCGAATACCTACTTCAGGGCGAATACCTACTTTCAGAGCGAATACCTACTTTCAGGGCTAATTCCTACTTTTAGGGCGAATACCTACTTTCAGGGCGAATACCTACTTTCAGAGCGAATACCTACTTTCGGGGCGAATACGTACTTTTAGGGCGAATACATACTTTCAGGGCGAATACCTACTTTCAGGGCGAATACCTACTTTCGGGGCGAATACCTACCTTTAGGGCGAATACCTACTTTCATGGCGAATACCTACTTCCAGGACAAATGCCCACTTTCAGGGCGAATTCCTACTTTTAGAGCGAATACCTACTTTTAGGGCGAATACCTACTTTCGGGGCGAATACCTACTTTTAGGACGAATGCCTACTTTCGGGGCGAATACCTACTTTCAGAGCGAATACCTACTTCAGGGCGAATACCTACTTTCAGAGCGAATACCTACTTTCAGGGCTAATTCCTACTTTTAGGGCGAATACCTACTTTCAGGGCGAATACCTACTTTCAGAGCGAATACCTACTTCAGGGCGGATACCTACTTTCGGGGCCAATACCTACTTTCAGGGCGAATACCTACTTTCAGGGCAAATACCTACTTTCAGAGTGAATACGTACTTCAGGGCGAATACCTACTTCCAGGGCGAATACCTACTTTCGGGGCGAATACCTACTTTCGGGGCCAATACCTACTTTCAGGGCGAATGCCTACTTTCAGGGCAAATACCTACTTTCAGAGTGAATACGTACTTCAGGGCGAATACCTACTTCCAGAGCGAATACCTACTTTCGGGGCGAATACCTACTTTCAGAGTAAGTACTTACTTTCAGGGCGAATTCCTACTTTCAGAGTGAGTACTTTCAAGGCGAATACCTACTTTCAGAGTGAGTACTTTCAGGGCGAATACCTACTTTCAGAGTGAGTATTTTCAGGGCGAATACCTACTTTCAGAGTGAGTACTTTCAGGGCGAATACCTACTTTCAGAGTGAGTACTTTCAGGGCGAATACCTACTTTCAGATTGAGTACTTTCAGTGCGAATACCTACTTTCAGAGTGAGTACTTTCAGGGCGAATACCTACTTTCAGAGTGAGTACTTACTTTCAGGGCGAATACCTACTTTCAGAGTGAGTACTTACTTTCAGGGCGAATACCTACTTTCAGAGTGAGTACTTACTTTCAGGGCGAATACCTACTTTCAGAGTGAGTACTTACTTTCAGGGCGAATACCTACTTTCAGAGTGAGTACTTACTTTCAGGGCGAATACCTACTTTCAGAGTACTTTCAGGGCGAATACCTACTTTCAGAGTGAGTACTTTCAGGGCAAATACCTACTTTCAGAGTGAGTACTTTCAGGGCGAATACCTACTTTCAGAGTGAGTACTTTCAGGGCGAATACCTACTTTCAGAGTGAGTACTTTCAGGGCGAATACCTACTTTCAGAGTGAGTACTTACTTTCAGGGCGAATACCTACTTTCAGAGTGAGTACTTACTTTCAGGGCGAATACCTACTTTCAGAGTACTTTCAGGGCGAATACCTACTTTCAGAGTGAGTACTTTCAGGGCAAATACCTACTTTCAGAGTGAGTACTTTCAGGGCGAATACCTACTTTCAGAGTGAGTACTTTCAGGGCGAATACCTACTTTCAGAGTGAGTACTTTCAAGGCGGATGCCTACTTTCAGAGTGAATACTTTCAGGGCGAATACCTACTTTCAGAGTGAGTACTTTCAGGGCGAATACCTACTTTCAGAGTGAGTACTTTCAGGGCGAGGATCTGCAAACGTTCACCAGCACTAAGCTGAATGGAGAGAAAATTTAACGCCTCTGTAACTGAACAGTAGAAGAAACCGAGACGTTACCGGAAGAAGGTTCTAACAACCGGGACGTGAGGCAGCAGAGGATGACAGCTGAGAGGCAGCAGAGGATGACAGCTGAGAGGCAGCAGAGGGTGAAAGCTGAGAGGCAGCAGAGGATGACAGCTGAGAGGCAGCAGAGGGTGACAGCTGAGAGGCAGTAGAGGGTGAAAGCTGAGAGGCAGCAGAGGGTGACAACTGAGAGGCAGTAGAGGGTGAAAGCTGAGAGGCAGCAGAGGGTGACAGCTGAGAGGCAGTAGAGGGTGAAAGCTGAGAGGCAGCAGAGGGTGACAGCTGAGAGGCAGCAGAGGGTGACAGCTGAGAGGCAGCAGAGGGTGACAGCTGAGAGGCAGCATAGGATGACAGCTGAGAGGCAGCAGAGGGTGACAGCTGAGAGGCAGCAGAGGGTGACAGCTGAGAGGCAGCAGAGGATGACAGCTGAGAGGCAGCAGAGGGTGACAGCTGAGAGGCAGCAGAGGATGACAGCTGAGAGGCAGCAGAGGGTGACAGCTGAGAGGCAGCAGAGGGTGACAGCTGAGAGGCAGCAGAGGGTGACAACTGAGAGGCAGCAGAGGATGACAGCTGAGAGGCAGCAGAAGGTGACAGCTGAGAGGCAGCAGAGGATGACAGCTGAGAGGCAGCAGAGGGTGACAGCTGAGAGGCAGCAGAGGATGACAGCTGAGAGGCAGCAGAGGATGACAGCTGAGAGGCAGCAGAAGGTGACAGCTGAGAGGCAGCAGAGGATGACAGCTGAGAGGCAGCAGAGGGTGACAGCTGAGAGGCAGCAGAGGATGACAGCTGAGAGGCAGCAGAGGATGACAGCTGAGAGGCAGCAGAGGGTGACAGCTGAGAGGCAGTAGAGGATGAGAGCTGAGAGGCAGCAGAGGATGACAGCTGAGAGGCAGTAGAGGGTGACAGAGCGGAGAGGCAGTAGAGGGTGTCAGCTGAGAGGCAGTAGAGGATGACAGCTGAGAGGCAGTAGAGGATGAGAGCTGAGAGGCAGTAGAGGGTGACAGCTGAGAGGCAGCAGAGGGTGACAGCTGAGAGGCAGCAGAGGGTGACAGCTGAGAGGCAGCAGAGGATGACAGCTGAGAGGCAGCAGAGGGTGACAGCTGAGAGGCAGCAGAGGGTGACAGCTGAGAGGCAGCCGAGGGTGACAACTGAGAGGCAGCAGAGGATGACAGCTGAGAGGCAGCAGAGGGTGACAGCTGAGAGGCAGCAGAGGGTGACAGCTGAGAGGCAGCAGAGGATGACAGCTGAGAGGCAGCAGAAGGTGACAGCTGAGAGGCAGCAGAGGATGACAGCTGAGAGGCAGCAGAGGGTGACAGCTGAGAGGCAGCAGAGGATGACAGCTGAGAGGCAGCAGAGGATGACAGCTGAGAGGCAGCAGAGGGTGACAGCTGAGAGGCAGTAGAGGATGAGAGCTGAGAGGCAGCAGAGGATGACAGCTGAGAGGCAGTAGAGGGTGACAGAGCGGAGAGGCAGTAGAGGGTGTCAGCTGAGAGGCAGTAGAGGATGACAGCTGAGAGGCAGTAGAGGATGAGAGCTGAGAGGCAGTAGAGGGTGACAGCTGAGAGGCAGCAGAGGGTGACAGCTGAGAGGCAGTAGAGGGTGACAGAGCGGAGAGGCAGTAGAGGATGACAGCTGAGAGGCAGTAGAGGATGACAGCTGAGACGCAGTAGAGGATGAGAGCTCAGAGGCAGCTGAAAGTTCTATTGAAGAGTGTCAGACAACTGACAGTGCAAAACAATATGACACAAAAAACAATTTTAAAAGTCAGGAAGCGTCAGCATCCTGTCCTGGCTGACAGTGTGTCTGGACTGTCACACTGTCCTAGCTGATGCAGTGCCATGCTGATACAGTGCCTGGCTGACATAGTGCCTAACTGACACAGTGCCTAGCTGACGCAGTGCCTGGCTGACACAGTGCCTGGCTGACACAATGCCTGGTTGACACAGTGCCTGGCTGACACAATGCCTGGTTGACACAATGCCTGGCTGACACAATGCCTGGTTGACACAGTGCCTGGCTGACACAATGCCTGGTTGACACAGTGCCTGGCTGACACAATGCCTGGTTGACACAGTGCCTGGCTGACACAATGCCTGGTTGACACAGTGCCTGGCTGACACAATGCTTGGTTGACACAGACTTGGTCAAGACATCAACAAATGTCTAACAATTTTCAGTAAATCCTTTGGAGAGACAGGCACCAGTTTGGACAAAGGTGTCACTCTCAGGTCAACTTTGGAAAATGAAACTGAGATATCTAGAGAGGGAGTTGAGGGGGGAGTTGAGGAGGAGTTGAGGAGGAATTTAGGGGAGTTGAGGGGAGTTGAGGGGAGTTGAGGGGAGTTGAGGGGAGTTGAGAGGAGTTGAAGATAAGGTCCTGACATGGTAGATCACGACGCCTTCATTCCACTTTCAGGACGCTTACCAAGTCCACCTCTGGTACTCTTACTGAGTCCGCTTCCAGGACTCAGCCTATTCACTCCCTGTGTTGCTCCCTCCCCCTTACCTCTGTCTCACTCTCCGCCCTAATTTTTGTCTCTTCCCTCCTCCCTCCCTTCCTTCTCCCAATCTTCGTCTCAGTCTCATCCCTGTGTCTCTCTCTTCCTCCCTGTCTACTGTAATTCGTCCAGAGTAAATGGTCCACTATAAGGTGTTCGGTGTAACTGGTCCAGTATAACTAGAGTCCACTATGGGGTATATACACCACACTTACACTAACATCATAGTATTTAAGTGCCTTTGAGGTCAAAGTGACCTTCCAAATGTGATTTATTTTCTGATGAGCTCAAAGTCAACGTTGACCTTAATTTGTGAACCAATTTTTAAATCCAAGAAAAAATAGCTGGAAACGAGAAAAAAGGATTGATAAACATGATTAACAAACTGGCAATGGTGGTGTTGGAGGGTGGTGTTGGAGGGTGGTGTTGGAGGGTGGTGTTGGAGGGTGGCGTTGGAGGGTGGTGTTGGAGGGTGGTGTTGGAGGGTGGTGTTGGAGGGTGGTGTTGGAGGGTGGTATTGGAGGGTGGTGTTGGAGGGTGGTGTTGGAGGGTGGTGTTGGAGGGTGGTGTTGGAGGGTGGTGTTGGAGGGTGGTGTTGGAGGGTGGTGTTGGAGGGTGGTGTTGGAGGTAGTGTTGGAGGGTGGTGTTGGAGGGTGGTGTTGGAGGGTGGTGTTGGAGGGTGGTGTTGGAGGGTAGTGTTGGAGGGTGGTGTTGGAGGGGTGTTGGGAGGGTGGTGTTGGAGGGTGGTGTTGGAGGGTGGTGTTGGAGGGTGGTGTTGGAGGGTGGTGTTGGAGGGTGGTGTTGGAGGGTGTGGTGTGTTGGAGGGTGGTGTTGGAGGGTGGTGTTGGAGGGTGGTGTTGGAGGGTGGCGTTGGAGGGTGGTGTTGGAGGGTGGTGTTGGAGGGTGGTGTTGGAGGGTAGTGTTGGAGGGTGGTGTTGGAGGGTGGTGTTGGAGGGTGGTGTTGGAGGGTGGTGTTGGAGGGTGGTGTTGGAGGGTAGTGTTGGAGGGTGGTGTTGGAGGGTGGTGTTGGAGGGTGGTGTTGGAGGGTGGTGTTGGAGGGTGGCGTTGGAGGGTGGTGTTGGAGGGTGGTGTTGGAGGGTGGTGTTGGAGGGTGGTGTTGGAGGGTGGTATTGGAGGGTGGTGTTGGAGGGTGGTGTTGGAGGGTGGTGTTGGTGATGGTGGAGACGTCTACGAATTGCTATACTTATGTATATCAATATACATACACATAAACTAGTGTATGGGACTCATCCTTAATCCATACTGATGTGAAATTATCTCAAGCAAGAGTATCAAGTGATGGAGGCAGCGAGAGCAATACTACCACAGGTCTATCATTCACTGCTCCCAGAGGCAGAGTCTTGCTTGAAGCATCCCCTTGAACTGATGCAACTGACGTAATTATTAAAAATAAACTGAACGATCTGAGGAGGCTGGAACAATCACTAGACAATCTGCACACCCATGATATTCTGTAGCTTCTGACAAAGTGCTTGAGTCTGCCCAGGCTAACATATTTCCTAACATGTACACCCTGAATCTTATTGTGGCTAGCTGGTCTAGTGGCTAACGCGACGGGCTGGAGTTTTGAGACTCTATGACCGCGGGTTCAATCCCGGCCGGGGGTATGGTTTATGTACACCCTCATAAGTGAATACGATAGTAGCATGAAGCAGATATTCACAAAATTACTCAAGCATACTCTTGAAGACTGACAGTGGGACCGAGGTACACTACCAGTCAGACTAGGAGGTACTGGTGTTCGCAAGGCATCACAAACCGCATTACCTGTTTTCTTGACTTTATGTGTGGCATCCAGTGAGTATGTAAGTCCCACAGGCTGAGAGACCATCGGTCCGTGGGTAAACAAAGCGTCCAAGTTTCTTAAGCAGCTAGTTTTTCTGTTCCAGCGACTCAATGCTGCAGTTCAGAGGGGTAATGTTGCTATCTCCTGGGTACAAGCCATAGCTCCCAGCAACTGGATGAGATTTTTGTGATGGAATTTTTGACATGGATGAACCGATATGTGCTTGTAATGTATCACTCAAACCTCATGTATGTATTGTATACTCTATCTTTTGTTCCAACAATAAATATACATGGGGTCCACCTCTAGTGTAAGCTGTAGGGACTCACAGCCTCGGAGAAGCAGATAAAGAGGCTTAGAGGAACAATATTTGGATATCTTCCCTGAAGCTGTTTGAATATTCCACCTCTGCCACCCTATCTTTTATGTTCCCAAACAGTATGATTTATTATATAATATGGTACGCAAGGCTTAGCGCCTTGCATACCACCATCATGGTGGTGGTTGTGGTGGTGATGGTGGTGGTTAGTGGCGGTGGTGGTTGTGGTGGTGGTTGTGGTGGTGGTAATTTGCAACACCAGATTCTAAGATATGATTGTTGGTCTGGGGATGACAATCTCCCTCTCACTCCCCCTCATATGTATAATACTATGCCTCCCTGTTTTTATTTCTCTCTCTTTCTGTCTCGGGACAAGCTAGGTCAAGTCAGATTAGATTAGGTCAATTTAGGGTTGATTACGGTAGGTTTCATTGGATTCAGTTAGGTTAGAACAGGTAAACTTATGTTAGGTCAGATTAGGCCAGGTTAAATTGTTCTAGGTTATGCTAGGTTAGGCTGGGTTAGGTTAGGTTAGCCTGGATTAGGTTAGGATAATTCAGGTTAGACCATTTCAAGTAAGGCCAGATCAGGTTAAATTGCCCTTCCATTAACTCACTACTTACAAGACTTTTAACAGCAAAATATACATATCAACCTTAGTAAAACTAAGGACGATATGTTAACCCAGGAAAGTCAGGAAATATGGACAATCCTCACTGGGTTCCCTTCCAATGATATACCCATAATGGTGGA
>NC_069418.1:17410632-17420632 GCF_026875155.1 Cherax quadricarinatus
AGGTGGACCAGGATCAAGGGGACACAGGTAGACCAGGATCAAGGAGACACAGGTGCACTAGGATCAAGGGGACACAGGTGGACCAGGATCAAGGGGACACAGGTGCACCAGGATCAAGGGGGCATAGGTGGACCAGGATCAAGGGGACACAGGCGGAAGGTGAAAACACAAATGAACCATAGGGATGTAAGGAAGTATTTCCTTAGCCTCAGAGTGGTTGAAAAGTGGAATGGCTTGAGTGAGGCAGTGGTGGAGGCAGACACAGTACATAGCTTCAAGGATAGTAATGGTAGACTGAGCCAGGATAATACTCTGTGATGGTAAACTGAGCCAGGATAGCACTCTGTGATGGTAGACTGAACCAGGATAGCACACTGGGATGGTAGACTGAGCCAGGATACCAGACTGTGATGGTAGACTGAGCCAGGATACCAGACTGTGATGGTAGACTGAGCCAGGATAACAGACTGTGATGATAGACTGAGCCAGGATAGCACACTGTGATGGTAGATTGAGCCAGGATAGCACACTGTGATGGTAGGCTGAGCCAGGATAGCAGACTGTGATGGTAGACTGAGCCAGGATAGCGTCTTCTGTCAACCATGGTTGTGGTGGAAACAAGGGAAGAGATTTTTGGCTCTTCCATGAATGTTAATAAGAATGTTGGGGGAGCCAGGATCCCTCCGGGTTTCCAAGACTGAGGAAGTAGAGCCTCGGAAACTCTGGGGATTCATCTGTGTCTCTGGTGAGAGAAAAGAACAGGTTAATTACAGAGATTGATGAACGTTAAAAGGCTATGATGTAGGTGATGTCGTTGAGGTAATCCAACCTTGGATTTTATCCAGCAAAGGAGCTGAGGATTCTCCTGTGAGGTGACTGAGGGGCTGAGGATTGTCCTGCGAGGTGACTGAGGGGCTGAGAATTCTCCTGCGAGGTGACTGGAGGGCTGAGGACTCTCCTGTGAGGTGACTGAGGGGCTGAGGATTCTCTTGTGAGGTGACTGAGGGGCTGAGGATTCTCCCGTGAGGTGACTGAGGGGCTGAGGATTCTCTTGTGAGGTGACTGAGGGCCTGAGGATTCTCTTGTGAGGTGACTGAGGGGCTGATGATCCTCCTGTGAGGTAAGTGACTGAGGGGCTGATGATCCTCCTGTGAGGTAAGTGACTGAGGGGCTGATGATCCTCCTGTGAGGTAAGTGACTGAAGGGCTGAAGATCCTCCTGTGAGGTAAGTGACTGAGGGGCTGAAGATCCTCCTGTGAGGTAATCGTTGAGGGGCAGATGAGGGTGCTGTGAGGTAAGCCTCGTCTTGAACTAGGCGAGGTGAGGTGCAGGAAGAAGGAAGTAATTGTGAGAGGATGATGGAAGTGAGGACCTGCCATCAGTGTCCTGGATAGGAGGGAGGGGGGGCAGGGGTGTGTGTTATGGTGGCAGCGGCCGGCAGATGGCAGGTAGGAGCCCCGGGGGCGGAGGTGGGTGTGTGTAGCCGGCGCGGCACTCAGTGCAGAGTGGCAGCCTTCTCTGTGTGAACCTCCGTGGTGGTGTTGTGAGAGGCCGGCTATCACATTACCATGTTGCCGTGACCTCATATTGTGTTATGTTTGGGGCAGTGTGCGTCCTGTGAGCGACCCCTCCATGCGTCCACCTGCTGACAGCTCTACCCCGCGAGCTATGGGCAAGGCGTCTCTTCTTCCTACTTTCTCTTCCACCATTACATCTTCCCGCTGCCCCCAGCATCGCCGCCGTCAGCGGGCCCTCCCGGCCTCTTATCTCCCGTCTTCAGCACTCAGCAGCACCTACAGCAGCAGCATCTACAGCAGCAGCTACAGCAGCAGCACCTACAGCAGCAGCTACAGCAGCAGCAGCTACAGCAGCAGCTACAGCAGCAGCTACAGCAGCAGCTACAGCAGCAGCTACAGCAAGCACTAGCACCTCCCGTCTCACAATGTCTCTCAGAAGTTTACATCGTAGAATTAGCGGGTAAGTCTTTAGTCTTCAGGACGTGACCTCCAGGACTGACCTCCAGGACTGACCACCAGAACGTGACCTCCAGGACCGACCTCCAGGACCGACCTCCGAGACCGACCTCCAGGACCGACCTCAAGGACTGGCCTCCAGGGCGTAACTTCCAGGACATGACTTCCAGGATGTGACCTCCAGTACCTGGCCTCCAGGACTAACATCCAATACGTGATTTCCAGGACGTGACCTTTAGGACGTGACCTCCAGGACGTGACCTCTGGGACGTGACCTCCAGTCCGTGACCTTCAGAACGTGACCTCTGTTACGTGACCTCCAGTAATTGACCTCCAGGACATGACCTCCGGTACCTGACCTCCAGTACCTGATCTCAAGGACGTGATCTCCAGTACCTGACCTCCAAGACATGACATCCAGGACGTGACTTCTAGCTTGTTATCTCCAGCCCGTGACCACCTGTGACCACCACCTACAGGCTGTGACCTCCTTTACCTCGAGCCACCGCAGTTACCTCAACCTCCACCATACTACCATTCTCAATGGCACTGGTGATTTCCTCAGTGGCACTGGTGATTTCCTCAGTGGCACTGGTGACTTCCTCAGTGGCACTAGAGACTTCCTCAGTGGCGCTGGTGACTTCCTCAGTGGCACTGGTGACTTCCTCAGTGGCACTGGTGACTTTCTCAGTGGCACTGGTGACTTCCTCAGTGGCACTAGTAACTTCCTTCCGCAGCAGCACCTGCGTTACATCAGCTAACGCAGGTGCCGCTGCGTTACATCAGCTAACGCAGGTGCCGCTGCGTTGCATCAAGTAACGCAGGTGGCGCTGCGTTACATCAAGTAAGTCAGGTGCCGCTGCGTTGCATCAAGTAACGCAGGTGCCGCTGCGTTGCATCAAGTAACGCAGGTGCCGCTGCGTTGCATCAAGTAACGCAGGTGGCGCTGCGTTACATCAAGTAAGTCAGGTGCCGCTGCGTTGCATCAAGTAACGCAGGTGCCGCTGCGTTACATCAAATAACGCAGGTGCCGCTGCTTTAGTTGATGTAAGGAAAAGATTGCGTTAGCTCTAAACATCCGGTTTAAATTTTGGTGCTGGTATTAACGCCAGAATCTGGTTGGTCTAACAACAGGCACCTGTTAATGCTAACAACAGGTACCTGTTGTTAGCATTAAACGCCGTTGTTAACACCTGGTACTGTTGTGTAAAAGTCCGTCACGAAAAGCGTTAATGCCTTCACTAACGAGGCAGTTTAATATACACTAACGAAATACTAATGAGTCACTAACAAAGTACTAACGAGGTGCTAAGACGGCACCAACGAGGGACCAACAAACACTTACAAAACATTAACGAGGCACTAACGAACACTAACGAGGAACTAACGAGGCGCTAACAAACACTACCGAGGAACTAACAAGCACTAAAGAGGCACTAACGAGCACTAACGAGGTACTAATAAGCACTAACGAGGCACCAACAAATAATAACGAGGCACTAATGAACACTAACGAGGCACTAACAAATAATAACGAGGCACTAATGAACACTAACGCGGCACTAACAAACACTAATGAATCACTAACAAGCTTTAACGAGGTAATAACAAACACTAACGAGACACTAACAAATACTAACAAAGCACTAACAAAAACTAAAGAGGCAATAACGAATCACCAACGAGGCGATAATAATCACTAACGTTGCACTAACAAGCACTAACGAATCACTAGCAAACACTAACGATTCATTAACAAACCCTAACGAAGCACTAACGAAATACTAACAAACACTAACACTAACGAAGCACTAACGAGGCAATAACACTAATGAGATTCTAACAAACACTAACAATTTATTAACAAGCACTAACGAGGTGCTAGCGAGGCGCTAATGAAGCACTAACGAGGCACTAACGAGGCAGTAACGAAGTACTAACGAGGCACTAACGAGGCAGTAATGCAGCACTAACTAGGCGATAACAAGAACTAACGAGGCACTAACGAAGCACTAACGATTCACTAACAAACACTAGCGAGGCACTAATGAGGCATTAACGAGGCACTAACGAGGCACTAACGAGACACAAACGCTAACGAAGCACTAACTAGGCACTAACGAGGCACTAAAAAAGCACTAACGAGGCGCTAACGAAGCACTAACGAGGTGCTAACGAGGCACTAACAAACACTAACTAAGCAACGAGGCATTAACGAGATGCTAACAAGCACTAACGAAGCACTAACGAGGTACTAACGAGGCACTAATGAGGCCCTAACAAAGCACTAGCGAGGCGCTAACGAAGCACTAACGAGGCACTAACGAAGCACTAGCGAGGTGCTAACGAGGCATTAACAAACACTAACGAAGAACTAACGAGGCACTAACGAAGCACTAACGAGGCACTAACGAGGCACTACCAAACACTAACGAGTCACTAACGAGACGCTAAAGAGGCACTAACGAGGTACTAACACTAAAGATGTACTAACGAGGCACTAACAAACACTAACGAAACACTAACAAGGCACTAACGAGACACTAATGAGGCACTAACGAGGCACTAACAAACACTAACGAGGCACTAACGAGGCACTAACAAACTCTAACGAGGCACTAACAAACATTAACGAAGCACTAACGAGGCACTAACGAGGCACTAACGAAGCACTAACGAGGCACTAACGAAGCACTAACGAGGCACTAACGAAACACTAACGAGGCACTAACGAGGCACTAACGAAGCACTAACGAAGCACTAACGAGGCACTAACGAGGCACTAACGAAGCACTAACGAGGCACTAACGAGGCACTAACGAGGCACTAACGAAGCACTAACGAGGCACTAACGAGGCACTAACGAAGCACTAACGAGGCACTAACGAAGCACTAACGAGGCACTAACGAGGCACTAACGAGGCACTAACGAAGCACTAACGAGGCACTAACGAGGCACTAACGAAGCACTAACGAGGCACTAACGAGGCACTAACGAAGCACTAACGAGTCACTATCATCTCATAAGATTCAGGCTTTTCATGCTTCATTACTCAGTAATGTGATTGATGGTCTTATCCCGTGCCCACACGCCCTCTCCCACGCTCACACGCCCTCCTCTACCCCCACACGCCCTTTCCTACCCCTACATGCCCTCCCCACGTCCACCCCACGCCTACACACTTTCAACCATGCTCTCCCCAACGCCAACACGCCCTCCCCTCCTCCCATACGCTCTCCTTGCGTCCTCCCCACGCCCTTCCTCAGTCCCACACGCTCTCCCCTACCCCTACACGCCCTCACCCACTCACTCACACGCCCACACGTCTTTTCCTAAGCCTTCCCTCACGCCCACACGCCCTCTACCACGTCTTTCTCTTCGCCCACACGTGATTCCCCAAACCCACATTTCCTCTCCCACGCCCACTTGCCTTCCGCCACGCCCACACTCTTACTTTCACTCCAATATGTCGTCCCCCCCACACTTTGACTCAGACGCCCATACGCTCTTTCTGCGCCCACGCCTGCGTCCGCCCTCGCCCATCATATCAACGCCTGCGTCTTCTCTCGCTCACCACGCCCGCATCCTTCACGCCTGCGTCCTCCTACGCCCACATTTTCCCACGCCCAAGTATTCTCACGCCCACAAATTCCTACGCCCACGTGGGAATACTTGGGCGTGGTAATTTGTGTGTCTGAGTGTATTTACACATGTGTCAGTGTGTTTGTATACTGAGGCATACACCTCTTCTCTTTTCTCTTGTTTTTCTCTTCCTTCTTCTCTTCTTTCTTCTTCTCTTCTTTCTTCTTTTCTTCTTTCTTCTCTTTCTTCTTCTCTTCCTCCTTCGTCTTCAAAAATAAATAGTCTTGCGCACCACATCCAGCAAAACTCTGGTCACACACAAGAAAGAAGGTCTTTAAATGCGTTTAAAACGACGCTGCCCGTCCCTTTAAATGCAATTTCCAATACAAAACAATGAAGCCGAGCTCTCCTAATAACCTTTGAAGCTGCGGCGGCTTCGACAGCTGCGGCGGCTGCGGCGGCTGCGGTCAGTGAACTGGAAGCTACGACATCGACAATAACAGCTTCGGAATATTGAGGTAAGAGTCGTAAGCCAACCAGCAACCCAGACTTGTAAACAACCCCATCAAACACACCCTTAACCACCTTTTGTACGTCTTAAAGCAAGGCTCATTATATATATATATATATATATATATATATATATATATATATATATAATATATATATATATATATATATATATATATATATATATATATATATATATATATATATATATATATATATATATATAATATATATATATATATATATATATATATATATATAATATATATATATATATATATATATATATATATATATATATATATATATATATATATAATATATATATATATATATATATATATATATATATATATATATATATAATATATATATATATATATATATATAATATATATATATATAATATATATATATATGCAATACAGTCACGAATAGGCGATCCTAACAATGAAGAAGTCACATAGGGATGGAAATTTTTAGCTCTAGATCTTTCGCACTCTCTTGCGTCGTCAGGAGCTATGCACTATTGCAAGACACCAACAGATAGGAGGGGAAATTCTCTGAGGCAAGGCAGAAGATACCATTGGCAGCTCATGGCGTTACGTAAACTAGGTGAAAACGACAATCATGGGCAGGGGTCGTACCTTTATGGTAGAGACACTTTCAGGTGTTGTGATGCCATCAGATAAGACTTATGTTTCAACTTATCGTCTCGTAACCTGTAACACACTAGGTCGTCTTCCACCGTAGGACAGTGATACAGGATAAAAAGAGAAAAAGCATTCACTGTCATTCATTCGTTCGCGATCTTGCAGAAGCATTCGGATGTCACAGTTCAGTTGGGCCTTCAGAACTTTAGCATGTTCACCTGTCTTCAGAGTGCAGGCACTGTACTTCCCACCTCCAGTACCATAACATCCACATCCCTCCTTCAGAGTGCAGACACTGTACTTCCCACCTCCAGTACCATAACATCCACACCCCTCCTTCAGAGTGCAGTCACTGTACTTCCCACCTCCAGTACCATAACATCCACACCCCTCCTTCAGAGTGCAGACACTGCACTTCCCACCTCCATTACCATAACATCTACACCCCTCCTTCAGAGTGCAGTTACTGTACTTCCCACCTCCATTACCATAACATCTACACCCCTCCTTCAGAGTGCAGTTACTGTACTTCCCACCTCCAGTACCATAACATCTACACCCCTCCTTCAGAGTGCAGTTACTGTACTTCCCACCTCCATTACCATAACATCTACACCCCTCCTTCAGAGTGCAGACACTGCACTTCCCACCTCCATTACCATAACATCTACACCCCTCCTTCAGAGTGCAGTTACTGTACTTCCCACCTCCATTACCATAACATCTACACCCCTCCTTCAGAGTGCAGTTACTGTACTTCCCACCTCCAGTACCATAGCATCTACACCCCTTCTTCAGAGTGCAGGCACTGTACTTCCCACCTTCAGTACCATAACATCTACACCCCTCCTTCAGAGTGCAGTTACTGTACTTCCCACCTCCAGTACCATAACATCTACACCCCTCCTTCAGAGTGCAGGCACTGTACTTCCCACCTCCAGTACCATAACATCTACACCCCTCCTTCAGAGTGCAGTTACTGTACTTCCCACCTCCAGTACCATAACATCTACACCCCTCCTTCAGAGTGCAGGCACTGTACTTCCCACCTCCAGTACCATAACATCTACACCCCTCCTTCAGAGTGCAGGCACTGTACTTCCCACCTCCAGTACCATAACATCTACACCCCTCCTTCAGAGTGCAGACACTGTACTTCCCACCTCCAGTACCATAACATCCACACCCCTCCTTCAGAGTGCAGACACTGTACTTCCCACCTCCAGTACCATAGCATCCACACCCCTCCTTCAGAGTGCAAGCACTGTACTTCCCACCTCCAGTACCATAACATCTACACCCCTCCTTCAGAGTGCAGACACTGTACTTCCCACCTCCAGTACCATAACATACACACCCCTCCTTCAGAGTGCAGACACTGTACTTCCCACCTCCAGTACCATAACATCCACACCCCTCCTTCAGAGTGCAGACACTGCACTTCCCACCTCCAGTACCATAACATCTACACCCCTCCTTCAGAGTGCAGTTACTGTACTTCCCACCTCCAGTACCATAGCATCCACACCCCTTCTTCAGAGTGCAGGCACTGTACTTCTCACCTCCAGTACCATAGCATCCACACCCCTCCTTCAGAGTGCAGGCACTGTACTTCCCACCTCCAGTACCATAACATCTACACCCCTCCTTCAGAGTGCAGTTACTGTACTTCCCACCTCCAGTACCATAGCATCCACACCCCTTCTTCAGAGTGCAGGCACTGTACTTCCCACCTCCAGTACCATAACATCTACACCCCTCCTTCAGAGTGCAGGCACTGTACTTCCCACCTCCAGTACCATAACATCTACACCCCTCCTTCAGAGTGCAGGCACTGTACTTCCCACCTCCAGTACCATAACATCTACACCCCTCCTTCAGAGTGCAGACACTGTACTTCCCACCTCCAGTACCATAACATCCACACCCCTCCTTCAGAGTGCAGACACTGTACTTCCCACCTCCAGTACCATAGCATGCACACCCCTCCTTCAGAGTGCAAGCACTGTACTTCCCACCTCCAGTACCATAACATCTACACACCCTCCTTCAGAGTGCAGACACTGTACTTCCCACCTCCAGTACCATAACATCCACACCCCTCCTTCAGAGTGCAGACACTGTACTTCCCACCTCCAGTACCATAACATCCACAACCCCTCCTTCAGAGTGCAGACACTGCACTTCCCACCTCCAGTACCATAACATCTACACCCCTCCTTCAGAGTGCAGTTACTGTACTTCCCACCTCCAGTACCATAGCATCCACACCCCTTCTTCAGAGTGCAGGCACTGTACTTCTCACCTCCAGTACCATAGCATCCACACCCCTCCTTCAGAGTGCAGGCACTGTACTTCCCACCTCCAGTACCATAACATCCACACCCCTCCTTCAGAGTGCAGACACTGTACTTCCCACCTCCAGTACCATAACATCCACACCCCTCCTTCAGAGTGCAGACACTGTACTTCCCACCTCCAGTACCATAACATCCACACCCCTCCTTCAGAGTGCAGACACTGTACTTCCCACCTCCAGTACCATAACATCCACACCCCTCCTTCAGAGTGCAGCACTTCCCACCTCCAGTACAATAACATCCACACCCCTCCTTCAGAGTGCAGACACTGTACTTCCCACCTCCAGTACCATAACATCCACACCCCTCCTTCAGAGTGCAGACACTGTACTTCCCACCTCCAGTACCATAACATCTACACCCCTCCTTCAGAGTGCAGTTACTGTACTTCCCACCTCCAGTACCATAACATCTACACCCCTCCTTCAGAGTGCAGACACTGTACTTCCCACCTCCAGTACCATAACATCCACACCCCTCTTTCAGAGTGCAGTCACTGTACTACCCACCTCCAGTACCATAACATCTACACCCCTCCTTCAGAGTGCAGACACTGTACTTCCCACCTCCAGTACCATAACATCCACACCCCTCCTTCAGAGTGCAGTCACTGTACTTCCCACCTCCAGTACCATAACATCCACACCCCTCCTTCAGAGTGCAGACACTGCACTTCCCACCTCCATTACCATAACATCTACACCCCTCCTTCAGAGTGCAGTTACTGTACTTCCCACCTCCAGTACCATAGCATCCACACCCCTTCTTCAGAGTGCAGGCACTGTACTTCCCACCTCCAGTACCATAACATCTACACCCCTCCTTCAGAGTGCAGGCACTGTACTTCCCACCTCCAGTACCATAGCATCTACACCCCTCCTTCAGAGTGCAGACACTGTACTTCCCACCTCCAGTACCATA
>NC_069418.1:17425632-17433132 GCF_026875155.1 Cherax quadricarinatus
GTACCTACCTTGCGCTGTCTGGCTAGTGACGCTGTACCTACCTTGCGATGGCTGGCTGGTGACGCTGTACCTACCTTGCGATGTCTGGCTAGTGACGCTGTACCTACCTTGCGATGGCTGGCTAGTGACGCTGTACCTACCTTGCGCTGTCTGGCTAGTGACGCTGTACCTACCTTGCGATGGCTGGCTAGTGACGCTGTACCTACCTTGCGCTGTCTGGCTAGTGACGCTGTACCTACCTTGCGATGTCTGGCTAGTGACGCTGTACCTACCTTGCGCTGTCTGGCTAGTGACGCTGTTCCTACCTTGCGATGGCTGGCTGGTGACGCTGTACCTACCTTGCGATGTCTGGCTAGTGACGCTGTACGTACCTTGCGATGGCTGGCTAGTGACGCTGTACCTACCTTGCGCTGTCTGGCTAGTGACGCTGTACCTACCTTGCGCTGTCTGGCTAGTGACGCTGTACCTACCTTGCGATGGCTGGCTAGTGACGCTGTACCTACCTTGCGATGGCTGGCTAGTGACGCTGTACCTACCTTGCGCTGTCTGGCTAGTGACGCTGTACCTACCTTGCGATGGCTAGCTAGTGACGCTGTACCTACCTTGCGCTGTCTGGCTAGTGACGCTGTACCTACCTTGCGATGGCTAGCTAGTGACGCTGTAACCTACCTTGCGCTGTCTGGCTAGTGACGCTGTACCTACCTTGCGATGGCTGGCTAGTGACGCTGTACCTACCTTGCGATGGCTGGCTAGTGACGCTGTACCTACCTTGCGATGGCTGGCTAGTGACGCTGTACCTACCTTGCGCTGTCTGGCTAGTGACGCTGTACCTACCTTGCGCTGGCTAGCTAGGACGCTGTACCTACCTTGCGCTGTCTGGCTAGTGACGCTGTACCTACCTTGCGCTGTCTGGCTAGTGACGCTGTACCTACCTTGCGATGGCTGGCTAGTGACGCTGTACCTACCTTGCGATGGCTAGCTAGTGACGCTGTACCTACCTTGCGCTGTCTGGCTAGTGACGCTGTACCTACCTTGCGATGGCTGGCTAGTGACGCTGTACCTACCTTGCGATGGCTGGCTAGTGACGCTGTACGTACCTTGCGATGGCTGGCTAGTGACGCTGTACCTACCTTGCGATGGCTGGCTAGTGACGCTGTACCTACCTTGCGCTGTCTGGCTAGTGACGCTGTACCTACCTTGCGCTGGCTAGCTAGGACGCTGTACCTACCTTGCGCTGTCTGGCTAGTGACGCTGTACCTACCTTGCGCTGGCTAGCTAGTGACGCTGTACCTACCTTGCGCTCGCTAGCTAGTGACGCTGTACCTACCTTGCGCTGGCTAGCTAGTGGCTGTACCTACCTTGCGATGGCTAGCTAGTGATGCTGTACCTACTTTGCGATGGCTAGCTAGTGACGCTGTACCTACCTTGCGATGGCTGGCTAGTGACGCTGTACCTACCTTGCGATGGCTAGCTAGTGACGCTGTACCTACCTTGCGATGGCTAGCTAGTGATGCTGTATCTACCTTGCGCTCGCTAGCTAGTGACGCTGTACCTACCTTGCGATGGCTGGCTAGTGACGCTGTACCTACCTTGCGATGGCTGGCTAGTGACGCTGTACCTACCTTGCGATGGCTAGCTAGTGACGCTGTACCTACCTTGCGATGGCTAGCTAGTGACGCTGTACCTACCATGCGATGGCTAGCTAGTGACGCTGTACCTACCTTGCGATGGCTAGCTAGTGACGCTGTACCTACCTTGCGCTGGCTAGCTAGTGACGCTGTACCTACCTTGCGCTGGCTGGTAGTGACGCTGTACCTACCTTGCGCTGACTAGCTAGTGACGCTGTACCTACCTTGCGCTGGCTAGCTAGTGACGCTGTACCTACCTTGCGCTGTCTAGCTAGTGACGCTGTACCAACCTTGCGCTGGCTAGCTACTGACGATGTACCTACCTTGCGCTGGCTAGCTAGTGACGCTGTACCTACCTTGCTCTGGCTAGCTAGTGACGATATAATTACCTGGCGCTGGCTAGCTAGTGACGATGTACCTACCTTGCGCTGGCTAGCTAGTGACGCTGTACCTACCTTGCCCTGGCTAGCTAGTGACACTGTACCTACCTTGCGCTGGCTAGCTAGTGACGCTGTACCTACCTTGCGATGGCTAGCTAGTGACGCTGTACCTACCTTGCGATGGCTAGCTAGTGACGATGTACCTACCTTGCGCTGGCTAGCTAGTGACGCTGTACCAACCTTGCGCTGGCTAGCTACTGACGATGTACCTACCTTGCGCTGGCTAGCTAGTGACGCTGTACCTACCTTGCGCTGGCTAGCTAGTGACGATATAATTACCTGGCGCTGGCTAGCTAGTGACGATGTACCTACCTTGCGCTGGCTAGCTAGTGACGCTGTACCTACCTTGCGCTGGCTAGCTAGTGACACTGTACCTACCTTGCGCTGGCTAGCTAGTGACGCTGTACCTACCTTGCGCTGGCTAGCTAGTGACGATGTACCTACCCTGCGCTGTCTAGCTAGTAACGCTGTACCTACCCTGCGCTGTGTAGCTAGTGGCGCTGTACCTACCTTGCTCTGGCTAGCTAGTGACGATATAATTACCTGGCGCTGGCTAGCTAGTGACGCTGTACCTACCTTGCGCTGGCTAGCTAGTGACGCTGTACCTACCTTGCGCTGGCTAGCTAGTGACACTGTACCTACCTTGCGCTGGCTAGCTAGTGACGCTGTACCTACCTTGCGCTGGCTAGCTAGTGACGCTGTACCTACCTTGCGCTGGCTAGCTAGTGACGATGTACCTACCTTGCGCTGGCTAGCTAGTGACGCTGTACCAACCTTGCGCTGGCTAGCTACTGACGATGTACCTACCTTGCGCTGGCTAGCTAGTGACGCTGTACCTACCTTGCGCTGGCTAGCTAGTGACGATATAATTACCTGGCGCTGGCTAGCTAGTGACGATGTACCTACCTTGCGCTGGCTAGCTAGTGACGCTGTACCTACCTTGCGCTGGCTAGCTAGTGACGATGTACCTACCCTGCGCTGTCTAGCTAGTGACGCTGTACCTACCCTGCGCTGTGTAGCTAGTGGCGCTGTACCTACCTTGCTCTGGCTAGCTAGTGACGATATAATTACCTGGCGCTGGCTAGCTAGTGACGCTGTACCTACCTTGCGCTGGCTAGCTAGTGACGCTGTACCTATCTTGCGCTGGCTAGCTAGTGACACTGTACCTACCTTGCGCTGGCTAGCTAGTGACGCTGTACCTACCTTGCGCTGGCTAGCTAGTGACGCTGTACCTACCTTGCGCTGGCTAGCTAGTGACGATGTACCTACCTTGCGCTGGCTAGCTAGTGACGCTGTACCAACCTTGCGCTGGCTACCTACTGACGATGTACCTACCTTGCGCTGGCTAGCTAGTGACGCTGTACCTACCTTGCGCTGGCTAGCTAGTGACGCTGTACCTACCTTGCGCTGGCTAGCTAGTGACGATGTACCTACCTTGCGCTGGCTAGCTAGTGACGCTGTACCAACCTTGGCTGGCTAGCTACTGACGATGTACCTACCTTGCGCTGGCTAGCTAGTGACGCTGTACCTACCTTGCGCTGGCTAGCTAGTGACGATATAATTACCTGGCGCTGGCTAGCTAGTGACGATGTACCTACCTTGCGCTGGCTAGCTAGTGACGCTGTACCTACCTTGCGCTGGCTAGCTAGTGACACTGTACCTACCTTGCGCTGGCTAGCTAGTGACGATGTACCTACCTTGCGCTGGCTAGCTAGTGACGATGTACCTACCTTGCGCTGGCTAGCTAGTGACACTGTACCTACCTTGCGCTGGCTAGCTAGTGACGCTGTACCTACCTTGCGCTGGCTAGCTAGTGACGCTGTACCTACCTTGCGCTGGCTAGCTAGTGACGATATAATTACCTGGCGCTGGCTAGCTAGTGACGATGTACCTACCTTGCGCTGGCTAGCTAGTGACGCTGTACCTACCTTGCGCTGGCTAGCTAGTGACACTGTACCTACCTTGCGCTGGCTAGCTAGTGACGATGTACCTACCTTGCGCTGGCTAGCTAGTGACGATGTACCTACCTTGCGCTGGCTAGCTAGTGACACTGTACCTACCTTGCGCTGGCTAGCTAGTGACGCTGTACCTACCTTGCGCTGGCTAGCTAGTGACGCTGTACCTACCTTGAGCTGGCTAGCTTGTGACGCTGTACCTAACTTGCGCTGGCTAACTAGTGACGCTATACCTAACCTGCGCTGTCTAGGTAGTGACACTGTACCTACCCTGCGCTGTCTAGCTAGTAACGCTGTACCTACCCTGCGCTGTCTAGCTAGTGACGCTGTACCTACCCTGCGCTGTCTAGCTAGTGACGCTGTACCTACCCTGCGCTGTCTAGCTAGTGACGCTGTACCTACCTTGCGCTGTCTAGCTAGTGACGCTGTACCTACAGTGCGCTGTCTAGCTAGTGACGCTGTACCTACCCTGCGCTGTCTAGCTAGTGACGCTGTACCTACCTTGCGCTGCCTAGCTATTGACGCTGTACCTACCCTGCGCCGTCTAGCTAGTGATGCTGTACCTACCTTTCGCTGGCTAGCTAGGGACGCTGTACCTACCTTGCGCTGGCTAGCTAGTGACGCTGTACCTACCTTGCGCTGGCTAGCTAGTGACGCTGTACCTACCTTGCGCTGTCTAGCTAGTGACGCTGTACGTACCTTGCGCTGTCTGGCTAGTGACGCTGTACCTACCTTGCGCTGTCTGGCTAGTGACGCTGTACCTACCTTGCGCTGTCTGGCTAGTGACGCTGTACCTACCTTGCGCTGTCTGGCTAGTGACGCTGTACCTACCTTGCGCTGTCTGGCTAGTGACGCTGTACCTACCTTGCGCTGTCTGGCTAGTGACGCTGTACCTACCTTGCGCTGTCTGGCTAGTGACGCTGTACCTACCCTACGCTGGCTAGTAGTGACGCTGTACCTACCTTGCGCTGTCTGGCTAGTGACGCTGTACCTACCTTGCGCTGTCTGGCTAGTGACGCTGTACCTACCCTGCTCTGGCGAGTAGTGACGCTGTACCTACCTTGCGCTGTCTGGCTAGTGGCGCGGTACCTACCTTGCGCTGTCTGGCTAGTGACGCTGTACCTACCCTGCGCTGGCTAGTAGTGACGCTGTACCTACCTTGCGCTGTCTGGCTAGTGACGCTGTACCTACCTTGCGCTGTCTGGCTAGTGACGCTGTACCTACCCTGCGCTGGCTAGTAGTGACGTTGTACCTACCTTGCGCTGTCTGGCTAGTGGCGCGGTACCTACCTTGCGCTGTCTGGCTAGTGACGATGTACCTACCCTGCGCTGTCTAGCTGGTGACGCTGTACCTACCCTGCGCTGGCTAGTAGTGACGCTGTACCTACCCTGCGCTGGCTAGTAGTGACGCTGTACCTACCCTGCGCTGGCTAGTAGTGACGCTGTACCTACCCTGCGCTGGCTAGTAGTGACGCTGTACCTACCCTGCGCTGGCTAGTAGTGACGCCGTACCTACCCTGCCCTGGCTAGTAGTGACGTTGTACCTACCCTGCACTGGCTAGTAGTGACGCTGTACCTACCCTGCGCTGGCTAGTAGTGACGCTGTACCTACCCTGCGCTGGCTAGTAGTGACGCTGTACCTACCCTGCGCTGGCAAGTAGTGACGCTGTACCTACCCTGCGCTGGCTAGTAGTGACGCTGTACCTACTCTGCGCTTTGACCTTTGTCACAGACACTGACCTTCGTCACAGACACTGACGTTCGTCACAGACACTCACCTTCGTCACAGACACTGACCTTCGTCACAGACACTGACCTTCGTCACAGACACTGACCTTCGTCACAGACGCTGACCTTCGTCACAGACACTGACCTTCGTCACAAACACTGACCTTCATCACAGACACTGACCTTCGTCACAAACACTGACCTTCGTCACAGACACTCACCTTCGTCACAGACACTCACCTTCGTCACAGACACTGACCTACGTCACAGACACTGACCTTCGTCACAGTCACTCACCTTCGTCACAGACACTGTCCTTCCTCACAGACACTGACCTTCCTCACAGACACTGACCTTCGTCACAGACACTGACCTTCGTCAGACACTGACCTTCGTCACAGACACTTACCTTAGTCATAGACACTGACCTTCGTCACAGACACTGACCTTCGTCACAGACACTGACCTTCGTCACAGACACTGACCTTCGTCACAGACACTGACCTTCGTCACAGACACTGACCTTCGTCACAGACACTGACCTTCGTCACAGACACTGACCTTCGTCACAGACACTGACCTTCGTCACAGACACTGACCTTCGTCACAGACACTGACCTTCGTCACAGACACTGACCTTCGTCACAGACACTGACCTTCCTCACAGACACTGACCTTCCTCACAGACACTGACCTTCGTCATAGACACTGATCTTCGTCACAGACACTGACCTTCGTCACAGACACTGACCTTCGTCACAGACACTGATCTTCGTCACAGACACTGACCTTCGTCACAGACACTGACCTTCCTCACAGACACAAAGCCCTAGCAGGATTTATTGTTTAATTTTCCAGCCGAATTGACTAGTTTATTGTGGACAATGTCCGTCGTGTGGATGGCAGCGCCAGAGTGTGTGGATGGCAGCGGCAGTGTGGATGGCAGCGCCAGAGTGTGTGGATGGCAGCGCCAGAGTGTGTGGATGGCAGCGCCAGAGTGTGTGGATGACAGCGCCAGAGTGTGTGGATGGCAGCGCCAGAGTGGTGGATGGCAGCAGCCAGATGTGTGGATGGACAGACGCCAGAGTGTGTGGAGGCAGCGCCAGAGTGTGTGGATGGCAGCGCCAGAGTGTGTGGATGGCAGCGCCAGAGTGTGTTAATGACAGCGCCAGTATGTGGATGGCAGAGCCAGAGTGTGTGGATGGCAGCGCCATTGTGTGTATGATGCACGCCAGGTGTGCGGATGGCAGCGCCAGTATGTGGATGGCGAGCCAGTGTGTGGATGCAGGCCAGAAGTGATGTGGTGGCTGCGCCGAGTGTGTGGATGACAGCGCCAGAGTGTGTGGACAAGGAGTTGTGAACTAGCAGCCAGAGTGTGTGTATGGACAGAGCCAAGTGTGTGGAGGCAGCGCCAGAGTGTGTGGAGGGCAGCGCCAGAGTGTGTGGAGGGCAGCGCCAGAGTGTGTGGAGGGCAGCGCCGAGTGTGTGGAGGCAGCGCCAGAGTGTGTGGGCGCGCAGGTGTGTGGAGGCAGCGCAGGTGTGTGAGGATGCAGCGCCAGAGTGTGTGGGATGGCAGCGCCAGAGTGTGTGATGGCAGCGCCAGAGTGTGTGGGATGGCAGCGCCAGAGTGTGTGGATGGCAGCGCCAGAGTGTGTGGATGGCAGCGCCAGTATGTGGATGGCAGAGCCAGAGTGTGTGGATGGCTGCGCCAGAGTGTGTGGAGGCAGCGCCAGAGTGTGTGGATGGCAGC
>NC_069418.1:17438132-17469541 GCF_026875155.1 Cherax quadricarinatus
AGAGAAGTGATCATGAGGCATCTTTGATCGCCCACAGAGAAGTGATCATTAAGCATCTCTGATCTCCCACAGAGAAGTGATCATGAGGCATCTTTGATCGCCCACAGAGAAGTGATCATGAGGCATCTTTGATCGCCCACAGAGAAGTGATCATTAAGCATCTCTGATCTCCCACAGAGAAGTGATCATGAGGCATCTTTGATCGCCCCACAGAGAAGTGATCATGAGGCATCTTTGATCGCCCACAGAGAAGTGATCATGAGGCATCTTTGATCGCCCACAGAGAAGTGATCATGAGGCATCTTTGATCGCCCACAGAGAAGTGATCATGAGGCATCTTTGATCGCCCACAGAGAAGTGATCATTAAGCATCTCTGATCTCCCACAGAGAAGTGATCATGAGGCATCTTTGATCGCCCACAGAAAGTGATCATGAGGCATCTTTGATCGCCCACAGAGAAGTGATCATGAGGCATCTTTGATCGCCCACAGAGAAGTGATCATGAGGCATCTTTGATCGCCCACAGAGAAGTGATCATGAGGCATCTTTGATCGCCCACAGAGAAGTGATCATTAAGCACCTCTGATCTCCCACAGAGAAGTGATCATTAAGCATCTTTGATCTCCCACAGAGATGTGATCTCCAATAATCTCTGATCTACTATACACAAGGGTACACTGAACACTGGTGTCACTGTGAAGCAGTGCTAGTTTCAGGTGTGGAGCAGTGACAGGGGTAGGTGTGGAGCAATTATAGAGGCAGGTGTGCAACAGGAATAGAGGCAGGTGTATACAAAAGAGTTAGCAGGGAACCACTCTCTCCCCTCCGAGACGCTGCAGATGATCCCTGGAAGGTGGTTGTGCACCTGGGCCAAGGCTTGAGATGCTCACTACGTGGTACTTGTGCACCTGCCCAAGAAATAAGGGGGCTCGTGAAGTGCACGACTCCCCTGAATGAGCACCTTAAGGTGCTCATTCAGCAGGAGGTTCAGCAAGAAAAGTCTTGCTGAACCTTGACCAGGAAGAACCTGACGAAACACATACAAAACACGTCACTCTCTGTATTTTATTCTCACTGTCTAACTCTCATATTTACAAGCTAACTGTTCCACTCACTAACTGTTCCACTCACTAACTGTTCCATCACTCTTAACGTCCCTGGCTGACGTGTCCAGTAACTGACCACACTTGTCCCCTGGCTGGGTGTCCAGTACTGACACACTTGTCCCTGGCTGGTGTCCTGTACTGACACCACGTGTCCCTGGGCTGTTGAAGTGTCAGTACTGGCCACACTGGTCCCTGGCTGAGCGTCCAGTACTGACACACTTGTCCCTGGCTGAGTGATCCAGTACTGGAAACTTGTCATGGCTGAGCGTCCTGTACTGACACACTTGTCCTGGCTGAGTGTCCACAGTACTGACACACTTGTCCCTGCTGAGGGCAGTACTGACACACTTGATCCCTGGCTGAGTGTCCAGTACCCTACAGTACCCCGAACACACTTGTCCCTGGCTGAGTTGTCCGTACTGACACGCTTGTCCCTGGCTGAGTGTCCAGTACTGACACACTTGTACCTGGCTGGAGTGTCCACCGTACTGACAGGCTTGTCCTGGATGAGTGTGTCCAGTAATGACACATTGTCCATGGCTGAGTGTCCTGTACTGACAGGCTCTGTCCCTGGCTGCGCGTCCATGTACTGACACCACTTGTCCCTGGCTGAGTGTCCAGTACTGCCACTTGTCTGGCTGAGTGTCCAGTCTACACACTTGTCCTGGTGAGTGTCTGTACTGTCACACTAGTCCCTGGTCTGAGTGTCCAGTACTGACACACTTGTCCCTGGGCTGAGTGTCCAGTACTACACACCTTGTCCTGGCTTGAGTGTCAGTATGACTAAACTTGTCCATGGCTGAGTGTCAGTACTGACACACTTGTCCCTGGATGCCCTCTCTGAAGTGCAGTAATGACACACTTGTCCCTGGCTGAGTGTCCAGTACTGACACATTGTCCTGGTATGTTGTCCAGTTGACCACTTGTTTCTGGTGGGTGTCCAAGTACCTGACACACTTGTACCTGTGCTGGTGTCCAGTACTGACACACTTGTCCCTGGCGAGTGTCCAGTACTGACACACTCTTGTCCTGGGCTGAGTGTCCAGTACTGACACACTTGTCCCTGGCTGAGTGTCCAGTACTGACACACTTGTCCCTGGCTGAGTGTCCAGTACTGACACACTTGTCCCTGGCTGAGTGTCCAGTACTGACACACTTGTCCCTGGCTGAGTGTCCAGTACTGACACACTTGTCCCTGGCTGAGTGTCCAGTACTGACACACTTGTTCCTGGCTGAGTGTCCAGTACTGACACACTTGTCCCTGGGCTGAGGTCCAGTACTGATCCACACTGGGTCCATGGTACTGAGTGTCCAGTACTGACACAACTTGTCCCTGGCTGAGTGTCCAGTACTGTCCAACACTTGTTCCCTGGCTGAGTGTCCAGTACTGACACACTTGTCCCTGGCTGAGTGTCCAGTACTGACACACTTGTCCCTGGCTGAGTGTCCAGTACTGACACACTTGTCCCTGGCTGAGTGTCCAGTACTGACACACTTGTCCCTGGCTGAGTGTCCAGTACTGACACACTTGTCCCTGGCTGAGTGTCCAGTATGACCACACTTTCCTGGCTGAGTGTCCAGTACTACACACTTTGTCCCTGGCTGAGTGTCCAGTACTGACACACTTGTCCCTGGCTGAGTGTCCAGTACTGACACACTTGTCCCTGGCTGAGTGTCCAGTACTGACACACTTGTCCCTGGCTGAGTGTCCAGTACTGACACACTTGTCCCTGGCTGAGTGTCCAGTACTGACACACTTGTTCCTGCTGAGTGTCCAGTATCTGGACACCCCACACTTGTCCCTGGCTGAGTGTCCAGTACTGACACACTTGTCCCTGGCTGAGTGTCCAGTACTGACACACTTGTCCCTGGCTGAGTGTCCAGTACTGACACAATTGTTCCACTGGACTGGAGTGTCCAGTAGACACACTGTCCCTGGATGAGTGTCCAGTACTGGACACACTTGTCCCTGGCTGAGTGTCAAGTACTGAACTTGTCCCTGCTGATGTGTCCAGTACTGACACCAATTGTCCCTGGACTGAGTGTCCAGTACTGACACACTTGTCCCTGGCTGAGTGTCCAGTACTGACACACTTGTCCCTGGCTGAGTGTCCAGTACTGACACACTTGTCCCTGGCTGAGTATCCAGACTGACACACTTGACCCTGGCGGAGCTGTCAGTACTGACACACTTGTCCCTGGCTGAAGGGTCAGCTTTACTGACACACTTGTCCCTGGGCTGAGTGTCCAGTATGACACACTTGTCCTGGCTTAGTGTCAGTACTGACACACTTGGTCCTGGCTGAGTGTCCAGTACTGACACACTAGTCCCTGGCTGAGAGTCAGTACTGACACACGTGTCCCTGCTAGTGTCCAGTTACTGACTCACTAGTCCCTGGCTGAGTGTACAGTATGACACACTTTGATCCCTGGCTGAGAAAGCTGAGTGTCACAGTACTGACACACTTGTCCCTTGGTTGAGTGTTCAGTTCTGACACACTAGTCCCTGGCCTGAGTGTCCAGTACTGACACACTTGTCCCTGGCTGAGTGTCCAGTACTGACACACTTGTCCCTGGCTGAGTGTCCAGTACTGACACACTTGTCCCTGGCTGAGTGTCAGTATGACAACCTTGTCCCTGGCTGAGTGTCCGTTCTGACACACTTGTCCTGGCCGAGGTGTCCAGTAACTGAACTCACTTGTCCCTGGCTGAGTTTCCAGTACTGACACACGTGTCCTTTTTTTTTGGAGGGACTGGAGTGTCCAGTACTGACACACTTGTCCCTGGCTGAGTGTCCAGTACTGACACACTTGTCCCTGGCTGAGTGTCCAGTACTGACACACTTGTCCCTGGCTGAGTGTCCAGTACTGACACACTTGTCCCTGGCTGAGTGTCCAGTACTGATACACTGGTCCCTTGCTGAGTGTCCAGTACTGACACATTGTCCCTGGCTGAGTGTCCAGTACTGACAACATGTTCCCTGGCTGATTGTGTCCAGTACTGGAACACTTGTCCCTGGCTTGAGTGTCCAGTACTGACACCACTTGTCCCTGGCTGAGTGTCCAGTACTGACACACTTGTCCCTGGCTGAGTGTCCAGTACTGACACACTTGTCCCTGGCTGAGTGTCCAGTACTGACCACATTGTCCCTGGCGAGGGTCCCGTACTAGACCACACTTGTCCCTGGCTGAGGTCAGTATGAACACACTTGACTGGCTGAGTGTCCAGTACTGACACACTTGTCCCTGGCTGAGTGTTCCAGTACTGACAATTGTCCCTGGCTGAGTGTCAGTTACTGACAATTGTCCCTGGCTGAGTGTCCAGTATGACCACACTTGTCCCTGGCTGAGGTCAGTACTGACCACCATGTCCCATTGGCTGAGGGGTCCAGTACTGACACACTTGTCACTTTCTGAGTGTCCAGTACCTGACTACACTTGTCCCTGGCTGAGTGTCCAGTATGACACACTTGTTCCCTTGGCTGAGTGTCAGTACTGGACACACTTGTTCCCTGGTGGAGTGTCAGTCTGACAACACTTGTCCCTGGTGAGTGTCCAGTCTGGACACACTTGTACCTGGTGAGTGTCCAGTACTGTCTCACTTGTCCCTGAGCTGAGTGTCCAGTACTGAACACTTGTCACTGGCTGAGTGTCCGTACTGACAACACTTGTCCCTGGCTGAGTGTCCAGTACTGACACATTGTCCCTGGCTGAGCAGGCAGTACTGGACACACTGTTGTCCCTGGCTGAGTGTTTCCAGTACTGACACACTTGTCCTGGCTGAGCGTCCAGTACTGACCCACTTGTCCCTGGTGAGTGTCCAGTTACTGACACACTTGTCCCTGGTGAGGTCCAGTACTGACAAACTTGTCCCTGGCTGACAGTGTCAGTTCTGACACACTGGTCCCTGGACTGAGTGTCCACAGTACTGACACACTTGTCCCTGGCTGAGCGTCCAGTACTGTCACACTTGTTCTCGCCTGGTGTCCCAGTACTGACTACACTTGTCCTGGGACTGTGCGTCCAGTACTGACTACACTTGTCCCTGGCTGAGCAGTCCAGTTCTGACACACTTGTCCTGCGCTGAGTGTAAGTATGACACACTTGTCACTGGCTGAGTGTCCAGTACTGACACACTTTGTCCCTGGCTGAGCAGTCCGTACTGAACACTTCGGTCCATGGCTCTGAGTGTCCAGTACTGACACAATTGTCCCTGCTGAGCGTCCTCAGTACTGACACACTTGTCCTTGGCTGAGCGTCCAGTACTGACACACTTGTTCTGGTGGAGTGTCCTGTATGACACACTTGTCCCTGGTGAGGGTCCCAGTATGACACACTTGTCCCTGGCTGAGGTCAGTACTGACACACTTGTCCTGGCTGAGCGTTCCAGTATGGACACACTTGTTACTGGCTGAGTGTCCAGTACTGACACACTTGTCCCTGGCTGAGTGTCCAGTACTGACACACTTGTCCCTGGCTGAGCGTCCAGTACTGACACACTTGTCCCTGGCTGAGTGTCCAGTACTGACACACTTGTCCCTGGCTGAGCGTCCAGTATGACACACTTGGTCCTTGGCTGAGCGTCCCAGTACTGACCTTGGTCCTGGTTGAGTGTCAGTACTGGAAACACTTGTCCCTGGCTGAGCGTCCAGTACTGACACACTTGTCCCTGGCTGAGCGTCCAGTACTGACACACTTGTTCCTGGCTGAGTGTCCAGTACTGACACACTTGTCCCTGGCTGAGTGTCCAGTACTGACACATTGTCCTGGCTGAGCGGTCCAGTACTGACACACTTGTACCCGGGCTGAGGTCCAGTACGGACACACTTGGTCCCTGGCTGAGCGTTCCAGTACTCGACACACTTGTCCCTGGCTGAGTGTCCAGTACTGACAACTTGTCTGGCTGAGTGTCCAGTACTGACACATTGTCCTGTCTGAGTGTCAGAGTACTCACACACTTGTCCACTGGCTGAGTGTCAGTACTGACACACTTGTCCCTGGCTGGTGTCCGACTGACACACTTGTCCTTGGCTGAGTGTCACGTATCGAACACACTTGTCCCTGGACTGGAGTTGTTCAGTACTGACACACTTGTCCTGGATGAGTGTCAGTACTTGACACACTTGTCCTGGCTGAGTGTCCAGTACTGACACACTTGTCCTCCTGGCCTGAGTGTCCAGTACCTGACACACTTGTCCCTGGCTGAGTGTCAGTACTGACACACTTGTTCCTTGGCTGAGTGTCCAAGTCCTGACACACTTGTCCCTTGTGAGCGTCTCCATTATGACACACTTGTCCCTGCTGAGTGTCCATACTGACACACTTGTTCCTGGATGAGTGTCCAGTTAATGACACTCCTTGTCCTCCTGGCTGAGTGTCCAAGTACTGACACACTTTGTCCCTGGCTGAGTGTCAGTACTGACCAATTGTCCCTGGCTGAGTGTCCAGTATGAACACTTGTCCCTGGCTAGTGTCAGTACTGACACACTTGTTCACTGGCTGAGTGTCCAGTATGACAACTTGTCACTGGCTGAGTGTCCAGTAATGGACACACCTTGTCCCTGGCTGTGTGTCCTGTATGACAACTTGTCCCTGGCTGAGTGTCCAGTACTGCACACTTGACCCTGGCTGATTCCAGTACTGACAACAAATTGTTTCCTGGCTGAGTGTTCATATGACACACTTGTCCTGGCTTGACGTGTCCAGTACTGACACACTTGTCCTGGCCTGTGCGTCAGTACTGGGACCACATCTTGTCCTGCGGAGTGTCCAGTACTGACACACTTGTCCTGGCTGAGTGTCAGTACTGACACACTTGTCCTGGCTGGTGTCCTGTACTGACACCATTGTCCCTGGCTGAGTGGTCCGTACTGACACACTTGTCTGCGGCTGAGTGTCCAGTACTGCACACACTTGTCCATGGCTGGAGTGTCCAGTACTGACCACACTTGTTACTGGCTGAGTGTCAGTACTGACACACTTGTCACTGGCTGATGTGTCCAGTATGACACACTTGTTCCTGGTGAGGTGTCAGTTACTGACACACTTGTCCCTGGCTGAGTGTCCAGTACTGACACACTGTCCATGGCTCTGACTGGCATGTGTCCAGTAATGACCACACTTGTTCCTGGCTGAGTGTCCAGTACTGGACACACTTGTTCCTGGCTTGAGTGTCCAGTACTGACACACTTGTCCCTGGCTGAGTGTCCAGTACTGACACACTTGTCCCTGGCTGAGCGTCCAGTACTGACACACTTGTCCCTGGCTGAGTGTCCAGTACTGACACACTTGTCCCTGGCTGAGTGTCCAGTACTGACACACTTGTCCCTGGCCTGAAGACTCTTGAGTGTCAAGTACTGAACACTTGTCCCTGGCTGAGTGTCCCAGTACTGGACACACTTGTCCCTTGGCTGAGTTATTTAGTGTCCCAGTACTGACACACTTGTCCCTGGCTGTGTTCCAGTACTGAACACAGTGTACCTGGCCCTTGAGTGTACCAGATATACTGAACACTTGTCCCTGGCTGAGTGTCCAGTACTGACACACTTGTCCCTGGCTGAGTGTCCAGTACTGACACACTTGTCCCTGGCTGAGTGTCCAGTACTGACACACTTGTCCCCTGGCCTGAGGTCCAAGTACTGACACACTTGTTCCATGGTGAGTGTCAAGTACGGTCACATTGTCCCTGGCTGAGTGTCCGTATGACACACTTGTCCCTGGCTGAAGGGGTCCAGTACTGCACCACTTGTCCCTGGCTGAGTGTCCAGTACTGACACACTTGTCCCTGGCTGAGTGTCCAGTACTGACACACTTGTCCCTGGCTGAGTGTCCAGTACTGACACACTTGTCCCTGGCTGAGTGTCCAGTACTGACACACTTGTCCCTGGCTGAGTGTCCAGTATGACACCCCACTTGTCCCTGGCTGAGTGTCAAGTATGACACACTTGTCCCTGGGCTGAGTCGTCCAGTACTGACACACACTTGTCCCTGGACTGAGTGTCACAGTACGACAACTTGTCCCTGGCTGAGTGTCCGTTACTGACACACTTGTCCCTGGCTGAGGTGTCCAGTACTGACACACCTTAGTTTCCTGGCTGGAGTGTCCAGTACTGACACACTTGTCCCTGGCTGAGTGTCCAGTACTGACACACTTGTCCCTGGCTGAGCGTCCAGTACTGACACACTTGTCCCTGGCTGAGTGTCCAGTACTGACACACTTGTCCCAGCTGAGGTCCAGTACTGAACACATTGTCCTCCTGGCTGAGTGTCCAGTTACTGACACCACTTGTCCCTGGGCTGAGGTGTCCAGTACTGCCACACTTGTCCCTCGGTGAGTGTCAAGTATATGACACACTTGTCCCTGGCTGAGTGTCAGTTACTGACACACTTGTTCTGGCTGAGGGTCCAGTAATGCACACTTGTCCCTGGTTGAGTGTCCAGTACGACACACTTGTTCCTGGTGAGTGTCCAGTACTGACACACTTTCCCTGGGTGACGTGTCAGTACTGACCACTTGTCCCTGGCTGGTGTCCAGTACTGACACAATTGTTCCTGGCTGAGTGTCCCAGTACTGAAACACTGTTTCTGGCTGAGTGTCAGTACTTTCCACCACTTGTCCTGGCTGAGTGTCAGTACTGACACACTTGTCCCTGGCTGAGTGTCCAGTACTGACACACTTGATCTGGCTGAGTGTACCAGTACTGACACACCGTGTCCATGGTGAGTGTCCCTTACTGAACACTTGTCCCTGGATGAGCTGTCCATAGTCTGACCATCTTGTCCCTGGGCGGAGCGTCTCCAGTACTGACACACTTGTCCATGGGCTGAGTGCAGTTACTGACACACTTGTCCCTGGCTGAGTGTTCCATATGACACATTGTCCCTGGCATGAGTGTCCAGTACTGACACCTTGTCCCTGGCTGAGTGTCCAGTACTGAACACACTTGTCCCTGCTGGTGCCAGTAACTGGACAACTTGTCCCCTGGGCTGAGTGTTCCAGTACTGACACACTTGTCCTGGCTGAGTGTCCAGTACGACACACTTGTCCCTGGCTCAGTGTCCAGTACTGACTCAACTTGTCCCTGGCTGGTGTTCCAGTACTGAACATGTCCCTGCTGATGGTGTTCAGTACTGGACACACTTGTCCTGGCTGAGAGTCCAGTACTGACCACATTGTCCCTGGCTGAGTTGTGTCCAGTACTGACCACCACTGTTCCGGTGAGAGTCCAGTACTGACACATTGTCCCTGCTGAGTGTCCAGTACTGACACACTTAGTCTTACTGGCTGAGTGTCCAGTTACTGACAAATTGTCCTGGACGAGTGTCAGTACTGACACACTTGTCCCTGGCTGAGTGTCCAGTACTGACCACACTAGTGCCTGGCTGAGTGTCCTAGTACTGGACACACTTGTTCCTGGATGAGTGTCCAGTACTGACACATTGTCCAATGGCTGAGTGGTCCAGTACTGACAACACGTTTTGTTCCCTGGCTGAGAGTTGTCCCTGTACTGACACACTTGTTCTGGCTGAGTGTCCAGTACTGGACACACTTGTTCTGGCTGAGTGTCCAGGACTGACACACTTGTCCCTGGCTGAGTGTCCAGTACTTGACTCCACTGTCCCTGATGAGCGTCCAGTACTGACCACACTTGTCCCTGGCTGAGTGTCCAGTAACTGACACACTTGTCCCTGGCCTGAGTGTCCAAGTAATGTCACAATTGTCCCCTGGCTGCGTGTACAGTAACTGTCACACTTGTCCCTGGCTGAGTGTCCAGTATGACCCACACTTGTCCCTGGCGATGAGTGTCAGTACTGACACACTTGTCCCTGGATGAGTGTCCAGTATGACACACTTGTCCCTGGCTGGTGTCCTGTACTGACACACTTGTCCCTGGCTGATTATAGGTGTCCCAGTACTGGACACCACTTGTCCTGGGCTGATCCAGTGTCCAGTCGACAACTTGTCCCTGGGCTAAGAGTCAGTACTGACACACTTGTCCCTGGCTGAGTGGTCCAGTACTGACACACTTGTTCCTGGCTGCAGTGTCCAGTATGTCACAACTTGTCCCTGGCTGAGTTCAGTACTGACACACGTGTCCTGGCTGAGTGTCCAGTACGATGACACATTGTTCCTGGCTGGTGTCCAGTACAGGACACATTGTCCCTGGCTGAGTGTCCAGTACTGACACACTTGTTCCTGGCTGAGTGTCCAGTACTGACACACTTGTCCCTGGCTGAGTGTCCAGTACTGACACACTTGTCCCTGGCTGAGTGTCCAGTACTGACACACTGGTTCCTGGCGAGTGGTCCAGTATGACACACTTGTCCCTGGCTGAGTGTCCAGTACTGACACACTTGTCCCTGGCTGAGTGTCCAGTACTGACACACTTGTCCCTGGCTGAGTGTCCAGTACTGACACACTTGTTCCTGGCTGAGTGTCCAGTACTGACACACTTGTCCCTGGCTGAGTGTCCAGTACTGGACACGTTGTCCCTGGCTGAGTGTCCAGTACTGACACACTTTGTTCCCTGGCTGAGCGGTCCAGTACTGGACCACTTGTCCCTGGCTGTGTGTCCAGTCTGACACACTTGTCCCTGGCTGAGTGTCCGGTACTGCACAATTGTCCATGGCCTGATGTGTCAGTACTGACCACTTGTCCCTGGTGTGTGTCAGTACTGACACCACTTGTCCATGGCTGAAGTGTCAGTACTGACACACTTGTCCCTGGCTGAGTGTCCAGTACTGAACACACTTGTCCCTGGCCTGAGTGTTCCAGTATGCACACTTGTCCCTGGCCTGATGTCAGTACTGACACACTTGTCCTGGCTGAGTGTCCAGTACTGGCACACTTGTCCCTGGATGAATGTCCAGTACTGACCATTGTGCCATGGTGAGCGTCCAGTACTGAACACACTTGTCCCTGCTGAGTGTCCAGTTCTGACACATTGTCCCTGGCTGGGTGGTCCAGTACTGGAAAACTTGTCCCTGGCTGAGTGTCCAGTACTGACCACACTTTTCCCTGGTCCTGAGTGTCCAGTACTGACACACTTGTCCCTTTGGGGGGGCTTAGTCGTCAAGTACTGACACACTCTTGTTCCCTGGTGAGTGTCCAGTATGACACCAATTGTCCCTGGCTGAGTGTACCAGTACTGACACACTTGTCCCTGGCTGAGTGTCCTGTACTGACCACACTTGTCTGGCTGAGTGATCCAGTACTGACACACTTGTCCCTAGGCCCTGAGTGTCCAGTCTGCCACCACTTGTCCCTGGTTGAGTCCTAGTACTGACACATTGTCCCTGGCTGAGTGTCCGTACTGACACACAACTTGTCCCCCTGGAGGGTGTCCCAGTACTGACACACTTGTCCCTGGCTGATTGCCAGTTTCTGACACACTTGTCTCCATGGCTGAGTGTCCAGTACTGACACACTTGTCCCTGGCTGAGTGTCCAGTACTGACACACTTGTCCCTGGCTGAGTGTCCAGTACTGACACACTTGTCCCTGGCTTGAGTGTCAGTACTGAAACACTCTGTACCTGGCTGAGTGTCCAGTACTGACACACTTGTCCCTGGCTGAGTGTCCAGTACTGACACACTTGTCCCTGGCTGAGTGTCCAGTACTGACACCACTTGTCCTGGATGGTAGTCCAGTACTGACCACTTGTCTGGTGAGTGTCCAGTATGCAGAACATAAAGTACACTAATATAAGGCAGTATACACACACACATTAAGTGCATCTTGAGGCACATTAAAAAAACGGGCATTTCAGTTTCAAAGAAGAACACAGACGACGTTTCGCTCCGTTTTGTACCATTATCTAGGCCAGAATCAATATTTTTTTTAAGTTTGTAAGTTCAGTGGTTAGTTGTGATGAATTTCTTTCTACCAGACAAGCTGTAGTTTGTTATGATTATGTATGTACGGTGTGTATGGTAGGTACGAACAGTGCTGAGTCTCTCCGCTTCCCATGGAGGACATAGCGAGTAAACAGGTAACCCTCTAGGTGTTGCCTGTTGTGGGAGAGGCCATTGATGGGGGAGGGAGAGGTAAGCTTCAGGAGAAAGCTTGAGATTTGAAATGAGCTGCGAGTTGCAGTGCTGTCAGTCAGTGCTTTACTGCCGAAAGCCCTGACTTGGTGTCATTGAGGGAAGTTTGTTTATCAGCAACCTGGGACCAGGGCCTGCACCTGAGGACCAGGGCCAGCACCTGATCCAGGAGCTGGCACCTGGACCAGGGCCAGTACCTGAACAGGGCCAGCAACCTGGACTAGAGGCCACCACCTGGATCAAGGCCAGCACCTGGGCCAAGGGCCAGCACCTTGGATCAGGGCCAGCGCCTGGACCAGGGCCCAGCACCTGGATCAGGGCACAGACCTTGGACCAGGGCCAGTCACAATACTCCGAGTTACAAACAATTCTTTGGCTTCGATAGCTTATAATTCAATCCAAGAATTCAAAAAACACACTACATTTACAGACAGACAGACAGACAGCAGACAGACACACTACACACTCACTCACTCACCACCACACCACACACACAAACACACACACACACACACACTACACACACACACACACACACACACGCACACACATACACGCACAAAAACACACCACACACACAATAGAACACACACACACCACTCGTGGGTCGTAGGGTGCGACTCGGGTAAACAAGGCTCCGGTGATCCTTAGTGTTGTAAGGCGTGCATTAACAGCTAGAGTATTCAGTGGTTGTGGATCGTCAGTGAACAATTACTGCGAGTGATATTAAATTAATTAGATTAAAGAAAGTGAAGTGGATAAGCTGAAATAATAATAATTTCAAAAGCGCAAATCCGTTGGGGGTCTAGGCGTGTTGCCACATTGGCAGCGGTAAGGGTCATGAATGAAGTGACGTCTCGACAAGTGGGTGTGCCATTTTTACATATTTATGTGATGTGTATATATTGTGAATTATACTATCGTCAGTGAAGTGTGAAATCGCCGTGAGGAAGCGGGATGTATGAGAATTTTTGGTTATAAACATCTCGGCTTGAAGGATCTCCAAAATAGGGATTAAGGCCTACGTACGACGACTTCGTCATCAGTAGCTGGCAAACTGTCACCGCACCATTGCAGCGCAAGTTTATTCGCCTATTTGTTGGTTTGCATGTTGACGGCCCTGGCTGGCCTTGCATATGTTTGATACTGGTCAATCACTCCTGCAAGTTTATTACAAGAATTAGATTCGAATAGATTGACATAGCAGAATATAGTGTTGACGAGTGTGAGAAGGTAGGTGGGACAAGCTCTTCAAAGGGCAACATTGTAAGACGGTGCTAGGGGGGTCAAGTCCGTAGGAGGGTTGTGATCAGGGTCACAATGAAGATGCGGCCAGTCATTACACAGCGCAAGACACTCTCACCACACACACACACTACACACACCACACATGCACACACGCTAACAGGCTGTGTTACTACGGTAGGTATTGCAGTATGAATACTTAGGAAGTAGGAAGTCCTCTCCTCAATGTGAACAAGTGAAAAATGATTAATAACCAACAACAATTTAATACGAAATCCGATAGGGCAATAAGTGGGAGTGTGTGAATATTGGTGAAAGATAAATGAGACTTAATTTGTGCCTACAAGACGGAATCTTTAACCACACCACCTACCCACCCCCTAATCATCCCCCCTCACACACAAGCACACAACACATAAGGGTAGACACCACACACACACACCACACCACACACACACACACACACACACACACCACAACACACACACACACACACACTCACACACACACAACATCTCATACACACACACATACACCAACACAAACATACAATCACACACACAGAACATAAAAACAATACACACCACACACACACACAACACAAAACACACACACCACACACACACCACACATATACACCAAACACTCACCTCACACACACACTCCACACACACACCATCACAAACACACACCACACACACCACACACACACACACACCACACCTCACCACTCTCACACACACACCACAAACTCTCCACAACACACACACACCACACATTACACACCCCCAACAACACACCACCAAACACACACCACACACACAACACACTTGTCCCTGGGCGAGTGTCCAGTACTGACCACACTTGTCCCTGGCTGAGTGTCCAGTAATGAACACTTGTCCCTGGGCTGATGTGTCAGTACTTGAACACACTTGTCCCTGGCTGAGTGCCAGTACTGACACACTTGTCCATGGATGAGTGTCACAGTACTGACACACTTGTCCCTTTTGAGTGTCCAAGTACTGACACACTTGTCATCCCTGGCTGAGTGTACAGTACTGACACATTTGTCCTGGCTGGAGTGTTACCAGTACTGACACACTTGTCCACTGGCTGAGTGTCCAGTATGACACTAACTTTGTCCCTGGCTTGAGTGTCAGTTCTGACCACTTGTCCCTGGCTGAGTGTCCAGTACTGGACACATTGTCCCTGGCTGAGTGTTCCAGTACTGACACTCTTTTTCCCTGGCTGAAGTGTCCTGTACTTGAACCACTTGTCCCTGGCTGAGTGTCAGTACTGACACACTTTGTCTCTGGCTGAGCGTCCAGTACTTGACACACTTGTCCCTGGCTGTAGTGTCCAGTACTGACTCCACTTGTCCCTGGCTGAGAGTCCAGTAATGACACAATTGTCCCTGGCTGAGTGTCAAGTACTGACTCACTGGTCCCTCGGCTGTGTGTCCTGTACTGACAACTTGTCCTGGCTGAGTGTTCCAGTACTGACAACTTGTCCCTGGCTGAGTGTCCAGTACTGACACACTTTGTCCCTGGGCATCTGAGCGTCCAGTACTGCACACTTGTTCCTGGCATGAGTGTCCAGTACTGACACAATTGTCCCTGGCTGAGCGTCCAGTACGGACTCACTGTCCCTGGCTGAGACGTCCTGTACTGACACACTTGTTCCTGGCTGACGTGTCCCAGTACTGACAAAACTTGTCCCTGGCTGAAGAGTGTCCAGTACTGACACACTTGTACCTGGCTGAGCGTCGTACTGACATCCCACTTGTCCCTGGCTGAGTGATCCCAATACTGACACATCCTTGTCCTGGACCTAGCGTCCAGTTACTGACACTTGTCCCTGGCAGAGAGTCCAGTACTGACACAATTGTTCCTGGGCTGAGTGTCCAGTACTGACCACACTAGTCCTGGCTGTGTGTCCAGTACCTGACAAACTTGTCCCTGGCTGAAGCGCCAGTACTGGACACACTTGTCCCTGGCTGAGGTCCAGTACTGACCAACACTTGTTCTGGCTGAGTGTCAGTACTGACACTACTTGTCCCTGGCTGGGAGTGTCCAGTATGACAACTTGTCACTGGCTGAGCGTCAAGTTACTGACACACTTGTCACCTGGCTGAGTGTCCAGTACTGACACACTTGTTCCCTGGCCGAGCGTCCACTGTATGTCACACTTGTCCCTGGCTGAGGCGTCCAGTACTGACCTACACTTGTTCCTGGCTGAGTGAGTGTCAGTAATGACACACTTGGTCCCCCTGGTGAGCGTCCAGTACTGACACACTTGTCCCTGGCTGAGCGTCCAGTACTGACACACTTGTCCCTGGCTGAGTGTCCAGTACTGACACACTTGTTCCTGGCTGAGTGTCCAGTACTGACACACTTGTCCCTGGCTGAGTGTCCAGTACTGACACACTTGTCCCTGGCTGAGTGTCCAGTACTGACACACTTGTCCCTGGCTGAGTGTCCAGTACTGACACACTTGTCCCTGGCTGAGTGTCCAGTACTGACACACTTGTTCATGGCTGACGTGTCCAGTACTGACACACTTGTCCCCCCTGGCGGAGTGTTTTCCCAGTACTGACACACTTGTCCCTGGTGATAGGGCAGTGTCCAGTACGGAAACACTTGTCCCTGGCCTGAGTGTCCAGTACTGACACACTTGTCCTTGGCTGAGTGTCCAGTATGACCACACTTGTCCCGGCTGAGTGTCCAAGTATGACACACTTGTCCCTGGTTGAGTGTTCCAGTAGCTGACACACTTGTCCCTGCAGAGTGTCCAGTACTGACCACTTGTCCCTGCCTGGAGTGTACAGTATGACACACTTGTCCTGGCTGAGTGTCCCAGTACCTGACACTACTTGTTCCTGGTGAGTGCCAGTAACTGACACACTTGTCCCTGGCCTGAGCGTCCAGTACTGACAAGACTTGTCCCTGCTGATTGTCCAGTACTGACACACTTGTTCCTGGTGAGTGGTCAGTACTGACCACTTGTCTGGCTGAGTGTCCAGTACTGACACACTGTTCACTGGCTGAGGGTACAGTTCTGACACATAGGTCCTGGCTGAAGTGTCCGTATGACACACTTGTCCCTGGCTGAGTGTCCAGTACTGACACACTTGGTCCTGGCTGTAGTGTGTCCAGTACTGACAACACCGTGTCCCTGGCTGAGTGTCAGTACTGACACACTTGTCACCTGGGGAGTGTCCAGTTTACTGACACCACTTGTCCTGGCTGAGTGTCCAGTACTGAACACACTTGTCCCTGGTGAGGTGTCCAGTACTGACACACTTGTTCCTGGCTGAGTGTCCTGTACTGATCTCACTTGTTCCCTGGCTGAGGTCCAGTAAATGACACACTTTTCCTGGCTGAGGCGTTCCTGTACTGGACACATTGTCCCTGGCCTGAGTGTCCAGTACTGACACACTTTGTCCCTGCTGAGTGTCAAGATGACACACTTCCTGTCCCTGGCTGTGGTGTCAGGACTGACACACCTTGTCCCTGGCTGAGCTGGTCCAGTACTGACAACTTGTCCCTGGCGGAGTGTCAGTTCTGACACCACTTGTCCCTGGCTGAGTGTCCAGTTATGACACACTTGTCCAGGCTGAGTGTCCAGTTCATGACCACAAAACCCTTGTCCCTGGTGGAGTGTCAATTACTGACACACTTGTCCCTGGCTGAGTGTCCAGTACTGACACACTTGTCCCTGGCTGAGTGTCCAGTACTGACACACTTGTCCCTGGCTGAGTGTCCAGTACTGACAGGCTTTGTCCTGGCTTGAGCGTCCAGTTACTGACACACTTGTCCCTAGCTGAGTGTCCAGTACTGACAACACTCTGTCCTGGCTGAGTGTCCAGTACTGATCACTTGTCCCTGCTGAGCGTCCAGTACTTGACACACTTGTCCCTGGCTGAGTGTCCAGTACTGACACACTTGTCCCTGGCTGAGCGTCCAGTACTGACACACTTGTCCCTGGCTGAGTGTCCAGTACTGACATCACTTTGTCACTGGCTTGATGTGTCCTGTACTGACACACTTGTCCTGGCTGAGTGTCAAGTACTGACACACTTGTCCCTGGCTGAGTGTCCAGTACTGACCAATTGCTACGGGCTGAGTGTCAGTACTGACACACTTGGTCCCTGGCTGACGTGTCCAGTAACTGACCACACTTGTCCCCTGGCTGGGTGTCCAGTACTGACACACTTGTCCCTGGCTGGTGTCCTGTACTGACACCACGTGTCCCTGGGCTGTTGAAGTGTCAGTACTGGCCACACTGGTCCCTGGCTGAGCGTCCAGTACTGACACACTTGTCCCTGGCTGAGTGATCCAGTACTGGAAACTTGTCATGGCTGAGCGTCCTGTACTGACACACTTGTCCTGGCTGAGTGTCCACAGTACTGACACACTTGTCCCTGCTGAGGGCAGTACTGACACACTTGATCCCTGGCTGAGTGTCCAGTACCCTACAGTACCCCGAACACACTTGTCCCTGGCTGAGTTGTCCGTACTGACACGCTTGTCCCTGGCTGAGTGTCCAGTACTGACACACTTGTACCTGGCTGGAGTGTCCACCGTACTGACAGGCTTGTCCTGGATGAGTGTGTCCAGTAATGACACATTGTCCATGGCTGAGTGTCCTGTACTGACAGGCTCTGTCCCTGGCTGCGCGTCCATGTACTGACACCACTTGTCCCTGGCTGAGTGTCCAGTACTGCCACTTGTCTGGCTGAGTGTCCAGTCTACACACTTGTCCTGGTGAGTGTCTGTACTGTCACACTAGTCCCTGGTCTGAGTGTCCAGTACTGACACACTTGTCCCTGGGCTGAGTGTCCAGTACTACACACCTTGTCCTGGCTTGAGTGTCAGTATGACTAAACTTGTCCATGGCTGAGTGTCAGTACTGACACACTTGTCCCTGGATGCCCTCTCTGAAGTGCAGTAATGACACACTTGTCCCTGGCTGAGTGTCCAGTACTGACACATTGTCCTGGTATGTTGTCCAGTTGACCACTTGTTTCTGGTGGGTGTCCAAGTACCTGACACACTTGTACCTGTGCTGGTGTCCAGTACTGACACACTTGTCCCTGGCGAGTGTCCAGTACTGACACACTCTTGTCCTGGGCTGAGTGTCCAGTACTGGTCACACTTGTCCCTGGCTGAGTGTCAAGTACTGAACACTTGTCCCTGGCTGAGTGTCCAGTACTGACACACTTGTCCCTGGCTGAGTGTCCAGTACTGACACACTTGTCCCTGGCTGAGTGTCCAGTACTGACACACTTGTCCCTGGCTGAGTGTCCAGTACTGACACACTTGTTCCTGGCTGAGTGTCCAGTACTGTACACACTTGTCCCTGGGCTGAGGTCCAGTACTGATCCACACTGGGTCCATGGTACTGAGTGTCCAGTACTGACACAACTTGTCCCTGGCTGAGTGTCCAGTACTGTCCAACACTTGTTCCCTGGCTGAGTGTCCAGTACTGACACACTTGTCCCTGGCTGAGTGTCCAGTACTGACACACTTGTCCCTGGCTGAGTGTCCAGTACTGACACACTTGTCCCTGGCTGAGTGTCCAGTACTGACACACTTGTCCCTGGCTGAGTGTCCAGTACTGACACACTTGTCCCTGGCTGAGTGTCCAGTATGACCACACTTTCCTGGCTGAGTGTCCAGTACTACACACTTTGTCCCTGGCTGAGTGTCCAGTACTGACACACTTGTCCCTGGCTGAGTGTCCAGTACTGACACACTTGTCCCTGGCTGAGTGTCCAGTACTGACACACTTGTCCCTGGCTGAGTGTCCAGTACTGACACACTTGTTCCTGGCTGAGTGTCCAGTACTGACACACTTGTTCCTGCTGAGTGTCCAGTATCTGGACACCCCACACTTGTCCCTGGCTGAGTGTCCAGTACTGACACACTTGTCCCTGGCTGAGTGTCCAGTACTGACACACTTGTCCCTGGCTGAGTGTCAGTACTGACACAATTGTTCCACTGGACTGGAGTGTCCAGTAGACACACTGTCCCTGGATGAGTGTCCAGTACTGGACACACTTGTCCCTGGCTGAGTGTCAAGTACTGAACTTGTCCCTGCTGATGTGTCCAGTACTGACACCAATTGTCCCTGGACTGAGTGTCCAGTACTGACACACTTGTACCTGGCTGAAGTGTCCAGTACTGACACACTTGTCCCTGGCTGAGGTGTACAGTACTGAACACTTGTCCCTGGCTGAGTATCCAGACTGACACACTTGACCCTGGCGGAGCTGTCAGTACTGACACACTTGTCCCTGGCTGAAGGGTCAGCTTTACTGACACACTTGTCCCTGGGCTGAGTGTCCAGTATGACACACTTGTCCTGGCTTAGTGTCAGTACTGACACACTTGGTCCTGGCTGAGTGTCCAGTACTGACACACTAGTCCCTGGCTGAGAGTCAGTACTGACACACGTGTCCCTGCTAGTGTCCAGTTACTGACTCACTAGTCCCTGGCTGAGTGTACAGTATGACACACTTTGATCCCTGGCTGAGAAAGCTGAGTGTCACAGTACTGACACACTTGTCCCTTGGTTGAGTGTTCAGTTCTGACACACTAGTCCCTGGCCTGAGTGTCCAGTACTGACACACTTGTCCCTGGCTGAGTGTCCAGTACTGACACACTTGTCCCTGGCTGAGTGTCCAGTACTGACACACTTGTCCCTGGCTGAGTGTCAGTATGACAACCTTGTCCCTGGCTGAGTGTCCGTTCTGACACACTTGTCCTGGCCGAGGTGTCCAGTAACTGAACTCACTTGTCCCTGGCTGAGTTTCCAGTACTGACACACGTGTCCTTTTTTTTTGGAGGGACTGGAGTGTCCAGTACTGACACACTTGTCCCTGGCTGAGTGTCCAGTACTGACACACTTGTCCCTGGCTGAGTGTCCAGTACTGACACACTTGTCCCTGGCTGAGTGTCCAGTACTGACACACTTGTCCCTGGCTGAGTGTCCAGTACTGACACACTTGTCCCTGGCTGAGTGTCCAGTACTGACACACTTGTCCCTGGCTGAGTGTCCAGTACTGACAACATGTTCCCTGGCTGATTGTGTCCAGTACTGGAACACTTGTCCCTGGCTTGAGTGTCCAGTACTGACACCACTTGTCCCTGGCTGAGTGTCCAGTACTGACACACTTGTCCCTGGCTGAGTGTCCAGTACTGACACACTTGTCCCTGGCTGAGTGTCCAGTACTGACCACATTGTCCCTGGCGAGGGTCCCGTACTAGACCACACTTGTCCCTGGCTGAGGTCAGTATGAACACACTTGACTGGCTGAGTGTCCAGTACTGACACACTTGTCCCTGGCTGAGTGTTCCAGTACTGACAATTGTCCCTGGCTGAGTGTCAGTTACTGACAATTGTCCCTGGCTGAGTGTCCAGTATGACCACACTTGTCCCTGGCTGAGGTCAGTACTGACCACCATGTCCCATTGGCTGAGGGGTCCAGTACTGACACACTTGTCACTTTCTGAGTGTCCAGTACCTGACTACACTTGTCCCTGGCTGAGTGTCCAGTATGACACACTTGTTCCCTTGGCTGAGTGTCAGTACTGGACACACTTGTTCCCTGGTGGAGTGTCAGTCTGACAACACTTGTCCCTGGTGAGTGTCCAGTCTGGACACACTTGTACCTGGTGAGTGTCCAGTACTGTCTCACTTGTCCCTGAGCTGAGTGTCCAGTACTGAACACTTGTCACTGGCTGAGTGTCCGTACTGACAACACTTGTCCCTGGCTGAGTGTCCAGTACTGACACATTGTCCCTGGCTGAGCAGGCAGTACTGGACACACTGTTGTCCCTGGCTGAGTGTTTCCAGTACTGACACACTTGTCCTGGCTGAGCGTCCAGTACTGACCCACTTGTCCCTGGTGAGTGTCCAGTTACTGACACACTTGTCCCTGGTGAGGTCCAGTACTGACAAACTTGTCCCTGGCTGACAGTGTCAGTTCTGACACACTGGTCCCTGGACTGAGTGTCCACAGTACTGACACACTTGTCCCTGGCTGAGCGTCCAGTACTGTCACACTTGTTCTCGCCTGGTGTCCCAGTACTGACTACACTTGTCCTGGGACTGTGCGTCCAGTACTGACTACACTTGTCCCTGGCTGAGCAGTCCAGTTCTGACACACTTGTCCTGCGCTGAGTGTAAGTATGACACACTTGTCACTGGCTGAGTGTCCAGTACTGACACACTTTGTCCCTGGCTGAGCAGTCCGTACTGAACACTTCGGTCCATGGCTCTGAGTGTCCAGTACTGACACAATTGTCCCTGCTGAGCGTCCTCAGTACTGACACACTTGTCCTTGGCTGAGCGTCCAGTACTGACACACTTGTTCTGGTGGAGTGTCCTGTATGACACACTTGTCCCTGGTGAGGGTCCCAGTATGACACACTTGTCCCTGGCTGAGGTCAGTACTGACACACTTGTCCTGGCTGAGCGTTCCAGTATGGACACACTTGTTACTGGCTGAGTGTCCAGTACTGACCACTTGTCCATGGCTTGAGTGTCCAGTACTGACACACTTGTCCCTGGCTGAGCGTCCAGTACTGACACACTTGTCCCTGGCTGAGTGTCCAGTACTGACACACTTGTCCCTGGCTGAGCGTCCAGTATGACACACTTGGTCCTTGGCTGAGCGTCCCAGTACTGACCTTGGTCCTGGTTGAGTGTCAGTACTGGAAACACTTGTCCCTGGCTGAGCGTCCAGTACTGACACACTTGTCCCTGGCTGAGCGTCCAGTACTGACACACTTGTTCCTGGCTGAGTGTCCAGTACTGACACACTTGTCCCTGGCTGGAGTGTCCAGTACTGACACATTGTCCTGGCTGAGCGGTCCAGTACTGACACACTTGTACCCGGGCTGAGGTCCAGTACGGACACACTTGGTCCCTGGCTGAGCGTTCCAGTACTCGACACACTTGTCCCTGGCTGAGTGTCCAGTACTGACAACTTGTCTGGCTGAGTGTCCAGTACTGACACATTGTCCTGTCTGAGTGTCAGAGTACTCACACACTTGTCCACTGGCTGAGTGTCAGTACTGACACACTTGTCCCTGGCTGGTGTCCGACTGACACACTTGTCCTTGGCTGAGTGTCACGTATCGAACACACTTGTCCCTGGACTGGAGTTGTTCAGTACTGACACACTTGTCCTGGATGAGTGTCAGTACTTGACACACTTGTCCTGGCTGAGTGTCCAGTACTGACACACTTGTCCTCCTGGCCTGAGTGTCCAGTACCTGACACACTTGTCCCTGGCTGAGTGTCAGTACTGACACACTTGTTCCTTGGCTGAGTGTCCAAGTCCTGACACACTTGTCCCTTGTGAGCGTCTCCATTATGACACACTTGTCCCTGCTGAGTGTCCATACTGACACACTTGTTCCTGGATGAGTGTCCAGTTAATGACACTCCTTGTCCTCCTGGCTGAGTGTCCAAGTACTGACACACTTTGTCCCTGGCTGAGTGTCAGTACTGACCAATTGTCCCTGGCTGAGTGTCCAGTATGAACACTTGTCCCTGGCTAGTGTCAGTACTGACACACTTGTTCACTGGCTGAGTGTCCAGTATGACAACTTGTCACTGGCTGAGTGTCCAGTAATGGACACACCTTGTCCCTGGCTGTGTGTCCTGTATGACAACTTGTCCCTGGCTGAGTGTCCAGTACTGCACACTTGACCCTGGCTGATTCCAGTACTGACAACAAATTGTTTCCTGGCTGAGTGTTCATATGACACACTTGTCCTGGCTTGACGTGTCCAGTACTGACACACTTGTCCTGGCCTGTGCGTCAGTACTGGGACCACATCTTGTCCTGCGGAGTGTCCAGTACTGACACACTTGTCCTGGCTGAGTGTCAGTACTGACACACTTGTCCTGGCTGGTGTCCTGTACTGACACCATTGTCCCTGGCTGAGTGGTCCGTACTGACACACTTGTCTGCGGCTGAGTGTCCAGTACTGCACACACTTGTCCATGGCTGGAGTGTCCAGTACTGACCACACTTGTTACTGGCTGAGTGTCAGTACTGACACACTTGTCACTGGCTGATGTGTCCAGTATGACACACTTGTTCCTGGTGAGGTGTCAGTTACTGACACACTTGTCCCTGGCTGAGTGTCCAGTACTGACACACTGTCCATGGCTCTGACTGGCATGTGTCCAGTAATGACCACACTTGTTCCTGGCTGAGTGTCCAGTACTGGACACACTTGTTCCTGGCTTGAGTGTCCAGTACTGACACACTTGTCCCTGGCTGAGTGTCCAGTACTGACACACTTGTCCCTGGCTGAGCGTCCAGTACTGACACACTTGTCCCTGGCTGAGTGTCCAGTACTGACACACTTGTCCCTGGCTGAGTGTCCAGTACTGACACACTTGTCCCTGGCCTGAAGACTCTTGAGTGTCAAGTACTGAACACTTGTCCCTGGCTGAGTGTCCCAGTACTGGACACACTTGTCCCTTGGCTGAGTTATTTAGTGTCCCAGTACTGACACACTTGTCCCTGGCTGTGTTCCAGTACTGAACACAGTGTACCTGGCCCTTGAGTGTACCAGATATACTGAACACTTGTCCCTGGCTGAGTGTCCAGTACTGACACACTTGTCCCTGGCTGAGTGTCCAGTACTGACACACTTGTCCCTGGCTGAGTGTCCAGTACTGACACACTTGTCCCCTGGCCTGAGGTCCAAGTACTGACACACTTGTTCCATGGTGAGTGTCAAGTACGGTCACATTGTCCCTGGCTGAGTGTCCGTATGACACACTTGTCCCTGGCTGAAGGGGTCCAGTACTGCACCACTTGTCCCTGGCTGAGTGTCCAGTACTGACACACTTGTCCCTGGCTGAGTGTCCAGTACTGACACACTTGTCCCTGGCTGAGTGTCCAGTACTGACACACTTGTCCCTGGCTGAGTGTCCAGTACTGACACACTTGTCCCTGGCTGAGTGTCCAGTATGACACCCCACTTGTCCCTGGCTGAGTGTCAAGTATGACACACTTGTCCCTGGGCTGAGTCGTCCAGTACTGACACACACTTGTCCCTGGACTGAGTGTCACAGTACGACAACTTGTCCCTGGCTGAGTGTCCGTTACTGACACACTTGTCCCTGGCTGAGGTGTCCAGTACTGACACACCTTAGTTTCCTGGCTGGAGTGTCCAGTACTGACACACTTGTCCCTGGCTGAGTGTCCAGTACTGACACACTTGTCCCTGGCTGAGCGTCCAGTACTGACACACTTGTCCCTGGCTGAGTGTCCAGTACTGACACACTTGTCCCAGCTGAGGTCCAGTACTGAACACATTGTCCTCCTGGCTGAGTGTCCAGTTACTGACACCACTTGTCCCTGGGCTGAGGTGTCCAGTACTGCCACACTTGTCCCTCGGTGAGTGTCAAGTATATGACACACTTGTCCCTGGCTGAGTGTCAGTTACTGACACACTTGTTCTGGCTGAGGGTCCAGTAATGCACACTTGTCCCTGGTTGAGTGTCCAGTACGACACACTTGTTCCTGGTGAGTGTCCAGTACTGACACACTTTCCCTGGGTGACGTGTCAGTACTGACCACTTGTCCCTGGCTGGTGTCCAGTACTGACACAATTGTTCCTGGCTGAGTGTCCCAGTACTGAAACACTGTTTCTGGCTGAGTGTCAGTACTTTCCACCACTTGTCCTGGCTGAGTGTCAGTACTGACACACTTGTCCCTGGCTGAGTGTCCAGTACTGACACACTTGATCTGGCTGAGTGTACCAGTACTGACACACCGTGTCCATGGTGAGTGTCCCTTACTGAACACTTGTCCCTGGATGAGCTGTCCATAGTCTGACCATCTTGTCCCTGGGCGGAGCGTCTCCAGTACTGACACACTTGTCCATGGGCTGAGTGCAGTTACTGACACACTTGTCCCTGGCTGAGTGTTCCATATGACACATTGTCCCTGGCATGAGTGTCCAGTACTGACACCTTGTCCCTGGCTGAGTGTCCAGTACTGAACACACTTGTCCCTGCTGGTGCCAGTAACTGGACAACTTGTCCCCTGGGCTGAGTGTTCCAGTACTGACACACTTGTCCTGGCTGAGTGTCCAGTACGACACACTTGTCCCTGGCTCAGTGTCCAGTACTGACTCAACTTGTCCCTGGCTGGTGTTCCAGTACTGAACATGTCCCTGCTGATGGTGTTCAGTACTGGACACACTTGTCCTGGCTGAGAGTCCAGTACTGACCACATTGTCCCTGGCTGAGTTGTGTCCAGTACTGACCACCACTGTTCCGGTGAGAGTCCAGTACTGACACATTGTCCCTGCTGAGTGTCCAGTACTGACACACTTAGTCTTACTGGCTGAGTGTCCAGTTACTGACAAATTGTCCTGGACGAGTGTCAGTACTGACACACTTGTCCCTGGCTGAGTGTCCAGTACTGACCACACTAGTGCCTGGCTGAGTGTCCTAGTACTGGACACACTTGTTCCTGGATGAGTGTCCAGTACTGACACATTGTCCAATGGCTGAGTGGTCCAGTACTGACAACACGTTTTGTTCCCTGGCTGAGAGTTGTCCCTGTACTGACACACTTGTTCTGGCTGAGTGTCCAGTACTGGACACACTTGTTCTGGCTGAGTGTCCAGGACTGACACACTTGTCCCTGGCTGAGTGTCCAGTACTTGACTCCACTGTCCCTGATGAGCGTCCAGTACTGACCACACTTGTCCCTGGCTGAGTGTCCAGTAACTGACACACTTGTCCCTGGCCTGAGTGTCCAAGTAATGTCACAATTGTCCCCTGGCTGCGTGTACAGTAACTGTCACACTTGTCCCTGGCTGAGTGTCCAGTATGACCCACACTTGTCCCTGGCGATGAGTGTCAGTACTGACACACTTGTCCCTGGATGAGTGTCCAGTATGACACACTTGTCCCTGGCTGGTGTCCTGTACTGACACACTTGTCCCTGGCTGATTATAGGTGTCCCAGTACTGGACACCACTTGTCCTGGGCTGATCCAGTGTCCAGTCGACAACTTGTCCCTGGGCTAAGAGTCAGTACTGACACACTTGTCCCTGGCTGAGTGGTCCAGTACTGACACACTTGTTCCTGGCTGCAGTGTCCAGTATGTCACAACTTGTCCCTGGCTGAGTTCAGTACTGACACACGTGTCCTGGCTGAGTGTCCAGTACGATGACACATTGTTCCTGGCTGGTGTCCAGTACAGGACACATTGTCCCTGGCTGAGTGTCCAGTACTGACACACTTGTTCCTGGCTGAGTGTCCAGTACTGACACACTTGTCCCTGGCTGAGTGTCCAGTACTGACACACTTGTCCCTGGCTGAGTGTCCAGTACTGACACACTGGTTCCTGGCGAGTGGTCCAGTATGACACACTTGTCCCTGGCTGAGTGTCCAGTACTGACACACTTGTCCCTGGCTGAGTGTCCAGTACTGACACACTTGTCCCTGGCTGAGTGTCCAGTACTGACACACTTGTTCCTGGCTGAGTGTCCAGTACTGACACACTTGTCCCTGGCTGAGTGTCCAGTACTGGACACGTTGTCCCTGGCTGAGTGTCCAGTACTGACACACTTTGTTCCCTGGCTGAGCGGTCCAGTACTGGACCACTTGTCCCTGGCTGTGTGTCCAGTCTGACACACTTGTCCCTGGCTGAGTGTCCGGTACTGCACAATTGTCCATGGCCTGATGTGTCAGTACTGACCACTTGTCCCTGGTGTGTGTCAGTACTGACACCACTTGTCCATGGCTGAAGTGTCAGTACTGACACACTTGTCCCTGGCTGAGTGTCCAGTACTGAACACACTTGTCCCTGGCCTGAGTGTTCCAGTATGCACACTTGTCCCTGGCCTGATGTCAGTACTGACACACTTGTCCTGGCTGAGTGTCCAGTACTGGCACACTTGTCCCTGGATGAATGTCCAGTACTGACCATTGTGCCATGGTGAGCGTCCAGTACTGAACACACTTGTCCCTGCTGAGTGTCCAGTTCTGACACATTGTCCCTGGCTGGGTGGTCCAGTACTGGAAAACTTGTCCCTGGCTGAGTGTCCAGTACTGACCACACTTTTCCCTGGTCCTGAGTGTCCAGTACTGACACACTTGTCCCTTTGGGGGGGCTTAGTCGTCAAGTACTGACACACTCTTGTTCCCTGGTGAGTGTCCAGTATGACACCAATTGTCCCTGGCTGAGTGTACCAGTACTGACACACTTGTCCCTGGCTGAGTGTCCTGTACTGACCACACTTGTCTGGCTGAGTGATCCAGTACTGACACACTTGTCCCTAGGCCCTGAGTGTCCAGTCTGCCACCACTTGTCCCTGGTTGAGTCCTAGTACTGACACATTGTCCCTGGCTGAGTGTCCGTACTGACACACAACTTGTCCCCCTGGAGGGTGTCCCAGTACTGACACACTTGTCCCTGGCTGATTGCCAGTTTCTGACACACTTGTCTCCATGGCTGAGTGTCCAGTACTGACACACTTGTCCCTGGCTGAGTGTCCAGTACTGACACACTTGTCCCTGGCTGAGTGTCCAGTACTGACACACTTGTCCCTGGCTTGAGTGTCAGTACTGAAACACTCTGTACCTGGCTGAGTGTCCAGTACTGACACACTTGTCCCTGGCTGAGTGTCCAGTACTGACACACTTGTCCCTGGCTGAGTGTCCAGTACTGACACCACTTGTCCTGGATGGTAGTCCAGTACTGACCACTTGTCTGGTGAGTGTCCAGTATGCAGAACATAAAGTACACTAATATAAGGCAGTATACACACACACATTAAGTGCATCTTGAGGCACATTAAAAAAACGGGCATTTCAGTTTCAAAGAAGAACACAGACGACGTTTCGCTCCGTTTTGTACCATTATCTAGGCCAGAATCAATATTTTTTTTAAGTTTGTAAGTTCAGTGGTTAGTTGTGATGAATTTCTTTCTACCAGACAAGCTGTAGTTTGTTATGATTATGTATGTACGGTGTGTATGGTAGGTACGAACAGTGCTGAGTCTCTCCGCTTCCCATGGAGGACATAGCGAGTAAACAGGTAACCCTCTAGGTGTTGCCTGTTGTGGGAGAGGCCATTGATGGGGGAGGGAGAGGTAAGCTTCAGGAGAAAGCTTGAGATTTGAAATGAGCTGCGAGTTGCAGTGCTGTCAGTCAGTGCTTTACTGCCGAAAGCCCTGACTTGGTGTCATTGAGGGAAGTTTGTTTATCAGCAACCTGGGACCAGGGCCTGCACCTGAGGACCAGGGCCAGCACCTGATCCAGGAGCTGGCACCTGGACCAGGGCCAGTACCTGAACAGGGCCAGCAACCTGGACTAGAGGCCACCACCTGGATCAAGGCCAGCACCTGGGCCAAGGGCCAGCACCTTGGATCAGGGCCAGCGCCTGGACCAGGGCCCAGCACCTGGATCAGGGCACAGACCTTGGACCAGGGCCAGTCACAATACTCCGAGTTACAAACAATTCTTTGGCTTCGATAGCTTATAATTCAATCCAAGAATTCAAAAAACACACTACATTTACAGACAGACAGACAGACAGCAGACAGACACACTACACACTCACTCACTCACCACCACACCACACACACAAACACACACACACACACACACTACACACACACACACACACACACACGCACACACATACACGCACAAAAACACACCACACACACAATAGAACACACACACACCACTCGTGGGTCGTAGGGTGCGACTCGGGTAAACAAGGCTCCGGTGATCCTTAGTGTTGTAAGGCGTGCATTAACAGCTAGAGTATTCAGTGGTTGTGGATCGTCAGTGAACAATTACTGCGAGTGATATTAAATTAATTAGATTAAAGAAAGTGAAGTGGATAAGCTGAAATAATAATAATTTCAAAAGCGCAAATCCGTTGGGGGTCTAGGCGTGTTGCCACATTGGCAGCGGTAAGGGTCATGAATGAAGTGACGTCTCGACAAGTGGGTGTGCCATTTTTACATATTTATGTGATGTGTATATATTGTGAATTATACTATCGTCAGTGAAGTGTGAAATCGCCGTGAGGAAGCGGGATGTATGAGAATTTTTGGTTATAAACATCTCGGCTTGAAGGATCTCCAAAATAGGGATTAAGGCCTACGTACGACGACTTCGTCATCAGTAGCTGGCAAACTGTCACCGCACCATTGCAGCGCAAGTTTATTCGCCTATTTGTTGGTTTGCATGTTGACGGCCCTGGCTGGCCTTGCATATGTTTGATACTGGTCAATCACTCCTGCAAGTTTATTACAAGAATTAGATTCGAATAGATTGACATAGCAGAATATAGTGTTGACGAGTGTGAGAAGGTAGGTGGGACAAGCTCTTCAAAGGGCAACATTGTAAGACGGTGCTAGGGGGGTCAAGTCCGTAGGAGGGTTGTGATCAGGGTCACAATGAAGATGCGGCCAGTCATTACACAGCGCAAGACACTCTCACCACACACACACACTACACACACCACACATGCACACACGCTAACAGGCTGTGTTACTACGGTAGTTATTGAAAAAAGAATACTTGGGAAGTGGGAAGTCCTCTCTCAATGTGAACAAGGAAAAAAGATAAAACCACAACAATTAATACGAAATCCAAGGGCAATAAGTGGGGGGTGAAATTGGGAAAGATAAAGAGACTAAAATTTGGCCTACAACGGATCTTTAACCACACCTCCCCCCCCAAACCCTCCCCCCCTCACCCAAACCCCTGGGGGTGACACCAACACAAAACCCACCCAACCACCACCCAACCACACAAACACCCACCACACACCACACACACACACATACCCCACACCTCCCACAAACCATAAATAAACAAAAACAAAAACCACCACCCCCAAAACCCACACACACACCACCAAATATACCCAACACCACCACCCCAAAACCACAACACACCAACAAACAAACCCCAACACACCAACACACACCCCCCCACACCTCCCAAACCCACACACAACCCCCAAACCCCACACACACACACACCCACAACACACCCCCAACAACACCCCCACACCACCCAACAAACCCCACCCCAAACACCCAACACACAAACCCCACCACCACCCACACACCCACAACACACCACCCACACACACAACACACACACACACACTACACACACACACCCACACACACACAACCAACACACCACTACACCACACACACACACACAACCACCACAACAAACAACCACCAACACAACAACACACCCAATATTCCCACACCTTAAAACACCCAACCACACAATAAAACACACATACACACCAACACAAAAAAAAAACACACACACACACACACATACACACACAACAAAAAATGTCACACACACACCACACACACCCCAAAACCCCACACACACACCACAACACACACCAAAACACCACAACACACACAAACACAAAACCCCCACACAAAAACACCACCCACACCCCAACACCCACCAATACACACCACACCACACAACACACATGCACATACAACCAACACACACCACACACCACACACACACACACCACCACACACACACCACCCCACAACCCCTCCACCCTTGACACAAACACGACACAAAACTACCCCCCCCCCCCCAACCACCTCCCCCCTTCCAAAACCCCCCTCCCCTTTACCCACCTCCCCCCCCCAAAAACCCACCTAACCCTCCCCAAACCCGTCTAACCCCCCCAAAACCTCCCCCTCCAAAAAACCACCCCCCCCCCCCAAACCACCCCCCCCCTCTCTCCCTAAACCCTTAACCCCCCCCCCAAAACACCCACCCCTCCAATAACCACCTTTCCCCCCCCCAAAAACCTTCCTCCCCCTCTCCCCTAACACCATTCCCCTCCCCCTAACCCCCGCCCCCCCTTCTGTGGAGAAAGGGGGGGAACCAAAACCAGGATGAGGACAAGGGGCTCCAAGGACTAATCTGGGAGGGAGGTTTCCCC
>NC_069418.1:17470041-17515041 GCF_026875155.1 Cherax quadricarinatus
CTATCTCTCCTCTTAGTCTGTCTGTCTGTTGTCTTTGTCTGTCTTTCTCTCTCTTCTCTTCCTCTCTCTCTCTTCTCTCTCTCTCTCTCTCTCTTCTCTCTCTCTCTCTCTCCTCTTCTCTTCCTCTCTCTCTCTTCTCTCCTCTTTTCCCTTATCTATCTCTCTCTCTTAGTTGTTGTTGTCTGTCTGTCGTCTGTCTCTCTCTCTCTCTCTCTCTCTCTCTCTTTTCTCTCTCCTCTCTCTCTCTCTCTCTCTCTCTCTTTATCTATCTATCATTATCTATCTATCTATCTCTTTGTCTGTCTGTCTCTCTCTCTCTCTACGCTATGAAACATATATATTTTAACGATGTGACATCTGTTAAAATATTAGCAGATTCAATACACATACACACACACACACACACACACACACACACACACACACACACACACACACACACACACACACACACACACACACACACACACACACACACACACACACACACACACACACACACATGCACATACACACACATACATACACACACACACATACATACATACACACACACATACATACACATTCACATACATACACACACACACATACATACACACACAAGTGCAAAAGTGTGCAACAAGACTAGTCCCAGAGCTAAGAGGTATGTCCTACGAGGACAGGTTAAGGGAAATCAACCTGACGACACTGGAGGACAGGAGAGATAAGGGGGACATGATAACGACATACAAAATACTGAGAGGAATTGACAAACTGGACAAAGACAGGATGTTCCAGAGATTGGACACAGTAACAAGGGGACACATTTGGAAGTTGAAGACACAGATAAATCACAGGGATGTTAGGAAGTATTTCTTCAGCCACAGAGTAGTCAGTAAGTGGAATAGTTTGGGAAGCGAAGTAGAGGAGGCAGGATCCATACATAGCTTTAAGCAGAGGTATGATAAAGCTCACGGTACAGGGATAGTGACCTAGTAGCGACCAGTGAAGAGGCGGAAACCAGGAGTTGGACTCGACCCCTGCAGCCTCAACTAGGTGAGTACACCTAGATGAGTACGCACACCACACAATACATACACACACACATACATACACACACATACACACACACACACATACATACGCACACACATACATACACAAGTGATTACATAGCGGGAACACTTCACTCTGGAGGTCCCAAGGTGGGTAATAGCAGTGATGTATAACCACCACAAAACAGCAGGAGGCCAAGGCAAGAGTACGACGAGAGCAATAGAGCGATGGTTGACACAATGGCTAGAGTGGCCAGAAGAGCTCATGCATGCAGGGCAAAGCTCCTGATCATGGGGGACTTTAACCACAAGGAGATCGATTGGGAGAACTTGGACCCACATGGGGGCCAGATACATGGAGGGCTAAGATGATGGAGGTGGTACTGGAAAACTTCATGTGCCAACACGTAAGGGACACTACAAGAGAGAGAGGAGAGGATGAACCAGCAAGGCTGGACTTAGTATTCACCTTGAGTAGTGCAGATATCGAGGAACATCACATAGGAAAAGACCCTTGGGGCCAGTGACCATTTGGTTTTAAGCTTCGAATACACAGTAGAGCTACAAGTGGAGGGAGAGCGCAGGAAGGCCAGGACGAATGAAGCCAAACTACAAGAAAGGGGATACACAGGGAATGAGGAACTACCTGAACGGGGTTCAGTGGGACAGAGAACTGGCAGGGAAGCCAGTTAATGAGATGATGGAATATGTAGCAACAAAATGCAAGGAGGCTGAGGAGAGGTTTGTACCCAAGGGTAACAGGAATAATGAAAAAGCCGAGGATGAGCCCTGGTTTACCCAAAGGTGCAGGGAGGCAAAAACCAAGTGTGCTAGGGAATGGAAGAAATATAGAAGGCAAAGGACCAGGAGAATAAGGAGAACAGTCGTAGAGCCAGAAACGAATATGCACAGATAGAAGGGAGGCCCAAAGACAATATGAAAATGACATAGCAGCGAAAGCCAAATCTGACCCGAAACTGTTGTACAGCCACATCAGGAGGAAAACAACAGTCAAGGACCAGGTAATCAGGCTAAGGAAGGAAGGAGGAGAGACAACAAGAAATGACCGTGAAGTATGTGAAGAACTCAACAAGAGATTCAAAGAAGTGTTCACAGAGGAGACAGAAGGGACTCCAGAAAGACAGAGAGGTGGGGCACACCACCAAGTGCTGGACACAGTGCACACAACCGAGGAAGAAGTGTAAGAGGCTTCTGAGTGAGCTAGATACCTCAAAGGCAATGGGGCCAGATAACATCTCCCCTGGGTATTTGGGGAGGGGAAACAGAGGCGCTATGTGTATCTATAACAACAATATTTCAATACATCTATCGAAACAGGGAGATTGCCTGAGGCATGGAAAACAGCAAATGTAGTCCCAAACTTTAAAAAAGGAGACAGACATGAAGCATTAAACTACAGACCAGTGTCACTGACATGTATAGTATGCAAAATCATGAAGAAGATTATCAGGAGAAGAGTGGTGGAAACACCTAGAAAAGGAACGATTTCATCAACAGCAGCCAACATGGTTTCGGGACGGGAAATCCTGTGTCACAAACTATGGAGTTTTATGACATGGTGACAGCAGTAAGACAAGAGAGAGGGGGTGGGTGGATTGCATTTTCTTGGACTGCAAGAAGGCGTTTGACACAGTTCCCCACAAGAGATTGGTGCAAAAACTGGAGGACCAAGCAGGGATAACAGGGAAGGCACTACAATGGATCAGGGAAAAACTTGTCAGGAGACAGCAGCGAGTCATGGTACGTGGCGAGGTGTCAGAGTGGGCACCTGTGACCCGTGGGGTTCCCCCAGGGGTCAGTCCTAGGACCAGTGCGTTTTGGTATTTGTGAACGCTGAGGAAGGGAATAGACTTGGGGTTCCCCCTTTTTCCCAGAGACGTGAATTTTGAAAAGAATTCACTCGATCGAAGACCAACAGAACTACAAAAGGGATCTGGACGGGTTTGCAGCCCTGTCCGCAATTTGGTCCTGGAGTTCAACCCCCCCCCAAGGCAAAGTCTGAAGATTGGGGGGGCAAAGAAACCGCAGCGGGTTTAAGTTTGGGGGCCGGGGAACAAAAAAACCTACCCCAAAAAAGTTTGGGGTGAGTATAACACCGGGAATTTCCCCTGAAGCCACAAAACCAAAAAAAACTGCTGCCAATGGGGCCTAGAAACTCAAACGCATTCCGAATCTTAATAAGGAATCATTCAGGACCTGTACCCCGTGTATTTTGGCCCATTTTGGGAGTATGCGGCACCAGTTTGGAACCCACCTAGCCAAACGTAAAGAACTAGAAAGTGCAAAGGTTTGCAACAAGATAGTCGCGGCAAAGAGGTATGCCCTCGAGGAGAGGTTAAGGGAAATCAACCGACCAAATGGGGACAGGAGAGAAGGGGGGGACATGAAACGAATAAAAAATACTGAGGGAATTGACAAGGTGGAAAAGAAGGTTTTCCAGGTTTGGAACATAACAAGGGGACACAGTTGGAAGCTAAAGACACAGATGAATCACAGGGATGTTAGGAAGTTTTTTCACCCCACGAGTAGTAGTAAGGGAAATGTTTGGGAAGCGATGTAGTGGAGGAAAGACCCTTTTCTGCTTTAAGCTAGGTATATAAAGCTCCGGCTCGGGGAGAGTGATTAGTAGCGACATTTAAAGAGGGGGGGCCCGGAGCTCGGACCCCCCCCGCAACCTCAATGGTGAGTAAAATAGGTGGTTTCACACTACACACACCCCCACATGCAACCACACACATAGTACACACAAAATCCCCACCACGCCGCAACCCACCACAATACGTATACGACATACACATACACACACACACACAACACTACACACACACACCACACACACACCCACACACCACACCACACCACAAAATACTACACATATACACATACACATCCCAAAAACCACACACACACAGAGGGGGGAGAGCAGAAGACTGGATTTGTGTTCACCCTGAGCAGTTCAGCTTGAAGCACATTATGAGGGGCCCCCTTGGGAGCTAGCGATCACGTGGTTTAAATTTTTGATTATATAGTCGAGTTAAAAAGTGGAAAAGGAAACGGGAAACTGAAGGGGACGGCCAAACTATAAAAGGGGGGATCACAGGTAGAGAAACTTCCTGAGGGTTCAGGGGGAAAAGGAAATGGTAGGAAAACAGTAAACGAGATGGGGAATATGTGGCAACAAAAGTGAAGGGGCAGAGGAAAAAGTTTTTTTCCCCGGGGGAAAAACAGAAATAATGGAAGACCAAAACAAAAGTCCTTGGTTTACCGAAGGTGTAGGGAGGCAAAAACAAGTGCAACAGAGAATGGAAAAGGAAGGGGTAGGCCCCAGGAAAAAAAAGGAGATTAGTAAAAGACCCAAAAACGAGTATGACAGATAAGGAGGGAGGCCCAGCGCAGTATGAAAACAAATAGCATCGAAAGTCAAATCTGACCCGAAAACTGCTGTATAGCCAATTAGGAAGACAACAGTCAAGGCCCAGGTGATAAGGTGAGGAAAAAAGGTGGAGAACTCACAAGAAACGTCAAGTATGTGAGGAGCTAACACGGATTTGGGAAAGTATTTACAGTAGAGACGGAAGGACTCGGGGGGGGACAGCCCAGATGGGGACCCCAGAAAAGGAAAACCCCAAACAAGTTTTGGACGACATACATCCGAGGGAGGAGGAGGTGAAAAAAATGCTGGGGAATCGATACCTAAAAAGGCAATGGGACCGGACAACTTTCCCCCGTGGGCCCTTAGAGGGGAGCAGATATGTTGTGGTCCCACTTCCCACAATCTTCAACACGTCCGGGAAAACGGGAACTACCAGGGATGGAAGAGGCCAAATTTGTTCCCATTTTTAAAAAGGAGACAAAGGAGCAGAAAAGAGGCCCTAAAATAAGACTGTGTCATTGACGTGTTAGTATGGGGAAAAAAATGGAGGAGTTTCAGGAGGGAGGGTGGGCACCTGGGAACTGGAAAAAAGGATAAATGCCCAAACCCGACGGATTTGGAAGGCAAACCTGTGTCACAAAAACCCTTTTAGTTTTATGATAAAATAACAGAAGTAAAACACGAGAGAGAGGGGTGGGTTGATTGCATCTTCTTGGACTGCAAGAAGGCCTTTGACACAGTTCCTCACAAGGATTATGCAGAAAACTGGCATCAGGCGCAATAACAGGAAGGGCACTGCAATGGCAGGAAAACCTGACAAAGGGGGGAAAAAAACGATCATGGTCAAGAGTATCACGTGGGACCTGTGCGAGCGGGGTCCCAAGGTGCGGGCCCAGGACCAGTCTATTTTTTGGGATATGTGAACGACATGATGGAAGGGGTTTGATCGTCCCCCGCAACCCCAAATAGGTGAGTACACACCCAACAACACACAAACCCCCAAAAACACAACACACCCCAAACACACACACCCCACACACACACCACACCACACACACCACACCCAACACAAAAACAATATATTATATATTAATATATTTTATTTATAATTTTTATATATATATTTAATATATAATTTTATATTTATCAAAAAACATTTGCACTATACACATATTCCATTCACAGGGCTATGAATCGACCCCCGCAACCACAAATAGGTGAGAATACACAACACACACTCACACAACACACTCACACAATACACAACACACACACCCGGGCTACACCTGTGACTGTCCTGATTTTTTTCTAGTCATGTCAAGATTGCACCAGTCACTGTTCATAAATTGCACAAGTCAGTCCAGACTTGCGCCAGTCACTGTTCATGCTTTCACAAGTCACTGTCCCTGACTTGCACAGTCACTGTTCAGACTTGACAAGTCATGTCCCTGATTGCACAAGTCATGTCCCTGACTGCACCAGCATGTCATACTCCATTTGGGCATATTTACCCCGGTCACTTACGTAAGGGGGTGAGGGGATAGATTGATAGAGTGAGAGAGAAAGAGAGCGTTTGGGGGGGCAGAAATGGGCAGGGGTGGGCGGAGTGGGCAGGAGTGGGAGGGAACTAAAAACATAGAACGAGGAACACTGCAGAAAGGCCTTTCTGGCCCATGCGAGGCAGGTCCAAGTCTCCCCACCGGCTTAAGCCAATGAAACCCACCTAGTTCAGGTCGGGGTCACATGACTTAAGGGAGGAACACGGCAACCGACCTGGTAGCACAAGCTATCAGGTCTAACTCACACCCACCCACATCTACTCATGTATTTACCCCAACCTATTTTTAAAGCTACACAACGTTCTGGCCTCTATAACGGTACTTGGGAGTTTGTTCCACTCATCCAAAACTCTATTACCAAACCATTACTTTCCTATATCCTTCCTGAATCTGAATTTTTCCAACTTAAAACCATTGCTGCGAGTCCTGTCTAGGCTAGATATTTTCAGCACTATTTACACCCCCTTTTTATTTATTCCTGTCTTCCATTTATACACCTCAATCATATCCCCCTAATTCTACGTCTTTCTAGAGAGTGCAGTTTCAGGGCCCTTAGTCTATCCTCATAGGGAAGGTTTCTGATACATGGGATCAACTTTGTCATCCTCCTTTGTACATTTTCCAGAGAATTTATATCCATTCTGAAATACCGGTGACCAAAACTGTGCAGCATAATCTAAATGAGGCCTAACAAGGATGTATAGAGTTGAAGAACAACCTGAGGACTCCTATTATTTATGCTTCTTGATATGAAGCCAAGGATTCTATTAGCTTTATTGCGAACACTTAATCACTGTTGTCTTGGTTTCAGATTACTGCTAACCAGAACTCCTAAATCTTTTTCGCAATCCGTAATATTAAGATCTACATTATTTAGTTTATATGTGGCATGGTTATTGTCCTGTCCAACATTTAGAACTTTGCATTTGTCTATTTTAAAAACTGCATCTGCCACTTCTCCGACCACTGCATCAGTCTATTCAATCTTCCTGGATTTGCTCGAATGTCCTCGTCAGAATGAATTCGACGGCCTATTTTGGTGTCATCGGCAAACTTGCCGATGTCGTCTTTATGCCTCATCTTTTGTCGTTTATGTAGATTGTGAACAGCAGGGGGCCCAACACTGACCCTGTGGAACACCGCTCGTGACGCTTCCCCACTCTGATTTCTCCCCATTATGCAAACTCTCTGCTGCCTATTTGTCAACCATGCCTTATCCAGGAAAAAATCTCTCCTCCTATTCAATGGTTTTAAATTTTTCCCTCAATAGTCTCTGATGTGGGACCCTGTCAAAAGCCTTACTGAAGTCCATATACACAATATCTATTCATTACCATGGATCTACCTCCTCAAATACCTTAGTGAAAAAAGTTAATAAATTCGTAAGGCGGGGAACGCCCCTTTGTAAAACCATGCTGAGATTCGTTGATAATTTATGCTTTTCAAGGTGGCTACGAACTCCCTCGGCAATTATGATTCCATAAATTTTCCCACTAGGGGAGGTTAGGCTTATTGGTCTATAGTTTGAAGCTAAGGACCTGTCACCTGTTTTGAAAATAGGTATCACATTTGCCATTTTCCACTTATCTGGCACCATGCCAGTTTGTAGTGTATGTTGAAAAGATTACCCAAAAGGTGTGCTAAGCTCCTCTTTACATTCCTTTAGAACCCTTGCATACAAGTTCATCAGGGCCTGGGGATTTGTTAGGTTTTAATTTATCTTTTGCCTAAGGACCATGTCACTTGTGACCCCAATAGTGCCAGTTTATTATCGTCCTGTTCTACATAATTTATCATTACTGGAATATCGCTGGTATCCTCCTGTGTAAAAACTGAGAGGAAGTATGTGTTAAAAATTCTACACATTTCCTTATCACTGTCAGTGAGCTGACCGAGGAGAACTTTTGAGTGGGCCTATCTTGCCCCTGATCTTCCCTTCTGTATACTTGAAAGAATCCTTTTGGGTAGTCTTGATTCTCTTTCAACTTTAACCTCATAATCTCTTTTTGCTTTTCTAATTCCCTTTTTTATTTCTCTCTTTAACTGAATATATTGATTTTCAATTGCCCCTCTCCTCTTTTGATTTGCCTATATACGCCTCTTTTTTGGGACCAATCAGATATTTTAATCTATTGTTCATCCATTTAGGATCATTTTTGTTTGATTTGATTTCCCTATTTGGAACATAATTTGACTGAGTAGCTAGAACTATGCCCTGGAAAGCATCATATCGCAACCATCCCCACCTACCTGACCCTTAGTCAGGTCATTCCAGTTCAGCCCACCTAAGTAATTTTCAGTCCTATGAAATCAGAAGCGAAAGTCAGGGACGGAGACTTGATTGCCTTTATTAGGGAAATTCCATGATATATTAAAACTGAGTGATTTGTAAATCACTTTCCCCAAGCTCATCATTAACCTCAAGATTATTAATTAGTGTTTCCCTACTGGCAAGAACAAGTCAAGGAGGTTATTTCCCCTAGTTGGCTTGTCACAAACTGTTTTAAAAAACAATCCTGGATCGTATCAAAAAAGTCACCTGACTCTAAATTTTCCCTGTCAAATTGCTCCAGTCAATCTGTCTATAGTTGAAATCTCCCATTAGCACAACATTTTCGTATGTGGATGCCTTACGAATTTCGTCCCATAGAAGTTTACTGCACTCCCTATCAAGATTTGGGGCCCTGTAAATCACACCCAAAATTAGTTTTTCTTGGCCCTCGAGAAGCTGTAACCAAACAGATTCAGTGGCTGACGCTTCTAATTTAATATCTTGTCTAACACAACAATTTAAATTGTCTCTGACATACATCGCTACTCCACCACCTTTCCTGTTGACCCTGTCAGTGTGGGCAGGAGTGGGCAGGAGTGGGCAGGAGTGGGCAGGAGTGGGCAGGAGTGGGCAGGAGTGGGCCGCTACACTCGAAATCGGAATAACAAGAAAAAATATTAGAGGCAACAGCATCAGTGAAATGCAATGTTGCATCATCACACAGAACTGAAAACAAAGATTGTGAGGAAGAGAAGGAAGAAGAGGAAGAGAGGGAAGAGGATGAAGAGGAAGAGGAAGAAGAATAGGCGTGGAGATGTGAAAGATGTTCCTATTTTACAAGTTTTAGAAATAATGTCAACTGTCAATAAGAATATATATATATATTATATATATATATATATTTTATATATATATATATATATATATATATATATTTTTTTTTTTTTTTTTTTTTTTTTCACACCGGCCGATTCCCACCAAGGCAGGGTGGCCCAAAAAAAAAACTTTCACCATCATTCACTCCATCACTGTTTGCCAGAAGGGTGCTTTACACTACAGTTTTTAAACTGCAACATTAACACCCCTCCCTTTAGAGTGCAGGCACTGTTTCTTCCCATCTCAGGACTCAAGTCCGGCCTGCCGGTTTCCCCTGAACCCTTCATAAATGTTACTTTGCTCAACTCCCAAAAGCAAAGTCAAGTATTAAAAAACCATTTGTCTCCATTCACTCCTATCAAACACGCTCAAGCATGCCTGCTGGAAGTCCAAGCCCCTCGCACACAAAACCTCCTTTACCCCCTCCTCCAACCCTTCCTTGGCCGACCCCTACCCCCCTTCCTTCCACTACAGACTGATACACTCTTGAAGTCATTTTTGTTTCGCTCCATTCTCTCTACATGTCCGAACCACCTCAACAAAACCCCTTTCCCCAGCCCTCTGGACAACAGTTTTGGTAACCCGCACTCCTCCTAACTTCCAAACTACGAATTCTCTGCATTATATTTCACACCACACATTGCCCTCAGACATGACATCTCCACTGCCTCCAGTGGATATATATTATATATATTTATAATATATATATTTTTATATATATATATTTATATATATATATATATTTAAAAATATATATATTTTATATATATATATTATATATATATATATATATAGTAAACCAAAAGGAATACGAGAGGGAGAGAGGAAATGAAAGGAGTGAGCGGAGGAAAAAAGGAGGGAAGAGGTGAGGGGACAGGGAGCGATGAGGAAGGAAGAGAGAAGTGAGAGAGAATAAGAGAGAGAAGAGGAAGAGAGAGAGAGGAGAGAGGAGAGAGGGGAGAGAGGAGAGAGAGAGAGGTGGTGTAGCTCAGACTGTGGGGGTGGTGATGTTGTAAACAGTTCTGATTTTACCACATAAGTTCACTTGTGGTCGATTCCCGTCGAAATGTGTTATATTGAAGCTGTTAGGCCAGGAACAGCCGTCGGCTGTTGTCCGTTTTGTTGTTGTTGTGTGGTGGTGGTGGTGGTGGTGGTGGTGGTGGTGGTGGTGGTGGTGGGGGGTGGTGGTGGTGGTGGGGGTAGTGGTGGTGATAGCGGTGGTGATGGTGGTGGTGGTGATAGTTGGTGGTGATGGTGGTGGTGGGGCGTAGTGGTGGTGATGGTGGTGGGGGGTGGGGTGATAGTGGTGGTGATGGTGGTGGTGATCGTAGTGGGGGTGATGGTGGTGGTGGTGGTGGCGGTGGTGGTGGTGGTGGTGATAGTGGCGGTGATAGAGGGGTGATGGTGGTGGTGGTGATAGTGGTGGTGATGGTGGTGGTGGTCGTAAATGGTGGTGATAGTGGTGGTGATGGGGTGGTGGTGGTGATAGTGGTGGTGATGGTGGTGGTGATCGTAGTGGTGGTCGTAGTGGTGGTTGTAGTGGTGGTGATGTTTGTGGTGATGGTAGTAGTGGTGGTTGTGGTGGTTGGGCGTAGTGGTGGTGATAATGGTGGTGATGGTGGTGGTGGTTATAGTGGTGGTGATGGTGGTGGTGGTCGTAGTTGTGGTGATGTTTGTGGTGGTCGCAGTGGTGGTGGTGTGGTGGTGGTTGTGGTGGTGGTCGTAGTAGTGGTGGTAGTGGTGGTGGTTGTGGTGGTGGTCTTAGTGGTGGTGGTGGTGGTTGTGGTAGTGGTGGTGGTGGTGTGGTGGTGGTAGTGGTGGTGGTTTTTGGTGGTGGTCGTGGTGGTGGTGGTAGTGGTGGTGGTTGTGGTGGTGGTCGTAGTGGTGATGGTGGTGGTTGTGGTAGTTTGGGGGTGGGTTTTCGTAGTGGTGGGGGTGTTGGGTGCTGGTTGTGGTGGTGGTCGTAGTGGTGGTGGTACTCGTGGTGGTTGGGGGGTGGTGGGCGTAGTGGTGTTGGTGGGGTTGTGGTGGTGTTGGTGGTGGTGGTCGTAGTGGTGGTGATGTTTGTGGTGGTCGCAGTGGTGGTGGTAGTGGTGGTGGTTGTGGTGGTGGTCGTAGTTTGTCGGGTGGGTAGTGGTGGTGGTTGTGGTGGTGGTGGTGGTGGTTGAGGTAGTGGTGGTGGTGGTCGTAGTGGTGGTGGTGGTGGTGGTGGATGTGGTGGTAGTCGTGGTGGTGGTGGTAGTGGTGGTGGTTGTGGTGGTGGTCGTAGTGGTGGTTGTGGTAGTGGTGGTGGTTGTCGTAGTAGTGGTGGTAGTGGTGGTGGTTGTGGTGGTGGTCGTAGTGGTGGTGGTACTCGTGGTGGTTGTGGTGGTGGTCGTAGTGGTGTTGGCGGTGGTTGTGGTGGTGTTGGTGGTGGTGGTCGTAGTGGTGGTGGTGGTGGTGGTCGCAGTGGTGGTTCTGATGGTGGTGGTTCTGGTGGTGGTGGTTCTGGTGGTGGTGGTTCTGGTGGTGGTGGTTCTGGTGGTGGTCGTAGTGGTGGTGGTGGATGTGGTGGTGTTGGTGGTCGTAGTGGTGGTGGTGGTCGCAGTGGTGGCCGTAGTGGTGGTGGCTGTCGGGGTGGTCGTAGTAGTGGTGTTGGTGGTTGTGGTGGTCGTCGTCATAGTGGTGGTGATAGTGGTGGTGATGGTGGTGGTGGTGATGGTGGTGGTGGTGATGGTGGTGGTCGTAGTGGTGGTGGCGGTTGTGGTGGTGTTGGTGGTCGTAGTGGTGGTGGCGGTCGCAGTGGTGGTCGCAGTGGTGGTGGTTGTGGTGGTGGTGGTCGTAGTGGTGGTAGTAGTGGTAGTGGTGGTGGTAGCGGTGGCAGTGGTAATAATGGGTGTAGGGTGATGGCAGTGATGGTGGTGCCATACATTACCTGCCAGGAATATGCTCCTTCTGAAGAAATGGGACAGTCTGTGGGGTTCGAGCTTTGGTCATATTTGGCACCGGTTCCATGGAACTTTTGGTCACTGAACCAAGACCTTCTTCTGGCTTCCTGCTCCTCACAAGGAAAATTACAGCTGTTGATACATTCTCTACTTACAAGAACACAGTGGTAGCCACAGTGATTTGTTTCTCAGTCAACAGTGAAGCTCTTTTTGACGGTGGTATAGTGACCACTGTGTAGACTATGTGATGTTGTGGGTGGTACAGTGACCACTGTGTAGACTATGTGATGTTGTCGGTGGTATAGTGACCACTGTGTAGACTATGTGATGTTGTCGGTGGTATAGTGACCACTGTGTAGACTATGTGATGTTGTGGGTGGTATAGTGACCACTGTGTAGACTATGTGATGTTGTGGGTGGTACAGTGACCACTGTGTAGACTATGTGATGTTGTGGGTGGTATAGTGACCACTGTGTAGACTATGTGATGTTGTCGGTGGTATAGTGACCACTGTGTAGACTATGTGATGTTGTGGGTGGTACAGTGACCACTGTGTAGAGTATGTGATGTTGTGGGTGGTATAGTGACCACTGTGTAGACTATGTGATGTTGTCGGTGGTATAGTGACCACTGTGTAGACTATGTGATGTTGTGGGTGGTATAGTGACCACTGTGTAGACTATGTGATGTTGTCGGTGGTATAGTGACCACTGTGTAGACTATGTGATGTTGTGGGTGGTATAGTGACCACTGTGTAGAGTATGTGATGTTGTGGGTGGTATAGTGACCACTGTGTAGAGTATGTGATGTTGTGGGTGGTATAGTGACCACTGTGTAGACTATGTGATGTTGTGGGTGGTATAGTGACCACTGTGTAGACTATGTGATGTTGTGGGTGGTATAGTGACCACTGTGTAGACTATGTGATGTTGTCGGTGGTATAGTGACCACTGTGTAGACTATGTGATGTTGTGGGTGGTATAGTGACCACTGTGTAGACTATGTGATGTTGTCGGTGGTATAGTGACCACTGTGTAGACTATGTGATGTTGTCGGTGGTATAGTGACCACTGTGTAGACTATGTGATGTTGTCGGTGGTATAGTGACCACTGTGTAGACTATGTGATGTTGTGGGTGGTATAGTGACCACTGTGTAGACTTTATGCTGAAACATCGGTGTCTTTGTTCTTTGTAATGAGCTGAAAAAGTCCACAGTGGGCGAAACATCTATTTAGGTGTCCCAAGTGTTGCATCTGTGACTTCATTCCTCGAGTGTTAAGGTAACCATAGACTTATTCAGACGTTAGGATATGTAAACTACACACACACACACACAGAAACACGCACACAAACACACATACATATATATATGTATATATATATGTGTGTGTGTGTTTGTGTGATATATATATATATATATATATATATATATATATATATATATATATATATATACATATATATATATATATATATATATATATATATATATATATATATATATATATATATATATATATATATATATATATATATATATATATATATATATATACCGAGAGTCGTATATCAGTGTATATACAATAAGAGAAGCATTTTCTAGCATATTTACACTGCTAACTACATATAATCTTAGTAATACTGATAATAATAATAACAATAAATATTATCAATCTAATTATTATTTTTGTTTCATTTCAGCTCTACATAAATGGCTTGCGTGAGTGAAGTGACCACAGTGTGACCAGTGACCTCTCCACACCTCCCCTTTAAAATAGGACCTCTAAAAATAGCCAGCTCGTATCACTTATAAATGGTTCAGCCAACATTTCCCATTTAGTTTCTGGTTTGCAAATATTGCCCAGAAATATTCATTTAGAGCACAGTACCTGAATGCAAGCCTATTCCCTGGGCGATATTGCTCTAAACACAAGAGCCACTTCACTTTCGTAGCATGGCTTATGTGCTGGCGTATAGAACTGGCTCTTAGCTCTGGTGAGTTGAGCTCTCAGTAGCGAACTGACTGTGACCAGTGAAAAGGTTACTGGAGGGTTTTGTGTTGATGTCTTCTCCTAGTTTTGGTGTGCCTTGAGGTAAAGGAGGAGCTGGAGGAAGCTGGGAGAAGCTCCCTAGAGAGGAGAACAAGAGATCTTTTTCCTCGGAACAAGGAAGAGAAAGTCTGCGATGTAAGCTGCTATATGGATGAAGGGATACAGATGTATACACTTAAGATATCTTCATTGGAAGTGTTTCGGTCCTGGGACCGTGGTCATTCCATGATTCCAGGCCCCAAACATATCCATTAAAGCTGTCCTAAGTGTACGTACTTGTTTCTTTTCATCCATCTTGTCGGTATTGTTATACCTTCTACTTTCACCAGCTGCAGTGAATGGAGATTGGTCTACAAGAAAAAATAAAGATGGAAGTAAAGAATAGTGTAGAAACCTCTGTCGAGACTATTAATTCAGTCGTTGTACAATAGGAATAGCGAGGACACAATGAGCGCCAGTAATGAAGGCGAGAAAGCTCTTGCTGTGGTGATCTTCACATATATAGACTGGTCATTTTGTAACAAGTATAGGAAGAGGCGGCAGAGGGTGTGTTTTCCTGGGGCTGAGCCTGAGGATATAATTAGAAGGTTAGACAACTTCATGACGGGTAATGTGAGCAACTCAGTTATCTGCCTCAGTGCTGGAGGAAGTGTAGTTGACGAGCGAAGGAGCGAGAGGTCTTGTTTACCAGGTACAGGCCAGTGGAAAATATAATTAGGAAGAATTAAGGGATCCCTGTGATATTTTATAGCAGACGGGGGAAGAGGGTAACAAAGAATGGTTGTCCAGAGCTATTGGTATTAATTACTGGCTGGACAAATACTTTAAAAACATTACATTCGCCACTTATTGATAACTGGTGCCAGAAAAGATATGCATGCATGTACATATATACCTAGGTCGAGGGAACTCTTGCTGTAGTGTGTCCCAAGAGGAACGGATTGTTTCGCTACAAATTCAAGGAGTAAAAGTTTTCAAGATTGTATTATGATTGTAGAAATAACAGTGATCAAGTTAGTAAAGTATAAGTGTCACTTAATATCAAGCAAGACGATGAAGAACAAATCCATACCGAAATAGTGAACAATGATAACATCTGAAACAACGGAGAGTCCGAGATGAACAAGGTGAACATTTAGAAGGAGAAATTTCTCACCACATATAATACAAACAATCCCAGCAAATAAAAACAAGATAAACGAACTGAGATTGGTTGCAGAAAACACCGATGTTGTTGTAGTAACCGAGACTTAGTTTAATTTGAAGTGTCTGGACGTGCCTGCCCAGATCTACGCTCAGGTTTTTATAAATCGTCTAATGCTGATGGAAATAACGGGAATGGGAGCTGGAAGACGCAAGGTGTCCCAGAAAAAACAGGAATTGCTGTATAAAATAGATGTAAATGCTAGAATTTCACTGGATAAAATTTCTAGTATATGCAAAGCTAATTTCTAGGTGTGATATATGTACCTTCGAACATTAAAACCAGTGAAGGTAGACTCTCTCACTAAGTTGTTAAGTCTTCATGGCGGGAAAATGTAGCAGTCGTCGGAGATTTTGAACTTAGTCAAATTGACTGGGATTCTGTGACTGAGGATCTAGAGTACAACGACTACCTAGAGGTTGCCCAGCGTTAATCTTTAGAAGCAGTTTTTGACAAAACCAGCCACAGGTTATAACCTGCTGGAGTTGCTTCTAGTAAGCAGGAAGACGATCGTAATTAATCTAGAGATCACAGTAAATCATAGTAAAAGTAATCACAAATTTCTAATCTTCAATACTACTTGAAATTTCGACAAGAAAGGTAATGCAGCAAAGATTAAAAAGTCTCAATGCCTTAGCTGGAACATTACCTCAAAAACCCTCACCTGGATGACGAGCCTTATGACGACGTTTCGCTCCTTTCTCGACCATTGTTAAGTCGGCCCAATAGTGACTCGACAATGGTCCAGGTCGAACCGAAATCTTGTAAAGATCCCAGATTGTTATCGGACATATTACAATGGCCTAAGGAAACACTTGACCTCTGTAGAATGGTGTAACTTGACGAGTGGTTATAACCATGAAGATCTTGCATATACGAACGAAGAGTACTGTCAGCGTGACCTTTTCCACGTACACTGTACAAGCTGCACAGAGAACACATCCCTCTTAGAGATATCAGATCGAGCAAAGATGATTCCGAGTGAACTAAGACAAGACTAAAGCATCACATGAGACAGAAGACACGAATTAATCAGCTCACTATAAGATGAGAAGCTCACCTGAACTAATGTGTTGATATGAAGCTTATGGAGGAAAGCTCAGAGATAAGTTAGGCATACTTACAACTAGTAAATATAATCCGCTAAATGAGCAGGTAAGTGAGCAGGTAAGTAAGCTGTTAAGTGAGCTGGTAAGTGAGCAGGTAAGTGAGCAGGTAAGTAAGCTGTTAAGTGAGCTGGTAAGTTAGCAGGTAAGTGAGCAGGTAAGTGAGCAGATAAGTGAGCAGATAAGTAAGCAAGTAAGTAAGCTGGTAAGTGAACGGGTAAGTGAGCAGGTAAGTGAGCAGGTAAGTGAGCAGGTAAGTGAGCAGGTAAGTGAGCAGGTAAGTGAGCAGGTAAGTAAGCTGGTAAGTGAGCAGGTAAGTGAGCAGGTAAGTGAGCAGGTAAGTGAGCAGGTAAGTGAGCTGGTAAGTGAGCAGGTAAGTGAGCAGGTAAGTGAGCAGGTAAGTGAGCAGGTAAGTGAGCTGGTAAGTGAGCAGGTAAGTGAGCAGGCAAGTGAGCAGGCAAGTGAGCAGGTAAGTCAGCAGGTAAGTGAGCAGGTAAGTGAGCAGGTAAGTGAGCAGGTAAGTGAGCAGGTAAGTGAGCAGGTAAGTGAGCAGGTAAGTGAGCTGGTAAGTGAGCAGGTAAGTGAGCAGGTAAGTGAGCTGGTAAGTGAGTAGGTAAGTGAGCAGGTAAGTGAGCAGGTAAGTGAGCAGGTAAGTGAGCAGGTAAGTGAGCAGGTAAGTGAGCAGGTAAGTGAGCAGGTAAGTGAGCAGGCAAGTGAGCAGGTAAGTGAGCAGGTAAGTGAGCAGGCAAGTGAGCAGGTAAGTGAGCAGGTAAGTGAGCAGGTAAGTGAGCAGGTAAGTGAGCAGGTAAGTGAGCAGGTAAGTGAGCAGGTAAGTGAGCAGGTAAGTGAGCAGGTAAGTGAGCAGGTAAGTGAGCAGGTAAGTGAGCAGGTAAGTGAGCAGGCAAGTGAGTAGGTAAGTGAGCAGGTAAGTGAGCAGGTAAGTGAGCAGGTAAGTGAGCAGGTAAGTGAGCAGGTAAGTGAGCAGGTAAGTGAGCAGGTAAGTGAGCAGGTAAGTGAGCAGGTAAGTGAGCAGGTAAGTGAGTAGGTAAGTGAGCAGGTAAGTGAGCAGGTAAGTGAGCAGGTAAGTGAGCAGGTAAGTGAGCAGGTAAGTGAGCAGGCAAGTGAGCAGGTAAGTGAGCAGGTAAGTGAGCAGGTAAGTGAGCAGGCAAGTGAGCAGGTAAGTGAGCAGGTAAGTGAGCAGGTAAGTGAGCAGGTAAGTGAGCAGGTAAGTGAGCAGGTAAGTGAGCAGGTAAGTGAGCAGGTAAGTGAGCAGGTAAGTGAGCAGGTAAGTAAGCAGAAAGGTGTCCTTTGGGCTTCCCGGCATTGTCGTGGCAGCCATGATCAGCATCCAGCGACACTTTTAATGGGATGTGTATGGGAATTTGTATGGGAATATGTATGGGAATGTGTATGGGAATGTGTATGGGAATGTGTATGGGAATGTGTATGGGAATGTGTATGGGAATGAGGAGGAGCGAGCAGACTGTGTTGTGAACTTGGCGTAAGAACAAGGAATAATTAGAAGAACATGGATTGTGTTGCTGGAACACCAGAGGCGCAGGAACGAGGGCTTAGAACGTGGTCTAAGTTGTGTCATTGTTCCATATTCCTAGTTATCCCTAAATTGCGCCTAGTTGTAGCTAGCAATCACTAGTTATGCCTACTTGTTCCTAGCTATACTTAGTTGCAGCTATCAAAATCGTCCTCTCTGTTACTACCTGCCGGTCTCTCTCTCTCTCTCTCTCTCTCTCTCTCTCATGATACACTCTCGTCGTCTCGCTGAGATGAGTGTTTGGTTGTTGAAGGATATTGATCGTGGTGTGTGTGAGTGTTAACCTTCAAGATGTTCCTCTCTACTGTTGTCTCTTCTCAGCCTCTTGTCTTCACTCTCACACCACTTTGTTCCTTATCTCCACACTCTAGAATAAATATATATATATTCATGCCAGCCATAAAAATCACAAAAGAAATGAAAAGAAACTGGGAAAAATCAAAATGCTTTTCACATTCAAAGTCCAAGTCTTCTGAAGTATTTGACTTCTACTCAAAGAAGATTCATAAACAGACAACAACGAAGAACTGAGCGAGATCCTACAAGAACTGTGTGAGTCAGTGTCAAATAATTCTGTCAACGCCGTGAGAGGCAAAGATTCTGGTAGTTTTGTTTCATATATTCAACTCGACAAAGTATATGACAATAATGCAAAGCGTTCAAAATTTTAAAGGAAATTATATCCCAAATCCACTCATGCAAAACCTGCAAATTATTACTGTATTGCGTTATTTACAAAGAAATAAAGAGTAACATTAACAAGAGTGCTGCTTGGACGAGCGTAGACTCACGTGAATCATAGCAGTATTAATTAAAGAATTTATAAAATTTCTTCTTAACAAAGTGGGTAGCAGAGCAACAGCAGAGCAGTAGCACCAGCATCACGCCTAGTAACAACTACAGTAGCACCAGCATCACACCTAGTAACAACTACAGTAGCACCAGCATCACACCTAGTAACAACTACAGTAGCACCAGCATCACACCTAGTAACAACTACAGTAGCACCAGCATCACGCCTAGTAACAACTACAGTAGCACCAGCATCACGCCTAGTAACAACTACAGTAGCACCAGCATCACGCCTAGTAACAACTACAGTAGCACCAGCATCACGCCTAGTAACAACTACAGTAGCACCAGCATCACGCTAGTAACAACTACAGTAGCACCAGCATCACGCCTAGTAACAACTACAGTAGCACCAGCATCACGCCTAGTAACAACTACAGTAGCACCAGCATCACGCCTAGTAACAACTTCATAGCGCCATCATCACACCTAGTAACAACTACAGTAGCACCAGCATCACGTCTAGCAACAACTACAGTAGCACCAGCATCACGCCTAGTAACAACTTCATAGCGCCATCATCACACCTAGTAACAACTACAGTAGCACCAGCATCACGCCTAGTAACAACAATAGTAGCACCAGCATCACGCCTAGTAACAACTACAGTAGCACCAGCATCACACCTAGTAACAACTACAGTAGCATCATCATCACACCAAGTAACAACTACAGCAGCACCAGCATCATGCCTAGTAAAAACAATAGTAGCACCAGCATCACGCCTAGTATCAACTACAGTAGCACCAGCATCACACCTAGTAACAACTACAGTAGCACCAGCATCACACCTATTAACAACTACAGTAGCACCAGCATCACACCTAGTAACAACTACAGTAGCACCAGCATCACACGTAGTAACAACTACAGTAGCACCAGCATCACGCCTAGTAACAACTACAGTAGTACCAGCATCACGCCTAGTATCAACTACAGTAGCACCAGCATCACACCTAGTAACAACTACAGTAGCACCAGCATCACACCTATTAACAACTACAGTAGCACCAGCATCACACCTAGTAACAACTACAGTAGCACCAGCATCACACGTAGTAACAACTACAGTAGCACCAGCATCACGCCTAGTAACAACTACAGTAGCACCAGCATCACACCTAGTAACAACTACAATACCACCAGCATCACGCCTAGTAACAACTACAGTAGGACCAGCATCACGCCTAGTAACAACTACAATACCACCAGCATCACGCCTAGTAACAACTACAGTAGCACCAGCATCACGCCTAGTAACAACTACAATACCACCAGCATCACGCCTAGTAACAACTACAGTAGCACCAGCATCACACCTAGTAACAACTACAGTAGCACCAGCATCACACCTAGTAACAACTACAGTAGCACCAGCATCACGCCTAGTAACAACTACAGTAGGACCAGCATCACGCCTAGTAACAACTACAGTAGCACCAGCATCACGCCTAGTAACAACTACAGTAGCACCTGCATTACGCCTAGTAACAACTACAGTAGCACCAGCATCACGCCTAGTAACAACAATAGTAGCACCATCATCACGCCTAGTAACAACTACAGTAGCACCAGCATCACGCCTAGTAACAACTACAGTAGCACCAGCATCACGCCTAGTAACAACAATAGTAGCACCATCATCACGCCTAGTAACAACTACAGTAGCACCAGCATCACACCTAGTAACAACTACAGTAGCACCAGCATCACGCCTAGTAACAACTACAGTAGCACCAGCATCACACCTAGTAACAACTACAGTAGCACCAGCATCACGCCTAGTAACAACTACAGTAGCACCAGCATCACGCCTAGTAACAACTACAGTAGCACCAGCATCACGCCTAGTAACAACTACAGTAGCACCAGCATCACGCTTAGTAACAACTACAGTAGCACCAGCATCACGCCTAGTAACAACTACAGTAGCACCAGCATCACACCTAGTAACAACTACAGTAGCACCAGCATCACGCCTAGTAACAACTACAGTAGCACCAGCATCACACCTAGTAACAACTACAGTAGCACCAGCATCACGCCTAGTAACAACTACAGTAGCACCAGCATCACCCCTAGTTACAACTATAGTAGCACCAGCATCACACCTAGTAACAACTACAGTAGCACCAGCATCACGCCTAGTAACAACTACAGTAGCACCAGCATCACACCTAGTAACAACTACAGTAGCACCAGCATCACCCCTAGTTACAACTATAGTAGCACCAGCATCACACCTAGTAACAACTACAGTAGCACCAGCATCACGCCTAGTAACAACTACAGTAGCACCAGCATCACGCCTAGTAACAACTACAGTAGCACCAGCATCACCCCTAGTTACAACTATAGTAGCACCAGCATCACACCTAGTAACAACTACAGTAGCACCAGCATCACACCTAGTAACAACTATAGTAGCACCAGCATCACACCTAGTAACAACTACAGTAGCACCAGCATCACGCCTAGTAACAACTACAGTAGCACCAGCATCACACCTAGTAACAACTACAGTAGCACCAGCATCACACCTAGTAACAACTATAGTAGACCAGCATCACACCTAGTAACAACTACAGTAGCACCAGCATCACACCTAGTAACAACTACAGTAGCACCAGCATCACGCCTAGTAACAACTACAGTAGCACCAGCATTACACCTAGTAACAACTACAGTAGCACCAGCATCACACCTAGTAACAACTATAGTAGACCAGCATCACACCTAGTAACAACTACAGTAGCACCAGCATCACACCTAGTAACAACTACAGTAGCACCAGCATCACGCCTAGTAACAACTACAGTAGCACCAGCATTACACCTAGTAACAACTACAGTAGCACCAGCATCACACCTAGTAACAACTATAGTAGACCAGCATCACACCGAGTAGCAACTACAGTAGCACCAGCATCACGCCTAGTAACAACTACAGTAGCATCATCATCACACCGAGTAACAACTACAGTAGCACCAGCATCATGCCTAGTAACAACTACAGTAGCACCAGCATCACACCTAGTAACAACTACAGTAGCACCAGCATCACGCCTAGTAACAACTACAGTAGCACCAGCATTACACCTAGTAACAACTACAGTAGCACCAGCATCACACCTAGTAACAAATATAGTAGACCAGCATCACACCTAGTAACAACTACAGTAGCACCAGCATCACACCTAGTAACAACTATAGTAGACCAGCATCACACCTAGTAACAACTACAGTAGCACCAGCATCACACCTAGTAACAACTATAGTAGACCAGCATCACACCGAGTAGCAACTACAGTAGCACCAGCATCACGCCTAGTAACAACTACAGTAGCATCATCATCACACCGAGTAACAACTACAGTAGCACCAGCATCATGCCTAGTAACAACTACAGTAGCACCAGCATCACACCTAGTAACAACTACAGTAGCACCAGCATCACACCTAGTAACAACTACAGTAGCACCAGCATCACGCCTAGTAACAACTACAGTAGCACCAGCATCACGCCTAGTAACAACTACAGTAGCACCAGCATCACACCTAGTAACAACTACAGTAGCACCAGCATCACACCTAGTAACAACTACAGTAGCACCAGCATCACGCCTAGTAACAACTACAATACCACCAGCATCACGCCTAGTAACAACTACAGTAGCACCAGCATCACACCTAGTAACAACTACAGTAGCACCAGCATCACACCTAGTAACAACTACAGTAGCACCAGCATCACGCCTAGTAACAACTACAGTAGCATCATCATCACACAGAGTAACAACTACAGTAGCACCAGCATCACGCCTAGTAACAACTACAGTAGCACCAGCATCACGCCTAGTAACAACTACAGTAGCACCAGCATCACGCCTAGTAACAACTACAGTAGGACCAGCATCACGCCTAGTAACAACTACAATACCACCAGCATCACGTCTCATAACTACAGTAGCACCAACATCTCGTCTCATAACTACAGTAGCACCAGCATCACGTCCCATAATTACAGTAGCACCAACATCACGTCTCATAACTACAATAGCACCAGCATTACGTCTCATAACTACAGTAGCATCAACATCACGTCTCATAACTACAATAGCACCAGCATCACGTCTCATATCTACAATAGCACCAGCCTCACGTCTCATAACTACAATAGCACCAGCATCACGTCTCATAACTACAGTAGCATCAGCATCACGTCTCATAACTACAGTAGCACCAGCATCACGTTTCATAACTACAGTAGCACCAGCATCACGTCTCCTATCTACAGTAGAACCAGAATCACGTCTCATAACTACAGTAGCACAACCATCACGTCTCATAACTACAGTAGCACCAGCATCACGTCTCATAACTACAGTAGCACCAGCATCACGTCTCATAACTACAGTAGCACCAGCATCGTGTCTCATAACTATAATAGCACCAGCATCACGTCTCATAACTACAGTAGCACCAGCATCACGTCTCATAACTACAGTAGCACCAGCATCACGTCTCATAACTACAGTAGCACCAGCATCACGTCTCATAACTACAGTAGCACCAGCATCACGTCTCATAACTACAGTAGCACCAGCATCACGTCTCATAACTACAGTAGCACCAGCATCACGTCTCATAACTACAGTAGCACCAGCATCGTGTCTCATAACTATAATAGCACCAGCATCACGTCTCATAACTACAGTAGCATCAGCATCCCGTCTCATAACTACAGTAGCACCAGAATCACGTCTCATAACTACAGTAGCACCAGCATCACGTCTCATAACTACAGTAGCACCAGCATCACGTCTCATAACTACAGTAGCACCAGCATCACGTCTCATAACTACAGTAGCACCAGCATCACGTCTCATAACTACTGTAGCACCAGCATCACGTCTTGTAACTACAGTAGCACCAGCATCACGTCTCATAACTACAGTAGCACCAGCATCACGTCTCATAACTACAGTAGCACCAGCATCACGTCTCACAACTACAGTAGCACCAGCATCACGTCTCATAATTACAGTAGCACCAGCATCACGTCTCATAACTACAGTAGCACCAGCATTACGTCTCATAATTACAGTAGCACCAGCATCACGTCTCATAACTACAGTAGCACCAGCATCACAGTTCAGCACCCCTATGTATGGCCCTGGCACCTTCGCTGTTTCTTATCCTCATAAGAACACTAACCTGAGCTGCCTAACTTTCCAGACGAAACTAAATAACTGTGAAAGTGACCACACTAGAACATAAAAAATATTACAAGCATATATTTTCCAGTGGGTAAATGAAAATAATATGATGTTCATTGGTAACAGATTTTGCACTGCTTTTGTATGGGAGAAATAAAAACGTCACAATGAACACAGTACACAGAATGTAAACAGACCATAGCCTCGACCGTGATTAAAAAAAAGGATAAAATACTCATGAATAATTATGTCAGAGGATCTGTCATTTGGAAAACAAAAAATGACAGGATGGAATATGAGAATTTTGCAAAATAAGAGAAGCCACGCCTGAGTTGGTACTCCCCACCTGAGTACTTTTGTGTGTTCACGGCGCCTCTCAAGACAGGAATGACGGGAGAACTGAAGATTATATACTGCCAGTATCTTATCGGAGTGAAAGACATGGGAGAAAACGTGGAAGTAAACCCAGGGAAGAACAGGAAATTTAAAGAATATATATCGATGATGTATTATAAACTGAAGGCGGGGCCACGGGGAGTTTTACTCTGCTCCTGTAGCTACAAATAGGTAATTATAAATATGTGATTACTCATCGAGGTTGGTGGAAAGGTCAAGAGTCTAGGTGCTGAGGCAAGAACCTGGACCCGTAACACTACGAGTATTGCCTCGTTGAAGTTAGTGGTTGTTCTGAGATCCCGTGTTAAGTAGGGATAGTAGTGTAACCAAGCACCAACATCAATATTAAGGGTGTATTCTAGCACCAGCACCGCCAGTAGTGGTGTATTCTTGCACAAACACCATCAGCAGTGGTATAGTTTAACACAAACACCATCAACAGTGGTGAATTCTGACACAAATACCACCAACAGTGGCTTAGTTTAACACAAACACCACCAACAGTGGTATAGTTTAACACAAACACCACCAACAGTGGTATAGTTTAACACAAACACCACCAACAGTGGTATAGTTTAACACAAACACCACCAACAGTGGTATAGTTTAACACAAACACCACCAACAGTGGTATAGTTTGACACAAACACCACCAACAGTGGTATAGTTTAACACAAACACCGCCAACAGTAGTATAGTTGTACACAAACACCATTAACAGTTGTGAATCCCGACACAAACACCACCAACAGTGGTATAGTTTAACACAAACACCACCAACAGTGGTATAGTTTGACACAAACACCACCAACAGTAGCATAGTTGAACACAAACACCATCAACAGTGGTGAATTCTAACACAAACACCACTAACTAGAAGATCCTGGAGAGGAAAAGAAAATGATAGAAGCGGAAGCATTAAAATAAGGGATAACCAGCCACTAGCGAGAGAACGGTCCAACATAGCAAATAATGAAATAAATGACGAAGGAAATAAACAGAGAAAGAAGGGAGAGGCATCGTGTAAGTTCCTAGATATTTAGGTAAGTGTGAAGGCCGTGGTGCAGACAAGTGCCTCTTGATCCAAGTGTTGATCTATGACTCTTCAGAATTTAACTTTGGGAGATGATAACAGATGGATTAACAAACAGAATTATGAAATAACAAAGAACAATGAGGTGACAGTTGAAAACAAGGAGAGAGAAAGCGAGAGGCTGAGGAGACAGTGAGAGAGAAGAAAAAAAAGAGATAGTGGGAATGAAAGCAGTGAGGACTGTGAAAACACACGAGGGAGAGTTGAGATGTAAGACCACACAAAGGGGAGACTAGAGAGGACATAGTATGGAAGTGTAAACATCTTACACCTTTTCTGAAAGAGGAGGTAAACACGCTGACCATGTTACAGGAGGAAGAGGAGGAACAGACTCTGGTCATATTACACGAGAAGGAATAGGCCCTGATCATATTACTTGATGAAAGTAGCTCTAAATCCTTGAATCAAGAGATCTTCAGCAGCATCAATGCACCTCTCGGAGTCATTATAAATTATAAGGGGAAAAAATAAAGGCAGAGGAAATTTCAATAATGATGTTAATACTGAAGGAACAAGAAGAAACCTGAGATGAGACACGAGGTAGAGGAGGATTCCAGGGATATCTCACGTCTGATGGAGAAGGAGTGATCCTTTCGCACACGGGTGCTTTCGTAAACATGTGCTTTTGTACTCTGGTGCTTTTGAACACAGGTATTTTGGTACACAGGTGACAGGTGTTGTCGCGCGTAGCTGAGTCATTTCCCAGCTCCTAGCCCATCCCCTCTTGGCTATTTCTCCATCTCTCAGCACCCGGTTCAACCTTGCCAGCACCCGGCTCATCCCTGCCAGCACCCGGCTCATCCCTGCCAGCACCCGGCTCATCCCTGCCAGCACCCGACTCATCCCTGTCGGCACCCGGCTCATCCCTGCTAGCACCCGGCTCATCCCTGTCAGCACCCAGCTCATCCCTGCTAGCACCAAGCGCATCAACACCCGCTGAACACGCCTGTATCATGGCTAGCAGCGAGCCGTGAAGATAGGAAGATACTTCCATGATGGGTCGAGGGGTGGCACTAGCAGATAAGGTTGATCGTCAGCACAAAATTGGCTTTCTAGTGAATATTGGTGCCATAGGTGAAAGGAAGACCATGGCAAGAAAGTCATGGTACCATGAGTGGAAGATGGACGATAGAAAGAGGGTCAATGTACCATGGGTGAAAGTGAGACAATAGGGAAAGGGCCATGAGTGAAGGTGGGGCAATAGGGAAGGGGCCATGGGGTGAAAGTAGGGTCATACAGAGGGGATCATGGTGCCATGGGTGAAAAGTAGGGACATGCAGAGGGGGTCATGATGCCATGGGTGAAAAGTAGGGCCATACAGAGAAAGAGTTGGTGCTCTGGGTGAGAGTAGAACCATACAGAGTGGGTCATGGTGCCATGGGTGAAAGCAGAGCCATAGGAAGAGGAAGGCAATTATTAAAGTGGGAACATAGGGAGAAAAGGACCATTTGGGAAGCAAGCACATAAAAGGCCCTAAAATCTGGAATTCATTACCTGTGAATATAAAAGAAACACTGTCTGTTTATAAATTCAAGTCTCTTCTCAAAAATCACTTACTCACCCATAACTAAATAAATACTGAATAATTGTATCTCATAAATTGTATCTCACAAATGTTTCTCATAATTGTATCTCATATATGTTTAACCGATGACCCAATCAAAATTTGCTATTTTTAATTACAATACCTAACAGAATACTCCATTCTACTGAATGTTCAGCAACACAGTAGATGACCATATGACCTGTCTTTGTAATACTCATTTGTGCTAAATTGTTATCTGTTTACAATAATGTTTTACCACTGAATATATCATTGCTTAGTTAATCTTAAGTTAACTTAAAGACTGCCCATAATGCTCTGCATACAAGGGGCTTTGGCATGTTACACTTAATTACTGTATTCCTTTGTACTTCTCTGTATCATGTTCAAATAAATAAATAAATAAATAAATAAATAAATAAAAGCAATGTGGAGAAGCGGGTCATGGTAGCTACAGTGACATTTACCCTTCCATGGTAGTGATGGGACATATCTCCCATGATGTGACAATTCTCGGCTCACTGGTTACTGAAGAACAGTATCAAATGAACACGTAAGAGCCTCCACTCTTGACTCTCATGAGCACACTAACTCTTTTTAATTAACTCATCAAATGGCACACTCAGGCTAGATTTGCAACCGACGTGGCTAGTTTACTCTGCGTCATTTCCTGTGGACGGAAATGTAGGAGGATATGGATACACAAAAGGATTAACTGGATTACACTTGGATTTATATCTACAGTTGACTTATTTTTTACAAGAAAATTTATATTTGCTTTATATGTTTGGTATCTTTTTTTCAGCAAAAAGATACCTTAGAATACCACATAGGTTGTTATACTGTCTTTCTCTACTTCCCTCAATAACTGAACAATCAAGCAAGTAGTATAGAACCTAATAGTAACACTGGCCACATACTTCGTGTTTGGTTCAGACATGTGTGTGTCTGCCAGACTGCCACAAGTACTTGTAACCAAGACTGTGTCTGGTTACTATAACATCAGTCACTTTGTTTACATTCTAAATTGCTCCATAAATATGTTTGTTTACATTCATGTTATCATAGTAAGTTACAGATCAACTCGAGAGTTATTAACTTCATTCCTTTGACATTCACTTTCATTATTTACTTCTCACTTAATATTATTGCTAATGCTACACACTGGCGACTTGGCGACTACACTGCAAACAATTCAGTTTGCACTGTAGACGCCCAGTGTTAATTCTTATACTAAAGTCAAAACAGTTGATACAGTTCTTGTCTAGGAAGGTGACAACAAGTGTAGATGCAACACTGCCAGTAGACTCCTGCTGGAGGTGACAACAAATGTAGATGTAACACTGCCAGTAGACTCCTGCTGGAGGTGACAACAAGTATAGATGCAACACTGCCAGTAGACTCCTGCTGGAGGTGACAACAAATGTAGATGTAACACTGCCAGTAGACTCCTGCTGGAGGTGACAACAAGTGTAGATGTAACACTGCCAGTAGACTCCTGCTGGAGGTGACAACAAGTGTAGATGCAACACTGCCAGTAGACTCCTGCTGGAGGTGACAACAAGTGTAGATGCAATACAGTCAGTAGACTCCTGCTGGAGGTGACAACAAGTGTAGATGCAACACTGCCAGTAGACTCCTGCTGGAGGTGACAACAAGTGTAGATGCAACACTGCCAGTAGACTCCTGCTGGAGGTGACAACAAGTGTAGATGCAATACAGTCAGTAGACTCCTGCTGGAGGTGACAACAAGTGTAGATGCAACACTGCCAGTAGACTCCTGCTGGAGGTGACAACAAGTGTAGATGCAACACTGCCAGTAGACTCCTGCTGGAGGTGACAACAAGTGTAGATGCAACACTGCCAGTAGACTCCTGCTGGAGGTGACAACAAGAGCAGACGCAGCGCTGTCAGCACACCCCTGCTTTGATCAGTGTATATATATGTATATACATATATATATATATATATATATATATATATATATATATATATATATATATATATATATATATATATATATATATATATATATATATATATATATATATATATATATAGAGTGATAAATTATAATGATATTAAATATAAAAATTTCTGCAAGAGTTTCCCTTCCAAGTAATTTAAGGAAGGGATTACTAGTAATGAGCTTCTTGGGAGGGAGCTTTCAGAAATGTGATATTAAATTAATACAGTTCGATGGTGGGTGAAATACTCGTGTTGTCTTCAGTGATACACTACGTGTAGGTTATACCACCTGCATGTGTAAACAACCCATTTAGACGTGTTCTTATTCACGTCCAAGATTTACAGTGACAGCGTCTGGTTCATTTCTTAGTTTTCTAATGTAAAATACGGTGTCAATCTCAGTTATTCTATCAGTGATACTAGGAACACCAGCCTCCATCTTCGTATTTAGAACTTTGGTCGATTTAGGACAGCCAAGAATAATTCTGAAGTCTTGTTTTTGCATTAGCTCAAATGTCCGGCAAGAATTTTTGTTATGTGTCATTAAAATGGGCGCAACATAATCAATTAAACTTCTGAAATAGAGAGAAGTTGTTAAACTTCGCCCAACAAGTTTAGATAAATCACGTTTAGAACGAAAATTTTGCAGATTTTCTACCAGTAAATAAGGCTGCTGGTGCGGAAGAACTGCCCGTCGTGATGGGAAACATTATTTACAGGTTACCGTCACCACGGAGAGGTGATGGTAGCCTGGGTTCCACATCCCTCCCTATGGTTCCGGGAGGGATGTGGAACCCATTTATTTTTAGTGTGGATTCCACGGATGATAGTGATTTGAGGAACTGAAAGCTGACGAAGGAATCCAAATGGAATTTGAATCAACGAGGATAGAAATATTGTGGAGGGCATCACTCAGAACGTTGTCACACTTAGTTGAGAAAATTTTAAAGGTTATCGTGCCTTGTGGCACAACCAGTTTGTGTGAGACAACCTTTGTGTCCCACCAACCAGTTTGTGTGAGACAACCTTTGTGTCCCACCAACCAGTTTGTGTGAGACAACCTTTGTGTCCCACCAACCAGTTTGTGTGAGACAACCTTTGTGTCCCACCAACCAGTTTGTGTGAGACAACCTTTGTGTCCCACCAACCTGTTTGTGTGAGACAACCTTTGTGTCCCACCAACCAGTTTGTGTGAGACAACCTTTGTGTCCCACCAACCAGTTTGTGTGAGACAACCTTTGTGTCCCACCAACCTGTTTGTGTGAGACAACCTTTGTGTCCCACCAACCAGTTTGTGTGAGACAACGTTTGTGTCCCACCAACCTGTTTGTGTGAGACAACCTTTGTGTCCCACCAACCTGTTTGTGTGAGACAACCTTTGTGTCCCACCAACCTGTTTGTGTGAGACAACCTTTGTGTCCCACCAACCAGTTTGTGTGAGACAACGTTTGTGTCCCACCAACCAGTTTGTGTGAGACAACCTTTGTGTCCCACCAACCAGTTTGTGTGAGACAACGTTTGTGTCCCACCAACCTGTTTGTGTGAGACAACCTTTGTGTCCCACCAACCTGTTTGTGTGAGACAACCTTTGTGTCCCACCAACCTGTTTGTGTGAGACAACCTTTGTGTCCCACCAACCAGTTTGTGTGAGACAACGTTTGTGTCCCACCAACCAGTTTGTGTGAGACAACCTTTGTGTCCCACCAACCAGTTTGTGTGAGACAACCTTTGTGTCCCACCAACCAGTTTGTGTGAGACAACCTTTGTGTCCCACCAACCTGTTTGTGTGAGACAACCTTTGTGTCCCACCAACCTGTTTGTGTGAGACAACCTTTGTGTCCCACCAACCTGTTTGTGTGAGACAACCTTTGTGTCCCACCAACCAGTTTGTGTGAGACAACCTTTGTGTCCCACCAACCAGTTTGTGTGAGACAACCTTCGTGTCCCACCAACCAGTTTGTGTGAGACAACCTTCGTGTCCACCAACCAGTTTGTGTGAGACAACCTTCGTGTCCCACCAACCAGTTTGTGTGAGACAACCTTCGTGTCCCACCAACCAGTTTGTGTGAGACAACCTTCGTGTCCCACCAACCAGTTTGTGTGAGACAACCTTTGTGTCCCACCAACCAGTTTGTGTGAGACAACCTTTGTGTCCCACCAACCAGTTTGTGTGAGACAACCTTCGTGTCCCACCAACCAGTTTGGGTGACACAACTGCACATAAAACAAAGACTAAGAAGAGTCTGGATGCCAGTGATGACCCTCGTGGGGTTATTTCAAGAAGAAACAGAACCTCGTGTCAGCAGCATCACTAATGAACCTCAACAACAAAAGAACCACCAAATAAGACACATTTTTTTATTTCCAGTTTATAATTGAACTCATATAAGTTCTCAGTCATAACTTTGTCATCTACTTCGCCTTCCTTTTTCCTTTTTGATGTAAAAATAAAGACCTTTTCTGAAAGAAATTAAAGTTTCAATAAATTTATTTTTGACAGTGGGTAAGAGAAAAATTAGACAGCTGAGAGAGCACGAGCAATTAACAAAGTTAAGAACCACTGGCTTATGTGAAGTAGGTAGAGCATTTGGGAGAGCGTTAATGAGACATTGAAGTAAATAGAGCATTTAGAAGAGCATTAATGTGACATTGAGGTAAGTGGAGCATTTAGAAGAGCATTAATGTGACATTGAAGTAAGAAGAGCATTTAGAAGAGCATTAATGTGACAGTGAAGTAAGTAGAGCATTTAGAAGAGCATTAATGTGACATTGAAGTAAGTAGAGCATTTAGAAGAGCATTAATGTGACATTGAAGTAAGTAGAGCATTTAGAAGAGCATTAATGTGACAGTGAAGTAAGTAGAGCATTTAGAAGAGCATTAATGTGACATTGAAGTAAGTAGAGCATTTAGAAGAGCATTAATGTGACATTGAAGTAAGTAGAGCATTTAGAAGAGCGTTAATGAGACATTGAAGTAAGTAGAGCATTTAGAAGAGCATTAATGTGACATTGAGGTAAGTAGAGCATTTAGAAGAGCATTAATGTGACATTGAAGTAAATAGAGCATTTAGAAGAGCATTAATGTGACATTGAAGTAAGTAGAGCATTTAGAAGAGCGTTAATGAGACATTGAAGTAAGTAGAGCATTTAGAAGAGCATTAATGTGACATTGAGGTAAGTAGAGCATTTAGAAGAGCATTAATGTGACATTGAAGTAAGTAGAGCATTTAGAAGAGCGTTAATGAGACATTGAAGTAAGTAGAGCATTTAGAAGAGCATTAATGTGACATTGAGGTAAGTAGAGCATTTAGAAGAGCATTAATGTGACATTGAAGTAAGTAGAGCATTTAGAAGAGAATTAATGTGACATTGAAGTAAGTAGAGCATTTAGAAGAGCATTAATGTGACATTGAAGTAAGTAGAGCATTTAGAAGAGAATTAATGTGACATTGAGGTAAGTAGAGCATTTAGAAGAGCATTAATGTGACATTGAAGTAAGTAGAGCATTTAGAAGAGAATTAATGTGACATTGAGGTAAGTAGAGCATTTAGAAGAGCATTAATGTGACATTGAAGTAAGTAGAGCATTTAGAAGAGAATTAATGTGAAATTGAGGTAAGTAGAGCATTTAGAAGAGCATTAATGTGACATTGAAGTAAGTAGAGCATTTAGAAGAGCATTAATGTGACATTGAAGTAAGTAGAGCATTTAGAAGAGCATTAATGTGACATTGAAGTAAGTAGAGCATTTAGAAGAGAATTAATGTGACATTGAGGTAAGTAGAGCATTTAGAAGAGCATTAATGTGACATTGAAGTAAGTAGAGCATTTAGAAGAGCATTAATGTGACATTGAAGTAAGTAGAGCATTTAGAAGAGCATTAATGTGACATTGAAGTAAGTAGAGCATTTAGAAGAGAATTAATGTGACATTGAGGTAAGTAGAGCATTTAGAAGAGCATTAATGTGACATTGAAGTAAGTAGAGCATTTAGAAGAGCATTAATGTGACATTGAAGTAAGTAGAGCAGTAATTAAGGCACTAAATACCACTGGAGAGAGACCACTCAAGCAGGTGAGCGACAGCTGAGAGAATGCTTCCCCCGTCCTCTACTGACTCCAGTTTCAACACCTTCAGATACCCTCTGTACCGAGCTGATACAGCCACTGCCTGGTGTAACGTCTTGAGGGTAATGATACCCAGGTGTGGCACACTCGTCTTACTCACCATGTGGAGTAACATTTACAAAGTGGATTGTTACACACTCCATCATGGTGAATAATAATAATAATCATTTCCACTGGTGATACAGAGACAAAATTCCTTCTCTTAGTCTGATTAATGACTCTCAGACACAAAATCTGATTATTTAAATAACTCAATTATAAATAATATTGGTGACTGGTAATTGGTTTGCTTATTACCCTTCTGGATCACTCGATTAATTTGCTTTACGATATGTATGTGGATGAGGGGTGTTGTTGGGTAATTTAATTTATTTAAGGGTGATTAAAGTGGTTAAGGTGGTTATTAAATGGCTGAGCACTGGGTCAGAGACACGCTGGCCCGGATGCTGCCAACACTTGATGCCTGCCAACACTTGATGCCTGCCAACACTTGATGCCTGCCAACACTTGATGCCTGCCAGCACTTGATGCCTGCCAACACTTGATGCCTGCCAACACTTGATGCCTGCCAGCACTTGATGCCTGCCAACACTTGATGCCTGCCAACGCTTGATGCCTGACAACATTTGAAGCTTGACAGCACTTGATGCCTGACAACACTTGATGCCTGACAATGCTTGATGCCTGACAATAATTGATGCCTGCCAACACTTGATGCCTGACAATGCTTGATGCCTGACAACACTTGATGCCTGCCAACACTTGATGCCTGACAATGCTTGATGCCTGACAACATATGATGCCTGCCAACACTTGATGCCTGACAATGCTTGATGCCTGACAACACTTGATGCCTACCAACACTTGATGCCTGACAACATTTGAAGCTTGACAGCACTTGATGCCTGACAACACTTGATGTCTGTCAACACTTGATGCCTGACAACACTTGATGCCTGCCAACACTTGATGCCTGCCAACACTTGATGCCTGACAACACTTGATGCCTACCAACACTTGATGCCTGACAACATTTGAAGCTTGACAGCACTTGAGGCCTGACAACACTTGATGCCTGACAGCACTTGATGCCTGACAACACTTGATGCCTGTCAACACTTTATGCCTGACAACACTTGATGCCTGCCAACACTTGATGCCTGCCAACACTTGATGCCTGACAACACTTGATGCTTGACAGCACTTGATGAGTGACAACACTTGATGCTTGACAGCACTTGATGCCTGCCAACACTTGATGCCTGCCAACACTTGATGCCTGACAACGCTTGATGCCTGACAACACTTGATGCCTACCAACACTTGATGCCTGACAACATTTGAAGCTTGACAGCACTTGATGCCTGACAGCACTTGATGCCTGTCAACACTTGATGCCTGTCAACACTTGATGCCTGCCAACACTTGATGCCTGCCAACACTTGATGCCTGACAACACTTGATGCTTGACAGCACTTGATGCCTGACAACACTTGATGCCTACCAACACTTGATGCCTGACAACATTTGAAGCTTGACAGCACTTGATGCCTGACAGCACTTGATGCCTGTCAACACTTGATGCCTGTCAACACTTGATGCCTGCCAACACTTGATGCCTGCCAACACTTGATGCCTGACAACACTTGATGCTTGACAGCACTTGATGCCTGATAACACTTGATGCTTGACAGCACTTGATGCCTGACAACACTTGATGCCTGCCAACACTTGATGCCTGACAACACTTGATGCCTGACAGCACTTGATGCCTGACAACACTTGATGCCTACCAACACTTGATGCCTGACAACACTTGATGCTTGACAGCACTTGATGCCTGACAACACTTGATACCTGACAGCACTTGATGCCTGACAACATTTGAAGCTTGACAGCACTTGATGCCTGACAACACTTGATGCCTGACAGCACTTGATGCCTGACAACACTTGATGCCTACCAACACTTGATGCCTGACAACACTTGATGCTTGACAGCACTTGATGCCTGACAACACTTGATGCCTGACAGCACTTGATGCCTGACAACATTTGAAGCTTGACAGCACTTGATGCCTGACAACACTTGAAGCCTGACAACACTGACTGGAGAGAATGACAGAAACAGGAAGGAGGTGATAATAAACAGTGAAAGGTAGTTTCAGTTACTGGTAACCGCATAATTAACGAGAAGTGTAAGACAACGAGGCAGGTTCACTACTAATTTAACGAAACACAGGTAGGGAGGAGGTTTAACGAGCTCGTTAATTCCATCTCTCTCTCTCTCTCTCTCTCTCTCTCTCTCTCTCTCTTCTCTCTCTCTCTCTCTCTCTCTCTCTCTCTCTCTCTCTCTCTCTCTCTCTCTCTCTCTTGCTGTTCATTCCCTTTTTTAACCTTCAAAGATAAACTTTTTTCAATATACAGTGTATTGCATGGTTCACTGTATCTATTGCATGGTTCACTGTATCTATTGCATGGTTCACTGTATCTATTGCATGGTTCACTGTATCTATTGCATGGTTCACTGCTTCTATTGCATGGTTCACTGTATCTATTGCATGGTTCACTGTATCTATTGCATGGTTCACTGTATCTATTGCATGGTTCACTGTATCTATTGCATGGTTCACTGTATCTATTGCATGGTTCACTGTATCTATTGCATGGTTCACTGTATCTATTGCATGGTTCACTGTATCTATTGCATGGTTCACTGTATCTATTGAATGGTTCACCTTGTCTATCGTAAACCCATCTACTAACATATCTACTCCTAAATTAGGTATGTTCCCAAAGAATAAATTCAGAATAAATGTGGGTTATGAGTTGTAACTTCACTAAGACAGTGCCACCTCTGGCTGCCAGTGGGTGATAACTCCACCAAGATAGTTCCAGTGTCACCCCCTGACTGTCAGTGGGTGACAACTCCACTAAGACACTTACTGAGTGTCACCTCTGACTGTTAATGGGTGATAATTACATTCAGTACTATGTGTCACTCCCTTGTTGTTAATGGATGATAACTCCGCTTACTAAGTGTCACTCCTTGGTTGTTAGTGGATGATAACTCCGCTTATTAAGTGTCACTCCTTGGTTGTTAATGGATGATAACTCCGCTTATTAAGTGTCACTCCTTGGTTGTTAATGGATGATAACTCCACTTATCACTCGCTGGTTGTTAATGGATGATAACTCCACTTACTAAGTGTCACTCCTTGGTTGTTAGTGGATGATAACTCCACTTATCACTCGCTGGTTGTTAATGGATGATAACTCCACTTATCACTCGCTGGTTGTTAATGGATGATAGCTCCACTAAGACTCGTCACATTCTGCTGTAAAGACCCCGCACTTACGACACAGTTTAAGAAGTGTTTGTTTCTCATGTTGAACCCAGACAGTTCAGTATTAAGTTACGAGGGTTTATCTTCATGTAACCATTTGTCTTGACCTGGTTTCACTAAGTGCTGGCAGTCCTCTTGGAGGGTCATGCCCCCCAGGCAGCACTCTGGGGAACACATACATCCCAGGCAGCACTCTGGGGTGGGGCATTCACCCCAGGCAGCACTCTGAGGGAGTCATGCATCCCAGGCAGCACTCTGGGGAACACATACATCCCAGGCAGCACTCTGGGGTGGGGCATTCACCCCAGGCAGCACTCTGAGGGAGTCATGCATCCCAGGCAGCACTCTGGGGAACACATACATCCCAGGCAGCACTCTGGGGTGGGGCATTCACCCCAGGCAGCACTCTGAGGGAGTCATGCATCCCAGGCAGCACTCTGGGGAACACATACATCCCAGGCAGCACTCTGGGGTGGGGCATTCACCCCAGGCAGCACTCTGAGGGAGTCATGCATCCCAGGCAGCACTCTGGGGAACACATACATCCCAGGCAGCACTCTGGGGTGGGGCATTCACCCCAGGCAGCACTCTGAGGGAGTCATGCATCCCAGGCAGCACTCTGGGGAACACATACATCCCAGGCAGCACTCTGGGGTGGGGCATTCACCCCAGGCAGCACTCTGAGGGAGTCATGTATCCTAGGCAGCACTCTACTTTCACTCTCAACACTCATATGCATGAAGTAATAACTCGGTCACTGACACTTGGAAAGTATCAGTGTCGGGCAGTAGATTTTATTTTCTCAAGTTTTTATTATGGTGTGTTTCCTGATCTGGTACTTACCCTACCTTGGGCACTGTCCAGTACCCTCTGGTACTTACCCTACCTTGGGCACTGTCCAGTACCCTCTGGTACTTACCCTACCTTGGGCACTGTCCAGTACCCTCTGGTACTTACCCTACCTTGGGCACTGTCCAGTACCCTCTGGTACTTACCCTACCTTGGGCACTGTCCAGTACCCTCTGGTACTTACCCTACCTTGGGCACTGTCCAGTACCCTCTGGTACTTACCCTACCATGGGCACTGTCCACTACCTTCTGGTACTTACTTGCTCTCGAACCAGCCTCTCCTACATACCTGTGGAGGAAAGAGCGCAAATGTAAGTGCATTGTTTCGTATATTTACAGTACATAGGTAGATGCGCCCGTAGGCTGTCCCACCTCCACCAACCTTGCGTCAGGACATCGTTTCGCTCTGAGAGATCAAAAGGTTGTCCAAACAAGAGCTCCTTCTGCAACGTCTTTCTTCTGTGATACAAGAGGGATAACTGGAAGTCAGATATGGCGAACCATCTGGCTCACCCATGATTGATTTGGGCCACCAAATGAGTGGACCGGACTCAAGATCTATGTCCATAGACACACACACACATACACACACACACACACACACACACACACACACACACACACACACACACACACACACACACACACACACACACACACACACACACACACCTGTTACACATATACACGTGCCACTCATGACACACCTGTCACATCTGACACACTTACACCTGACACACCTGCCCCTCGGTGTAATTAATTAGCAGATGTGTGTGTCAATACGCAGTCATATTTGAGCACCTCAGGTAATTGCTTTCACTCTTGATGTGTTCTTAACGTGATGAAACACCGAGTGAAGAGCTTTCTAATACGCTTCAAGTCAAGTTTTAAGAGTCTGATTCTCTGGTAGATAACGTTCGCTAGAGGTCAGAGTAACTACAGGTCAGATTCAATGCAGGTAAGGCAGAAAATGCCAGTCACAACTACCAGTCACTAACAATTACCATCACGACTACCAGTCACAATTACCACTCACTCACAACTACCATTCACTCGCAACTACCAGTTACTCCAAATTACCAGTCATTTACATCTATCAGTTACTTACAACCCTCCCAGCACTAGGAACTAGTGTTGTGGGTGAAGATGGTTCCTCCTAGCACCTCATACTCATACGCTTCATACTCCTGATCCCAATATCCTCCTGCTGAGGAAGGTAGGAAGCCAGGAATAGCTTCCTCACCACCTACAGCGCCCCTGCTGAGGAAGGTAGGAAGCCAGGAATAGCTTCCTCACCACCTACAGCGCCCCTGCTGAGGAAGGTAGGAAGCCAGGGATAGCTTCCTCACCACCTACAGCGCCCCTGCTGAGGAAGGTAGAAAGCCAGGGATAGCTTCCTCACCACCTACAGCGCCCCTGCTGAGGAAGGTAGGAAGCCAGGGATAGCTTCCTCACCACCTACAGCGCCCCTGCTGAGGAAGGTAGGAAATCAGGGATAGCTTCCTCACCACCTACAGCGCCCCTGCTGAGGAAGGTAGGAAACCAGGGATAGCTTCCTCACTACCTACAGCGCCCCTGCTGAGGAAGGTAGGAAACCAGGGATAGCTTCCTCACCACCTACAGCGCCGCCTTCAGATCAATAACCACTGAGTGATGGCGCTCTGCCAATGTCGCTCTTAATGTCAGAGCAACCTTACACACGCTTCAGCCTTAAGTGTCTGGCATCGTCTCTCCTGATTACCTCCTCAGGGGCTCGAAACCAAGGTCATCCTGCCTGGCTTCACAGAATCACTTACCACCAGTGACACCTGGTATCGCCGTTGACAACGACCTCAACAGCTGTTTGGTTATACTATCTGTCAGCAAGTGTCTTGTGAGGTACCACAGTCGTTCTGAATGCTTTTGAATACAGAATTTGAATTGGTATAGCTCGGATCTGGACGGGTACAGCTAAGTGTATGTATAGTTTTATCTATGTGGAGATTTACAGGGATATATATCCATAGATATTGTTTTAGAATTTGCCATCTAAGTATCTAGTTTTACTGTGAACTATACATCCATCCTGTGGATTGTAGAGGCATAGTTTACTGTGCATCTCATAGCCATCCTGTGGATGGTAGCATAAGAGCGTATGGACACACGGAAGGTCTCAGGCAAGGAACTTCATATGACTGACCTGGATGATTGAAAGATTCTCTCTCTCTTTCTCTCTCTCTTTCTCTCTCTCTTTCTCTCTCTCTATCTCTTTTTCTCTCTCCCTCTCTTTCTCTCTCTCTCTCGCTGCTCAGTTTACAGTTCTGTCTCTCAGTATGGATTTTGTTTCCCCTTGACGACGCTGTTGTCGTCACCGTCACCTGTTGTCTCCTTTTGCAGTAACTGTTGTCTCCTGTTTCAGTAACTGTTGTTTCCTGTTGCAGATGTTGCAGTAACTATGGTCTCCTGTTTCAGTAACTGCTGTTTCCTGTTGGAGATGTTGCAGTCTCTGTTTCTTATTGTTGCAAAAGTTGCAATAACCGTTTCCTTCTGTTACAGATGTTGCATTAAGTGTTTCTCCTGTTGGGGATGTTACAGTAACTGTTTCTCTTGTTATGGATGTTGATGTAACTGTTTCTCTTGTTGTATATGTTATGACTGTTACTGTGAGGCTTCACTGTGACCGTTACTGAGAGGCTTCACTGTAACTGTTACTGTGACGTTTCACAGTAGCAGTCACTCTGGTACTCTAAAGACTGTGAAGTAGAAGGCTCGAATGATGTTATATATACTATATATATATATATATATATATATATATATATATATATATATATATATATATATATATATAATAGATGAGAGAGAGAGAGAGAGAGAGAGAGAGAGAGAGAGAGAGAGAGAGAGAGAGAGAGAGAGAGAGAGAGAGAGAGAGAGAGAGAGAGAGAGAGAGAGAGAGAAGAGAGAGTATAACATCATAAGAGACAGAGGGACATATTTAAGACAGTGGGACGCTCCTTCCCCTCCCTTCCCCACATAGGTGGACCACGTGTTGCGTCCAGCCACTGCCCCCTCCTCCTCTCCTCCCATCCCCTCCTACCCCCCATCCCCCCACCACTCATAGAGCGCTCTTAAGTGTGCTTCACCTCCCTCCCCCCTCCCCCCCCGCCCACTTACACCTGTTTAAAACCCCTTTCAAAAGAAACTATCTAATCTTTCTCACTTTCACAACTCGTCATGTTTATCTTTCACATGTTTTAAACCTCCAAAAACCTGTTTTTACACGTTTTTTCCTCCCCTAAGAAACATCACTATATATATATATATATATATATATATATATATATATATATATATATATATATATATATATATATATATATATATATATATATATATATATATATATATATATATATATATATATATATATATATATATATATATATATATATATATATATATATATATATATATATATATATATATATATATATATATATATATATATATATATATATATATATATATATATATATCGCAGACCCAATCTGGCGTGTGGCTCTTCAGGCTTAAGTCTTGCAAATGGCCTTTTCTCCCACGCACAGTACCGTAAATGACCTTTTAATGCCCAGTTCTGTAAGAAGTTCTTCTTGTTTCTTACACCTTAGTTCTGTAAATGGTTTTCTCTGTCCTGGCCTGTAAATGGTTTTATATATTTTATATTTACACTATATTGTGAAGATGACCTTTATTAATAAGTTCTGTAAAAGGCCCTGTGTATTTCTTAGTTTTTAAGGTCTGAACATAGTTCTGAACATAGTTCTGAGCATAGTTCTGAACATAGTTCTGAACATACTTCTGAACATAGTTCAGTACATAGTTCTGAACATAGTTCTGAACATAGTTCTGAACATAGTTCTGTACATAGTTCTGAACATAGTTCTGAACATAGTTCTGAACATAGTTCTGAGCATAGTTCAGTACATAGTTCTGAACATAGTTCTGAACATAGTTCTGAACATAGTTCTGAACATAGTTCTGAACATACTTCTGAACATAGTTCTGAACATAGTTCTGAACATACTTCTGAACATAGTTCTGAACATAGTTCTGAACATAGTGCTGAACATAGTTCTGAACATACTTCTGAACATAGTTCTGAACATAGTTCTGAACATACTTCTGAACATAGTTCTGAACATAGTTCTGAACATACTTCTGAACATAGTTCTGAACATAGTTCTGAACATAGTGCTGAACATAGTTCTGTACATAGTTCTGAACATAGTTCTGTACATAGCTCTGAACATAGTGCTGAACATAGTTCTGAACATAGTTCTGAACATACTTCTGAACATAGTTCTGAACATAGTTCTGAACATAGTGCTGAACATAGTTCTGTACATAGTTCTGAACATAGTTCTGAACATAGCTCTGAACATAGTGCTGAACATAGTTCTGAACATAGTTCTGAACATAGCTCTGAACATAGTTCTGAACATAGTTCTGAACATAGCTCTGAACATAGTTCTGAACATAGTTCTGAACATACTTCTGAACATAGTTCTGAACATAGTTCTGAACATAGCTCTGAACATAGTTCTGAACATAGTTCTGAACATAGCTCTGAACATAGCTCTGAACATAGTTCTGAACATAGTTCTGAACACAGTTCTGTACATAGTTCTGAACATAGCTCTGAACATAGCTCTGAACATAGTTCTGAACGTAGTTCTGAACATAGTTCTGAACATAGTTCTGAACGTAGTTCTGAACATAGTTCTGAACATAGTTCTGAACATAGGGCTGAACATAGTTCTGTACAAAACTCCACATATAATTCTGAATATAAGTCTGGACAAAGTCTGGACATAAGTCTATACGTAAATCTGGACTTAGTCTGAACGTAAGTCTGAGCGTAAGCCTGAACGTAAGCCTGAACGTAAGTCTGAACGTAAGTCTGGACGTAAGTCTGGACGCAAGTCTGAACGTAAGTCTGAACGTAAGTCTGAACGTAAGTCTGAACGTAAGTCTGAACGTAAGTCTGGACGTAAGTCTGAACGTAAGTCTGAACGTAAGTCTGAGCGTAAGCCTGAACGTAAGCCTGAACGTAAGTCTGAACGTAAGTCTGAACGTAAGTCTGAACGTAAGTCTGAACGTAAGTCTGAACGTAAGTCTGAACGTAAGTCTGAACGTAAGTCTGAACGTAAGTCTGGACGTAAGTCTGAACGTAAGTCTGAACGTAAGTCTGGACGTAAGTCTGAACGTAAGTCTGAACGTAAGTCTGAACGTAAGTCTGAACGTAAGTCTGAACGTAAGTCTGGAGTGAAGAATGAGCTGCTCGTTAACTATCTGATCACTAAAGTCACAGAAGAAAAGTGTATTGAACTTCAAAACAATGTTAAACTGGGCAAAATAATCTGACAAAGTTACAAGGATAGTTATAAGCGTTACCAGGTGCGTTACCAGGTGCGTTACCAAGTGCGTTACCAAGTGCGTTACCAGGTGCGTTACCATGTGCATTACCAAGTGCGTTACCAAGTGCATTACCAGGTGCGTTACCATGTGCGTTACCATGTGCATTACCAAGTGCGCTACCAAGTGCGTTACCAGGTGCGTTACCAAGTGCGTTACCAGGTGCGTTACCAAGTGCGTTACCAAGTGCGTTACCAAGTGCGTTACCAGGTGCGTTACCATGTGCATTACCAAGTGCGTTACCAAGTGCATTACCAGATGCGTTACCATGTGCGTTACCATGTGCATTACCAAGTGCGTTACCAAGTGCGTTACCAGGTGCGTTACCAAGTGCGTTACCAGGTGCGTTATCAAGTGCATTACCAAGTGCGTTACCAAGTGCGTTACCAAGTGCGTTACCAGGTGCGTTACCAGGTGCGTTACCATGTGCATTACCAAGTGCGTTACCAAGTGCATTACCAGGTGCGTTACCATGTGCGTTATCATGTGCATTACCAAGTGCGTTACCAGGTGCGTTACCAAGTGCGTTACCAGGTGCGTTACCATGTGCGTTACCATGTGCATTACCAAGTGCGTTACCAGGTGCGTTACCAGGTGCGTTACCAAGTGCGTTACCAGGTGCGTTATCATGTGCATTACCAAGTGCGTTACCAAGTGCGTTACCAGGTGCGTTACCAGGTGCGTTACCATGTGCATTACCAAGTGCGTTACCAGGTGCGTTACCAAGTGCGTTACCAAGTGCGTTACCAGGTGCGTTATCATGTGCATTACCAAGTGCGTTACCAAGTGCGTTACCAGGTGCGTTACCAGGTGCGTTACCAGGTGCATTACCAAGTGCGTTATCAAGTGCGTTACCAGGTGCGTTACCAAGTGCGTTACCAGGTGCGTTACCATGTGCATTACCAAGTGCGTTACCAAGTGCGTTACCAAGTGCGTTACCAGGTGCGTTACCATGTGCATTACCAAGTGCGTTACCAAGTGCGTTACCAGGTGCGTTACCATGTGCATTACCAAGTGCGTTACCAAGTGTGCTAGCAAATGCATTACCAGGTGCGTTACCAAGTGCGCTGGCAAGTGCATTACCAAATGCGTTACCAAGTGTGCTAGCAAGTGCATTACCAAGTGCCTTACCAAGTGCGTTACCAAGTGCATTATCAAGTGTGCTAGCAAGTGCATTACCAGGTGCCTTATCAGGTACGTTAGCAAGTGCCTTACCAAGTACGTTACCAAGTGCTTTACCAGGTGCGTTACTAGGTGCGGTGGTACATGAACGGTGCACCCAGTGGACGGTACAGGATGAGCCATGTACCGTGCACCTCTCGTGGCAGCAAGTGACAATTATACAACCGTCTTGTGGAGTGTATGATTCAGTGAATTGTAGCTAAACGGTACCAAACAGAAGTCCAACAGAAGCACCCAACAGAATGACTTATTAAAATTACCTTTTCAGCAATATTTTGGCCCTGGTTTTACAATTGAATTGTCAAAGCGTCGCAAAGAACAAAAGCAATGCTGAAAAACACGAGTGGGTATCCTTTTGTGAAGTGTTTCACTCCCCGTGTTTTGCGACGAGTGAACGACGCCAGCAATTAGCTTGTCTCTACGCTGCTGGCTACACCAATATGTCAGAGCACAGGTAAAAGGTCAGACCCGCGAGGCTTTTGTCAGAAATCTTTCATGATTCTCTGGAAGACAGTAATACACTGAGTCCAGCTGACGCAGTTATTGATTCTTCTTGTGGCTAGTTCCTATATGACGATTTACGAGCGAGGCCGGATGGGTAAGAGCCTGATCCAGCAGGGAATTGATGATTTTTAAGTGTTGTGAACTCTCGGCTTTCCGTGTTTCGCAAAAAAACAATGGAACACAATATCAACTCCCTTCAGCCGGCTGAGGGGTTCCGTGTTCCGTAAAAGAATAAAAATTAATGCTCATGCCCTAGTCTGAGGAGTCTCTGTGTTCCTTCCTCTCTTGATTCTTACACTGGCAATAGTTTGCTATCTGAGTGGGCAATGAGAGTGATTCAGGAGCAGCGTCACCTGCTTGCAAGAGTGGGTATTGAGAGTGATTCAGGAGCAGCGTCACCTGCTTGCAAGAGTGGGTATTGAGAGTGATTCAGGAGCAGGAAGAGCGTCACCTGCTTGCAAGAGTTGGTACTGAGAGTGGAGCCCAAGTTT
>NC_069418.1:17525041-17527497 GCF_026875155.1 Cherax quadricarinatus
ACAGGGTCAACCACAGGGTCAACCACAGGGTCTACCACAGGGTCAACCACACAGCCTGCCATATGGTCAACCAAGGTAGGGTGGATCAGGGGAGGGTGGATCACAGCAGGATGAACCAGGTAAGGCAGGGTGAATCAGGGCAAGATGGACCAGGGCGGGCTGAACTAGGGTAGGATGAACCAGGGTAAAATGAACCAGGGCAGAGTGAACCAAAGCAAGGTGAAACAAGTCAGAATGACCCAGGGCTGGGAGGACCAAAGCAGGATCAATCAGGGCAGGGTGGATCAGGGCATGGTGGATCAGGGCAGAGTGGACCACGGTAGGGTGAACTAGGGCAGGGTGGACCAGGGCAAAATGAACCAGGGCAGAGTGAACCAGAGCAAGGTGAACCAGGTCAGAATAAACCAGGGCTGGGTGGACCAAAACAAGATGAACCAGGGAAGGATGAACCAGGGAAGGGTGGACCAGGCAGGGTGGACCAGGGCAGGGTGTACCAGGGAAGGATGAACCAGGTCAGGGTGGATTAGGCAGGGTGGAGTAGGGAAGGATGAACCAAGGCAGGGTGGACCAGGGCAGAGTAGACCAGCTCAGGGTGGACCATGGTAGGGTGGGCCAGGGCAGGGTGGACCAGGGCAGGGTGAACCAGGGCAGGATACCTGGATACCTGGAGGTTATTCCGGGGATCAACGCCCCCGCGGCCCGGTCCATGACCAGGCCTCCCAGTGGATCAGGGCCTGGTCAACCAGGCTGTACTGCTGGCCGCACGCAGTCCAACGTACGAGCCACAGCCCGGTTTCTGTCAAGCTCTCTTGAAGGCAGCCAGGGGTTTATTGGTAATTCCCCTAATGCTTGATGGGAGGCTGTTGAATAGTCTTGGGCCCCGGACACTTATGGTGTTTTCTCTTAGTGTACCAAAAGTAGGGGCTACTTTTAACTGGGGATATTTTGCATCGCCTGCCCAGTCTTTTACTTTCGTAGGTAGTGATTTCTGTGTGCTGATTCGGGACCATTCCTTCCAGGATTTTCCAAGTGTAGATTATGAAACATATCTCTCTCCTGCTTTCCAACGAGTACAAGTCAAGTGCTTCCAAGCGTTCCCAGTAGTAAGGTGCTTGACAGAACTTATACCTGCAGTAAAGGATCTCTGTACACTCTCTAGATTTGCGATTTCACCAGCTTTGAATGGAGATGTTAATGTACAGAAGTATTCCAGCCTAGAGAGAACAAGTGATTTGAAAAGGATCATCATTGGCTTGGCATCTCTCGTTTTGAACGTTCTCATTATCCATCCTATCATTTTCTTTGCACTTGTGATCGTGGCACTGTTGTGATCCTTGAAAGTGAAATCCTCAGACATTACTACTCCTAGGTCCCTTACATTATTTTTCCGCTCTATTATATGGCCAGAGTTTGTCGTATACTCTGTTCTAGTTATTATCTCCTCCAGTTTTCCATAACGGAGTAGTTGGAATTTGTCCTAATTGAACATCATATTGTTTACCGTTGCCCACTGGAAAACTTTGTTTATATCTTCTTGGAGGTTAACCGCGTCCTCAGCAGATGACAGCCTCATGCAGATCCTAGTATCATCCGCAAAGGATGATACTGTGCTGTGATGTGGCCCGGTGGCCTGGTGGTCGGTGGCCCGGTGGTCTGGTGGCTAAAGCTCCCGCTTCACACACGGAGGGCCCGGGTTCGATTCCCGGCGGGTGGAAACATTTCGACACGTTTCCTTACACCTGTGGTCCTGTTCACCTAGCAGCAAATAGGTACCTGGGTGTTAGTCGACTGGTGTGGGTCGCATCCTGGGGGACAAGATTAAGGACCACAATGGAAATAAGTTAGACAGTCCTCGATGACACACTGACTTTCTTGGGTTATCCTGGGTGGCTAACCCTCCGGGGTTAAAAATCCGAACGAAATCTTATCTTATCTTATCTTATCTCTGTCTATGTCTGATATGAGGATGAGGAATAAGATAGAGGCGAGTACTGTGTCTTGTGGAACAAAGATCTTCACTATGGCAGCCTCCGATTTGGTGGGTGGACCAGAGAAGTATGAACCAGGGCAGGTTGGACCAGAGAAGGGTGGACCAGAGCAGGGTGAACCAGGGAAGGATGAACCAGGGCAGGATGAACCAGGGCAGGGTGAACCAGGGCAGGGTGAACCAGGGCAGGGTGAACCAGGGCAGGGGTAGACCAGGACAGGGTAGACCAGGGCAGGATGGATCAGGGCAGGGTGGACCAGGACAGGATGGACCAGGGCAGGATAGACCATTGCAGGGTGGACCAAGGAAGGATGAACCAGGGCAGGGTGGACCAGGGCAGGATGGACCAGGGAAGGATGAACCAGGGAAGGATGGACCAGGGAAGGTTGAACCAGGGCAGGATGGACCAGGACAGGGTGGACCAGGGAAGGATGAACCAGGGCAGGGTGGACCAGGGCAGGATGGACTA
>NC_069418.1:17527997-17547601 GCF_026875155.1 Cherax quadricarinatus
TACTGTGGGGGCCCGGTGGGGGCGTTTTTTGAGGCTGTGGAGAAAGGGTTTATCCGGATGGGAACCGGGGCTTGTTTCTGAAGGTGGGAGTGTGGTATATTTTGTTCTTAGGCGTGGTAATGATAGCTGTTTGATGGGATGAGGACGGGTGGGCAGGGTGGTGGCATTTCGGTTTTGGGTTTTTCACTGGGAATTTTACGTGGATTTTAGGGGGAGGGGTTTGTAATTTAAAAGGTTATACCTTGGGGTTTTAATTTTAAATTTTTTTAATTTAAAATTTTTATATCTTTTACATGCTTTTATCTATCTTTATATCTATCTCTTTGATCTGCCTCTTATCTATCTGTTATCATCTTTATCATCTCTATCATCGTTTATCCTATCTTTTACGATCTGTTATCTAGCTTCATTCCTCGGTGATCTACTCTTATCATTTTTCTATCTTTGATCTTATCTTTTATCTATCTTTGTCTTGCATCTTTATCTACTTGATCTATCTTTACTATCATTTTATCGTACTTTTCTCTTATCTATCTCTTATATATCTTGTATCATCTTTTCTTCTTTTATCATCTTTGATCTATCTCGTACTATCTCTTATCTCTTTGGAGCTATCTGTTACTATCTCGATCATCTCTTATCTATCGCTTAGTCACTTTTATCTATCTTTATTCTGTTTATCTTCTAGTATTCTTTACAGTCTTTATCTATCTCCTACTATCTTTTATCATCGCTTTTCTATCTTTTATCTATCCTTTATCTAATTTTATCTATCCTTATTTATCCTATCATCTTTTATCTATCTTTACTTAATTTTAGTCTATCTCTTATTTTATCTCTTATCTATCTTTTTTCTATTCTTTATCTATCTCATATTCTTTTTATCTATCTTTTATCTATCTTATCTATCTTTTATTATCTCTTATCTATCTTTATCTAGCCCTTATCTATCCTTAAACGTAGCTCTTCCTACTTTATCGATCTTATCTACCTTTTTCCATCTCTATCTATCTCTTATCTATCTTTTATCCATCTTTTATCTATCCCTTTTCTATCTTTGATCTATCCTTATCTATTTTTTTATCTATTTTTATCATCCTATCATCTTATCTAATGCGCTTATCATCTATATATCTTTATCTATCTTTATCTATCTTTATCTATCCTTATCTATCTCTTATCATCTTTTCTATCTTTTATCTATCCTTATCTATCTCTTACATCTTTATCATCCTATCATCTCTTATCTACTCTTATCGATCTTTACTATCCCTATCATCTTTTATCATCTTTACCTATCTCTTATCTACTTATTCTATCTTTTATTATCTCTTAATATCTTTATATCTTTATCTATCCTTATCTATCTTTGATCTATCTTTATGATCTCTTACTATCTTTACTATCTTTATCGTGATCCTTTATCTATTATCATCGATTATCTACCTTGGCTGATTGTTATCTGATCTCTTATCTATCTTTACCATCCCACCGTCCCCCACCACCCCCCCCCCTTTCCCACCACCCCCCCGACCCCCCCACCACCCCCCCCGCCCCCACCACCCCCCCCCTTCCCCCCACAAACCCCCACGAACCAACCACCCCACCCCGCCCCAAACCCACAACACCAAACCACCTACCAACACCCACAGGCCCCCCTCCACCCCCACAGACACCATTCTAAAAAAACACAGCGCACAACCACAACATACAGGAACATCCCAAACACACCGGCCAACATCCCCACAACACCCAGGACATCCCTACAACACACAGGACAACATCCCCACAACACAGGACGCCCCCTACAAGACAGAGGAAAACATCCTACAACACACAGGACAACATCATACAACACACAGGACATCATACAACACACAGGACATCCTACAACACACAGGACAACATCATACAACACACAGGACATCATACAACACACAGGACAACATCTTACAACACACAGGACGTCCTACAACACACAGAACAACGTCCTACAACACACAGGACAACATCCTACAACACACAGGACATCCTACAACACGCAGGACAACATCCTACAACACACAGGACAACATCCTACAACACACAGGACAACATCCTAAAACACACAGGACACCATCCTACAACATACAGGACAACATCCTACAACACACAGGACAACATCCTACAACACACAGGACATCCTACAACACACAGGACAACATCCTACAACACAGGACAACATCCTACAACACACAGGACATCCTACAACACACAGTACATCCTCCAACACAGAGGACAACATCCTACAACACACAGGACAATATCCTACAACACACAGGACATACTACAACACACAGGAAAACGTCCTACAACACACAGGACATCATACAATACACAGGACAACATCCTTCAACACACAGGACATACTACAACACACAGGAAAACGTCCTACAACACACAGGACAACATTCTACAACACACAGAACAAGATCCTACAACACACAGGACATCCTACAACACACAGGACAACACCCTACAACACACAGGACATCCTACAACACACAGGACAACATCCTACAACACAGGACATCCTAAACACAGAGGACAACATCCTTCAACACACAGGACAACATCCTACAACACACAGGACATCATACATCACACAGGACAACATCCTACAACACACAGGACAACATCCACAACACACAGGACAACATTCTACAACACACAGGACAACATCTACTACAACACACAGGACAACATCCTACAACACACAGACATCCTACAACACACAGGACAACATCCTACAACACACAGGACAACATTCTACAACACACAGGACAACATCCTACAACACACAGGACATCCTACAACACACAGGACAACATCATACAACACACAGGACAACATTCTACAACACACAGGACAACATTCTACAACACACAGGACAACATTCTACAACACACAGGACAACATCCTACAACACACAGGACAACATTCTACAACACACAGGACAACATCCTACAACACACAGGACATCCTACAACACACAGGACAACATCATACAACACACAGGACAACATTTCTACAACACACAGGACAACATCCTACAACACACAGGACATCCTACAACACACAGGACAACATCATACAACACACAGGACAACATTCTACAACACACAGGACAACATTCTACAACACACAGGACAACATTCTACAACACACAGGACAACATCCTACAACACACAGGACATCCTACAACACACAGGACAACATCATACAACACACAGGACAACATTCTACAACACACAAGACAACATCCTACAACACACACGACAACATCCTTCAACACACAGGACAACATCCTACGACTCACATAGGACAACATCCTACAACACACAGGACAACATCCTACAACACACAGGACAACATCCTACAACACACAGGACAACATCCTACAACACACAGGACATCCTACAACACACAGGACAACATCCTACAACACACAGGACGACATCCTACAACACACAGGACATCCTACAACACATACGACAACATCCTACAACACACAGGGCATCCTACAACACACAGAACAACATCCTACAACACACAGAACAACATCCTACAACACACAGGACAACATCCTACAACACACTCGACAACATCCTACAACACACAGGACAACATCCTACAACACAAAGAACAACATCCTACAGCACACAGGACAACATCTTACAGCACACAGGACAACATCCTACAACACACAGGACAACATCCTGAAAAACACAGGACAACATCCTACAACACACAGGACAACATCCTAAAACACACACGACAACATCCTACAACGCACAGGACAACATCCTACAGCACATAGAAGAACATCCTACCACACAAAGGACAACATCCTTCTCCACACAGGACATCCTACAACACATAGAACAACATCCTTCAACATACAGGACAACATCCTACAACGCACAGGACAATATCCTACAACACATAGAACAACATCCTACAACATGCAGGACAACATCCTACAACACACAGGACATCCTACAACACACAGGACAACATCCTACAACACACAGACATCCTACAACACACAGGACAACTTCCTACAACACACAGGACATCCTACAACACACAGGACAACATCCTACAACACACAGGACATCCTACAACACACAGGACAACATCCTACAACACACAGGACATCCTACAACACACAGGACAACTTCCTACAACACACAGGACATCTTACAACACACAGGACAACTTCCTACAACACACAGGACATCCTACAACACACAGGACAACATCCTACAACACACAGGACAACATTCTACAACACACAGGACATCCTACAACACAGGACATCCTACAACACACAGGACAACATCCTACAGTAAACCACAGGGGTGTTCACACTGCAGTAGAATGAAAGACTGTTGCAGACGCCGCTGCATAACATCTACACATAGAGTGATGACACTCAGTGAGGCAAATGCATTCCTAAAGAACTCGAGGCCCTCTAATGCCTTCAAGTGTGGCACTTGTTGCATCACCAACAACAAGTGAATGAATTGCTACTTGTGGAGAAATAAGAAGGTCGGGTCGCAGGGAAGAAATCATGTTTACCAGACTGCAATATTAACCTGTGTTGCTCTCTAATTTGGGTTAATAATCGTGTTGGCCCGAATAGTATTCGGATAATGGGTTGCATCGGTTGCAGTGTGCAGTCTAGAAGATATCACGAAATGCTTCAGGTAATGTGTGTTATTAGGCTTATGGAGTGTTACTGGTTGTCCAGCTTGGTTGTCTGTCTGGTGGTTGTACAGCTTGGTTGTCTGTCTGGTGGTTGTTCAACTTGGTTGTCTGGCTGGTGGTTGTTCAGCTTGGTTGTCTGTCTGGTGGTTGTTCAGCTTGGTTGTCTGGCTGGTGGTTGTACAGCTTGGTTGTCTGTCTGGTGGTTGTTCAACTTGGTTGTCTGGCTGGTGGTTGTTCAGCTTGGTTGTCTGTCTGGTGGTTGTTCAGCTTGGTTGTCTGGCTGGTGGTTGTTCAGCTTGGTTGTCTGTCTGGTGGTTGTTCAGCTTGGTTGTCTGTCTGGTGGTGGTCCAGTTCGTAGGTCGTCTGCCTGGTGATGCTCCAGTAAACAGGTCGTCTATCTGGCATATACACAGAGAGGCGTGAATCTTTCAATGCATTAATACCAAGAAGTGTGCGTATTCCAATCTTAATTTATACTTACCGAGAAGTGTGTATCCATCAGAGTATATACACTGACAGCTTTGATCCCTAACACAGGTATTACACCAGACTTAATGACCTTCATGCAGTCGATAGGCTTTAAACATTACAAATTAACCGAGCTGACCAAGAAGGTGTTAACCAATTATCAGCAATACTACCATCAGTGGCATGGCACGGACACCAGGTCCAAGAGATGCATCTCTCTCCCTCTCGACACCAGCGAGTGACTGTCCCAGTGTCTCATCAACTTCACGGGTCATTCTTGCTGCATGTTCAGTGCCAAAATAAGTGACCATATTGAGTGCTTCAGTGCCAAGAAAGGTGAGCATACGGAATGAATCAGAGCCCCGGCAGGTTATATTGTTGACTGGTTGAGAGCCAAGACTGGAGAACATGTTGACTCCCTCAGCACCAACAAAGGTGACCGTCTTGGCTGGTTCGATACCAAGACTGGTAAACATTGAAAGGGTTACTGCCAGGGCAGGTGTGACCATTTTGACTGGCTTAGAGCCAAGACAGGGTGGCCATACTGAACCAAGACTCGATACTACGTTTCCCTTTCTTCATCTGGTTATTTTTGGGGGGCTTAATCCATTGTCAGTTATCCCCTATTGTCTCTTAATTCATTCTTTATTATACCCCTCTTTCCTTTGCCCTTCATTTCTCTTTCATTTTCATCCACATCTTCGCACTCTCGTTCCCTCTCCCTCTCTCTTTATTCATCACATTTTTATCTCATTACTAAAAGCAATTATAACTTTTTTATTTTCTTTCAACTTTTGTTTTTTTTTTTCATCTTTTTTTCTTGGCTACCTCCACATGGCCTCGTTCTTTACCAACTTTCATCCAGTTGTCAGTATTCCAAAGTTGTGTTTCTTGTAGTAGTCCTCCTGCCAGGGGCTGCCGTCTGCCTTGACGGGCGTGTCAAGCCTTGACGGGTGTGTCAAGCCTTGACGGGCGTGTCAAGCCTTGACGGGTGTGTCAAGCCTTGACGGGCGTGTCAAGCCTTGACGGGTGTGTCAAGCCTTGACGGGCGTGTCAAGCCTTGACGGGTGTGTCAAGCCTTGACGGGCGTGTCAAGTCTTGACGAGCGTGTCAAGCCTTGACGGGCGTGTCAAGCCTTGACGGGTGTGTCAAGCCTTGACGGGCGTGTCAAGCCTTGACGGGCGTGTCAAGCCTGCTGCATTTCCTCCTCCTCTCTTATGTTCTCAAGTTGTAAATGGTATATCAACAATAAAAATCGTGTGATTAAAACAAAAGAGAATATTAGGACATTTATTAAGGAGACGCTTCGCAAGCCAGCGGCTTTTTTCAGTCTAATACAGTGAAATGAAGTGTGTATGCAAGGTAAGGTGCTTCACTTGTTGACGGAAGCCATTTTATGATTGTGTCTGGTGTGGTCAGGATGAACCTGGCAGCAACATCCACAACCATAAACTACCAGAATCTTGTGTGGTAATACTGGTGGTGATAGTGACGACAGACTCAACACACATTCTGTCGTCTTGGTCAGTTTCCCCTGATATCTTAAAGTGGCGTCTTGAAACTTCATGAGATTGTTGTGAGAGCTGCAGATGTATAGTATACCTGGTGTATAAATGGTTTCTTATAGGTTTCTAGTGTTCTCTGATGCTATGATACAAAGTGCTAGAAGTGTCCTCTCTGTATATTGTGTCCCATCACAGTGTGTCCCATCATAGTGTGTCCCATCACAGTGTGTCCCATCATAGTGTGTCCCATCACAGTGTGTCCCATCATAGTGTGTCCCATCACAGTGTGTCCCATCATAGTGTGTCCCATCATATGTGTCCCATCATAGTGTGTCCCATCCATCACGTGCTATGGTGTGTACACCAGCACTTGGTGCTTATAATAATAATGTAATTATATCTTTATTTACAAGTATATGTACAAGGTATAAAGACCATAGCTGACATCAATGACATACTACTATATAGAAAGCCACTTGTTATTCAGAGCATTTCCCGCAAATTAAGTCAGTTTTGTCCAATGATGCGACCCACACCAGTCGACTAACACCCAGGTACCCATTTTATACTGATGGGGAACATAGTAGACACCCGGTTTAAGGAAACACGCCCAATATTTATACCCTCGCCGGGAATCGAACCTGGACCCTCGCCGTTTGAAGTGAGAGCTTTAGCCACCAGGCCAGAGTTTTGCTTTTATTGACTGTATTCTTAATAGTGCTGGTTGTCATGTCGATACGCGGGTTTTGCTCCTGGCAAAAAGGTTTGAGATGTCTTTTGACTGACTAGACGAACTAAGCATGTGTCTGATGATTGTAATTGTCTGGTAGAGTGAATAATTGTCTCAGCCTTTTCTTCCTTTACAGTCGTTCATGAAGTGTGTTGGGTGTTGAACTTAGTAAGAGCCTGATGTATATAGTTAAATTCCTCTGAGGAAGACAGTGTTAGAGATCCTGTTTGCTCTCATATAGACATCTGTGATGATACTTCTCCTTCTCTTCACGTCATGGTGTGACCAGAAGTGTCGTAAGCCATCTTCCTGTGCTCATTTACATAATTTACCGTTGCTCCTGCTAAGAAGTATGTCAAGAAAAAGAGGAAACTAAGAGTTTAGCAGCGTGTAGCAGTTGTTGACTACACACTTTGGAAAATTTCAGACAACTTTTGCTTGATCTACAATAAATCGGACATTAGTGGAAGATATATGTACTCATTTGCACAGAGATCTGGTTCAAATTTGTTGTAACAAAGGTAATAAACACCCCTATAGTGCTCCTTTGTGAGAGAGGTACGTGTTACACCTCCATCAGGAGGAAACGAAAAAGGCACATCTCCATCAGGAGAAAAAAAATATGACACATCTCCATCAGGAGGTACAGTCATGCAACACCTCCATCAGGAGGTACAGTCATGCAACACCTCCATCAGGAGGTACAGTCATGCAACACCTCTATGAGGAGGAAGAGTCATGCAACACCTCCATCAGGGGGTACAGTCATGCAACACCTCCATCAGGAGGAAGAGTCATGCAACACCCTTATGAGGAGGAAGAGTCATGCAAAAACCTCCATCAGGGGGTACAGTCATGCAACACCTCCATCAGGAGGAAGAGTCATGCAACACCTCCATCAGGGGGTACAGTCATGCAACACCTCCATCAGGGGGTACAGTCATGCAACACCTCCATCAGGAGGAAGAGTCATGCAACACCTCCATCAGGGGGTACAGTCATGCAACACCTCCATCAGGAGGAAGAGTCATGCAACACCTCCATCAGGGGGTACAGTCATGCAACACCTCCATCAGGAGGAAGAGTCATGCAACACCTCCATCAGGAGGAAGAGTCATGCAACACCTCTATGAGGAGGAAGAGTCATGCAACACCTCCATCAGGAGGAAGAGTCATGCAACACCTCCATCAGGAGGAAGAGTCATGCAACACCTCCATCAGGTTTGGTAAAACCAGAGAGAGAGGTAATCCAGTTATCTTCCCCTGAGACCCTAGCAGCACCAGCTTGCGCTGGGAGACCTGTTGCTACTGCAGGAGAACCATGAACGACCTGTTGCTACTGCAGGAGAACCATGAACAGCCTGTTGTACTGCAGGGAGAACCATGAACGACCTGTTGCTACTGCAGGAGAACCATGAACGACCTGTTGCTACTGCAGGAGAACCATGAACGACCTGTTGCTACTGCAGGAGAACCATGAACGACCTGTTGCTACTGCAGGAGAACCATGAACGACCTGTTGCTACTGCAGGAGAACCATGAACGACCTGTTGCTACTGCAGGAGAACCATGAACGACCTGTTGCTACTGCAGGAGAACCATGAACGGCCTGTTTGCTACTGCAGGAGAACCAATGAACGAACCTGTTGCTACTGCAGGAGAAAACCATGAACGACCTGTTGCTACTGCAGGAGAACCATGAACGACCTGTTGCTACTGCAGGAGAACCATGAACGACCTGTTGCTACTGCAGGAGAACCATGAACGACCTGTTGCTACTGCAGGAGAACCATGAACGACCTGTTGCTACTGCAGGAGAACCATGAACGACCTGTTGTACTGCAGGAGAACCATGAACGACCTGTTGCTACTGCAGGAGAACCATGAACGACCTTTGCTACTGCAGGAGAACCATGAACGACTGTTGCTACTGCATGAGAACCATGAACGACCTGTTGCTACTGCAGGAGAACCATGACCGACCTGTTGCTACTGCAGGAGAACCATGAACGACCTGTTGCTACTGCAGGAGAACCATGAACGACCTGTTGCTACTGCAGGAGAACCATGAACGACCTGTTGCTACTGCATGAGAACCATGAACGACCTGTTGCTACTGCAGGAGAACCATGAACGACCTGTTGCTACTGCAGGAGAACCATGAACGACCTGTTGCTACTGCAGGAGAACCATGAACGGCCTGTTGCTACTGCAGGAGAACCATGAACGGCCTGTTGCTACTGCAGGAGAACCATGACCGACCTGATGCTGCTGCAGGAGAACCATGAACTGCCTGGTGCTACTGTAGGAGAACAATGAACGACCTCTTGCTACTGCAGGAGAACCGTGAACGACCTGCTGCTGCTACAGGAGAACCATGAACGACCTGTTGCTACTGCAGGAGAACCATGAACTACATGATGCTGCTGCAGGAGAACCATGAACGGCCTGTTGCTACTGTAGGATAACCATGAACTACCTCTTGCTACTGCAGGAGAACCGTGAACGACCTGTTGCTTCTGCAGGAGAACCATGAACGACCTGTTGCTACTGCAGGAGAACCATGAACGACCTTTTGCTACTGCTGGAGAACCATGAACGACCTGTTGCTACTGCAGGAGAACCAAGAACGACCTGGTGCTACTGCAGGAGAACCAAGAACGACCTGGTGCTACTGCAGGAGAACCATGAACGACCTGATGCTACTGCAGGAGAATCATGAACGACCTGTTGATAGTGCAAGAGAACCATGAACGACCTGGTGCTACTTCAGGAGAACCATGAACGACCTGTTGCTACTGCAGGAGAATCATGAACGACCTGTTGATACTGCAAGAGAACCATGAACGACCTGGTGCTACTGCAGGAGGATCATGAACGGCCTGTTGCTACTGCAGGAGAATCATGAACGACCTGTTGATACTGCAAGAGAACCACGAACGACCTGGTGCTACTTCAGGAGAATCATGAACGACCTGTTGCTACTGCAGGAGAATCATGAACGACCTGTTGGTACTGCAGGAGAACCATGAACGACCTGTTGCTACTGCAGGATAACCATGAACGACCTGTTGCTACTGCAGGAGAATCATAAACGACCTGTTGGTACTGCAGGAGAACCATGAACGACCTGATGCTAGTGCAGGAGAATCATGAATGTCCTATTGCTACTGCAGGAGAACAATGAACGACCTGATGCTACTGTAGGAGAACCATGAACGATCTCTTGCTACTGCAGGACAACCGTGAACGACCTGTTGCTGCTACAGGAGAACCATGAACGACCTGTTGCTACTGCAGGAGAACCATGAACGACCTCTTGCTTCTACAGGAGAACCATGAACGACCTGTTGACACTGCAGGAGAACCATGAACGACCTGTTGACACTGCAGGAGAACCATGAACGACCTGTTGACACTGCAGGAGAACCATGAACGACCTTGTGCTACTTCAGGAGAACCATGAACGACCTGTTGACACTGCAGGAGAACCATGAACGACCTGTTGACACTGCAGGAGAACCATGAACGACCTTGTGCTACTTCAGGAGAACCATGAACGACCTGTTGCTACTGTAGGAGAATAATGTTGTTGGGATAAAAAAGACACATTTGTAGAGAGAGACTTCATCGATACGTCACGCCCGAGTGCGAACTTCAGTGGATACACAAGGATGTATAACAGGTGAAGTTATACAAGCGTAGTCAGGTGAGTGTTCAGGTCAGTGAGGTCACTGTGTCATGTGAACTGCAGTGATGGTGGCACTGGGGGTCTACAGGTCATTCTTATGACTTGTTTAGATAAGTCGTTCTACACTACCAGGGGTGCAGGTGGGTGGTGGCACTACATGGAGTGAAGGTGGTGTCACATCTCATGCCCTCCAGCCCACCTTCACCCCTGTACACGCCCTGTTGTCTGCCCCTGTTGCCACCCTTTGTTGCCACCCCCTGTTGCCACCGCTGTTGCCACCCCTATTGCCACGCTCTGTTACCACCCCCTGTTGCCACCCCCAGCTACCACCCCTTGTTGCCACCCACTGTTGCCACCTCCTGTTGCTACCTTTGCTCCCCAGGTTTACTCTTTTCTCTTATTAAATTGCTGCTAAAGGCTTGCTTATTACTGTGTGTGTGTTTACTCACCTAATTGTACTCACCTAATTGTGGTTGCAGGGATCGAGACTCAGCTCCTGGCCCCGCCTCTTCACTGATCGCTACTGGATCCTCTCTCTCTCTGCTTCCTGAGCTTTGTCATACCTCTTCTTAAAACTATGTATGGTTCCTGCCTCCACTACTTCACTTGCTAGGCTATTCCACTTGCTGACAACTCTATGACTGAAGAAATACTTCCTAACGTCCCTGTGACTCGTCTGAGTCTTCAGCTTCCAGTTGTGACCCCTTGTCCCTGTGTCCCCTCTCTGGAACATCCTATCTCTGTCCCCCCTTGTCTATTCCCGCAGTATTTTGTATGTCGTTATCACGTCCCCCCGGGACCCTTCTGTCCTCCAGTGTCGTCAGTCGTTTCCCTTAAATTTTCCTCGTACGACATTCCCTTGAGCTCTGGGACTACCCTTGTTGCAAACCTTTGTACTTTCTCAAACTTCTTGACGTGCTTGACCAGGTGTGGGTTCCAGACTGGTGCTGCATACTCCGTATGGGCCAAAACATACACAGTGTACAGTGTCTTGAACGATTCCTTATTAAGGTATCGGAACCACTATTCTCAGGTTTGCCAGGCGCCGTATGCTGCACCCGGTTATTTGGTTGAGTGTGCCTCCGGGTGATGTGCTCGGTGTTATGGTCACCCCAAGGTCTTTCTCCCTGAGTGAGGTCTGTAGTCTTTGTCCACCTAGCCCATACTCTGTCTGCGGTTCTTTGCCCCTCCCCAAACTTCATGACTTTGCATTTGGCTGGATTGAATTCGAGAAGCCAGTTACTGGACCACATGTCCAGCCTCTCCAGGTCTCTTTGCAGTCCGCCCCCATCCCCGTCCGATTTAATTCTTCTCATCAACTTCACGTCATCTGCGAACAGGGACACTTCAGAGTTTTATTCCTTCCATCATGTCGTTCACATTTTTCAAAAATAGCAATGGTCCTAGAAATGACCCCTGTGGGACCCCGCTCGTAACAGGCGCCACTGTGATACCTCTTCACGTACCATGACTCGTTGCTGCCTCCCTGTCAGGTATTCCCTTATCCATTGCAGTGCCCTTCCTTTTACGTGTGCCTGATCCTCCAGCTTCTGCACTAATCTCTTGTGGGGGAAATGTGTCAAAGGCCTTCCTGCGTCTAGGAAAACGCAATCTACCCAACCCTCTCTCTCGTGTCTTACTTCTGTTACCTTGTCATAAAACTCCAGGAGGTTTGTGATACAAGATTTGCCTTCCATGAACCCCTGCTGGTTTTCATTTATAATCTTGTTCCTTTCCAGGTGTTCGACCACTCTCCTCCTGATAATCTTCTCCATGACTTTGCACACAATACATGTCAGAGACACAGGTCTGTAGTTTAGTGCCTCGTTTCTGTTTCCTTTCTTAAATATGGGGAAACTACATTAGCTGTCTTCCATTTCTTAGGTAGTTGCCCAGTTTCAAGGGATGTGTTGAAGATTGTGGTTAGAGGCACACACAGCATCTCTGCTCCTTCTCTAAGGACCATGGAGAGATGTTGTCCGGTCCCATCGCCTTTGAGGTGTCAAGGTCACTTAAGAGCTTCTTCACCTCCTCCTCAGTTGTTCGTATGTCATCCAACACTTGTTGGTATATTCCCTCTTGATGTCCCTTCTGTGCTGTCTTCCCACAGCCCTTCCTGTCTCTACTGTAAAAACTTCCTTAAATCTTCTGTTCAGCTCCTCACATACCTCCTGATCATTTCTTGTGAGTTCTCCACCTTCTGTCCTTAATCTGATCACCTGGTCTTTGACTCTTGTTTATCCTCCTGATGTGGCTATACAACAGTTTCGGGTCAATCTTGATTCTCGATGCTATGTCATTTTCATACTGTCGCTGGGCCTCCCTCCTTACCTGTGCATACTCATTCCTGGCTCTGCGACTGATCTCCCTATTTTCGTGTGTTCTCTGCCTTCTGTACTTTTTCCATTCTCTACTGCACTTTGCTTTTGCCTCCTTACACCGTCGGGTAAACCAGGGGCTCGTTCTGCTCTTCCCGTTGTTACTGTTGCCCTTGGGAATAACCTTTCCACTGCCTTCTTGCATTTTGTTTTTACATATTCCATCATTTCATTTACTGGCTTTCCTGCCAGTTCTCTGTCCCACTGGACCTCCTGCAGGAAGTTCTTCAACCCTATGTACTCCCCTCTTTTATAGTCAGGCTTTTCCCATTCAACTCCTGTTATTCTCTCCACTTGCAGCTCTACTATGTATTCAAAGCACAGAACCACGTGGTCGCTAGCTCCTAGGGGACTCTCATACTTGATGTCCTCAATGTCTGAGCTGCCCAGAGTGAACACAAGGTCCAATCTTGCTGGTTCATTCTCCCCTCTCACTCTGGTAGTGTCCTTAACATGTTGGTGCATGAGGTTTTCCAGCACCACGTCCAACATACTGGCTCTCCATGTTTCGGGACCCCCATGTGGCTCCAGGTTTTCCCAGTCAATCTCCCTGTGGTTGAAATCCCCCATAACCAGCAACTTTGCTCTGCTGGAGTGAGCTCTTCTTGCCACCTCAGCAAGTGTGTCCACCATTGCTCTGTTGCTCTCTTCATATTCCTCTCTTGGCCTCCTGCAGTTCTGTGGTGGATTATACATCACTGCAATGACCACTTTGTGTTCCCCAGACTGAAGTGTACCTGCTATGTAGTCTCTTTCTCCCATCTCATCTATGCCTTCAATTTTCTCGAATTTCCATCTGTTTTTTATGAGCAGAGCAACCCCACCTACCCCCCTGCCCCTTCTATCTTTCCTCATGATCTGGTATCCTGGTGGGAAGATTGCATCTGTTATTGTCTCCGTGAGTTTTGTTTCTGTAATGCTATGATGTCTGGGGACTTCTCATTGATTCTTTCTTGCCATTCCTCATGTTTATTCGTTAATCCATCTGCATTTGTGTACCAAACCTTCAACTTCTGTTCTAATACTGTAACTGTGTTGTGGGGGGTGGAAACAGAGGGATCGGTGTGTGATGGTTGGTTTTGATTGTTCAGTTGCCTTGGGGGTGTCGTGGCTGGAGTCCTCTGCAGATGTTTCTGGGGGGTGCGCTTGTCCTTCTATTTGATCCTGGGTTATTCTGCTCCCCTTTTTCATTTCCTCCCATTTCTCCTTTCGTTTTTGAACTCTCTGTGTCGATCGAGGTACACACTCCAGAACTCCTGCTTGCCTCTCAGCCATGCGTTCTCCTGCAGGATCATGGTTCGGGTTGATTCTGCCTTGAAAATTACTTTGAGAGGCCGATTCCTTTTCTTTGTGAACCACCCAATTCTCCGAAAATTTGCCACCTGGGTCATGTCCCCCTCGCCTATCACCTTCATGATATCTTCAATCGCTTTTTTCTCCTCCTGCTTTCTTTCATCATAAGTTTCCCCTTTAGCTTCGTCTAGCCCATAGACAAACACGGATCTCTCCCTTTCCACCTCCCACTGTGACTCCCATTGCATCCTCTGATGTGTTTTAGTTCCTTCCCGTGGAGTGTTCCTTCTTTCAGTCCCTTCCCTAGTTATGGACCCTATGCTTCTTGGTTTGTCCTTCCTGCTCACCTGTTCCTGGCCCCACAGGTATCTGGTAAGGTCCTTGCACATGTCCTAGTTCCTTCAATGTCTTCCAACCTCTCATTCTGTCCTAGTGTGCTCTCTGTCTTTGTTTTGGCCCCATGTGGGTTTGACAGGACCTCTGCATACAGTTTAGTTTCCATGCTTCCTTCAGACCTGTTGTCTGTGTTTGATGTAGCCATTGCCGATGCTACTTCTGTAATATCTTTGTCTCTGTGCTGTTTCAGATGTCTCAGCTCCTCTTCTAATCTCTCTATCTTGTTTGCCTGGGGGTTTCCCCAACCTCTGCTTTCTTGCCTGCTACCTCCTTTCTTTTTCCAGCCATCTATTCCTTATATTTTTCCCTTTTTTAGTTCCCCTTTCCTCCTCCCAAAGATTAGCCTTGGGGCCCCCTTTGCCTCACCTCTGGTTCTGGTTCCCCCTTCTCCACCCAGCCCAAGCCCCTTTTTTGAGATAGTTTTCCGGAAGATGGAGTGTTTAAATGGTTTATTGGTAAGAAGGGGGGAGGGGGTTAGGGGAGGGGATAGGGATGGTGGTTAGGGGAGGGGGAGGATGGTTTTGGGGGAGGGAGGAATTGGGGGGGTTATTGGGGGGGGGTTTAAGGTGGTTGGGGGAGGGGTTAGATGGTTTAAAAGGGAGGGGGTTAGGGGGGGGGAGGTGGTTAGGGGGGGGGGGTAGTGTTGGGGGTTAAGGTTTGTGAAGGGTTTGGTGGTTTGGGGGGGGTGGTGGTAGGTGAGGTGGTTGGGTGGGGATGGTGGGGTTGGGAGGGGGGGAGTGTGTTTGTGTGTGTTTGTGTAAGTGGTGGAGGGTGTGTGTGGGTGTTGTGTGTGTGTGTGTGTGTGTGTGTGTGTGTGTGTGTGTGTTGTGTGTGTGTGTGTGTGTAGTGTGTTGGGGTGTGTGTGTGGTGTTGTGTGTGTATTTGTGTGTGTGTGTGTATGTGTGTGTGTGTGTGTGTGTGTTTGTGGTGTGTGTGTGTGTGTGTGGTGTGTTGTATGTGTGTGTGTTGTGTGGGGTTGTGTGTGGTTTTGTGTGTGTGTGTGTGGTGTGTGTGTGTTTTTGTGTGTGTGTGTTTTGTTTTGTGTGTTTTGTGTGTGTTGTGTTGTGTGTGTGTGTATGTGGTGTGTTGTGTGTGTGTGTGTGGGGTTTTTGTGTGTGTGTATGTGTGTGTGTGTGTTTTGTTTGTGTGTGGGTGTGTGTGTGTGGTGTGTGTGTGTGTGGTGTGTGTGTGTGGTGTGTGTGTGGTGTGTGTGTGTGTGGTGTGTGGGGTGTGGTGGTGTGGTGTGGTGTGTTTTGGTGTGGGGTGGTTGTGTGGTTTTTGGTGTGTGTGTGGTGTGTGTGTGGGGTGTGTGTGTGTGTGGTGTGGGGTTGTGTGTGTGTGTGTGTGTGTGGGGGTGGGGTGGTTTTGTGTTTGTGGGGTTTGTGTGTGTGGTGTGGTGTGGTGTGGTGTGTGTGTGTGTTTGTGTGTGGGGTGTGTGGGGTGTGTGTGTTTGTGTGTTGGTGTGTGTGGTGGTGTTGTGTTTTTGTTGGTGTGTGTGGTGGTTTGGTTTTGTGTGTTTGTGTTTTTGTGTTTGTGTGTGTGTTGTGTGGTGTGGTGTTTTGTGTGTGTGTGTGTGTGTGTGTGTGTTGTGGGGTGTTTTTGTGGTGTGTGTGTTTTTGTGTGTGTGAGTGTCTCCCCTTATGTGGGGTGCTTGTGTGTGGGGGGGGGAGGGTTAGGGGGGGTAGGTGGTGGGGTTGAAAATCCGTCGTGTAGGCACAAAATTTAGTCTCATTTATCTTTCCCAATTATGCTACTCTCTCCACTTATTGCCCTTTCTGGATTTACGTATTAATTTGTTGCTGGTTATTATCATTTTCCTTGTTCACATTGAGAGAGGACTTCCTAGTTTCCCTTTAAGTATTCTTACTGCTAATAACACCGGTAGTAACACTGCCTGTGTGCGTGTGTGCATGTGTGTGTGTGTGAGTGGGGTGTGTGTGTGAGAGTGTCTTGCGCTGTGTAATTGACTGGCCGCATCTTCTTGTGACCTACACAAACCCTCCGGGGACTTGACCCTAGCACCGTCTTACAATGTTCCCCTTTGAAAGCTTGTCCCACCTACCTTCTCACACTCGTCAACACTATATTCTCTATGTCTATGCTATTTCTATTCTAATTCTGGTAAAACTTGCAGGAGTGAGTGCCAGTATCAAACAGTATGCAAGGCCAGCCAGCCGTCAACATGCAAACCACAAATAGGCGAATAAACTTGCGCTGCAAAAGGTGCGGTGACAGTTGCCAGTACTGATGACGAAGTCGTCGTACGTAGGCCTTAAATCCCCATTTTGGAGATCCTTCACCCGTGATGTTTATAACCATATATTCTCATACATCCCGCTTCCTCACGCGATTTCACTCTTCACTGACGATAGTATACACTTCACATTATATCACTTCACTTTTTTATTTATAATGGCACACAACTTGTCGTGACGTCACTTCTTCAGGCCTACCGCTGCCAAAGTGGCAACAGCGCCTAAGACCCCCAACGGTTTGCGCTTTGAAATATTATGATTTCAGCTTTCCTCTCACTTTCTTTAACTAATAACTTTAATTTCACTCGTAGTATTGTTTTACTGACGTTCCACTACCACTGATTACTGCTAGCTGTTATTGCACGCCTTACAACACTAAGGATCTCGGAGCCTTGTTACCCACGTCTGCACCCCACGGACCCACGTGGGGTGGGGTGTGTGTGTGTCTATGTTGTGTGTGTGTGTGTTTGTGCGTGTATGTGTGTGCTTGTGTGTGTGTGTGTGTGTGTGTACGTGTGTGTGTGTGTGTGTGTGGTGTGTGTGTGTGTGTGTGTGTTTTGTGTGTGTGTGTGTGTGTCTGTCTGTCTGTCTGTCTGTCTGTCTGTATGTATGTGTGTTTTGAATTCTTTGGATTGAATTTATAAGCGTATCGAAGCCAAAGAATTGTTTGTAACTCGGAGTATTGTGCTGGCCCTGGTCCAGGTGCTGGCCCTGATCCAGGTGCTGGCCCTGGTCCAGGCGCTGGCCCTGATCCAGGTGCTGGCCCTGGCCCAGGTGCTGGCCTTGATCCAGGTGGTGGCCCTAGTCCAGGTGCTGGCCCTGGTTCAGGTACTGGCCCTGGTCCAGGTGCCAGCTCTGGTTCAGGTGCTGGCCCTGGTCCAGGTGCTGGCCCTGGTCCAGGTGCTGATAAACATACTCTCAGATGACAGCCATGTCAGGCTTTCGGCAGTAAAGCACTGACTGACAGCACTGCACTCTCAGCTCATTTCAAATCTCAGCTTTCTCTGAAGCTTACCTCTCCCCTCCCCCATAATGCCTCCCACAACAGGCAACACCTAGAGGGTACCTGTTTACCGCTAGGTCACCATGGGAAGCGGAGAGACTCAGCCACTGTTCGTACCTACTCATGTACACACCGTACATACATACTCATGAACAAACTACAGCTTGTCTGGTACAATTCACAACTAACCACTGAACTTACAAACTTAAAAAATAATGATTCTGGCCTAGATAATGGTACAAAACGGAGCGAAACGTCGTCTGATGTTTCTTCTTTGAACTGAATGCCTTTTTTAAGTGCCTCAAGATGCACTTAAGTGTGTGTGTGTATACTGCCTTATATAGTGTACTTTTATGTCTGTCAGTACTGGACACTCAGCCAGGGACAAGTGTGTCAGTACTGGACACTCAGCCAGGGACAAGTGTGTCAGTACTGGACACTCAGCCAGGGACAAGTGTGTCAGTACTGGACACTCAGCCAGGGACAAGTGTGTCAGTACTGGACACTCAGCCAGGGACAAGTGTGTCGTAGGACACTCAGCCGGGACAAATGTGTCAGTACTGGACACTCAGCCCGGGAAAGTGGTCAGTACTGGACACTCAGCCCGGGCAAGTGTGTCGACTGGGCACTCACCAAAAGGGCAATTTCGTACTGGACACTCAGCCAGGGGCAAGTGTGTCAGACTGGACATCAGCCAGGGACAAGTGTTCAGATGGAAAACCCGCCAGGGACAAAGGGGCATACTGGACGCTCGCCCGGGACAAGTGTGTCATACTGGACACTCAGCCCGGGACAAGTGGTCGTCGGCATCGCCGGGGCAAGTGTGTCAGTCTGGAACTCAGCAGGCAAATGGTCAGTACTGGACATCAGCCAGGGACAAGTGTGTCAGACTGGACACTCAGCCAGGGGCAGTGTGTAGTACTGGGCCTCAGCCGGACAAGGTGTCATACTGGACACCAGCCAGGACAATGTGTCAGTAAGACACTCACCAGGGACAAGTTGCAGACTGGACACTCAGCCAGGGACAAGTGGTCAGTCGGCACCAGCCAGGGGCAAGTGTGTCAGTACTGGCGCCAGCCGGACAAGTGTGTCAGTATGGACCTCAGCCAGGGGCAGTGTTCGTATGGGCACTC
>NC_069418.1:17548101-17550601 GCF_026875155.1 Cherax quadricarinatus
TCTAGGACAAAAAGGGGGGTTGGAAGACATCAAAGGGAAACTAGACATGTGCAAGGACCTTACCAGATACCTGTGGGGGCCAGGAACAGGTGAGCAGGAAGGACAAACCAAGAAGCATAGGGGCCATAACTGGGAAAGGGGACTGAAGGAAGGAACACTCCACGGGAAGGAACTAAAACACATCAGAGGAAGCAATGGGAGTCACAGTGGGAGGTGGAAAGGGAGAGATCCGTGTTTGTCTATGGGCTAGACGAAGCAAAGGGGAAACTTATGATGAAAGAAAGCAGGAGTAGAAAAAAGCGATTGAAGATATCATGAAGGTAAAAGGCGAGGGAGACATGACCCAGGTGGAAAAATTTTTCGGGAATTGGGTGGTTCACAAAAAAAAGGAACCGGCCTCTAAAAGTAATTTTAAAGGGCAGAATCAACCCGAACCATGATCCTGCAGGAGAAAGCACGGCTGAGAGGAAGCAGGATTTTCCGGAGGGGTTTTACCGATCGGACAGAACACAGGACGAAAGGAGACAATGAAAGAGATGGTTCAAAAACAAAAATAGAAATGGGGGGAAAAATGAAAAAGGAGAGCAGAATAACCCAGCATCAAAGGGAAGGACAAGCGCACCCCCCAGAAAACACCTCCAGAAGGACTCCAGCCACACACCCCCATGGCAACTGAACAATCCAAACCAACCATCACACACCAATCCCTCTGTTTCCACCCCCCGCACCACAGTTACAGTATTAGAACAGAAGTTGAAGGTTTGGTACACAAATGCAGATGATTAACGAATAAACATGAGGAATGGCAAGAAAGAATCAATGAGAAGTCCCCAGACATCATAGCAGTTACAGAAACAAAACTCACGGAGACAATAAACAGATGCAATCTTCTCCAGGATACCAGATCATGGGGAAAGATAGAAGGGGCGGGGGGGAGGTGGGTTGTTCTCTCGTAAAAACAGATGGAAATTCGAGAAAGGGAAAGGGCATAGATGAGACAGGAGAAAGAGACTACATAGCAGGTCACTTCAGTCTGGGGAACACAAAGTGGTCATTGCAGTGATTTTATAATCCACCAAAAGAACTGCAGGGGGCCCAAGAGAGGAATATGAAGATAGCAACAGAGCAATGGTGGACACACTTGCTGAGGTGGCAAGAAGAGCTCACTCCAGCAGAGCAAAGTTGCTGGTTATGGGGGATTTCAACCACAGGGAGATTGACTGGGAAAACCTGGAGCCACATGGGGGTCCCGAAACATGGAGAGCCAGTATGTTGGACGTGGTTTCTGGGGGAAAACCTCATGCACCAACATGTTAAGGACAACCAGAGTGAGAGAGGAGGATGAACCAGAAAGATTGGACCTTGTGTTCACCCTGGGCAGCTCAGACATTGAGGACATTAAGTATGAGAGTACCCTAGGAGCTAGCGACAATGTGGTTCTGTGCTTTGAATACATAGTAGAGCTGCAAGTGGAGAGAATAACAGGAGTTGAATGGGAAAAGCCCGACTAAAAAGAGGGACTACATTTTGGGGTTTAAGAACTTCCTGCGGGAGGTCCAGTGGGACAGAGAACTGGCAGGAAAGCCAGTAAATGAATGATGGAATATGTAACAAAATGCAAGGAGGCAGTGGAAAGGTTTATTCCCAAGGGCAACAGTAACAACGGGAAGACCAGAACGAGCCCCTGGTTACCCCACGGTGTAAGGAGGCAAAAAACAAAGTGGGAATAGAGAATGGAAAAAGTACAGAAGGGAAAGAACACAAAGAAAATAGGGAGATCAGTCGCAGAGCCAGGAATGAGTATGCACAGGTAAGGAGGAGGCCCAGCGACAGTATGAAAAGACATAGCATCGAGAATCAAGACTGACCCGAAACTGTTGTATAGCCACATCAGGAGGAAGACAACAGTCAAAGACCAGGTGATTCAGATTAAGGACAGAAGGGTTGAGAACTCACAAGAAATGATCAGGAGGTATGTGAGGAGCTGAACAGGAAATTTAAGGAAGTTTTTACAGTAGAGACAGGAAGGGCTGTGGGAAGACAGCACAGAAGGGAACATCAAGAGGGAATATACCAACAAGTGTTGGATGACATACGAACAACTGAGGAGGAGGTGAAGAAGCTCTTAAGTGACCTTGACACCTCAAAGGCGATGGGACCGGACAACATCTCCTCATGGGTCCTTAGAGAAGGAGTAGAGATGCTGTGCGTGCCTCTAACCACAATCTTCAACACATCCCTTGAAACTGGGCAACTACCAGAGAAATGGAAGACAGCTAATGTAGTCCCCATATTTAAGAAAGGAAACAGAAACGAGGCACTAAACTACAGACCTGTGTCTCTGACATGTATCGTGTGCAAAGTCATGGAGAAGATTATCAGGAGGAGAGTGGTCGAACACCTGGAAAGGAACAAGATTATAAATGAAAACCAGCATGGGTTCATGGAAGGCAAATCTTGTATCACAAACTTCCTGGAGTTTTATGACAAGGTAACGGAA
>NC_069418.1:17555601-17565601 GCF_026875155.1 Cherax quadricarinatus
ATGACATAGCATCGAAAGTCAAGACTGACCGAAGCTGTTGTACAGCACAACAGGGGAAAAACAACAGTCAAGGACCAGGTAATCAGACTGAGGAAGGTGATGGGGAATCCACAAGAAACGACCGGGAGGTATGTCAGTGGAGCTTCAACACCAGGATTTAAAGAAGTATACTACAGTGGGAAACCAGTGGAACTCCAGGAAATCAGAGCAGGGGGGAGTGCACAGCAAGTGTGTGATGAGGTAATATAAACCAAGGAGGAGGTTGAAAAAGCTTCTATGCGAACTTGACACCTCAAAGGCGGTTGGGACCAGACAACATCTCTCATGGGTCCTTAAAGAGGGTAGCAGAGACATTGTGTTGTACCCATTTAAACGAAGATCTTCAACCACATCATTTGAAACTGGGCAAACTCCCTGACTGTATTGGAAGATGGCAAATTGTAGTCCCAATTTTTAAAAAGGGAGACAGACTGAAGGCACTAAACTACAGACCTGGTATCACTAACGTTTATCGTATGCAGGTCATGGAGGGAAGATCATCAGGAGGAGTGTGGTGGAGCACCTGGAAGAAACAAGTTGTTAATGACAACCAGCATGGTTTCAGGGACGGGAAAAATCCTGTGTCACAAACCTATTAGAGTTTTACTGACGATGGTGAAGAAGTAAGACAAGGACAGAGAGGGGAGGATCGACTGCATTTTTTTTGGGGATGCAAGAAGGCCTTCGACACAGTTCCTCACAAGAGATTACTGCAAAAAGCTAGAGGATCAGGCACACATAACAGGAAAGGCACTGCAATGGATTAAAGAGTTGGGTTTTGTGAGGAATACCTCTACAGGGACGGCAACAAACGTGATTGAGGTGTCAAAGTGGGCGCCTGTGAAACAGCGGGGTTCCACAAGGGGTCAGTCTAGGACCTGTGGCTGTTATGGTATATGTGAATGACTAACGGAAGGGATAGACTCAGAAGTGGTCCTTGTTTGCGGGACGTATGTTGAAGTTAATGAGAAAGAATCAAATCAGATGAGGATCAGGCAGGACTACAAGAGACATGGACAGATTGCAAGCCTAGGCCAGAACTGGCTCCTTGAGTTAACCCCGCCAAATGCAAAGTCATGGAAGATGGGGAAGGGCAAGAAGACCGCAGGACACAATATAGTTTAGTTGGCCAAAGTCTGCAAACCTCAACTCGAGGAAAAAACATCTGGGGGTAAGTATAACTCGAGCATATCTCCTGAGGCGCACATCAATCAGATAACTGCTGCAGCATATGGGCGCCTGGCAAACCTACGGATTAGCGTTCCGATACCTCAGTAAGGATTCGTTCAAGACTCTGATATACCATTACGTCAGGCCCATACTGAGTATGCAGCACCAGTTTGGGAATCCACACCTAGTCAAGCACGTCAAGAATTAGAGAAAGTGCAGAGGTTTGCAACAAGACTAGTCCCAGAGCTACGGGGGATTGTCTACGAAGAAGGTTGAGGGAAATCGGTCTGACGACACTGGAGGCCAGGAGGGTTTCAGGGGAGACATGATAACGACATATAAAAATACTGCGCGGAATAGACGAGGTGGACAAAGAGGCCAGGTATGTTCCAGAGATGGGACACAGAAGACACAAGAGGGTCACAATTGGGAAGTTGAAGACTCAGATGAAATCAAAAGGATGTTAGGAAAAGTATTTCTTCAGTCATAGAAGTAGTCAAGGGCCGTGGAATACTAGAAAGTGAGTAGTGGAGCGGGAAACATACATAGTTTTAAGGCGAGGTATGACAAAGCTCATGGAGAGCTGGGATAGGAGGACCTAGTAGCATGAGTGAAGAGTGCGGGGGGCCAGGAGCTATGAATCGACCCCTTGCAACCCACAAAGAGTGAGTACAAAATAGGTGAGCACAACCACCACACACACAGACACACACACACACACACACACACACACACACCACCACTCACAATACACACACATTACCACATACACACCACACACACACACACCACACAATACACACACACACACACACACACACACACACACACACACATACACACACTAATACATACACACACCACCACACACACCACACACACACACACACACACACACAACATTCACACACACACATACACACAACACATACACCACACATACATAACACACACAGACAACATACCACAAAATACACACACACCACACACAAACACACACACACACACACACACACACACACACACCCACACATACACACACCACACACACACCACACACACACATACACCACATACACACACACACACATACACACACCACACACACACACACACCACACACCACACACAAACACACACATTACACACAACACACACATACACACACACAATACATACACACCACACTCATGAGCAATGGTGGACACACTTGACTGAGGTGGCAGAAGAGCTCACTCCAGCAGAGCAAAGTTTGCTGGTTATGGGGGATTTTCAACACAGGGAGATTGAACTGGGAAAACCTGAGCCACATGGGGGTTACCGAAACTGGAGAGCAGGATGTTGGACGTGGTGATGGAAAACTATGCACCACATGTTAAGGGACACTACAGAGTGAGAGGGCGAGAATGAACCAGCAGATTGGACCTGTTGTGTTCCCTGGGCAGCTCAGACCAATTGAGGACATCAAGTATATGATGAGAGTCCCCTAGAGCTTGCGAACCACGTGGTTCTGTGCTTTGAATACATAGTAGAAGCTGCAATGTGGAGAGAATAGCTGGAGTAGAATGGGAAAAAAAACCTGACTATAAAGAGGGAACTACATTGGGTTTGAAGAACTTCCTGGGGAGGTCCAGTGGGACAGAAGAACTGGCAGGAAAGCCAGTAAATGAAATGATGGAATATGTAGCAACAAAATGCAAGGAGGCAGTGGAAAGGTTCATTCCCAAGGGCAACAGTAACAACGGGAAGACCAGAACAAGCCCCTGGTTTACCCGACGGTGTAAGGAGGCAAAAACAAAGTGCAATAGAGAATGAAAAGTACAGAAGGCAAAGAGAACACACGAAAATAGGGAGATAAGTGACCTTGACACCTCAAAGGCGATGGGACCGGACAACATCTCCCCATGGGTCCCTAGAGAAGGAGCAGAGATGCTGTGTGTGCCTCTAACCACAATCTTCAACACATCCTAGAAAACTGGGGCAACTACCTGCGAAATGGAAGACAGTAATGTAGTCCCCATATTAAGAAGGAAACAGAACGAGGCACTAAACTACAGACCCTGTGTCTCTGACATGTATCGTGTGCAAAGTCATGGGAGAAGATTATCAGGAGGGGAGTTGTTCGAACACCTGAAAAGGAACAAGATTATAAATGAAAACAGCATGGGATCATGGAAGGCAAATCTTGTATCAAATCATCGGAGAGTTTTATGACAAGGTAACAGAAGTAAGACACGAAGAGAGGGTTGGGTAGATTGCGTTTTCCTAGATGCAGGAAGGCCTTTGACACAGTTCCCCACAAGAGATTAGTGCAGAAGCTGGAGGATCAGGCACACGTAAAATGAAGGGCACAGCAATGGATAAGGGAAATACTGAAAGGGAAGGCAGCAAAACGAGTCATGGTACGTGAAGAGGTTATCACAGTGGGCGCCTGTTACGAGCGGGGGTCACACAGGGGTTCAGTTCAAGACCAGTGCTATTTTTGATATATGTGAACGGACATGATGGAAGGAAATAGACTCTGAAGTGTCCCTGTTCGCAGATGACGTGAAGTTGATGGGGAAAGAATTAAATTGGACCGAGGATGAGGCAGGACTGCAAAGAGACCTGGACCTCAGGCTGGACATGTGGTCCAGAGTAAAATGGCTTCTCCGAATTCAATCCAGCCAAATGCAAAGTCATGAAGATTGGGGAGGGGCAAAGAAGACCGCAAGACAGAGTATAGGCTAGGTGGACAAAGGTGACTACAGACTCCACCCGGGAGAAAGACTTGGGGTGTCCATAACACCGGAGCACATCCCGGAGGCAAAAAAAAAAAAAAAAACCCATCAAACCAAAAACCGCTGCAGCATACGGGCGCCTGCCAAACCTGAGAAAACAGCGTTCCGAGACCTTTATAGGAATCGTTCAAGACACTGTACACTGTGTATGTTTAGGCCCATACTGGAGATGCAGCACCAGTCTGGAACCCAACACCTGAGTCAAAGCACGTCAAGAAGTAGAGAAAAGTACAAAGGTAGCAACAATGGCTAGTCCGAGAGCTCAAGGGAACGTCGTACGAGGAAAGGTTAAGGGAAATCGGACTGACGACACTGCAGGACAAGAAGGGTCAGGGGAGACATGATAAACGACATACAAGTTCTGCGGGGAATAGACAAAGGTGGACGAGATAGGATGTTCCAGAGAGGGGAACAGGGGACAAGGGGTCTCAACTGGAAGCTGAAGATCAGACGAGTCACAGGGACGTTTAGGAAGTATTTCTTCAGTCATAGAGTTGTCAGCAAGTGGGAATAGCCTAGCAAGTGAAGTAGTGGAGGCAGGAACATACATAGTTTGTTAAGAAGAGGTATGACAAAGCTCAGGAAGCAGACGAGAGAGAGGACAGTAGCGTATCAGTGAAGAGGCGGGGCCAGGAGCTGAGTCTCGAACCCCTGCAACCACAATTAGGTGAGTACAATTAGGTGAGTAACATACACACACACCACATACACCACACATACACGCAACCGACACACACACACACACACACACACACAAAACACACACACACTCACACACACACACACTTACACACAACACACACAAACACACACACACACACACACACACACACCCCACCACCCCACCACACACACAACACACACACATACACACACCACACACCATACACACACACGGACCACCACAACACACACACATACACACACACACACACACCACACACACACAACACAATATCGACATGAGGAAAGGAAATTGGACTCTGAGGTGTCCCTGTTTGCAGATGACGTGTAGTTGATTGAGAAGAATACATTCGATCGAAGACCAGGCAGAACTACAAGGGATCTGGACAGGCTCTGCAGAACCTGGTCAGCAATTGCTCCTGGAGTTTTCAAATCCCCCAAGTGACAAAGAAAATCATGATAAGATTGGAAGGGCAAAGAAGGCCGCAGACGGGAGTACAGTCTAGGGGTGGTCAGAGACTACAAAACCTCACTCAAGGAAAAGATCTTGGGGGGAGTATAACACAGGCACATCTACTGAAGCGCACATCAACAACCAAATAACTGCATGCACCATATGGGCGCCTAGCAAACCTCAGAACAGCATTCCGACATCTTAATAAGGAATCGTTCAGGACCCTGTACACCGTTATACGTTAGGCCCAATTGGAGTATGCGGCACCAGTTTGGAACCCACACCTAGACCAAAGGCACGTAAAGGAACTAGGAAAGTGCAAAGGTTTGAAACAAGACTAGTCCAGAGCTAGAAGGTAAGTCCTACGAGGAGAGGTTAGGGAAATCAAACCTGACGACACTGGAGGAAGGAGAGATAGGCGGGGGACATGATAACGACTACAAAATACTGAGAGGGAAATTGACAAGGTTGGACCAAAGACAGGATGTTCAGAGATTGGACACCAGTACAAGGGGACACAGTTTGGAAGCTGAAGAGTACACAGATGAAATCACAGGGAATGTTAGAAGTATTTCTTCAGCCACAGAGTAGTCAGTAGTGGAATGTTTGGAAGCGATTAGGTGGAGGCAGGATCCATACATATTTAAGCAGAGGTATGATGAGCTCACGGCTCATGGAGAGAGACCTTAGCGGAATCAGTGAAGAGGCGGGGCCAGTTCACGTCCCATCCCCCGCAACCCTCCAACTACACCACACCACACACACACGCAGACACACACACACATAGCACACCCACACACCATACACACCACAACACACACTCATAACACACACACACATCAACACCACACACACACACATTCAACACACACACATACCACACACCACAATACACGCACACACACACACACACAAACCACACCACATACACCACCCCACACACACACATACACACACTTACACACACCACACACACAACACACAACACACACACACACACACAATACGCACACACACACCACCACACAAACACACACAACACACACCAATACCACACACACACACACACACTACATTACTCAACCACACATACACCAGACATGAAAGATCATGAAAGCAATAGGAGAAGACAACATGACCACGCTGGAAAATTTTTCGGTGGAATAGGGGGGTTTGTGAAAAAAACACACCTGGCAGTGAAAGTGACATCAGGCAGAAGCGACTCGGACAGGAATCCTGCAGGTGAAAGCACGATTAAGGACTTTGCGGCATACAGGAAGGTGTATCTCGACCCGACAGTACACAAGAAGAAGAAAGGCAGGAAAACTGAGAGTGATGATTACAAAGGGCGAAAGGGAGGAAAGAGAGGGGATGGAGAAGACGACAGAGATCCAGACCCAGGGAAGAAAGATCAAATACAGCCACCTCCCTCACAATTCCTATAGAGCCTCCCAACAGGTTCAACGTCAGTGCAACCCCAAACACTCTAAATCAAATCCCCATGCAACACCATGCCCCACCACTTATTACAAAACTCCCACTTTCACAGCAACAACCCATAGTTCCCTTACCAGGTCTCACTTCCCCCAAACCCCAATATACCTCCTCAGACCACAGTCTAGGAAAGGAGTTGAAGGTGTGGTATACAATGCAGATGGAATAAAAAACAAGCATGAGGACTGTGGCACGAAAGAATCAAAGAGGACATCCCCAGACATAATAGCACTCACAGAAACAAAAACTCACCAGAATAATAACAGATTCAATCTTTCCATCCGGATATCAAATCCTCAGGATAGAGAGAGGGAGGAGAGGGGGAGGAGGAGTTGCATGTTCATAAAAACTAGTGGAGGTTTGAGGAAAATGGAAGGGAATGGATGGCACGGGCGAAAGGGACTACTTATAGGGAACAATCCATGTCTGAGGGTCCATAAGGTGATAGATTGCGTAATGTACAACCCACCACAGAACTGCAGGAGCCAAGAGAAGAATACGATGAGAGCAACAGAGCAATGATCGACACACTAGCCTAGGTGGCCAGGGAGAGCACACAGGGGGGAGCAAAGTTACTAGTTGGGGTGTTTTCAATCATTGGGGAGATTGACTGGGAAAACCTGGAGCCCCATGGGGGAGGTCCGAAACATGGAGAGCAAGATGATGGATGTGGTACTGGAAACCTCATGCATCAAACATGTTAGGAGACACTTACCATGAGAGAAAGGGAGAGGATGAACAGCAAGGTTGGACCTTGTATTCACCATGAGTTTTGTTCGGACATCGTGGAGTATCATGTATGAACGGCCCCAGGGAGCTAGTGTATGTGGTTCTGTGCGTTCGACTACATGTGAGCTCCAAAGTGGAGAGAGTAGCAGGAATAGGTTGAGGAAAAACCAAACTACAACAAAAGGGGGAACTACTCAGGATGAGAACTTCCTTCCAAGACATTCAGTGGAGAGGGGAACTGACAGGAAAACCAGTACAAGAAATAGGATGGATATTAGCAACAAAATGCAAGGATGGCAGAGGAGAGGTTTATTCCAGGGAAAACAGAAATAATGGGAAGAACAGTACGAGTCCAATGGTTCACCAAAGGTTGTAGGGAGGCAAATCTAGGGTGTATAGAGAATGGAAAAAGGTACAGTAGACAGGAGAACTCTGGAAAATAAAGAAATCAGCAGAAGAGCCAGAAACGAATATGCACAGATAGGAAGGGAGGCTAGAGAAAATATGAAAAATGACATAGCATCAAAAGTAAAGACTGACCGAAGCTGTTGTACAGCCACATCAGAGGAAAACACAGTCAATGGACCAGTTATCAGGACTTGAGGAAGGGTGATGGGTTGCTAATTCACAAGAAATGACCGAGAGGTTTGTCAGAGCTCAACACAAAGATTTAAAGAGGTATTTACAGGGGATACAGTAGGACTCCAGAAATCTGAACAGAGGGGTACACCAGGCAGTGCTGGATGAGGTCATTATAACCAAGGAGGTGGTTGAAGGAAGCGGCCAATGCGAACTTGACACCTCAAAAAACGGTGGGACCAGACAAACATCTCTCCATGGGTCCTTAAGGGGAGCAGAAATTTGTGTGAGCATTAACAAAGATCTTCAACAACATCAGTTGAAACTGGGCAACTCCCTGAGGTATGGAAATGGCAAATGTAGTCCAAATTTTTAAAAAGGGAGACAGACATGAGGCACTAAAGTTGTATAGTATGCAGGTCATGGAGAGATCATTCAGGAGGAGAGTGGTGGGGCACCTGGAAAGAACAAATTGTATAATTGACACCGGCACAGGTTTCAGGGAAGGAAAAATTCCTGTGTCACAAACCTATTAGAGTTTTATGACAAGGTGACAGAATGTAAGACAAGATGGAGAGAGGGTGGATCGATGTATATTTTTGGACTGCAAGAAGGCTTCGACACAGTTCCTCACAAGAGGATACTGCAAAAACTAGAGGAACCAGGCACACATAACAGGAAGCGAGCACTTGCAATGGATCAGGAGAATATCTGACAGGGAGCAACAACGGAGATCATGGTACGCGCCGAGGTGTCAGGTGGGCGCTGTGACAAGCGGGGGTTCCACAGGGGTCAGTCCTAGGACCTGTGCTGTTCTTTGTATATGTGATCGACATACGGAAGGGATAGGACTCAGAAGTGTCCTTGTTTGCAGATGATTGTGAAGGGGTTAATAAGAAGAATCAAATCGGACGAGGATCAGGCAGAGACTACAAAGAGACTGACAGGCTAAAGCCTGAATCCTGACAAACTGGCTCTTGAATTTAAACCCTGCCAATGCAAAGTCATAAAAGATTGGGGGCTAAAAGGGGCAAAGAAGACCGCAGGACACAATATAGTTTAGCATGGCCAAAGACTGCAACCTCATCAGGAAAAAAGATCTCCGGGGGTGAGTGTAACACGAAGCATATCTCCTGAGGCGCACTCAATCAGATAACTGCTGCAGCATACGGGCGACTGGCAAACCTACGGATAGCGTCCGATACTCAGTAAGGGATTCGTTTATAAGACTCTTATTCCATTAGTCAGGCCCATATGGAGTTGCGCACCAGTTTGAATCCACTCCTAGTCATGCACGTCAATAAATTAGAGAAAGTGCACAGGTTTGCAACAAGACAGTCCAGAGCTAACGGGGATTCTCTATGAAGAAAGGTTGAGGGAAATCGGCTGACGACACCCCCCTTTTTTTGGGGGGGGGAGGGGGGGGGGGGGAAAAAAAACCCCCCCAGGAGGGTCAGGGGAGACATGAATCGACATATAAAATACTGCGCGGAATAGACGAGGTGGACAAAGACGGGATGTTCCAGAGATGGGCACAACACAAGGGTCACATTGGAAGTTGAAGACTTCAGATGAACAAAGGGATGTTAGGAAGTATTTCTTCAGTCATACAGTAGTCAGGCCAGGAATAGCTAGAAATGATGTAGTGGAAGCAGGATACCATACTAGTTTTAAGGGCGCGAGTATGTAGAGGCGCATGGGGCAGGGAGAGAGGGACTAGTAGCAATCAGCGAAGAGGCGGGGCCAGGAGTGTGACTCGTCCCCTGCAACCACAAAATAGGTGAGTACAAATAGGTGAGTCAATACACACACACCACACACACACCACACACACACACACATACAGAGGCAGGAGTCGGACACGACCCCCGCGCAACCTCAACTAGGTGAGTACACACACACATACACACACACAACAACACACACACGGCACACATACACACACACACACAACACAACACACACACACACAACCACACACACATATACTCACACACACAAACACAACACACACATAACTCACACACACACACATACAAACACACACACACAATCACACAACACATATATA
>NC_069418.1:17570601-17580601 GCF_026875155.1 Cherax quadricarinatus
TGGGGAAGGGGCAAATGAGGCCGCCTGACGGAGTTACATGTCTACGGGGGGTCAGAGGCTACAAACATCACTCAAGGAAAAAGATGATTGGGGTGGAGTTATAACACCAGGCCATCTCTGAAGCGCAATCAACAAAATAACTGCTGCGGCAATATGGGCGCCTAGCAAAACTCAGAACAGCATTCCGACATCTTAATAAGGAATCATTCAGGACCCTGTACACCGTGTACGTTAGGCCCATATTGGAGTATGCGGCACCAATTTGGAACCCACACCTAAGCAAGCACGTGAGAAATAGAGGTAAAAGTGCAAAAGGTTTGCAAACAAGGACTAGTCGGTAGAGCTAAGAGGTTTGTCCTACGAGGAGAGGTTAAGGGAAATAAACCTGACGACACTGGAGGACAGGAGATATAGGGTCGGGACATGATAACGACATACATAAATACTGAGAGCGAAATTGACACGGTTGGGGACAAAGGACAGGATGTTCCAGGAGATTGGGGACACAGTATCAATGGGACACAGTTGGAAGCTGAAGGACAAAGATTGAATCACAGGGATGTTAGAAGTATTTCTTCAGGCACAGAGTAGTCAGTAAGTGGTATAATTTGGAGCGATGTAGTGGAGGCAGGATCCATACATAGCTTTAAGCAGAGGGTATGATATAGCTCAGGCTCAGGGAGAGTGACCTAGTCGCGAATTCAGTGAAAGAGGCGGGGCCAGGAGCTCGGACTAGACCCCGCAACCTCAACTGGTGAGTGGTACACATGCACACACACACACACATAACACACACACACACACACACACACACCCACATACATACACACACACACACACACAACACACACACACAAACATTACACACACACAACCACACACACAACCACACATATTACACACACATACACACACACAACACACACCACACACACACACACACACACACACACACACCACCACCAACACACACACACACACACATATATACAAAACACACACACATTCACACACACACACACACATACACACACACACACACACACAACACACACACACAACACACACACACACATACACACACACAACACACAACACATAAACACACAACACACCACACACACACACAAACACCAATTAACACACACAACACACAACACACAACACACCAACCCCAACACACAACCACACACACACACACACACACATACACACACACAACACACAACACAACACACAACACACCACTCAACAACACACACACACACACACACACATCACATAACCACACACCACAACACAACACACAACACACACACACACTACCAACCACACAACACACCACACACAACCCACACACACACAAACAACCACACACACACACACACACACACACACACACACCACACACACACACACAACACACACACACACACCACACACACACACACACACACACACACACAACACACAACACACACACACACACACACACACACCACACACACACACACACACACACAACACACACACTCACACACACACACACACACACCCACACCACTACACACACACACACACACCACCACACACACACACACACACACATACATTACAAATAATATAAAACAATATAATAAACAAGCCAAAAAATTATTAATAAAAAACACGGCAAAACTTTTCCCTAAAATAAATCCCAATTGTTGAGGAGGACTTTGTTAGTGACGTCAACTGTTGTTAAGCCATGGATGGGAGGAGGGGGGTTACGGGAGGGGTAAGGTAACGGCGGGGGATTACGGTGAGGGGGACAGGGGGGGAGGATTTGGATTGTATTAGGGAAGAGTTTGGAGAGAGGATTAGCACCCCAGGGATGGCCAGTAGGGAGCGGAGAAAAGGTATGCCAGGGAAGGATAGGGTGAGGTGGAGAAGGGGGGTGGGGGTGGAGAATTAAGAGGCAGGGACAGGTGTCATTGTGGGTCAGGGAGTTGAAGTGGTCAGGAACGGTTTACATCCAATGATAATGGCTTGAAGGCTGTGTGATGGTTGAGTTGTTAACACTACAACACAGAGTATTTCAGATCACAGAACGGCAGCAGGGAAGGCGGATGTAGTGAACCCATGACTTGTGAGTCCATGAACTTACCGCCAATAATGGTGTTAAATACTGAGCAAACTGATTAAACAAGATTCAGTCCAACTATTGTAGTAGTAGGTTGGTAGACAGCAACCACCCCGGGAGGTTACTACCGTCAGTGGTGGTAGGTTGTAGACAGCGACCACCCGGGAGTAAGATACCGTCCTGTGGTAGCAGGTTGATAGACAGCAATCACCCAGGGAAGGCACTACCGTCCGGTTGTAGTAGGCTGGGTAGACAGCAACAAGCCATTGAGTACTTCCCTACTGGGTGGTAGCAGGCTGGGTAGACTGCAACCACCAGGAGGTACTACAGTCTTGTTGGCAGTAGGTTGGTAGCAGAAACCACCTGGGAGGTACTAACCGTCTATGTTTATAGGTTGGTAGACAGCAACCTCCCAGGGAGATACTACGACCTGTGGTAATGGATGGTAGACAGCAAGCCCAAGGAGGTATTACCGTCCTGTTGGTGTTGGCTGGTGACAGGAACAGCCATTGAGTAGATACTAAGGTCCTGTGTGAGGCTGGTAGACAGCAACCACCCGGGAGGTACTATAATCCTGTGGTAGTAGGCTGCTAGACAGCAACCACCCAGGGAGGAGGAACCTACCGTCATGTGGTAGTTCGGTTGGTAGACAGCAACAGCAGGGAGGTACTCAGTCCTGTGGTAGATTACGTTGGTGTATAGACAGCAACCACCCAGAGATTGTAGTAGCGATCTGTGGTAGTAGGCTGGTAGAAAGCAACCACCAGGGAGGATACTACAGATCGTGGTAGGAGGGCTGGAAGGACAGCAACCACCAAGGAGGTACTTCCGCCTGTGGTAGTAGGTTGGAAGCCAGGAACCACCCAGGGATTTACTACCGTCCTGTGGTTGTAGGTTTGGTAGACATCAACCACCCAGGGAGGTAACTACCGTCCTGTGGTAGTTAGGTTGGTACACAGAAAACCCACCCCAGGGGGTACTACCGTCCTGTAGTAGTAGGTTGGTAGACAGCAAACACCCTGGGAGGTTACTAAAGTTCTTGTGGTAGAAGGTTGGTAGACAGGCAACCCACCCAGGGAGGTACTTCCGTCCTGTGGTAGTAGGTTGGAAGGCAGCAACTACCCAGGGAGGTACTTCCGTCCTGTGGTAGTAGGTTGGGAGACATCAACCACCCTGGGAGGTACTACCGTCCTGTGTTGTTAGGTTGGGAGGACAGCGACCAACAAGGGATAGGTACTATTCGTCCTGTTGTAAGCAGGTTGGTAGCAGCAACCACCCAGGGAGGTACTACCGTCCTGTGGTAGTAGGCTAGTAGACAGCAACCAGCAATTGAGGTACTACCCTCCTCTTGTAATAGGCTGGTAGACAGCAACCACCCAGGGATGTACTACCGTCCTGTGGTAGTAGGTTGGTAGACAGCAACCACCCAGGGACGGTACTACCGGTCCTGTGGTGGTAAGTTGGTAGACAGCAATACCCAGGGAGTACTTCCGTCACTGTAGTAGTAGGTTGGTAGACAGCAACCGACCAGGGAGGTACTACAGTCCTGTGGTAGTAGGCTGGTTGACAGCAACCACCAAGGGAGGTACTACCGTCCTGTGGAAGTAGGTTGGTAGACAGCAAGCGCCCAGTGAGGTACTACCGTCCTGTGGTAGTAGGATGGGTAGGACAGCAACCAACCCATGGGCGGTACTACCATCCAGTGGTATTAGGCTGGTAGACAGCAACCACCCAGGGAGGTACTACCGTCGTGTGGTAGTAGGTTGGTAGACAGCAACCACCCAGGGAGGTACTACCGTCATGTGGTAGTAGGTTGGAAGACAGCAACCACCCAGGGAGGAACTACGTCCTGTGGAAGAAGGTTGGTAGGACAGCAACAACTCAGGAGAGGTACTACGTCTTGTGGTAGTAGGTTGGAAGACAGCAAGCACCCAGGGAGCTACAACCGTCCTGTGGTAGTAGGTTGGTAGACAGCAACCACCCAAGGAGGTACTACCGTCCTCTGGTAGTAGGTTGGGTTTAGAAAGCAAACCACACAGGAGGTACTACGGTCCTGTGGTTAGTAGGTTGGAAGACAGCAACCACCCCGGGAGGTACTAACCGTACTGTGGTAGTAGGTTGGGAGACAGGCAACCCAACCAGGGAGGTAATACCATCTGTGGTAGTCGTTGGTAGACAAGCAACCTCCCAGGGAGTACCTACTACCGTCTGTGGTGGAAAGGTTGGTAGACAGCGACCACCCAGGGAGGTATTACCGTCCGGTGTAGCAGGGTTGGTAGACAGCAACCACCCAGGGATGGTACTAAAGTCCTGTTGTAGTAAGGCTAGTAGACAGCCAAAAGGCCTTTGAGGTACTACCCTCCTGTGGAAGTAGGCTGGTAGACAGCAACCACCAGGGAAGGTAAATACCGTCCTGTGGTAGTGGGTTGGTAGACAGCAACCCACCCAGGTAGGTACTACCGTCTGACAGTAATGTAGTCCCCATATTAAGAAGGAAACAGAACGAGGCACTAAACTACAGACCCTGTGTCTCTGACATGTATCGTGTGCAAAGTCATGGGAGAAGATTATCAGGAGGGGAGTTGTTCGAACACCTGAAAAGGAACAAGATTATAAATGAAAACAGCATGGGATCATGGAAGGCAAATCTTGTATCAAATCATCGGAGAGTTTTATGACAAGGTAACAGAAGTAAGACACGAAGAGAGGGTTGGGTAGATTGCGTTTTCCTAGATGCAGGAAGGCCTTTGACACAGTTCCCCACAAGAGATTAGTGCAGAAGCTGGAGGATCAGGCACACGTAAAATGAAGGGCACAGCAATGGATAAGGGAAATACTGAAAGGGAAGGCAGCAAAACGAGTCATGGTACGTGAAGAGGTTATCACAGTGGGCGCCTGTTACGAGCGGGGGTCACACAGGGGTTCAGTTCAAGACCAGTGCTATTTTTGATATATGTGAACGGACATGATGGAAGGAAATAGACTCTGAAGTGTCCCTGTTCGCAGATGACGTGAAGTTGATGGGGAAAGAATTAAATTGGACCGAGGATGAGGCAGGACTGCAAAGAGACCTGGACCTCAGGCTGGACATGTGGTCCAGAGTAAAATGGCTTCTCCGAATTCAATCCAGCCAAATGCAAAGTCATGAAGATTGGGGAGGGGCAAAGAAGACCGCAAGACAGAGTATAGGCTAGGTGGACAAAGGTGACTACAGACTCCACCCGGGAGAAAGACTTGGGGTGTCCATAACACCGGAGCACATCCCGGAGGCAAAAAAAAAAAAAAAAACCCATCAAACCAAAAACCGCTGCAGCATACGGGCGCCTGCCAAACCTGAGAAAACAGCGTTCCGAGACCTTTATAGGAATCGTTCAAGACACTGTACACTGTGTATGTTTAGGCCCATACTGGAGATGCAGCACCAGTCTGGAACCCAACACCTGAGTCAAAGCACGTCAAGAAGTAGAGAAAAGTACAAAGGTAGCAACAATGGCTAGTCCGAGAGCTCAAGGGAACGTCGTACGAGGAAAGGTTAAGGGAAATCGGACTGACGACACTGCAGGACAAGAAGGGTCAGGGGAGACATGATAAACGACATACAAGTTCTGCGGGGAATAGACAAAGGTGGACGAGATAGGATGTTCCAGAGAGGGGAACAGGGGACAAGGGGTCTCAACTGGAAGCTGAAGATCAGACGAGTCACAGGGACGTTTAGGAAGTATTTCTTCAGTCATAGAGTTGTCAGCAAGTGGGAATAGCCTAGCAAGTGAAGTAGTGGAGGCAGGAACATACATAGTTTGTTAAGAAGAGGTATGACAAAGCTCAGGAAGCAGACGAGAGAGAGGACAGTAGCGTATCAGTGAAGAGGCGGGGCCAGGAGCTGAGTCTCGAACCCCTGCAACCACAATTAGGTGAGTACAATTAGGTGAGTAACATACACACACACCACATACACCACACATACACGCAACCGACACACACACACACACACACACACACAAAACACACACACACTCACACACACACACACTTACACACAACACACACAAACACACACACACACACACACACACACACCCCACCACCCCACCACACACACAACACACACACATACACACACCACACACCATACACACACACGGACCACCACAACACACACACATACACACACACACACACACCACACACACACAACACAATATCGACATGAGGAAAGGAAATTGGACTCTGAGGTGTCCCTGTTTGCAGATGACGTGTAGTTGATTGAGAAGAATACATTCGATCGAAGACCAGGCAGAACTACAAGGGATCTGGACAGGCTCTGCAGAACCTGGTCAGCAATTGCTCCTGGAGTTTTCAAATCCCCCAAGTGACAAAGAAAATCATGATAAGATTGGAAGGGCAAAGAAGGCCGCAGACGGGAGTACAGTCTAGGGGTGGTCAGAGACTACAAAACCTCACTCAAGGAAAAGATCTTGGGGGGAGTATAACACAGGCACATCTACTGAAGCGCACATCAACAACCAAATAACTGCATGCACCATATGGGCGCCTAGCAAACCTCAGAACAGCATTCCGACATCTTAATAAGGAATCGTTCAGGACCCTGTACACCGTTATACGTTAGGCCCAATTGGAGTATGCGGCACCAGTTTGGAACCCACACCTAGACCAAAGGCACGTAAAGGAACTAGGAAAGTGCAAAGGTTTGAAACAAGACTAGTCCAGAGCTAGAAGGTAAGTCCTACGAGGAGAGGTTAGGGAAATCAAACCTGACGACACTGGAGGAAGGAGAGATAGGCGGGGGACATGATAACGACTACAAAATACTGAGAGGGAAATTGACAAGGTTGGACCAAAGACAGGATGTTCAGAGATTGGACACCAGTACAAGGGGACACAGTTTGGAAGCTGAAGAGTACACAGATGAAATCACAGGGAATGTTAGAAGTATTTCTTCAGCCACAGAGTAGTCAGTAGTGGAATGTTTGGAAGCGATTAGGTGGAGGCAGGATCCATACATATTTAAGCAGAGGTATGATGAGCTCACGGCTCATGGAGAGAGACCTTAGCGGAATCAGTGAAGAGGCGGGGCCAGTTCACGTCCCATCCCCCGCAACCCTCCAACTACACCACACCACACACACACGCAGACACACACACACATAGCACACCCACACACCATACACACCACAACACACACTCATAACACACACACACATCAACACCACACACACACACATTCAACACACACACATACCACACACCACAATACACGCACACACACACACACACAAACCACACCACATACACCACCCCACACACACACATACACACACTTACACACACCACACACACAACACACAACACACACACACACACACAATACGCACACACACACCACCACACAAACACACACAACACACACCAATACCACACACACACACACACACTACATTACTCAACCACACATACACCAGACATGAAAGATCATGAAAGCAATAGGAGAAGACAACATGACCACGCTGGAAAATTTTTCGGTGGAATAGGGGGGTTTGTGAAAAAAACACACCTGGCAGTGAAAGTGACATCAGGCAGAAGCGACTCGGACAGGAATCCTGCAGGTGAAAGCACGATTAAGGACTTTGCGGCATACAGGAAGGTGTATCTCGACCCGACAGTACACAAGAAGAAGAAAGGCAGGAAAACTGAGAGTGATGATTACAAAGGGCGAAAGGGAGGAAAGAGAGGGGATGGAGAAGACGACAGAGATCCAGACCCAGGGAAGAAAGATCAAATACAGCCACCTCCCTCACAATTCCTATAGAGCCTCCCAACAGGTTCAACGTCAGTGCAACCCCAAACACTCTAAATCAAATCCCCATGCAACACCATGCCCCACCACTTATTACAAAACTCCCACTTTCACAGCAACAACCCATAGTTCCCTTACCAGGTCTCACTTCCCCCAAACCCCAATATACCTCCTCAGACCACAGTCTAGGAAAGGAGTTGAAGGTGTGGTATACAATGCAGATGGAATAAAAAACAAGCATGAGGACTGTGGCACGAAAGAATCAAAGAGGACATCCCCAGACATAATAGCACTCACAGAAACAAAAACTCACCAGAATAATAACAGATTCAATCTTTCCATCCGGATATCAAATCCTCAGGATAGAGAGAGGGAGGAGAGGGGGAGGAGGAGTTGCATGTTCATAAAAACTAGTGGAGGTTTGAGGAAAATGGAAGGGAATGGATGGCACGGGCGAAAGGGACTACTTATAGGGAACAATCCATGTCTGAGGGTCCATAAGGTGATAGATTGCGTAATGTACAACCCACCACAGAACTGCAGGAGCCAAGAGAAGAATACGATGAGAGCAACAGAGCAATGATCGACACACTAGCCTAGGTGGCCAGGGAGAGCACACAGGGGGGAGCAAAGTTACTAGTTGGGGTGTTTTCAATCATTGGGGAGATTGACTGGGAAAACCTGGAGCCCCATGGGGGAGGTCCGAAACATGGAGAGCAAGATGATGGATGTGGTACTGGAAACCTCATGCATCAAACATGTTAGGAGACACTTACCATGAGAGAAAGGGAGAGGATGAACAGCAAGGTTGGACCTTGTATTCACCATGAGTTTTGTTCGGACATCGTGGAGTATCATGTATGAACGGCCCCAGGGAGCTAGTGTATGTGGTTCTGTGCGTTCGACTACATGTGAGCTCCAAAGTGGAGAGAGTAGCAGGAATAGGTTGAGGAAAAACCAAACTACAACAAAAGGGGGAACTACTCAGGATGAGAACTTCCTTCCAAGACATTCAGTGGAGAGGGGAACTGACAGGAAAACCAGTACAAGAAATAGGATGGATATTAGCAACAAAATGCAAGGATGGCAGAGGAGAGGTTTATTCCAGGGAAAACAGAAATAATGGGAAGAACAGTACGAGTCCAATGGTTCACCAAAGGTTGTAGGGAGGCAAATCTAGGGTGTATAGAGAATGGAAAAAGGTACAGTAGACAGGAGAACTCTGGAAAATAAAGAAATCAGCAGAAGAGCCAGAAACGAATATGCACAGATAGGAAGGGAGGCTAGAGAAAATATGAAAAATGACATAGCATCAAAAGTAAAGACTGACCGAAGCTGTTGTACAGCCACATCAGAGGAAAACACAGTCAATGGACCAGTTATCAGGACTTGAGGAAGGGTGATGGGTTGCTAATTCACAAGAAATGACCGAGAGGTTTGTCAGAGCTCAACACAAAGATTTAAAGAGGTATTTACAGGGGATACAGTAGGACTCCAGAAATCTGAACAGAGGGGTACACCAGGCAGTGCTGGATGAGGTCATTATAACCAAGGAGGTGGTTGAAGGAAGCGGCCAATGCGAACTTGACACCTCAAAAAACGGTGGGACCAGACAAACATCTCTCCATGGGTCCTTAAGGGGAGCAGAAATTTGTGTGAGCATTAACAAAGATCTTCAACAACATCAGTTGAAACTGGGCAACTCCCTGAGGTATGGAAATGGCAAATGTAGTCCAAATTTTTAAAAAGGGAGACAGACATGAGGCACTAAAGTTGTATAGTATGCAGGTCATGGAGAGATCATTCAGGAGGAGAGTGGTGGGGCACCTGGAAAGAACAAATTGTATAATTGACACCGGCACAGGTTTCAGGGAAGGAAAAATTCCTGTGTCACAAACCTATTAGAGTTTTATGACAAGGTGACAGAATGTAAGACAAGATGGAGAGAGGGTGGATCGATGTATATTTTTGGACTGCAAGAAGGCTTCGACACAGTTCCTCACAAGAGGATACTGCAAAAACTAGAGGAACCAGGCACACATAACAGGAAGCGAGCACTTGCAATG
>NC_069418.1:17588101-17591561 GCF_026875155.1 Cherax quadricarinatus
ACAAACACCAATTAACACACACAACACACAACACACAACACACCAACCCCAACACACAACCACACACACACACACACACACATACACACACACAACACACAACACAACACACAACACACCACTCAACAACACACACACACACACACACACATCACATAACCACACACCACAACACAACACACAACACACACACACACTACCAACCACACAACACACCACACACAACCCACACACACACAAACAACCACACACACACACACACACACACACACACACACCACACACACACACACAACACACACACACACACCACACACACACACACACACACACACACACAACACACAACACACACACACACACACACACACACCACACACACACACACACACACACAACACACACACTCACACACACACACACACACACCCACACCACTACACACACACACACACACCACCACACACACACACACACACACATACATTACAAATAATATAAAACAATATAATAAACAAGCCAAAAAATTATTAATAAAAAACACGGCAAAACTTTTCCCTAAAATAAATCCCAATTGTTGAGGAGGACTTTGTTAGTGACGTCAACTGTTGTTAAGCCATGGATGGGAGGAGGGGGGTTACGGGAGGGGTAAGGTAACGGCGGGGGATTACGGTGAGGGGGACAGGGGGGGAGGATTTGGATTGTATTAGGGAAGAGTTTGGAGAGAGGATTAGCACCCCAGGGATGGCCAGTAGGGAGCGGAGAAAAGGTATGCCAGGGAAGGATAGGGTGAGGTGGAGAAGGGGGGTGGGGGTGGAGAATTAAGAGGCAGGGACAGGTGTCATTGTGGGTCAGGGAGTTGAAGTGGTCAGGAACGGTTTACATCCAATGATAATGGCTTGAAGGCTGTGTGATGGTTGAGTTGTTAACACTACAACACAGAGTATTTCAGATCACAGAACGGCAGCAGGGAAGGCGGATGTAGTGAACCCATGACTTGTGAGTCCATGAACTTACCGCCAATAATGGTGTTAAATACTGAGCAAACTGATTAAACAAGATTCAGTCCAACTATTGTAGTAGTAGGTTGGTAGACAGCAACCACCCCGGGAGGTTACTACCGTCAGTGGTGGTAGGTTGTAGACAGCGACCACCCGGGAGTAAGATACCGTCCTGTGGTAGCAGGTTGATAGACAGCAATCACCCAGGGAAGGCACTACCGTCCGGTTGTAGTAGGCTGGGTAGACAGCAACAAGCCATTGAGTACTTCCCTACTGGGTGGTAGCAGGCTGGGTAGACTGCAACCACCAGGAGGTACTACAGTCTTGTTGGCAGTAGGTTGGTAGCAGAAACCACCTGGGAGGTACTAACCGTCTATGTTTATAGGTTGGTAGACAGCAACCTCCCAGGGAGATACTACGACCTGTGGTAATGGATGGTAGACAGCAAGCCCAAGGAGGTATTACCGTCCTGTTGGTGTTGGCTGGTGACAGGAACAGCCATTGAGTAGATACTAAGGTCCTGTGTGAGGCTGGTAGACAGCAACCACCCGGGAGGTACTATAATCCTGTGGTAGTAGGCTGCTAGACAGCAACCACCCAGGGAGGAGGAACCTACCGTCATGTGGTAGTTCGGTTGGTAGACAGCAACAGCAGGGAGGTACTCAGTCCTGTGGTAGATTACGTTGGTGTATAGACAGCAACCACCCAGAGATTGTAGTAGCGATCTGTGGTAGTAGGCTGGTAGAAAGCAACCACCAGGGAGGATACTACAGATCGTGGTAGGAGGGCTGGAAGGACAGCAACCACCAAGGAGGTACTTCCGCCTGTGGTAGTAGGTTGGAAGCCAGGAACCACCCAGGGATTTACTACCGTCCTGTGGTTGTAGGTTTGGTAGACATCAACCACCCAGGGAGGTAACTACCGTCCTGTGGTAGTTAGGTTGGTACACAGAAAACCCACCCCAGGGGGTACTACCGTCCTGTAGTAGTAGGTTGGTAGACAGCAAACACCCTGGGAGGTTACTAAAGTTCTTGTGGTAGAAGGTTGGTAGACAGGCAACCCACCCAGGGAGGTACTTCCGTCCTGTGGTAGTAGGTTGGAAGGCAGCAACTCCCAGGGAGGTACTTCCGTCCTGTGGTAGTAGGTTGGGAGGCATCAAAACACCCTGGGAGGTACTACCGTCCTGTGTTGTTAGGTTGGGAGGACAGCGACCAACAAGGGATAGGTACTATTCGTCCTGTTGTAAGCAGGTTGGTAGCAGCAATCACCAGGGGAGGTACTTCCGACTGTGGTAGTAGGGCTAGTAGACAGCATCCAGCAATTGAGGTACTACCCTCCTCTTGTAATAGGCTGGTAGACAGCAACCACCCAGGGATGTACTACCGTCCTGTGGTAGTAGGTTGGTAGACAGCAACCACCCAGGGACGGTACTACCGGTCCTGTGGTGGTAAGTTGGTAGACAGCAATACCCAGGGAGTACTTCCGTCACTGTAGTAGTAGGTTGGTAGACAGCAAACCGACCAGGGAGGTACTACAGTCCTGTGGTTAGTAAGCTGGTTGACAGCAACCACCAAGGGAGGTACTACCGTCCTGTGGAAGTAGGTTGGTAGACAGCAAGCGCCCAGTGAGGTACTACCGTCCTGTGGTAGTAGGATGGTAGACAGCAACCACCCATGGGGGTACTACCATCCAGTGGTATTAGGCTGGTAGACAGCAACCACCCCAGGAGGTACTACCAGCGTGTGGTAGTAGGTTGGTAGACAGCAACCACCCAGGGAGGTACTACCGTCATGTGGTAGTAGGTTGGAAGACAGCAACCACCCAGGAGGGAACTACGTCCTGTGGAAGAAGGTTGGTAGGACAGCAACAACTCAGGAGAGGTACTACGTCTTGTGGTAGTAGGTTGGGAAGGACAGCAAGCACCCAGGGAGCTACAACCGTCCTGTGGTAGTAGGTTGGTAGGACAGCAACCACCCAAGGAGGTACTACCGTCCCTCTGGTAGTAGGTTGGGTTTAGAAAGCAAACCACACAGGAGGTACTACGGTCCTGTGGTTAGTAGGTTGGAAGACAGCAACCACCCCGGGAGGTACTAACCGTACTGTGGTAGTAGGTTGGGAGACAGGCAACCCAACCAGGGAGGTAATACCATCTGTGGTAGTCGTTGGTAGACAAGCAACCTCCCAGGGAGTACCTACTACCGTCTGTGGTGGAAAGGTTGGTAGACAGCGACCACCCAGGGAGGTATTACCGTCCGGTGTAGCAGGGTTGGTAGACAGCAACCACCCAGGGATGGTACTAAAGTCCTGTTGTAGTAAGGCTAGTAGACAGCCAAAAGGCCTTTGAGGTACTACCCTCCTGTGGAAGTAGGCTGGTAGACAGCAACCACCAGGGAAGGTAAATACCGTCCTGTGGTAGTGGGTTGGTAGACAGCAACCCACCCAGGTAGGTACTACCGTCT
>NC_069418.1:17592061-17607061 GCF_026875155.1 Cherax quadricarinatus
GGGGATTTAAGGGGGTAAGGGGGAAACGCACAACATATCTGCTCCCTCTCTAAGGACCCACGGGGAGATGTTGTCCGGTCCCATTGCCTTGAGGTATCGATGTCCCTTAGCAGTTTCTTCACCTCCTCCTCATCTGTATGTATGTCGTCCAACACTTGTTGGTGTATTCCTTGCTGGTGTCCCCATCTGGTCTGTCCCCCCAGAGTCCTTCCTGTCTCTACTGTAAATACTTCCTTAAATCTCGTGTTGAGCTCCTCACATACCTCTTGATCGTTTCTTGTGAGTTCTCCACCTTCTTTCCTCAGCCTTATCACCTGGTCCTTGACTGTTGTCTTCCTCCTAATGTGGCTATACAGCAGTTTCGGGTCAGATTTGACTTTCGATGCTATGTCGTTTCATACTGTCGCTGGGCCTCCCTCCTATCTGTGCATACTCGTTTCTGGCTCTTCTACTAATCTCCTTGTTTTCCTGGGTCCTATGCCTCCTGTACCTTTTCCATTCTCTGTTGCACTTAGTTTTTGCCTCCCTACACCTTCGGGTAAACCAAGGACTCGTTTTGGTCTTCCTATTATTTCTGTTTCCCTTGGGAACAAAACTTTCCTCTGCCTCCTTGCACTTTGTTGCCACATATTCCATCATCTCGTTTACTGATTTTCCTACCATTTCTCTGTCCCACTGAACCTCCTGCAGGAAGTTTCTCATACCTGTGTAGTCCCCCCTTTTATAGTTTGGCCTGTCCCCTTCAGTTCCTGTTACCTTCTCCACTTGTAACTCGACTATATAATCAAAATTCAGAACCACGTGATCGCTAGCTCCAAGGGGCCTCTCATAAGTGATGTCTTCAATGTCTGAACTGCTCAGGGTGAACACAAGATCCAGTCTTGCTGGCTCATCCTCCCCTCTGTGTGTGTGTGTGTGTGTGTGTATGTGTATGTGTATATGTGTATGTATGTTTGTGTGTGTGTGTGTGTGTGTGTGTGTGTGTGTGTGTGTGTGTGTGTGTGTGTGTGTGTGTGTGTGTGTGTTGTATGTGTATGTGCGTATACGTAGTGTGTGTGTGTGTGTGCGTGCGTGTGTGTGTGTATGTATGTGTGTGTGTACGTATGTGTGTGTGTATGCATGTGTGTGTGTGTATGTGTGTACTCACCTAGTTGTACTCACCTAGTTGAGGTTGCGGGGGTCGAGTCCGAGCTCCTGGCCCCGCCTCTTCACTGATCGCTACTAGGTCACTCTCCCTGAGCCGTGAGCTTTATCATACCTCTGCTTAAAGCTATGTATGGATCTTGCCTCCACTACATCGCTTCCCAAACTATTCCACTTACTGACTACTCTGTGGCTGAAGAAATACTTCCTAACATCCCTGTGATTCATCTGTGTCTTCAGCTTCCAACTGTGTCCCCTTGTTACTGTGTCCAATCTCTGGAACATCCTGTCTTTGTCCACCTTGTCAATTCCTCTCAGTATTTTGTATGTCGTTATCATGTCCCCCCTATCTCTCCTGTCCTCCAGTGTCGTCAGGTTGATTTCCCTTAACCTCTCCTCGTAGGACATACCTCTTAGCTCTGCGACTAGTCTTGTTGCAAACCTTTGCACTTTCTCTAGTTTCTTTACGTGCTTGGCTAGGTGTGGGTTCCAAACTGGTGCCGCATACTCCAATATGGGCCTAACGTACACGGTGTACAGGGTCCTGAATGATTCCTTATTAAGATGTCGGAATGCTGTTCTGAGGTTTGCTAGGCGCCCATATGCTGCAGCAGTTATTTGGTTGATGTGCGCTTCAGGAGATGTGCCTGGTGTTATACTCACCCCAAGATCTTTTTCCTTGAGTGAGGTTTGTAGTCTCTGGCCCCCTAGACTGTACTCCGTCTGCGGTCTTCTTTGCCCTTCCCCAATCTTCATGACTTTGCACTTGGTGGGATTGAACTCCAGGAGCCAATTGCTGGACCAGGTCTGCAGCCTGTCCAGATCCCTTTGTAGTTCTGTCTGGTCTTCGATCGAGTGAATTCTTCTCATCAACTTCACGTCATCTGCAAACAGGGACACCTCAGAGTCTATTCCTTCCGTCATGTCGTTCACAAATACCAGAAACAGCACTGGTCCTAGGACTGACCCCTGCGGGACCCCACTGGTCACAGGTGCCCACTCTGACACCTCGCCACGTACCATGACTCGCTGCTGTCTTCCTGACAAGTATTCCCTGATCCATTGTAGTGCCTTCCCTGTTATCCCTGCTTGTCCTCCAGTTTTTGCACCAATCTCTTGTGTGGAACTGTGTCAAACGCCTTCTTGCAGTCCAAGAAAATGCAATCCACCCACCCCTCTCTCTCTTGTCTTACTGCTGTCACCATGTCATAGAACTCCAGTAGGTTTGTGACACAGGATTTCCCGTCCCTGAAACCATGTTGGCTGCTGTTGATGAGATCGTTCCTTTCTAGGTGTTCCACCACTCTTCTCCTGATAATCTTCTTCATGATTTTGCATACTATACATGTCAGTGACACTGGTCTGTAGTTTAATGCTTCATGTCTGTCTCCTTTTTTAAAGATTGGGACTACATTTGCTGTTTTCCATGCCTCAGGCAATCTCCCTGTTTCGATAGATGTATTGAATATTGTTGTTATAGATACACATAGCGCCTCTGCTCCCTCTCTCAATACCCATGGGGAGATGTTATCTGGCCCCATTGCCTTTGAGGTATCTAGCTCACTCAGAAGCCTCTTCACTTCTTCCTCGGTTGTGTGCACTGTGTCCAGCACTTGGTGGTGTGCCCCACCTCTCTGTCTTTCTGGAGTCCCTTCTGTCTCCTCTGTGAACACTTCTTTGAATCTCTTGTTGAGTTCTTCACATACTTCACGGTCATTTCTTGTTGTCTCTCCTCCTTCCTTCCTTAGCCTGATTACCTGGTCCTTGACTGTTGTTTTCCTCCTGATGTGGCTGTACAACAGTTTCGGGTCAGATTTGGCTTTCGCTGCTATGTCATTTTCATATTGTCTTTGGGCCTCCCTTCTTATCTGTGCATATTCGTTTCTGGCTCTACGACTGTTCTCCTTATTCTCCTGGTCCTTTGCCTTCTATATTTCTTCCATTCCCTAGCACACTTGGTTTTTGCCTCCCTGCACCTTTGGGTAAACCATGGGCTCATCCTGGCTTTTTCATTATTCCTGTTACCCTTGGGTACAAACCTCTCCTCAGCCTCCTTGCATTTTGTTGCTACATATTCCATCATCTCATTAACTGGCTTCCCTGCCAGTTCTCTGTCCCACTGAACCCCGTTCAGGTAGTTCCTCATTCCTGTGTAGTCCCCTTTCTTGTAGTTTGGCTTCATTCGTCCTGGCCTTCCTGCGTCTCCCTCCACTTGTAGCTCTACTGTGTATTCGAAGCTTAAAACCAAATGGTCACTGGCCCCAAGGGGTCTTTCCTATGTGATGTCCTCGATATCTGCACTACTCAAGGTGAATACTAAGTCCAGCCTTGCTGGTTCATCCTCTCCTCTCTCTCTTGTAGTGTCCCTTACGTGTTGGCACATGAAGTTTTCCAGTACCACCTCCATCATCTTAGCCCTCCATGTATCTTGGCCCCCATGTGGGTCCAAGTTCTCCCAATCGATCTCCTTGTGGTTAAAGTCACCCATGATCAGGAGCTTTGCCCTGCATGCATGAGCTCTTCTGGCCACTCTAGCCAGTGTGTCAACCATCGCTCTATTGCTCTCGTCGTACTCTTGCCTTGGCCTCCTGCTGTTTTGTGGTGGGTTATACATCACTGCTATTACCACCTTGGGACCTCCAGAGTGAAGTGTTCCCGCTATGTAATCACTTGTGTATGTATGTGTGTGCGTATGTATGTGTGTGTGTGTGTATGTGTGTGTATGTATGTGTGTGTGTATGTATGTGTGTGTGTGTGCGTACTCATCTAGGTGTACTCACCTAGTTGAGGCTGCAGGGGTCGAGTCCAAGCTCCTGGTTCCGCCTCTTCACTGGTCGCTACTAGGTCACTATCCCTGTACCGTGAGCTTTATCATACCTCTGCTTAAAGCTATGTATGGATCCTGCCTCCTCTACTTCGCTTCCCAAACTATTCCACTTACTGACTACTCTGTGGCTGAAGAAATACTTCCTAACATCCCTGTGATTTATCTGTGTCTTCAACTTCCAAATGTGTCCCCTTGTTACTGTGTCCAATCTCTGGAACATCCTGTCTTTGTCCAGTTTGTCAATTCCTCTCAGTATTTGAAAGTCGTTATCATTCCCCCTTATCTCTCCTGTCCTCCAGTGTCGTCAGGTTGATTTCCCTTAACCTGTCCTCGTAGGACATACCTTTTAGCTCTGGGACTAAGTCTTTTTTGCACACTTTTGCACTTGTGTGTGTATGTATGGGGTGTGTGTGTATGAATGTGAAGTGTATGTATGTGTGTGTGTATGTATGTATGTGTGTGTGTGTATTTTATGTGTGGTGTATGTGCATGTGTGTGTGTGTGGTTTTGTGTGTGTGTGTGTGTGTGTGTGTGTGTGTGGTGTGTGTGTGTGTTGTGTGTGTGTGTGTGTGTGTGTGTGTGTGTGTGTGTGTGTGTGTGTGTATGTGTATTGAATCTGCTAATATTTTAACAGATGTCACATCGTTAAAAATATATATGTTTCATAGCGTAGAGAGAGAGAGAGACAGACAGACAAAGAGATAGATAGTTTAAAATAGATAGATATAGATAGAAGAGAGAGAGAGAGAGAGAAAAGAGAGGGGAGAGAAAAGAGAGAGAGAGAGAGAGAGAAGAGAGACAGACAGACAGACAGACAGACAACAGACTAAGAGAGAGAGAGATAGATAGAGAGGAGAGAAGAGAGAGAGAGAGAGAGAGAGAGAGAGAGAGAGAGAGAGGGGAGAGAGAGAGAGAGAGAGAGAGAGAGAGAGAGAGAGAGAGAGAAAAGAGAGAGAGAGAGAGAGAGACAGACAGACAGACAGACAGACAGACAGACTAAGAGAGAGAGATAGATAGAGAGAGAGAGAGAGAGAGAGAGAGAGAGAGAGAGAGAGAGGGGAGTAGCAGTATAGGAGGCTGCTGCTGCTGCCTGCTGTGCTGCTCTGCTGCTGCTGCTGCCAGCACAGTATTGATCTGGTAATGTCCTGCTCAACACTCTTGAGTTTTATGACATTATCGACTATATTTAATGACCCACCCACCCACCCACCCACCCACCCACCCTTTCTAACCCACACCCTAACCCCCCAACCCACCCAATCACCCACCCACCTTCTCAACCGCCCACCACCTGTAACACACCTGCCTTTTTCCAAAGCAGCTTCAAATACAACAACGTTGTCTCACATCAACCCAAACTTGTGTTTTATCAACCCAAACTTGTGTTTTATCAACCCAAACTGTGTTTTATCAACCCAAACATGTGTTTTAATCAACCCAAACTTGTGTTTTATCAACCCAAACTTGTGTTTTATCAACCCAAACTTGTGTTTTAATAAACCCCAAACTTGCGTTTTATCAACCCAAACTTGTGTTTTATCAACCCAAACTTGCGTTTTATCAACCCAAACTTGTGTTTTATCAACCCAAACTTGTGTTTTATCAACCCAAACTTGTGTTTTATCAACCCAAACTTGTGTTTTATCAACCCAAACTTGCGTTTTATCAACCCAAACTTGTGTTTTATCAACCCAAACTTGTGTTTTATCAACCCAAACTTGTGTTTTATCAACCCAAACTTGTGTTTTAATCACCCAAAAACTTGCGTTTTATCAACCCAAACTTGGTTTTATCAACCCAAACTTGTGTTTTATCAACCCAAACTTGTGTTTTAATAAACCCCCAAACTTGTTGTTTTATCAACCCAAACTTGCGTTTTATCAACCCAAACTTGTGTTTTATCAACCCAAACTTGCGTTTTATCAACCCAAATTGTGTTTTATCAACCCAAACTTGCGTTTTATCAACCCAAACTTGTGTTTTATCAACCCAAACTTGTGTTTTATCAACCCAAACTTGTGTTTTATAAACCCCAAAACTTGTGTTTTACAACCCAAACTTGTGTTTTAGCAACCCAAACTTGTGTTTTATCAACCCCAAACTTGTGTTTTATAAAACCCAAACTTGCGTTTTATCAACCCAAACTTGTGTTTTATCAACCCAAACTTGTGTTTTATCAACCCAAAAACTTGTGTTTTAAACAACCCAAACTTGTTTTTTTATCAACCCAAACTGCGTTTTATCAACCCAAACTTGTGTTTTATCAACCCAAACTTGTGTTTTATCAATCCAAACTTGTGTTTTATCAACCCAAAGTTGTGTTTTATCAACCCAAACTTGTGTTTTATCAACCCAAACTTGTGTTTTATCAACCCAAACTTGTGTTTTATCAACCCAAACTTGCGTTTTATCAACCCAAACTTGTGTTTTAATCAACCCAAATTTTGCGTTTTTATCAACCCAAATTTGTGTTTTATCATCCCAAACTTGCGTTTTATCAACCCAAACTTGTGTTTTATCAACCCAAACTTGCGTTTTATCAACCCAAACTTGTGTTTTATCAACCCAAACTTGTGTTTTATCAACCCACACTTGCGTTTTATCAACCCATACTTACGTTTTATCAACCAAAACTTACTGTACTGTGAGTGTACAACACAGTGTACATAAGTGTACACTGTGTACAAACCTACAACACAGTCAGAACACCTAGACAGAAACAAGGTGTCTAATGGTTCAGGTGTTGTCTCCCCCTATGTTCTCTTCCCTCCCTCCACGTCTCCTTCCCTCCACGCCTCCCTCCCTGCACGTCTCCTTCCCTCCACGCCTCCTCCCTCCACGTCCCCCTCCCTCCACGACTCCCCCCCTCCACGCCTCCCTCCCCCACGCCTCCTTCCCTCCCCCACGCCTCATTCCCTCCCTCCACGCCTCCTTCCTCTCTCCAACGTCTCCCTCCCATCCACCGCCCTTCCTCCCCACGTCTCATTCCTTCCCGTCTCCCTCCCTCCACGTCTCCTTCCCTCCACGCCTCCCTCCCTCCACGCCTCCTTCCCTCCCTCCACGCCTCTTTCCCCTCCCTCCACGCCTCCTTCCCTCTCTCCACGTCTCCCTCCCTCCACGTCTTCCTCCCTCCACGTCTCATTCCCTCCACGTCTCCCTCCCTCCACGCCTCCTTCCCTCCACGTCTCTCTCCCTCCACGCCCCCATTCCCTCCCTCCACGCCTCCTTCCCTCTCTCCACGTCTCCCTCCCTCCACGTCTTCCTCCCTCCACGTCTCATCCCTCCACGCCCTCCCTCCCCCCCACGCCCCCTTTTCCCTCCACGTCTCTCTCCCTCCACGCCTCATTCCCCCCCTCCACGCCTCATTCCCTCCCTCCACGCCCCCTTTCCCCTCTCTCCACGTCTCCCTCCCTCCACGTCTTCCTCCCCCAAAGTCTCATTCCCTCCACGTCTCCCTCCCTCCACGCCTCCTTCCCTCCACGTTTTCTCTCCCCCCACGCCTCATTCCTCCCTCCACGCCTCCTTCCCTCTCTCCACGTCTCCCTCCCTCCACGTCTTCCTCCCCCCACGTCTCCCTCCCTCCCCCGCTCCCTCCCTCCCACCACGTCTCCCTCCCCCCACGTCTCCCTCCCTCCCACCCCACCCGTCTCCCTCCCTCCACGTCTCCCCCCCTCCACGTCTCCCTCCCTCCACGTCTCCCTCCCTCCACGTCTCCCTCCCTCCACGTCTCCCTCCCTCCACGTCTCCCTCCCTCCACGACTCCCTCCCTCCACGTCTCCCTTCCACCACGTCTCCCTCCCCCCCACCACGTCTCCTCCTCCACGTCTCCCCTCCTCCACGTCTCCCCCCCTCCACGTCCCCCTCCCTCCACGTCTCCCTCCCTCCACGTCTCCCTCCCTCCACGTCTCCCTCCCTCCACGACTCCCTCCCTCCACGTCGCTCTCCCACCACGTCTCCCTCCCTCCACGCCTCCTTCCCTCTCAGAATAACATTCCTTTCTTCCTTGAAGGTCATCGAGAGGACGAGGCAAATGTCTCCCTGCCTGGGAGATCCTGGGATAATGTTTCCCTGCCTGGGAGATCCTGAGATAATGTCTCCTTGCCTGGCAGATCCTAGGAGAATGTCTCCCTGCCTGGGAGATCCTGGGAGAATGTCTCCCTGCCTGGGAGATCCTGAGATAATGTCTCCTTGCCTGGGAGACCCTGGAAGAATGTTCTCCTGCCTGGGAGATCCTGGGAGAATGTCTCCCTGCCTGAGAGATCCTGGGAGAATGTTTCCCTGCCTGGGAGATGGCAGGGGTGGCTTACTGGGAAGGCAGGCAGCCCACCCTGATTGATGGCAGGGGTGGGTTACCTGGGCAGGAGGTGGGACACTTAAGACGTAATCGCTAAATACAGTGGAAATGTTACACAGTCTAGGCTCGTGTGAAACATTTGGGAAATTCCACTGATCTTCCTTATAAAGATGACTGAATTAACATAAACGACATGTTGAACACCTTTCCCACCTGGATACCACCTGGGACATAACCTTAAGCACACACACCACACACACCACACACACACACAAACACACACACACACAAACACACACACACACACACACAAACACACACACACACACACACACACTATGGTGTTGGGAATTTGCAATAACTTTCTAAGTTATTTTTTCCCACAAATAAGATAAAAAAACCTGTTATTTACCAAGATGGAGTTTTGTGTATGGTAACGCTCTCCCATCTCCCTCCCTCCTTCTCCTCTCCTCCCTCACTCTCTCCTTCGTTCCTTCCTCTAGCTCCCTCTTCTCTCTCTCTCTTTCTTCTCTCTCCTGCTGTTTCTCTTTAATTCATCTCCACTGTCTCTCTACCACTGACCTTTTCAGTCTGCTCCGCTTCCATCAACAGTTTATGTTATGATTTCTTGTGTGATTTATAGTCTCTCTCTCTTTCTCTTCTCTCTCTCTATCTCTATCTCTCTCTCTCTCTATCTCCGGTGATGTCTTAGAGATAAGAGATGAACCTTAGTGACGAAAGGAACAGCCTATCTGAGGTGAGTACCGTGAGTGCCGAGAGTACCACGGGTGAGTGACACGGATGAGTGACACGGGTGAGTGAAACGGGTGAGTGCCACGGGTGAGTTCCACGGGTGAGTGACACGGGTGAGTGTCACGTGTGAGTGCCGCAGATGAGTGCCTCAAGTGAGAGTACCAGAAGTGAGCGCTACAGGTGAGAGTGCCACGAGTGAATACCACAAGTGAGAGTGCCAGGAGTGAGTGCCACGACTGCCGTGTGAGGGGAAGGGGGTGGCACTCAGTAATGTGGCAGGTGGGAAGGAATGTGATCCCCCGCCACGCTGGTCTTTATGCCCAACACTCTTGAAACACACTTCTATATTTTCAACATTAATTAATATATAGCGGCGTAGAGGAATTTTTACGCCAGAGTATTATTTAAGAGGAAGATGGTGCCTCCTGGTGTGTGGTGAGAGTAAGTGGTGAGAGTAAGTGGTGAGAGTGAGTAGTGAAGGTTAGTGGTGAGAGTGATGGTGAAGTAATGTGAAATGAGTATTTAAGGTGAGTGTGAGAGTGAGGTGAGAGTAATTTGTGAGAGTAAAGTAGTGAAGGGTTAGTGGTGAGAGTGATGGTGAGAGTAAGGGGTGAGAGTGAGTAGTGAAGGTTTGAGTGTGAGAGTGAGTGGTGAGAGTAAGTGGTGAGAGTGAGTAGTGAAGGTTAGTGGTGAGAGTGAGTGGTGAGAGTAAGTGGTGAGAGTGAGTAGTGAAGGTGAGTGGTGAGAGTGAGTGGTGAGAGTAAGTGGAGAGTGAGTAGTGAAGGTTAGTGGTGAGAGTGAGTGGTGAGAGTAAGTGGTGAGAGTGAGTAGTGAAGGTTAGTGGTGAGAGTGAGTGGTGAGAGTAAGTGGTGAGAGTGAGTAGTGAAGGTTAGTGGTGAGAGTGAGTGGTGAGAGTAAGTGGTGGAGAGTGAGTATGAAGGTTAGTGGTGAGAGTGAGTGGTGAGAGTAAGTGGTAGAGTGAGTAGTGAAGGTGAGTGGTAGAGTGAGTGGTGAGAGTAAGTGGTGAGAGTGAGTAGTGAAGGTGAGTGGTGAGAGTGATGGTGAGAGTAAGTGGTGAGAGTGAGTAGTGAAGGTAGTGGTGAGAGTGAGTGGTGAGAGTAAGGGGTGAGAGTGAGTAGTGAAGGTTAGTGGTGAGAGTGAGTGGTGAGAGTAAGTGGTGAAGTGAGTATGAAGGTGAGTGTGAGAGTGAGGGGTGAGAGTAAGTGGTGAGAGTGATAGTAAAGGGTTTAGTGGTGAGAGTGAGTGGTGAGAGTAAGTGGTGAGAGTGAGTAGTGAAGGTTAGTGGTGAGAGTGAGTGGTGAGAGTAAAGTATGAAGGTTAGTGGTAAAGAGTGAGGGGTGAGAGTGAGTAGTAAAGGGTTTAGTGGTGAGAGCGAGTCGTGAAGGTTAGTGGTGAGAGTGAGTCGTGAGAGTGAGTGGTGAGGGTGAGTGTGAGGAGTAAGTGGTGAGAGTGAGTAGTGAAGGTTAGTGTGAGGTGAGTGGTGAGAGTGAGTAGTGAAGGTTAGTGGTGAGAGTGAGTCGTGAAGGAGTGGTGAGAGTGAGTCGTGAGAGTGAGTGGTGGGGGTGAGTGGTGAGAGTAAGGGGTGAGAGTGAGTAGTGAAGGTTAGTGGTGGGGTGAGTGGTGAGAGTGAGTAGTGAAGGTTAGTGGTGAGAGTGAGTGGTGAGAGTGAGTAGTGAATTTAGTGGTGAGAGTGAGTCGTGAAGGTGAGGGGTGAGAGTGAGTCGTGAGAGTGAGTGTGAGGTGAGTGGTGAGAGTAAGTGTGAGAGTGAGTATGAAGGTTAGTGGTGAGGGTGAGTGGTGAGAGTGAGTAGTAAAGGGTTTTAGTGGTGAAGTGGGGCGTGAAGGTGAGTGGTGAGAGTGATCGTGAGAGTGAGTGGTGAGGGCGAGTGGTGAGAGTAAGTGGTGAGAGTGAGTAGTGAAGGTGAGTGGTGGGGGGTGAGTGGTGAGAGTAATTTGTGAAGTGAGTAGTGAAGGTGAGTGGTGAGAGTGAGTGGTGAGAGTAATGGTGAGAGTGAGTAGTGAAGTTGTGGGAAGTGATGGTGAGAGTAAGTGGTGAGAGTGAGTAGTGAAGGTGAGTGGTGAGAGTGGTGGTGAGAGTAATGGTGAGAGTGAGTAGTGAAGGTTAGTGTGAGAGTGAGTGGTGAAGTAAGTGGTGAGAGTGAGTAGTGAAGGTTAGTGGTGAGGGTGAGTGGTGAGAGTGAGTAGTGAAGGTTAGTGGTGAGAGTGAGTGGTGAGAGTGAGTAGTGAAGGTTAGTGGTGAGAGTGAGTCGTGAAGGTGAGTGGTGAGAGTGAGTCGTGAGAGTGAGTGGTGAGGGTGAGTGGTGAGAGTAAGTGGTGAGAGTGAGTAGTAAAGGGTTAGTGGTGAGGGTGAGGGGTGAGAGTGAGTAGTGAAGGTTAGTGGTGAGAGTGAGTCGTGAAGGTGAGTGGTGAGAGTGAGTCGTGAGAGTGAGTGGTGAGGGTGAGTGGTGAGAGTAAGTGGTGAGAGTGAGTAGTGAAGGTTAGTGGTGAGGGTGAGTGGTGAGAGTGAGTAGTGAAGGTTAGTGTGAGAGTGAGGGGTGAGAGTGAGTAGTGAAGGTTAGTGGTGAGAGTGAGTCGTGAGGGTGAGTGGTGAGAGTGAGTGTGAGAGTGAGGGGTGAGGGTGAGTGGTGGGGAGTAAGGGTGAGAGTGAGTAGTGAAGGTTAGTGGAGGTGAGGGGTGAGAGTGAGTAGTGAAGGTTAGTGGTGAGAGTGGGGCGAAGGTGGATGGTGAGAGTGAGTCGTGGGGAGTGAGTGGTGAGGGGGAGTGGTGAGAGTAATTTGGTGAGAGTGAGTAGTGAGTATGGTGAGGGTGGAGTGGTGAGAGTAAGTGTGAGAGGGTATAAAGGGTGGTGGTGAGAGTGAGGGGGTAAAGAGTAAGTGGGAGAGTGAGTAGTAAAGGTTGTGGTGAGAGTGAGTGGTGAGAGTAAGTGGTGAAGTGAGTAGTGAAGGTGAGTGGTGAGAGTGAGTGGTGAAGTAATGTGAGATGAGTAGTGAAGGTTAGTGGTGAGAGTGAGTGGGGGAGAGTAAGTGGTGAGAGTGAGTAGTGAAGGTTAGTGGTGAGAGTGAGTGGTTGAGAGTGAAGTAGTGAGGTTAGTGGTGAAGGAGTGGTGAGAGTGAGTAATGAAGGTTATGGTGAGAGTGAGTCGTGAAGGTGAGTGTGAGAGGAGTCGGGAGAGTGAGTGGTGAGGTGAGTGGTGAGAGTTAAAGTGGGTGAGAGTGATTTAGTGTAAGGTTAGGGTGAGGTGAGTGGTGAGAGTGAGTAGTGAAGGTTAGTGGTGAGAGTGAGTCGTGAAGGTGAGGGGTGAGAGTGAAGTCGTGAGAGTGAGTGGTGAGGGTGAGTGGGGGGAGTAAGTGGTGAGAGTGAGTAGTGAAGGTTAGGTGTGAGGGGTTAGTGGTGAGAGTGAGTAGTGAAGGTTAGTGGGTGAGAGTGAGTGGTGAAGTGATATGAAGTTTATGGGGAGAGTGAGTCGGGGAAGGTGAGTGGTGAGAGTGAGTCGTGAGAGTGAGTGGTGAGGGGGAGTGGTGAGAGTAAGTGGTGAGAGTGAGTAGTGAAGGGGTTAGTGGTGAGGGTGAGTGGTGAGAGTGAGTAGTAAAGGGTTTAGGGGTGAGAGTGAGGCGTGAAGGTGAGTGGGAGAGTGAGTCGTGAGAGTGAGTGGTGAGGGCGGTGGTGAGAGTAAGTGGTAGAGTGAGTAGTGAAGGTGAGTGGTGGGGGTGAGTGGTGAAGTAAGTGGTGAGAGTGAGTATGAAGGTGATGGTGAGGGTGGGGTGGTGAGAGTAAGTGGTAAAATTGAGTATGAAGGTTAGTGGTGAGAGTGAGTCGTGAAGGTTAGTGGTGAGAGTGAGTCGTGAGAGTGAGTGGGGGGAGTAAAGTGGTGAGGGCGAGTGGTGAGAGAGTAAGTGGTGAGAGTGAGTAGTGAAGGTGAGTGGTGAAAAGTGAGTCGTGAGAGTGATGGTGGGAGTGAGTGGTGGGAGTGAGGGTGAGAGTAAAGTGTGTGAGGGCGAGTGGTGAGAGTAAGTGGTGAGAGTGAGTAGTGAAGGTGAGGGGTGAGGGTGATTGGTAAGAGTAAGTGGTGAGAGTGAGTAGTGAAGGTGAGTGGTGAGAGTGAGTGGTGAGAGTAAGTGGTGAGAGGAGTATGAAGGTTAGTGGTGAAGTGAGTGGTGAGAGTAAGTGGTGAGAGTGAGTATGAAGGTGAGTGGTGAGAGTGAGTGGTGAAGTAAGTGGTGAGAGTGAGTAGTGAAGGTTAGTGGTGAGAGTGAGTGGTGAGAGTAAGTGGTGAGAGTGAGTAGTGAAGGTTAGTGGTGAGAGTGAATGGTGAAGGTGAGTATGAAGGTTAGTGGTGAGAGTGAGTGGTGAGAGTGATAGTGAAGGTTAGTGGTGAGAGTGAGTCGTAAAGGTGAGTGGTGAGAGTGAGTCGTGAGAGTGAGTGGTGAGGTGAGTGGTGAGAGTAAGTGGTGAGAGTGAGTAGTGAAGGTTAGTGGTGAGGGGAGGTGAGAGTGGGGGTTTGAAGGTTAGGGGGTGAGAGTGAGTCGTGAAGGTGAGTGGTGAGAGTGAGTCGTGAAGTGAGTGGTGAGGGTGAGTGGTGAGAGTAAGTGGTGAGAGTGAGTATGAAGGTTAGTGGTGAGGGTGAGTGGTGAGAGTGAGTAGTGAAGGTTTATGGTGAGAGTGAGTGGTGAGAGTGAGTAGTGAAGGTTAGTGTGAGAGTGAGTCGTGAGGGTGAGTGGTGAGAGTGAGTCGTGAGAGTGAGTGGTGAGGGTGAGGGGTTTGAGAGTAAGTGGTGAGAGTGAGTAGTGAAGGTTAGTGGTGAGGGTGAGTGGGTGAGAGGGGAGTAGTGAAGGTTAGTGGTGAGAGTGAGGCGTGAAGGTGAGTGGTGAGAGTGATCGTGAAGTGAGTGGTGAGGGCGAGTGGGAGAGTAAGTGGTGAGAGTGAGTAGTAAAGGTGAGTGGTGAGGGTGAGTGGTGAAGTAAGTGGGAGAGAGGAGTAGTGAAGGTGAGTGGTGAAGTGAGTGGTGAGAGTAAGTGGTGAATTTGAGTAGTGAAGGTTAGTGGTGAGAGTGAGTGGGGGAGAGTAAGTGGTGAGAGTGAGTAGTGAAGGTGAGGGGTGAGAGTGAGTGGTGAGAGAAGTGGTGAGAGTGAGTAGTGAAGGTTAGTGGTGAGAGTGAGTGGTGAGAGTAAGTGGTGAGAGTGAGTAGTGAAGGTTAGTGGTGAGAGTGGAGTGGTGAGAGTGAGTAGTGAAGGTTAGGGGTGAGAGTGGGGTGGTGAGAGTGAGAGTGAAGGTTATGGTGAGAGTGAGTCGTGAAGGTGAGTGTGAGAGTGATCGTGAGAGTGAGTGGTGAGGGTGAGGGGTGAGAGAAAGTGGTGAGAGTGAGTAGTGAAGGTTAGTGGTGAGGGTGAGTGGTGAGAGTGAGTAGTGAAGGTTAGTGGTGAGAGTGAGTCGTGAAGGTGAGTGGTGAGAGTGAGTCGTGAGAGTGAGTGGTGAGGGTGAGTGGTGAGAGTAAGTGGTGAGAGTGAGTAGTGAAGGTTAGTGGTGAGGGTGAGTGGTGAGAGTGAGTAGTGAAGGTTAGTGGTGAGAGTGAGTGGTGAGAGTGAGTAGTGAAGGTTAGTGGTGAGAGTGAGTCGTGAAGGTGATGTGGAGGGGAGTCGTGAGAGTGAGTGGTGAGGGTGAGTGGTGAGAGTAAGTGGTGAGAGTGAGTAGTGAAGGTTAGTGGTGAGGGTGAGTGGTGAGAGTGAGTAGTGAAGGTTAGTGGTGAGAGTGAGGCGTGAAGGTGAGTGGTGAGAGTGAGTCGTGAGAGTGAGTGGTGAGGGCGAGTGGTGAGAGTAAGTGGTGAGAGTGATATGAAGGTGAGTGGTGAGGGGATGGTGAGAGTAAGTGGTGAGAGTGAGTAGTGAAGGTGAGTGGTGAGGGTGAGTGGTGAGAGTAAGTGGTGAGAGTGAGTAGTGAAGGTTAG
>NC_069418.1:17612061-17634561 GCF_026875155.1 Cherax quadricarinatus
GTAGACAAAAGTTTATAGACAAAATGACAGAGAAAAAATTAATAAAAAATTTTAAAAATTATAGACAACAATAACAGAAGCAAAAAAAAAAAAAGAAAAAAAAAAAGCTTGGGACAACCAATGTTGCTGGTTGATTAATGGGTGTTTAATGCCTATCGAGTACACGAAGGTCATTAAAGCCGTGTGTAATCTGTTCACCACCAGTCAAGAATATTTTAATCCCCAAAATAGGGAATAAAGTAAGCTCTCAGCATATATACACTGAGAAACGTACATCTCTCGGGGCATATATCCTCGGGGGATGCTGGAGAAAGAGTGTTGTGTTGGGTAACACAGCTGAGGTAACAATATCTGAGGACAATGTTGTGGCTGAGGTGTGTGTCTCTGACGATGGTTGTCACCACCACTCAGTGCTACTGAAGGGATTCCACGATACTCTCACCATCTCTGCCTCAGACTTCAAGGTTTCCCAACAGTTCTGACGTCTTCAGTTATTGTATTTCGGACTCTGGCAGTGCTACTAGATTTTTAGAGTGGAATACAAATTGTTTTTGAGTACATTATGAGTGTTTCTGGCCTTGGAGATACTTTACTGGCTAGTGTTGAATTCAGTACTGAATTCAAACTGTGGCAAATTTACTTGCCTATAAGAGTTGAGACTCAGCTCTTGGTCCAGCATCTTAACCTTCATTCGATTGAAGATGTCTGTTACAATCCTCTTGTTAATTAGCAGTTGTCCTTTTCTTGTATAGTCATCTTTGTGTATTCACCTGTATGTGGATACAAAGGTTGAGTTAGAGCCTTGGCCCCGTCCCTCAAGTTACCGCTTGCCAGATTCACTACCTCTTGACCTCGTATACTTCCTCTTACAACTATGTCTGGAATCTGTCTTCGTGTATTCACCTATTTGTGGTTACAGGGGTCGACCCGCAGCTCGTAGCACTGTCTCTTCTCTTTGTGTTTTTTTCTGTGAAGTAAAATTGTTGTCGCATTTTTGTAATTCAATATATTTAAAAAAATTGATAAGATGAATTCAGGTAAAGGTGTAGAAAATTTATAGGCCTGAGGGGGTAGTGTAAGGCTTAGAATGACCGACTCAAGAATGACCACGAAGGATGCTGAATCAAGAATAGTGACCCAGATGGACCTGGGCTGGGAAGATAACGTTCCTCTGATGGGCCCCAGATGATGGGGCGGATGCTGTGGCGGGAGAGAGAGAAAATGAAGGGACGGATGCTGTAGCTGGAGAGAGAGAGAGAGAGAGAGAGAGAGAGAGAGAGGAGAGAGAGAGAGAGAGAGAGAGAGAGAGGCTGAAGAGACGGATGCTGTGGCGGGAGAGAGAGAAAGATGCCGCACAAAGACGGAAGTATTCATCAGCACAAATGTTTTCTGACGTGAATGTCAGTCATATGACCTGCTGACTGCAGCTTCTGGTCGAATGACCGAAGCCTTCCGCTGGCTTACTAGAACGAGGCAATGTTGCTGAGAGTATTGCTGAGAGTACAAGAACAGTGTCGCTGCCAGTAGGAGGTCCCTGCAAGGCCAGTCCCACACACACACACACACACACACACACACACACACACACACACACACACATACACACACACACACACACACACACTCACACATATATACATGCCTGTGTATTACACATCATAATGTTCGCACATGAGCGTGAGAGTCGAACTGGAGAGTTATTACCAAAAACTGTGAATAGTAAAGAGGTGTGTTGGTGGACGGCTCAATAATACTTGCAAATTGCAATATGGAATGCTTGAATAACCATTAGGGCAGAGTATGATCGCATTTCCCACTAATCTATTTAAAAATCGGTTTGGGACCGGGAAGGGTCGTGTAGAAGGTCGTGCACAGGGTCGTGTAGAAGGTCATGCACAGGGTCGTGTAGAAGGTCGTGCACACGGCCGTGTAGGTCATGCACAGGGTCGTGTAGAAGGTCGTGCACAGGGTCGTGTAGAAGGTCGTGCACAGGGTCGTGTAGAAGGTCGTGCACAGGGTCGTGTAGAAGGTCATGCACAGGGTCGTGTAGAAAGTCGTGCACAGGGTCGTGTAGAAGGTCGTGCGCAGGGTCGTGTAGAAGGTCGTGCACAGGGTCGTGTAGAAGGTCGTGCACAGGGTCGTGTAGAAGGTCATGCACAGGGTCGTGTAGAAGGTCGTGCACAGGGTCGTGTAGAAGGTCGTGCACAGGGTCGTGTAGAAGGTCATGCACAGGGTCGTGTAGAAAGTCGTGCACAGGGTCGTGTAGAAGGTCGTGCGCAGGGTCGTGTAGAAGGTCGTGCACAGGGTCGTGTAGAAGGTCGTGCACAGGGCCGTGTAGAAAGTCGTGCACAGGGCCGTGTAGAAGGTCGTGCACAGGGTCGTGCACATAGTCGTGCAGATGTGTGTTCAGGGGATATCGCCTCTCTGTACTTACCTAGTTGTAATGGCAAGGGTCGATTCACAGCCTGTCTCTTAATTCCTAATGATCAACTGCGCTGATTTATAACCTCTAGGACCTTGTCGTACCTTCTCTTGAAACCTCGCATAGTGGTTTAGTGTCCCGTGGCTTGGTAGGCAGCGCTCTAGCCTCACACACCGAGTGTTCGTGGTTCAATCCCAGACACAGGTGGGAACTTTGGGTATGTCACCTTACACCTGCTGTCCTCGTTCACCTGGCAGTAAGTAGGTGCCTGCGTGTTAGTCGACTGGTGTGGGTGGAATCCTGGGAGACAAGATTAAAGTACCACAATGGAAATAAGCAAGACAGTCTTTGATGACTTAATGACTTTCTTGGGTTACCCTGGGTGGCTAACTCTCCCTACCCAGGGTTACCCTGGGTGGCTTACTCTCGCTACCCTGGGTTACCCTGGGTGGCTTACTCTCCCTACCCAGGGTTACCCTGGGTGGCTAACTCTCCCTACCCTGGGTTACCCTGGGTGGCTTATTCTCGCTACCCAGGGATACCCTGGGTGGCTTACTCTCGCTACCCAGGGTTGCTCTGGGTGGCTAACTCTCCCTACCCAGGGTTACCCTGGGTGGCTTACTCTCGCTACCCAGGGATACCCTGGGTGGCTAACTGTCCCTACCCAGGGTTACCCTGGGTAGCTTACTCTCGCTACCCAGGGTTACCCTGAGTGGCTAACTGTCCCTACCCAGGGTTACTCTGGGTGGCTAACTCTCCCTACCCAGGGTTACCCTGGGTAGCTTACTCTCGCTACCCAGGGTTACCCTGAGTGGCTAACTGTCCCTACCCAGGGTTACTCTGGGTGGCTAACTCTCCCTACCCAGGGTTACCCTGAGTGGCTAACTTTCGCTACCCAGGGTTACCCTGGGTGGTTAACTCTCCCTACCCAGGGTAAAAATCACAGCATATCTTAGCACTTCATTCTACAGTGTGGCTACAAAAACACTCACTGATGTCAAACAGGTATAAGATTTAACTTTATTGTAATAATCTTTCAGAGTTAGTAGCTTCAGATGTAGGATTTCATTCAGTTTCATGTGGTATAAGACAGCATTAAAGACACTCAATGTGCGCCCTTCTGGTTGCTCGGCAAACATCGATGTTATAGTCCAGGTCAGACGCTGAGCAACATATCTGTGTTATCATGTGAACTGCCTCAGTGATTGAAATTTTCAGCTTCTCCAGGGTTGCAGGTAGTGGCGGTACGTAAACTGTGCTCTTCACGTACCCCCAAAGAAAGAAATCACTAACAGTTAAGTCCGGTGGCCTCTCGGCCACTTGCAGCAGTCACCGGACCTGTTAGTGACTTCTTTCTTTGGGGGTACGTGAAGAGCACAGTTTACGTACCGCCACTACCTGCAACCCTGGAGAAGCTGAAAATTTCAATCACTGAGGCAGTTCACATGATAACACAGATATGTTGCTCAGCGTCTGACCTGGACTATAACATCGATGTTTGGCGAGCAACCAGAGGGGCGCACATTGAGTACCTTTAATGCTGTCTTATACCACATGAAACTGAATGAAATCCTACATCTGAAGCTACTAACTCTGAAAGATTATTACAATAAAGTTAAATCTCATACCTGTTTGACATCAGTGAGTGTTTTTGTGGACGACCTTCAGAGTTCATTTTTGTGGACGACCTTCAGAGTTCATTTTTGTGGACGACCTTCAGAGTTCATTTTTGTGGACGACCTTCAGAGTTCATTTTTGTGGACGACCTTCAGAGTTCATTTTTGTGGACGCCCTTCAAGTTCTTTTTTGTGGACGACCTTCGGGTTTCATTTTTGTGGACGACCTTCAGAGTTCATTTTTGTGGACGACCTCAGAGTTCATTTTTGTGGACACCTTCAATTCATTTTTTGGGACGACCTTCGGTTCATTTCCTTGAATTCTCTTAGAAAATATTAGAAAATACTGCTTCCATGCTGCTCAATTTTCTTTATTTTCCTGTATTTACCATGCAGTTACCCAATATTACCTTGAACCATTTTGTTATCTTTTAAGTATCTTATTTTCATTTATTACCTTTTGTTATCATTGTTACCGGGTTTTCCCATTATTATCTAAAGAAACCATATAGTTACCATATAGTTCCTAATTACCATATAGTTATCAAAAGTTACCATATAGTTCCCAAATTTATTTTCCATATAGTACCATATGATACCTTAGTTATATATAGTTATCATATAGTTACCAATAGTCCATAAGTTATATATAGTTCCCATATAGTTGCCATATAGTTATCATATGTTACCATAATTCCCATTATTACCATTATTACCAATAGTTACCAATAGTTACCATTAGTTACCATATAGAACCATAAGTTATCATATAGTTACCATAAGTTGCCAATGTTATATATGTTACCTATATTTACCATATATTACCTTAATTAAACCATATAATCCATATTTTTATCATTATTTTATCAAAGTTACCAATAAGTTTCATATATTTAAACCATAATTTTCCATTAGTTACCTTTTGGTACCAATAGTTACCATATATTTACCAAAAAAGTTACCTTATTACCATAAGTTACCTAATTACCCATATGTTACCATGTTTACATATATTACCAAAATTTTTTACCTGTTACCATATATTTCCCATGCAGTTACCAAAAATTCCAAAATTTTAATAAATTTTTCATTATTTTCCATAATTACCTTTATAGTTCCAATAGTTACCAGCAGTTACCATAAAGTTACCATATAGTTACCGTATAGTTCCCATATATTTTACCAAATAGTTACCATTAGCTCCAATAGTTACCATTTTTACCATTGTTACCAATATTATCTATAGTTCCACATAGTTTCCCATATAGTTACCATATGTTATCATAAAAGTTATCATATTTTACATATAGTTCCTTTATTTTTCCAATATATTAATATAGTTACCTTTTTAAGTTACCATGTATTTTACCATTATTTTTCCCAAAATTTATTTATCTAAGTTACCATGTAGTTACCATATAGTTCCCTTTTAAAGTTATCATATAGTTACCATGTGTTACCATTAGTTATCATATATTTACCATGTAGTTACCTTTATTACCAATAGTTACCATTGTTTTCATATATTTTCCTGGTTTTCCATATTTACTAAGTTACCATGTTTTTCCCAAAATTTAGTTACCTTAGTTATCATATATTACCTGTAGTACCATATAGTTTATATGTTCCCATGTAGTTACCATAAAGTTACCATATAGTCACATATGTTACCATTTTTTCCGTATGTTACCATATAGTTATCATATAGTTCCCATGTTTTACCAGGGTTACCATATAGTTACCAATAGTATATAAAATTACCAGAGTTATCATGTGTTCCATGTAGTTACCATATAGTTACCTGTTTACCATATGTTATCATATCTATACTGTCGGGTGCTTCCCTTCACCTCAGCCTTCCCTGTTTACCCCCGGTCCCACTGGTATTTTCCAGGTCATGATATGTTTCCCTGGTAGGACGAGATCCCGTCAGCAGAAATTTGTTGTGTTGCTCGTGCTCCGGAACTTCCCCACCTCCCGCCCGCCGTCTTAATTTATCCACCTTTCTTGTCCCCTCTTTCCCTTTTTTTTTCCCCCTTTTGTGCCCTCCCCCTGTTTCCCTTAGTGAACCCCCTCTTTTCCCCCTCTCTCCCTTTCTCACATACTCCCTTATTTTTTGTCCTTCCCCTCTCCTTGTAATCTTATTGAAGGGTCCCTTCCTCCTTTAGATCCCATGACGGTTATGTAACACCCTCTTGATCCCATGAGGGTATGTGACTCCTTTTGGACCCCCATGACTTTAGTAACATCCTTTTGGAATCCCATAGGTTTTATAAATCCCCTTAGTTCCATACGGTTATTAACATCCTTTTGGACCCATTTATCAGTTTTACCATTAAGGGGAGAACGTTTTTTCCGTGTTTAAAAATATTTTACAGAATTTTTTGTTCGTTCTCGTGTGGTCTGCTAATCCTGCGTCCTGTGGGTGTCTGCGATCCTGGTCCTCGTGGGGTGTCTGTGTTCCCCTGGTCCTCGTAGGGGTTGCTGATCTTGCGTCCTCGTAGGGGTCTGCTGATCCTGCGTCCTCGGGGGGTTCTGCTGATCTCGTCCTCGTGGGGTGTCTGTGATTTTGCTAAGAGATCTTCCTGGTGTATTTTTCTCCAGTTTTTTTGGGACTTGTAAGGCTGTTTTTTGAAAAGAACTTTTATACAGGCTTTTTTTGGGTCATTAAAAAAAGGCCTCCAGAATACCTGTTATTCAATTACGAATGTTTTTTTAAAATGCTTTTACCCCCTTCCCCCCCCAAAAAAAGGGCAAAGAATTCTTTGAAAAAAAATTTGAGAAATTTAGGTAACAAAAAGCTTGTTTGGAAAAGGGCGCGAAACACCCGTGAGGAAGCGGGGGTGTTGGAATTTGGCCTTCCCAGCAAGTATAATATATAATGAACACTTACTGATAAATGACAGAAAAATTCGTCTACAAAACCCCCCCCGCAGAAGGTCTAGATGCGTCAAAACCCATCACAACAGTGGGTGAAGAGATACAATTTGGTAATTTATATTACCCCCTAGGGGGTGTTATGTCACAAATTTCATTCGATGTGGCTGACGAATATTACTTTTTGGACTAAAAAAGCCCCCACACCTTACTGCCTTTTTATTTTGATTTAAAAAAACTCCTTGTACTCAAGAATTGCGCAAATCCCCGATCTACAAGAAATTCGTAAAAAAACCTTCTCTTTGTAACGGAGCTAGGGGTTTTTCTAACCCCATTCGACAGATTCGGTGACTTGATAGAAGCAAGGTCCTTGGATTCCATCTTCCATTTTTGGGAAACGAAAACAATGAAACACATGTTCAACCAAGTTTTCTCTTATTGTTCACAATGTATCACAAGAGAAGCTGACACACTTTCCTTGTTTTTATTGTGTTGTGTGAGACACTTTATTCACACTAACGCACAGATCAGTGTCCTTTTTGTGGTTACCCTGGCTCAGTGTCTCGTAGTAGAGTCAAATTTGTCTGCCAGACGCTACAGGGCCCACCCCGTCACTGGCCCCGCAAAAAAAAAAAAAAACGTGACCTAGTACCTTGCATTTTGTACCTCCCTCGATGAAGCAAAGCAAATTTTTTTTTTTGCTGTCTTAACATAAACAACAATGTACACTATCTTTACGGGGTAATAAAGTGGGAGCAGGATTTTCTTAATTGTCCTGTAAGAAAAGAAGTACTGTCTCTATAAAAATAACTTTGCAACACCGCTCAAGGAGCGGGGGTCTTTCCCACGGATGTCTGTTCTTACCACTCTACAGTAAACAAGACGCTCGCCCCTTCTGAGTCCCCTCAGGGCGAAAGGGGGCTGAAGGGGGCTGAGGGGGCGATACCCCCCCTCCGGGAGAAAATTTCCCACACGGGGGGCGGGGGGGGGTTCGCTCCCGGGGTAACACATCACTTAACTTTAAATTTATTTTTCTCCCCCCGCCACCACTGTGCTTGTCTTTTCTGAACAGTTTTAGTCTGTGTGGTTCTGGAAAAATCAAAATTTTGTTTTAAACACTGTGTAATTCTAACGGCAATTTATTATTGCCGCTTTTCCACACCTTCCCAAAAAACATCAACTGTCCTGAGGGTTTCCATTTGCATCAGGAATAGGGTCAAAAATTTTTCCCAAAGTGGCCTTTGGGGACCTGGGCCCATCATTGTCGATAATACTTGTCACCAGGTTTAAAGGACTTATGATTTTCAGGGAAAACCAGCTCCTAGAAGGTTTCCATGAGGGAGTAGTCTTTTCTCGCCCCCAAATTCTCCCCAAACGTTAAATCACTTTATTAAGGTGTTTAAATTTTCGTCGAGTTGCTCAGGTCGAAAAAAAGTAGGATCCCTTGTTTTTTTATCATTCATGGGAGGAACAGGTTCGAGCCTTCTGCCTGGAGTAAATGAGATGGATTTAAAAAACATTTCAAAAATTGCCAGATCATCGTAAAAAAGTTAGAGGTTTTTGTTATTTGTTTTCTTTTTCATACAACTGACGGAATTCTTCTAAGTCTTTTCCTCTGACGATGAAGATCTTTTTTAAAAAACCTTTAAAATGCCGAACTTTCTTTCATAAAATTCCGCCGTCCTGGATTTTTTGGAGGAATGTTCTCCAACGACATGCGTTGTTTTTCAGCACTGTTGTACTTCGGGTTGATCAAAGATCTGTTATTTAAGCAGCACCCAACAAAGTTCGTTTGCTTATCTGAAATCACATTTGGGGACATGCCCTTCGGGCAAAAAAAACCTTTCTAAATAATTTGAAAAAGGGGTTTAAAAAGACATGCGGGGGCTATTTTCTAGATTACTGCTCTATTGTAACAAGTGAAAAAAAAGATGTAACCTTGATGGAATTTTGGCACATGTTGGTTAAAATTATTGGTCCAGTATAATTCTACACCGTCACCTCAAATGGAGTGATTAAAACAAACTCTTTCAGAGGGAATGGAGGTGGACCTGGATACTACATACTCGCTATCGTAGTGATGACAAGTAATACAGTCCTTAAATTTTTTTTTTTTCAACTTTGCGCCTTTAGGTACCAGTAGTTGTCGTTATGACAAATGTGTCACTACCCCCCCATTTTAAAACGTTCTGTGGGCGTTTTTCACAATCGTTTTTTTTAGCATGATTTTTTTGGGGATCAATTTTTGGATTTGGCTTCTTTAGGGATGAAGAAAAAGAAAAAAAAAAAAAAAAAGGATTCAAAAAAAAAAAAAAAAATTTTTAAAAAAAAAAAAAAAAAAAACCCTTTTTTAAAAAATTTTTATTTTGTAAAAGAAAAAAAACGTCCTTTTTTTTTGTATTAGTTTTTTTTTCCCCCGTATTTAATGGGGTTTAAGACATCTAACAGGTTTTATTCCTTTAAAAGGAAATTTAAAGACAAAAGGGTTAAACTTTAAAGTTTTAACCCCAAAAATAATATTTGTCCTCAAAGATATTTCTGTTGTGGCTGCAGTATTTACAAAACTTATTTTGCTGTTTCAAAAACAGACTGTTTTCTTCTGGCATAATTTTCTTTTTTGTGAGGCCAGTTATTTTCATCAGAGAGCCAGTTCTCCCTGAGCCCCTAATTTAGTACCCCAAATTTCTTGGGTGGGGCACCCCTACAAAATGTCGCTGGTTCTCTTGGGTTTGAGACGTGAAAAAAAAAGAAATTCTCGCTCTCTTTTATTTTGCTACTCTGTTCTGTACTTTTCAAAACCCTTATTTATTTTTCTTTTTCCCCGGAGAACTGCTTCATTATCACTCCGACCGGTTTTTTTTTCAATAGTGAGATGATCAAGTACTTTTTTGAATAGAACTAATTTTGTACCTACAAGATCTGTCGTTCCAATTGTGGTCTGTTCGACCTTCAAGGGTGCTACCCTGGGCCTTTGAAGTAATTAGTTTTCTTCCCTTTGCATTACTCGTAAAACTCAGCGCCCTAACCCGGTTGACGCATCACAGAACACAGTAATGGCATTTTTTTCCCCTTACCTATTTGTCTGGGAAATTTAATTTGAGAAGTTTTTAAACTCCCTGGATATTTCTTTTTCCCCTCTTGACTATTTCTAGAGGCAAAATTTTCACCCATCCAATTTGAGTTTCCATGCATCTTGCAAAGCTTTTACCCTTTTTGGGAAAAGGGGAGACGGTTTCTAAGGGGGCAAAAACATTTTGATACCTTTGAAAGTAACTAGTTTAGTGAGGTACGCAGATTTTTTGTTTATCTTTTTGGGGATCAGGTATCTTCCTGTGTGTCCAATTAAGTCCCGATATTTTTGCAATCAGGAATTTCAGTTTTCGGGAAATCTTCTTTTATAAGTTCCCTTAATTTCTTTAATTTGTATTCCCCATCCTTAGAAGGGGATTTTTGCTTCTTTTTTTCCTGTTAGTTCTTGTTTTAAAGGGTTTCAAAATCCTCCCTTTTTTTCCATACCCTTTAAGATGTCCCTAGAAAAAATTTTTCTTAAGATTTCTTTAAGGGACTTTCAAAATTTTTTCAAATTGGGTTTTTAAGTAGCTTTATAGAATGGGGGATGTTGCACCAAAAAAAAAAACTGATTTGAAACGAAATTTTAAAAGGACTTTAGGATATGTGGGTTTTTCAGGCCCCAAAAAAAACGAGTATAAAAACTCTATCTTTTCTTTTGTCCTACCTTTAAGAAAGCTTTTGGAAAAACAGCCGTGAGGGTATGGGTTTGGAAAAATTTTTAACACTCCCCAAACTTTTTTCAGTTGTGAGGGGCCGGTCATCAGAAAAGTCATTAGACTTGTACATCTTTATTTGCCGTGCGCGAAATTTTATACAAAACGTATTTGGGGGTGGTTTTAGAATCTTTTTTTGACTCCATGGTGGGGGATAAAGAGCGTTTGTCTTTACTTTTCTTCGACATTTCCTCAAAGAAATTTATTGTCCAACGTTCTTGTATGATATTAAACATAGACAGTCAGTAGCCTGGGTTCTTCCTGAGCTCATGTATTTTGTGCTTTCATCTGTCCCGAACCATGCGATAATTGTAGGTAAAAGTGGTGGGTTTAATTTCCATGGTAAACCTAACCCCAATACGTCCCATTTTTATTTTTGACAGTGTCCAAATATTGGTTTTTAAAGTCGAGACTCTTTTGGGGGTTGGTTTATTTCATCAATACCTATCCCATCTAAATCCCACAACTTTCAATGGGTTTATTCATTTCTTCCCGTATGATAATTTTTGCTGTGGTACATGATCAAAGGGGGGTATTTTTCCCTAACTAGTACTTTTCCCCCTGAAACATATCACTTTTTTCCCACTTTGGAGGGAATGGACCACTATCATGTGGCCTCCTACGTTTTTAGAAGTGAAAATAGAAAAATTACTATATTTTTTCACAAAACGTGATAATAATCACTTCCCAAAGATTAAAAACAATTGGATAAAGTGTCCGTCTGTAGTCAGGACAGGCTAACTTTTACCTTAAACTGCTTTCAGTGTGCAAACTGTTTCTTTTAAAACCCTTTGGTCGCACGCTTAGGCAAACATCTTCTACCCCACAGCTTTTACTGTCTTTTTTTTCCGTTTCCTAGACCAACAGTGATTTTGGCTGGTTTTATATGTCTGTTTACCCGAATTAGGGAAAAAAACCCCTATTTCTAAATGTATTTTGGCATAGGGGTTGTTTTTTTTCAGTTTTTGCAACACTGATTTCTTATGAAGGGGCCCTTTTTGGGGGCCTTGACAAACAGTGTTAGCACTTTTGGGGTTTTTTTTAATTTTATTAGATAACTCAACTCGGCTATCGGGAGAGCATTGCTTTAAACTTTTTCCCACAATTTTTTGCGTTTTCTTGTTTACTTTCCCGATTTGGGAATTGCTGCTGTTTAGCAAAAAATTTTGGGGAAAATGCTGTATGAAACATACCCCTTGCATTTAAAACATTCTTCAGTGAGCATTTTCCTCCCCTTTTGGCACCTAAACACTTGATGCATCTTTTGCTGTGAAAACGTGTTTACGTGCTCCTTGATGTATATTTACTCAATACTGTCCCAATGTTTCCACACAAAGTAACATTTTTTGGAAATACGTTTTGTGGACAGCTGTTTTACTGTCTATTGTATTCACACTTTAAAATGCTATAGGATTTTCCCCTTATGTGGTTTAGTGGGAGTAGTTACTCTTTTATACTGAGTGAAAGGGTTAAATTTAAACCACTGGTTTTTTGGATTTTTCTCTTGTCCGTTTCTTTCATGCATGAACTATTGTTTTGTAAACCATTGCTAATTCCCACAATGAAAATAGCGTTTATTGAAAATAATATTTAACGTTAATAGTTTGTGGTGAAAACTATCTTGCAAAAACACGATAAACCAATCACATTGTCCCCCAGGTCATATTAGCATCAGAGACTGAGACTATTTCATAATTCTAAATGCCCCGTAATCCTGAATAACCCAAAGTTTGGGTGGCTTCAAGTTTTATATTTAAAACTGCATTCTAACTCTAGCCTTTCAGCATCAAAGTAATTGTCTGCTAAGACACGTAAGGTAGTTGTAAATTTCTTTGACACCGGAAAGACTAATCTTCTTAGGGTTCTCCCTTTACAAGACATTTTTAAAGGAATTGAACTTTGCAATCTTTATCTAGTAATTTTTACTATGGATTGAAAAAAACAATGAATTTTTCATAATTTTTACCCTTTAAAATAGGTAATGACCAAAAGAGGAAGCTTGGGAAAAGGGACCTTGTTTTTGTTACAGGTGTAAAAAGGGGTTGGCCCACTTTACGTAGGCTCTTGACAGAGTTTTTCGGCGAAGCCTGTACTCCTGTCCACCTTAATTGGTTTTATCACTAAAAGTATCCAAAAACTTTTTAATTTCCCTCTTCAGATGGTTTTTTGATTTAAAAAATTTATTTTATAAATGTTGAAAATCTGAATTAATATTTCCAACGTTGGTAAATAATTCAAACTTGACCTCAAAGATAACAAATCTATGTTTGTATCTTGAGTTAATCCAGACGACTGAAATTTTGATTTTCTTAAAATTTTGTAATCTTAGTCTGTAAAGATGAAACGAGTTTTCAAACAAACCCTTTAATGGTAACTGAAAATTTTTAGCACCAACTTTGATGTTTAAAAAACACGTACTTATAGAAGCGGTTTTTTTTATGCTTAAGTCAGCAATTTCCCCAGCAGCACACTGACCCCTAACTTAACCTCAGGGTTAATGACCATGAGGGTACAGAGAATGTGGGGGATGTTTTTACGGTTGTTTGTGTCAGCCTGAAGGGTAATTAATCTAAAAAACGGTTATACACTTATTCACATACACTTTAAAAAAGTCAAAGTAAACTGTAACACACTGAATATTACTTCACATATATAAATTTTACTGTTTAAAAATTTTTGAAAGCTTACACTTTATATATAAGTTCCTTTAATATAACAGGTAGATCTATAAAAACAAACTTTAAAAAACAACTTGCTCTTAATTTCTGTATAAAACATTTAACATGTGTATAAACACTCACACAAAAAAATCTTTTGGGGGTTGCTTAAGAGCCAAAATTTTTGGAAATTTGGAGAGTGGGGGCGGATGTGGTGAGGGGCCCCCCACTCCCGTTTTCTTTGGTGTCCGCTGGGTGAGCCCGTTTTCCCCTTTTTGGGGAACCTGGGGGGAGCGCCCGTTTTCTTTTGGCTGCCCATTTTTTTCTGTGATTGGTTGGAGGGATCATTTTACTGATTTATATTGTAAAAAACCCGTTTTAAACCCTTTTTTCGAAGGACCTTGGCTCTAGGGTTTTTTTTCACGTATGAAACATTTTGGACCCGTGTGGTCTTTTATCCCGGGTTTGAGCCGACCCAAAACTCTGTTTAGAATTTGGCCTTTTTCCCCCTAAAATATAATATATAATGAACACTTAGCTGATAAATGCACAAATCGTCTCCAACCGCCCCTCAGACAGGGGCTGTGCTTTTGAAACCATTACAAAAGTGGGCTTAAGCATAAATTTTTAAATATATTTCCCCTAGGGGGTGTTATGTCAGCTTTTCATTCATGATGGTGAGAACACTTACTTTTTTGGACTCAAAATCCAACCTACTGCCGTTATAGGTTGGATTACAACTCCTTGTGACTCAAGAATTGCGCAATCCCCCCCACTAAAGAAATTCTTTCATCCTTGCTCTTTGAACGTGAGCTATGGTGTTCTCAACACCTTCGCAATACGGTGCTTTAAGAAGGGAAGTGTCCTTGGATGTCCACGTCTTCCTTGTCTAGGAAACGCACCTGGGTACACTATTTCAACAAGATTCGTCTTTTTGTTACAATGATCACAAGAGAAGCTGATCACCTTTCTAAAGTGTTTATTTTGTTGTTGGGGACCCTTTATTCACACTAACGCCCCAGATCATGTCCTTTGCTGGTTACCCGGGTCAGTGTCTCGTAGTAGAGTCAAGTTAGTCGTCCCGACCTACAGGGCTCCATCCCGTCACTGGCCCCGCACAAAAAAAAAAAAAAAAAAAAAGCGACCAGTACCTTTCACCTTTTTCACCTCCTCAGAAGCAAGCAGAATTTTGTTTCTTGCGCTTAAAACAAACAACCCAAGTACACTATCTTAATTGGTAAAAAAAGTTGGGGGCAGGATTTTCCTTAATTTTCCTTAATAAGAGATGTACTTCTCTTATAAAAATCACCTTTTTTAAACCCGTGCAAGGAGCAGAGGCAAATTTTCCAGCAAAAGCACGTGTCAATTTCTCACTCTAGCAAAAAACAAGACGCTCGCCCACTTCTGAGTGGGCCCTCCAGGGCTGAAGGGGCTGAAGGGGGCTGAAAGGGGGCCTGATAACCCCCCTCCTGGATAAAATTTCTTCTTCTCCCACGGGGGCCAGGAGCTAAGACTCGACCCCAGCAACCACAACTATGAGAGTACACCACACTGGTTTCAATTTTTAAAAGTCGGACTGTAAAGTATGATAATCTGAGGTTTCAGTTCTTTTGATTCATATAAAAATGTGAGTTATGAACCACTTCGCGTATTATTCAGTGATTATTGTTCCATGTATTCCCACCACTGACTGTCTTGTTGTAGCAGTGTTGTTTCCCACACTGACTGGTCTTGTTGTAGCAGTGTTGTTCTGTCCACCCTGACGGTCTTGTTGTAGCAGTAGTTGTTGTCCCAAACTACTGTCTGTTTGTACAGTGTGTTGTCCCACACCGACTGTCCCTTGTTTTAGCAGTGTTTGTTGTCCCACACCGACTGTCTTGTTGAAGCAGTGGTTGTTGTCTCACACCGGACTCTTGTTTACAGTGTTGTTGTCCCACACATGACTGTCTGTTGTAGTCAGTGTGTAGTCTCACAACTGACTGTCTTGTGTAATAGTGTGTTGTCTTCACACTGACTGTCTTGTTATAGGCAGTGTAGTTGTCCCACACTGACTGTCTTGTGTAGCAGTGTTGTTGTCTCACACTGACGTAATGTTGTAGGCAGTGTTGTTGTCTCACACTGACTGTCTTGAGCAGGTTGTTTGTCTCACAACTGACTGTCTTTTGTAGCAGCGTATTGTCTCGCACCACTGACTGTCTTTTGTAGCAGTGTTTGTTGTCTCACACTGACTTGTCTTGTTGTAAGCAGCAGCGTTATTGTCTCCACTGACTGTCCCTTGTGTAGCAGTGTTTGTTGTCTCACACTGACTGTCTTGTTGTAGCAGCGTTATTGTCTCACACTGACTGTCTTGTTGTAGCAGTGTTGTTGTCTCACACTGACTGTCTTGTTGTAGCAGCGTTATTGTCTCATCACTGACTGTCTTGTTGTAGCAGTGTTGTTGTCCTCACACTGACTGTCCTTGTTGTAGCAGCGTTATTGTCTCACACTGACTGTCCTTGTTGTACATTGTTGTTGTCTCACACTGACTGACGTTGTTGTAGCAGCGTTTATTGTCTCATCACTGACTTCTGTTTGTAGGCAGTGTTGTCTCACACTGACTGTCTGTAGCAGTGTTGTTGTCTCACACTGACTGTCTTGTGTAGCAAGTGAGTTTGTTGTCCTCACACTGACTGTCCTTGTTGTAGCAGCGTTTAATGACTCACACTGACTGTCCTTGTTGTAGCAGTGTTGTTGTCTCACACTGACGTCTTGTAGCAGTGTTTGTTGTCTCCACTGACTGTCTTGTTGTAGCTGCGTTATTGTCTCACACTGACTTCTTGTTGGTAGCAGCGTTTATTGTCTCACACGACTGTCTTGTTGTAGCAGTGTTGTTGTCCCAACCCAAAACACCCCTTTTGGAACTGTCTTGTTGTAGCATGTCAGTGTTGTTGTCCCACACGACGTCTTGTTGTAGCAGTGTTGTTGTCTCACACTGTACTGTCTTGTTGTAAGCAGTGTTGATGTCTCACACTTACTGTCTTGGCTAGCAGTGTTGTTTGTCTCACACTGCCTGTCTTGTTGTAGCACGTTTATTGGACTCACACTGACTGTCTTGTTGTAGCTTTGTTGTTGTCTCACACTGTACTGTCGTTGTAGCATGGTTGTTGTCTCACACTGACCCTGTCCTTGTTGTAGCAGTGTTGTTGTCTCACACTGACTGTCTTGTTGTAGCAGTGTTGTTGTCTCACACTGACTGTCTTGTTGTAGCAGTGTTGTTGTCTCACACTGACTGTCTTGTTGTAGAGTGTTTTTGGTCTCACACTGACTGTCTTGTTGTAGCAGTGTTGTTGCCCTCACACTGACTGTCTTGTTGTAGCGTGTTGTTGTCACATGATGTCTTGTTGTAGCAGCGTTGTTGTCTCACACTGACTGTCTTGTTTAGCGTGTTTTTTTGTCCCACACTGAACTGTCTTGTTGTAGCCAGTGTTGTTGTCTCACACTGACTGTCTTGTTGTAGCAGCGTTATTGTCTCACACTGACTGTCTTGTTGTAGCAGCGTTATTGTCTCACACTGACTGTCTTGTTGTAGCAGTGTTGTTGTCCCACACTGACTGTCTTGTTGTAGCAGTGTTGTTGTCTCACATGACTGTCTTGTTGTAGCAGTGTTGTTGTCCCACACTGATGTTTGTTGTAGCAGCGTTATTGTCTCACACTGATGTTTGTTGTAGCAGCTTTATTGTTCACACTGACTGTCTTGTTTTTGAGCGTTATTGTCTCACATGACTGTCTTGTTGTAGCAGTGTTGTTGTTCACACTGACTGTCTTGTTTTTAGCAGCGTTATTGTCTCACACTGACTGTTTTTTGTAGCAGCGTTTTGCCCTCACACTGACTGTCTTGTTTGTAGCAGCGTTTGTCTCACACTGACGTTTGTTGTAGCAGCGTTATTGTCTCACACTGACTGTCTTGTTGTAGCAGTGTTGTTGTCTCACACTGACTGTCTTGTTGTAGCAGCGTTATTGTCTCACACTGACTGTCTTGTTGTAGCAGCGTTATTGTCTCACACTGACTGTCTTGTTGTAGCAGTGTTGTTGTCCCACACTGACTGTCTTGTTGTAGCAGTGTTGTTGTCTCACACTGACTGTCTTGTTGTAGCAGTGTTGTTGTCCCACACTGACTGTCTTGTTGTAGCAGTGTTGTTGTCTCACACTGACTGTCTTGTTGTAGCAGTGTTGTTGTCCCACACTGACTGTCTTGTTGTAGCAGCGTTGTTGTCTCACACTGACTGTCTTGTTGTAGCAGTGTTGTTGTCTCACACTGACTGTCTTGTTGTAGCAGTGTTGTTGTCCCACACTGACTGTCTTGTTGTAGCAGTGTTGTTGTCCCACACTGACTGTCTTGTTGTAGCAGTGTTGTTGTCTCACACTGACTGTCTTGTTGTAGCAGCGTTGTTGTCTCACACTGACTGTCTTGTTGTAGCAGTGTTGTTGTCTCACACTGACTGTCTTGTTGTAGCAGTGTTGTTGTCCCACACTGACTGTCTTGTTGTAGCAGTGTTGTTGTCTCACACTGACTGTCTTGTTGTAGCAGTGTTGTTGTCCCACACTGACTGTCTTGTTGTAGCAGTGTTGGTAAGTGCACCACTGTCTTGTGTCTCGTCCAGTTAGTGTATAACTGTGTGTATAATTCATGGTGAATAATGCTCCACCGTCACCATCACCATCACTATCAACTCCACCACCACCATCACCACTATCACCACCAACACCATCACCACCACGACCACCATCACAACCACTATCACCACCATCATCATCACCACCACCACCACAACTCCATCATCACCAACACCACCACCATCACCACCATCACTATTAATACCACCATCAACACCAACACCATCACCACCCCCATCACCATTATCACCACTGTCACCACCATTATTACCAGGCCACCACACCACACCAACAACACCGTCACCACCACCATCATCACAATCACCACCACCACCACCACCACCACCATCACCACTACCACCACCACCACCACCACCACTACCACCACCACCATCATCATCACCACCACCACCACCATCGCTGGTGGTGGTGGTGGTGATGGCAGCCTCGGCTCGCCTACAAGGTTTCCTTAATGTATATTATAATGTCAGGGAGGTTTCACATTTAAGCGACCAGTATCGTGGCTATTGTTAATTTACCGTTGTATGAAGGTCATTCTCCAGGAGCACTCATGTGTGCCTACCACCACTACCACTACTACCACCACTACCACTACTACCACCGCTACCACTACTACCACCACTACCACTACTACCACCACTACCAATACTACCATCACTACCACTACTACCACCGCCGCAACCACTACTACCACCACTACCAATACTACCATCAACTACCACACATACCACCACTACACTACTACCACCACACTAACACTACTACCACCACTACCACTACTACCACCACTACCACTACTACCCACCACTACCACTACTACCCACCACTACCCTACTACCACCACCCACTACCACTACTACCACCACTACCACTACTACCACCGCCGCAACCATATACTACTACCGCCACTCCCACCACTACCACTACTACCACCGCTACCACTACTAAACCCCCACTACCAATACTACCACCACTACCGCTACTACCACCACTACCACTACTACCCCCACTACCACTACACCACCAATACCACTACTACCACCACTACCATTACTACCACCACTACCACTACTACCACCACTACAATACTACCACCACTACCACTACTACCACCACTACCACTACTACCACCACTACCAATACTACCACCACTACCACTACTACCACCACTACCACTACTACCACCGCTATACCCACTACTACCACCACTACCACTACTACCACCACTACCACCACTACCACACTACCCACATACTACCACCACTGCCACTATTTACACACCACTACCACTACTACCACCACTACCACTACTACCACTGCTACCACTACTACCACCACTACCACTACTACCACCACTACCACTACTACCACCACTACCACTACTACCACCGCTACCACTACTACCACCACTACCAATATACCACCACTACCACTACTACCACCACTAACACTACTACCACCGCCGCAACCATAACTACTACCGCCACTCCCACACTACCACTACTACCACCGCCACTACCACCACAACTACCACCACTACTACCACCACTACCACTACTACCACAACCACTATCACCACTACTACCACCACTACCACCACCAGTACCACCACTACCACCACTACCTGGAGGTTATTCCGGGGATCAACGCCCCCGCGGCCCGGTCCATGACCAGGCCTCCCGATGGATCAGGGCCTGATCAACTAGGCTGTTACTGCTGGCCGCACGCAGTCCAACGTACGAGCCACAGCCCGGCTGATCCGGCACTGACTTTAGGTATCTGTCCAGCTCTCTCTTGAAGGCAGCCAGCTACTACCACCATTACTAACACTACTACTACTATCACTACCACCAGCACTACCACCAACACTACCACCACTACCACCACCACTACCACCACTACAACCACTACTACCACCATCCAGTAGATGACGCCCCGAACAAGACCTCACAGACATACGAACACTACACAAGTAGAATATTTCACGTACCCTCGTAGTGTCTACTTCGACAAGACAAACACAGAATTAAGTTCGACCAGAGCTGGCAAAATCTGCCCTCCAAGCCAGGCAGACGGTATAAGAGAATAAGAAAGGAGGAACACTGCAGCAGGCCTACTGGCCCATACTTGGCGGGTCCTTCTCAAACCCAAACCCTACCAAAAATGTTTATAAAAACATAACGTGCTCTTACCTGATTGGTGGGTTGAACTGGACAAGAAATACAATAGTAGGGCCCCAGAACTGCTATACAGTAGTGGGGCCCCAGAACTGCTATACAGCAATGGGGCTCCAGAACTGCTATACAGTAGTAGGGCCCCAGAACTGCTATACAGCAGTGGGGCTCCAAAACTTCTATACAGTAGTAGGGCCCCAAAACTTCTATACAGTAGTGGGGCCCCAGAGCTGCTATACAGTAGTAGGGCCCCAGAACTGCTATACAGCAGTGGGGCTCCAGAACTGCTATACAGTAGTAGGGCCCCAGAACTGCTATACAGTAGTAGGGCCCCAGAACTGCTATACAGCAGTAGGGCCCCAGAACTGCAACATTCTGAAATACCAGTTCGCTGGTCGAACTGGTAAAAAAATGGTTGCAACGAGCATTTAATACAATGTAATAGTGACGTATGCCACTAGTACAATTCACTAGTACAACATTCCACTATTGCATCATTCCACTAGTACAACATTCCACTAGTACAACATTCCACTAGTACAACATTCCACTAGTACATCATTCCACTAGTACAACATTTCACTAGTACAACATTCCATTAGTACAATATTCCACTAGTACAACATTCCACTAGTACAACATTCCACTAGTACAACATTCCACTAGTACATTCCACTAGTACATCATTCCACTAGTATAACATTCCACTAATACATCATTCCACTAGTACAACATTCCACTAGTACAACATTCCACTAGTACAACATTCCACTAGTACATTATTCCACTAGTACAACATTCCACTAGTACAATATTCTACTAGTACATCATTCCACTGGTACATCATTCCACTAGTACAACATTCCACTAGTACAATATTCCACTAGTACATCATTCCACTAGTACAACATTCCATAGTACAACATTCCACTAGTACAACATTCCACTAGTACAACATTCCATTAGTACATTATTCCACTAGTACAACATTCCACTAGTACAACATTCTACTAGTACATCATTCCACTAGTACATCATTCCACTAGTACATCATTCCACTAGTACAATATTCCACTAGTGCATCATTCCACTAGTACAACATTCCACTAGTACAACATTCCACTAGCACATCATTCCACTAGAACATCATTCCACTAGTACAACATTCCACTAGTACAACATTCCACTAGTACATCATTCCACTAGTACAACATTCCACTAGTACATCATTCCACTAGTACAACATTCCAAGAGTACATCATTCCACTAGTACAACATTCCACTAGTACAACATTCCACTAGTGCAACATTCCACTAGTACAACATTCCACTAGTACAACATTCCACTAGTACGACATTCCACTAGCACATCATTCCACTAGTACAACATTCCACTAGTACATCATTCCACTAGTACAACATTCCACTAGTACATCATTCCACTAGTACAACATCCCACTAGTACATCAAACCACTAGTACAACATTCCACTAGTACATCATTCCACTAGTACAACATTCCACTAGTACAACATTCCACTAGTGCAACATTCCACTAGTACAACATTCCACTAATACAACATTCCACTAGTACAACATTCCACTAGTACAACATTCCACTAGTACAACATTCCACTAGTACATCATTCCACTAGTACAACATTCCACTAGTACATCATTCGACTAGTACAACATTCCACTAGTGCATCATTCCATTAGTACAACATTCCACTAGTACATCATTCCACTAGTACAACATTCCACTAGTTCAATATTCCACTAGTACAACATTCCACTAGTACAACATTCCACTTGTACACCATTCCACTAGTACAACATTCCACTAGTACAGCATTCCACTAGTACAACATTCCACTAATACAACATTCCACTAGTACAACATTCCACTAGTACAACATTCCACTAGTGCAGCATTCCACTGGTACAACATTTCACTAGTACAACATTCCACTAGTACAACATTCCACTAGTACAACATTCCACTAGTACAACATTCCACTAATACAACATTCCACTAGTACAACATTCCACTAGTACAACATTCCACTAGTACAATCCACTGGTACAACATTTCACTAGTACAACATTCCACTAGTACAACATTCCACTAGTACAACATTCCACTAATACAACATTCCACTAGTACAACACTCCACTAGTACAACATTCCACTAGTACAACATTCCACTAATACAACATTCCACTAGTACAACATTCCACTAGTACAACATTCCACTAGTACAACATTCCACTAGTACATCATTCCACTAGTACA
>NC_069418.1:17639561-17699561 GCF_026875155.1 Cherax quadricarinatus
AAATAAAAGTATCGACTCTCTTTTCTAATTGCCTATTCATTTCAAGCTTGTCTGGCAGCTTAGCTGTCTCGTCTCCTCACAGTAGTACATTATTCTCAAGTAAAAACACGAACATCTGGACTAAGAGCATCTAAAGAGTTGTGTAGCAACACTAACTGCACATTATGTTCAGTAGGTGTTACTGCATGATATGTTCAGTAGGTGTTACTGCATGATATGTTCAGTAGGTGTTACTGCATAATATGTTCAGTAGGTGTTACTGCATGATATGTTCAGTAGGTGTCATTGGTTTTAAACCCTAGATTTATCTACTGGGCTGTTCCTGTCTCCTCAGCAGGCGGGCGTATCAAACAGCAAACAAACGATCGCGGGTGTGACCACTATTACAAGCAAGAAAACGGAGGGATGTGGTTTTATGTGATGTGGATCGAACACCAGTATCAGTCACACTCAGGGCCTGCTGATCCTTATACTTTCTATTTCCTACTCTGAAAGAGATAAACATTTACTTTATACACTTGACTAACTGTTCTTCTGTTACGGTGAATGTGATCTGGGAACAGTCTCTCATTTTGTACTGGCGTCGTAATAAGCATTGATAACCTTCCTTCTCTAGTTACTTGTTTCTCCTGAATCATGGCTGCAGAAATTCATGTGTATTATATCTGAGATCTGCTTAGCAAGGAATCAGCAGTGACTGATATTGAGTTGTTTCTGAGCTAAGATGATGGTACGTGTAAGCTAGTGTGTCGGCCAACTCACAGGTGAGGTCAGTGGTCAAGTGCGGCCATACATGCCAAGCTCTTGGGAGTTAGCGTGGGCTGTTACCAAGCACCATGGCTTGTTGTAGTGCTTTAGAATCCCAGGTTTATGTGTTGAAGAAGGAGATTCTACTTCTTCAGGAGGAAAATAGGAAGCTGAAGCTTCGCATAGATGAGTTTGGGAGCGAGTGTGAGAAGGATTTAGCTGGTAAGGTAGGAATGGGCACCAGCAGTGATAGTGGCAGCCGCTTTAAGTGGCAAGTGGTTCACAGTTCAGGAAGAAGGAAGATGAGGAGAGTTAATAGAGAAGATGTGAAGGTAGGAAATCGATTCTCTGTTCTCCAAGACGAGTGTACTTCAGTGGTTAGTGAGGTTGAAGGTACCACTGATTCCCCTGCTAATCAAGGTAAGTATATTTTAATAGTAGGCGACTCTCAGGTAAGATATATGGACTGTGCATTTTGTAACAGAGACAGAAAGTTCAGACAGAGAGTGTGTCTTCCTGGAGCTGGTGTTGGCGACACAGTCAGCAGGTTGGATAATATTATGGCAGGTAATGGGAACAAGCCCATTATCTGTCTTAGTGCTGGGGGTAATGACATTGGGAAGGGCAGGAGAGAGGAGCTGCTGGATAAGTACAGGTCAGCCATAGAAGTAGTTAGGTCTAAGGGAGGGATCCCAGTCATATGTAGCATCTTGCCTAGAAAGGGAGTGGGCAATAAATGGATGTCTAGGGCAATTTTTATAAATCGCTGGCTAGACAGGTACTGCAAGAAACTTGCAATCCCATTCATTGATAACTGGGACCTTTTCTTTGGCAAATGTGATATGTATGCAAGGGATGGGGTTCATCTCTCTGGGGATGGAGTGGTTGCATTAGCCAGTTCAATTGAGAGGGTAATTGATGACTTGTCTAGGAATTTAAACTGATAGATTATAGAGGTATGGGTGTTTGTGGGAAACAATCAGGCTGCAGCATTAGGGTTAAAAACAGCAGTTATTACCGGGATACCTCAGGGATATGTTTAAAAGACAATATTCAAAATAAAGTTGCTAGTAATGGCAAATCAATTGATCAACAAACAAAGAGAGATAGTAGAGGGCAACGAATGACTAGCTCACTAAAGGTTTACTATACAAATAGTAGGAGTCTAAGAAATAAGATAGATGAGCTAAAATTACTTGCAAGTGTAGGTAAAAATAGATTTTAAATTGTGTATAACAGAGACCTGGTTCAACCTGAAAGGTAGAGAAATGCCTTCTGAATGCAACATACAGGGTTATAAACTATTCCACATTGACAGGGTCAACAGGAAGGGTGGTGGTGTGGCGATGCATGTAAGAGAAAATTTAAATTGTTGTCTTAGACATGATATAAGATTAGAAACATCGAACACAGAATCGGTTTGGCTACAGTTTCTCGAGGGACGTGACAAATTAATTTTGGGTGTGATTTATAGGCCCCCAAACCTTGATAGGGAGTGCAGTAAGCTGTTATGGGACGAAATTCATAAGGCATCTAGATATGAAAATGTTGTGATAATGGGGGATTTTAACTTTAGACAAATTGATTGGAACAATATGACAGGAAATCTTGAGTCTAGTGACTTTCTTGATACGGTTCAGGATTGCTTTTTAGAACAGGTTGTGACAGAACCAACTAGAGGAAACAATCTGCTTGACTTGGTTCTTGCCAACAAAGATTCACTAATTAATAATCTTGAGGTTAATGATGAGCTTGGGGAAAGTGATCACAAATCACTTAGTTTCAATATATCATGCAATTACCCAGATAACTGCAATCAAATCTCTGTCCCAGATTTTCGCTTGGCCGACTTCATGGGACTGAAAAATTACTTGGGTGGGCTAAATTGGGATGTCCTGACTATGGGTCAGGTAGGTGATCTTGGTTGCATAGTTCTAGCTGCCCAGACAACTTTTGTTCCGAGTAGAGAAATTAGATCTAACAAAAATGATCCCAAATGGATGAACAATAGATTAAAACATCTCATTGGTCAAAAGAGAGGCATATACAGGCGTATCAAAAGAGGGAATTGGCAGTTAAGAAATCAATATATTCAATTAAAGAGAGGAGTAAAAAAAGAATAAGAAAAGCAAAAAGAGATTATGAGGCTAAGGTCGCAAGGGATTCAAAGACTAACCCAAAAGGGTTCTTTCAGGTATACAGAAGTAAGATTAGGGACAAGATTGGCCCACTTAAGAGTAACTCTGGTCAGATCACTGACAGTGATAAGGATATGTGTGAAATTCTAAATACCTACTTCCTCTCAGTTTTCACCCAGGAAAATACTAGCGATATTCCTGAAATAATAGATTACGTAGAACAGGATGATAATAAACTATGTACGATAGCGGTAACTAGTGACATGGTCCTCAGACAAATAGAGAAACTAAAACCTAACAATCCCCAGGTCCTGATGAACTTTTTTGCAAGGGGTTAAAGGAATGTAAAGATGAACTTAGCATACCTTTGGCTAATCTTTTTAACATAACACTACAAACTGTCCATAGTGCCTGATAAGTGGAAAATGGCAAATGTAATACCTATTACAAGGCATACAGGCCCTTGGCTTCTGGAATTATAGACCAATAAGCCATACCTCCATAGTGGGAAAATTTATGGAATCAATAATTGGCCGAAGCAATTCGTAGCCATCTTGACAGGCACAGATTGATTAATGATTCCTCAACACGGTTTTTACAAAGGGGCGTTTCCTGTCTTAACGTATTTACTACTAACTTTTTTCACTAAGAGGTGTTTTTATGGGGTAGTCATGGTAATGAATATGATATGTGGTATATGGACTTAGTAAGGCTTTCATAGATTCCGCACCAGGGTCATTGAGGAAACATTAGGCACACTGAATAGGAGAAATTTTTCCTGGGTAGATGCATGGCTGACAAATAGACAGCAGAGAGTTTGCATAAAAGGGGAGAAAATCAGAATAGGGGCACGTCACAAAAGCGGAGATTCCTCAGGGGTCATGTTGGGCCCGTTGTTGCTAACAATTACATACACGACATAGAGAGGGGAATAAATAGGCGACATAAGCAAATTTGCTATGAACACCAAAATAGCCGTCCAATTCAATTCTAATGATGACATTAAGAGCACTCCATGCTGATTTGAATAGTACTGACCGCAATAGGTCGGAGAAGTGGCAGATGCAGTTTAATATTGACAAATGCGAAAAAAAAAAATTCTAAATGTTGGACAATTAAAAAGACCATGCCACATAAAAACTAAATAATGTAGATTCTTAATACTACCGATTGCGAAAGGATTTAGAGTTCTGGTTAGCAGTAATCAAAAACCAAGACAACAGTTCATTACTGTTCGCACTAAGCTAACATAAATCCTTGCTCATATCAAGAAGTATAAATAATAGAAGCTCTCAGGTTGTTCTTCAACTCTAATATCCTTGGTTAGGACTCATTTAGACAATGCTACTCAATTCTGGTCACCGTATTACAGAATGGATATAAATGCTCTGGAAAAAGTACAGAAGAGGATGACAAAAGATGATCCCATGTATCAAAATCTTCCCTATGAGGATAGACTAAGGCCCCTGATTCTGCACTCTCTCGAAAGGCGTAGAATTAGGGGGGATATGAACGAGGTGTATAAATGGAAAACAGGAATAAATAAAGGGTATGTAAATAGTGTGTGAAAAGTTTCCAAGCCAAGACAGACCGCAGCAATGGTGAATTCAATTTATGGCAAAATTCAGATTCAGAAAGGATAATAGGAAAGCACTTGGTTTGGTAATGAGTTTGTGGATGAAGTGGAACAAAGTCCCGATTACAGTTATATTGAGGCTAAAAGGTTAGAGTAAAATACCTGAGTGGGTGTGGGTGGTTGTGAGTTTGATCTGCTAGCTTTGCTGCGGTCTGGTACATGCTCCATCCTTGAGGGGGATGACCAGACTGGGTGGGTCATTGGGATAATCCGGGGGGTGGGTCATTGGTCTAATCCGGGGGGGGGGGGACATGGACCTGCTCCGCGTGAGTCAGTAGGCCTGTTGCAGTGTTCCTTCTTTCTTATGTTCTTATGTTTTTATATGTGGGTCAGCTCACGAGGTGTAACCAAGCAGAGGGTCAGCTCACAGGTGTTAACCATGGCATGTGGTCAGCTCACAGTGATGACCATGCATGTGGGTCAGCTCACAGGTGTAACCAAGCATAGTGGGTCAGCTCACAGGTGTAACCAGCATGTGGGTCAGCTCACGGTGAACAGCATGTTGACAGCTCACAGGTTGTAATCCAAATGCATGTTGGGTCAGCTCACAGGTGTAACCATGCATGTGGGTCAGCTCACAGGTGTAACCATGCATGTGGGTCAGCTCACAGGTGTAACCATGCATGTGGGTCAGCTCACAGTGTAACCATGCATGTGGTCAGCTCAACAGTTTACCCATAGCATGTGGGGTCAGCTCACAGGTGTAACCATGCATGTGGGTCAGCTCACAGTGTAACCATGCATGTGGTCAGCTCAACAGGTGTAACCATGCATGTGGGTCAGCTCACAGGTGTAACCATGCATGTGGGTCAGCTCACAGGTGTAACCATGCATGTGGGTCAGCTCACAGGTGTAACCATGCATGTGGGTCAGCTCACAGGTGTAACCATGCATGTAAGAACATAAGAACGAAGGAACACTGCAGAAGGCCTACTGGCCCATGCGAGGCAGGTCCAAGTCCCTACCGGCTTAAGCCAATGCACCCAACCTAGTCAGGTCAGGTCACATTGACTTAAGGGAGGAACACGGCAACCGACCTGTTAGCACAAGCTATCAGGTCCAACTCACACCCACCCACATCTACTCATGTATTTATCCAACCTATTTTTAAAGCTACACAACGTTCTGGCCTCTATAACGGTACTTGGGAGTTTGTTCCACTCATCCACAACTCTATTACCAAACCAGTACTTTCCTATATCCCTCCTGAATCTGAATTTTTCCAACTTAAAACCATTGCTGCGAGTCCTGTCTAGGCTAGATATTTTCAGCACACTATTTACATCCCCTTTATTTATTCCTGTCTTCCACTTATAAACCTCAATCATATCCCCCCTAATTCTACGTCTTTCTAGAGAGTGCAGTTTCAGGGCCCTTAGTCTATCCTCATAGGGAAGGTTTCTGATACATGGGATCATCTTTGTCATCCTCCTTTTGTACATTTTCCAGAGAATTTATATCCATTCTGTAATACGGTGACCAAAACTGTGCAGCATAATCTAAATGAGGCCTAACCAAGGATGTATAGAGTTGAAGAACAACCTGAGGACTCCTATTATTTATGCTTCTTGATATGAAGCCAAGGATTCTATTAGCTTTATTGCGAACACTTATGCACTGTTGTCTTGGTTTCAGATTACTGCTAACCAGAACTCCTAAATCTTTTTCGCAATCCGTAATATTAAGATCTACATTATTTAGTTTATATGTGGCATGGTTATTGTCCTGTCCAACATTTAGAACTTTGCATTTGTCTATATTAATTAAACTGCATCTGCCACTTCTCCGACCACTGCATCAGTCTATTCAAATCTTCCTGGAGTGCTCGAATGTCCTCGTCAGAATGAATTCGACGGCCTTTTTTGGTCATCGGCAAACTTGCCGATTCGCCCCTTTATCCCTCATCTATGTCGTTTATGTAGATTGTGAACAGCAGGGGCCCAACACTGACCCCTGTGGAACACCGCTCGTGACGCTTCCCCACTCTGATTTCTCCCATTTATGCAAACTCTCTGCTGCCTATTTGCCCAACCATGCCTCTATCCAGGAAAAAATTTCTCCTCCTATTCCATGTGCTTTAATTTTCCTCAATAGTCCTCTGATGTGGGACCCGGGTCAAAAGCCTTACTGAAGTCCATATACACAATATCATATTCATTACCATGATCTAACCTCCTCAAATACCTTAGTGAAAAAAGTTAATAAATTCGTAAGGCAGGAACGCCCCTTTGTAAAAACCAAAGCTGGAATTCGTTGATTAATTTATGCTTTTCAAGGTGGCTACGAACTGCCTCGCAATTATTGATTCCATAAATTTTCCCACTATGGAGGTTTAGGCTTATTGGTCTATAGTTCGAAGCTAAGGAAACCCGTCACCTGTTTTGAAAATAGGTATCACATTTGCCATTTTTCCCCTTATCTGGCACCATGCCAGTTTGTAGTGATATGTTGAAAAGATTTGCCAAAGGTGTGCTAAGCTCCTCTTTACATTTCCTTTAGAACCCTTGCATACAGTTCATCAGGGGCCCGGGGATTTGGTTAGGTTTTAATTTATCTATTTGCCTAAGGACCATGTCACTTGTGACCCTAATAGTTGCACAGTTTATTATCGTCCTGTTCTAATAATTTATCATTACTGGAATATCGCTGGTATCCTCCTTGTTAAAACTGAGAGGAAGTATGTGTTTAAAAATTCTACACATTTCCTTATCACTGTCAGTGAGCTGACCCGAGGAACTTTTGAGTGGGCCTATCTTGTCCCTGATCTTACTTCTGTATACCTGAAAGAATCCTTTTGGGTTAGTCTTCGATTCTCTTGCAACTTTAACCTCATAATCTCTATTTGCTTTTCTAATTCCCTTTTTTATTTCTCTCTTTAACTGAATATATCGATTTTTTTAATTGCCCCTCTCCTCTTTTGATTTGCCTATATATGCCTCTCTTTTGACCAATCAGATATTTTAATCTATTGTTCATCCATTTAGGATCATTTTTGTTTGATCTGATTTCCCTATTTGGAACATAATTTGACTGAGCAGCTAGAACTATGCCCTGGAAAGCATCATATCGGCAACCATCACCACCTACCTGACCCTAGTCAGGTCATTCCAGTTCAGCCCACCTAAGTAATTTTTCAGTCCTATGAAATCAGCCAAGCGAAAGTCAGGGACGGAGACTTGATTGCCATTATTAGGGGAATTCCATGATATGTTAAAACTGAGTGATTTGTGATCACTCTCCCCAAGCTCATCATTAACCTCAAGATTATTAATTAGTGTTTCCCTACTGGCAAGAACCAAGTCAAGGAGGTTATTTCCCCTAGTTGGCTCTGTCACAAACTGTTTTAAAAAACAATCCTGGATCGTATCAAGAAAGTCACCCGACTCTAAAATTTCCTGTCAAATTGCTCCAGTCAATCTGTCTATAGTTGAAATCTCCCATTAGCACAACATTTTCGTATGTAGATGCCTTACGAATTTCGTCCCATAGAAGTTTACTGCACTCCCTATCAAGATTTGGGGCCCTGTAAATCACACCCAAAATTAGTTTTTCTCGGCCCTCGAGAAGCTGTAACCAAACAGATTCAGTGGCTGACGCTTCTAATTTAATATCTTGTCTAACACAACAATTTAAATTGTCTCTGACATACATCGCTACTCCACCACCTTTCCTGTTGACCCTGTCAGTGTGGAATAATTTATAGCCTTGTATGTGACATTCAGAGGGCATCTCTCTATCTTTCAGATTGAGCCAGGTCTCTGTTATAGCAATAATATCTATGTTTCCTGCACTTGCAATTAATCTTAGCTCATCTATCTTATTTCTAACACTCCTGCTATTAGTATAGTAAACCTTAAGGGAGCTAGTCCCTTGCTGCCCTCTGCTGTCCCCCTTTGTTTGCTGACCTGTTCTATTGTCTTTATTTATAACTTCATGCTGAATGCCTTTTATACATTTACTGTTTCCAACCCTAGTGTTGCAACCTGCTTGTTTCCCACACACACCCATACCTCTATCTTCCATCAGTTTAAAATCAATGGGCATTTCACCAATGGCCTTCTCAATCGAGTCTGCAAGTGCTACCACCCCTGCCCCAGAGAGATGAACCCCATCCCTTGCATACATATCATGTTTGCCATAAAAGTTTTTCCCAGTTGTCAATGAATGGGATTGCAAGTTCCTTGCAGTATCTGTCTAGCCAGCAATTTACACCAATTGCCCTAGACAACCATTCATTTCCTACTCCCCTTCTAGGCAAGATGCTACATATGATTGGGATCCCTCCCTTAGACTTAATGAAATCTTTAGCTGACCTGTACTTATCTAGCAGCTCTTCTCTCCTACCTTCCCAATATCATTTCCACCAGCACTGAGACAGATAATGGGCTTGTTCCCATTACCTGACATGATATTATCCAGTCTGTTGACAATGTCCCCAACACCAGCTCCAGGGAAGAAACCCCTCTATCTCTCATCTTCTTATTCCTATTACAAAAAGCACGATCAACATATCTTACCTGAGAGTCCCCAACCACAAGAATGCGCTTACCTTCATTAGCAGGGGCAGTAGTAACCCTTACCTTCACTGGCCACTGAAGTACATTCATCCTGGAGAACAGAGAAGCGATTTCCTACCTTCAGATCTGCACTCTTAACTTTCCTTACTCTGATTGCGCCTCCCATTACTGTGAACAACTCGCCACTTGTAGCAGGTGCTGGGCTGCACCTCACTGCTGGTAGCCGTTGCTACCACCCCACCTACAGCCTCCTCACAGTGAGAGACAGACTGCACCTCACTGCTAGAAGCCTCATTCCCCACATCTCCAACCACCTCACACTCTCTCCCAGGCCCATTGAGGTGGACCTTCAGCCTCCTAATCTCCTCCTGGAGAAGCAAGACCTCCTCCTTCAACTCTCCAACCTCAGCTTTTAAAACACTGTAGAAGCAAGCCATGCTTTGTAACCGTCCACCATGCATGTGGGTCAGCTCACGTCACACCTATGACCCAGCCTGTGTACTGTATGTTACAGTAACGTTACTAGAGCATATTTATATCTACGTATTTATACCTGTTTCTTATAAATTAATGGGTATTTAGTCTGCTATTTGACCTCTTTCCTGTTAATTATCAGTACTGGTCATCTTCCGTATTGCTGCTGTCATCGCATCTTATGTGGAAATTAGTCTAGTACTGTGTAACTGTTCTTGCCTCTCCTTTCCAAAGTTATTATTGGTAAGTGTTTATTTTCCCTGTTCCTTCCGTCACTTCCCTTCCCTCCCACTAACGCGGCTCTGCCTCTCTTCCTCTAGATCCACTCCTAGCCCCAGACTACCTCCCTCCCCTTCTATAACTCTTCCCCCTCACCCTCCACAACCTCCCCTTCTCTCCTCTACACCTCTTGCTCACCTCCCACAACCTCCTCGGTGTGTCACAAGCATAAACATTACTTCATCTCCTCGTCATGTTTGTGTAGTGTGTAACTACTGACTTATTTATTGTGTAAGACGATATATATAGCAGTGAAGTTGAGGTGAAAGCTGAATTAAGTCTGACCTGATTGATAGCTACTATAACTGATAAGATTGATGGTATTATGTTTATTTAATTTTATATATTTATTATCCCCTACACTCATGGTATGAGTGGAAGTCAAAAGATTACGTAGACACGTAATTTGTCCAGGGACTGGACCTCAAAGTTTTGATAGCTATACAAGTAAGAATGGTAACAAACTATTTACAAGCGTATATCTGATTACAGTCGTAGTGTGTTATGATTCATGCAGACATCAATATTTACTCACCATCCTCCTCTTGTGCAAACTGTGGGTACCCGTGGCCTCCGAGAGGCAGATAAAAAAAATGGCTTATAAGAAAAATACCTACATTTCTTCCATTGGCCTTTTAAATATTCCACTTTATACCTTTTTTAAATATTCCACTCAATACCCCATTTAAATATTTCACTTTTATACCCCTCACTTGATACCCACCACACCCACACACCCCAACCCACCACACCCACACACCCCAGCCCACCACACCCACACACCCCAACCCACCACACATAATCCCCCCTCACTCCTACCCCCACCCCCACAGACTTGAGTTTAAATCCATAATTCACAACTTTTAAAGACCAAATCCGTCTGTCAGAAGCTCCCCTATTTTAAAATCTGCAGAAATATATTTTCCAAACTTTTTGTCGATCAATAATTAAAAAGTTGTGAACATTTTGTACGCTTCAATAATTTGCTGACAGCTGGAATAAAGAGGCAGCTTAAAGCTAAGTAACGCCAATAAATATTTTATAACACCATTAAAGTGCTCTTACAACACTAATAAAGTGACTTCTTAAAACAACAATAAAGTGGCCTTTGTAACACCAGTAAAGGTGTTTTATAGCACTAATAAAGCGGCCTTTTAAAGCGTCAATAAAGTGGCCTTTTTAACACCAGTAAAATGGATTTTTTAATCTGTAGAGATTCTCTCGTCTAATACAGGAGTCGAGGGGATTTTCGTAAATGAAAACAGACCAAGTGTCGCAGTTGCTTAAATCTGCTTTGAGTATTTACCCTCGGAGCATATATTGACCCTCGGAGCATATATTGACCCTCGGATCATATATTGACCCTCGGAGCATATATTGACCCTCGGAGCATATATTGACCCTCGGAGCATATATTGACCCTCGGAGCATATATTGACCCTCGGAGCATATATTGACCCTCGGATCATATATTGACACTTGGAGCATATATAACCTTCGTAGCATATACTGACCCTCGGATCATATATTGATCCTTGGAGCATATATTAACTCTCTGTATCATATACTGACCCTCGATCACTATAATTGACCTTGGAGCATATATTACTCTCGTACATATGACTGACCCTCGATCATATAGTGAACACCCTTGGAGCATATATAACCCTCGACTGTATTGAACCCTTGGAACTTATATTAACTCTCGTATGCAAATACTGACAATTGGAGCATATATAACCCATGGAGCATATGATTACACTCGGTAACATATATGAACCCACGGAAGCATATATTGAACACTAGCAGTAAAAAACATATATTTATTACCTCGAAGCCATGTAACCTCGGAGCATATATTAATCATAGGAGCAGCATAATAATTACACTCGGAGCATATAATTAACCTGAGAGCATATTTTTATCCACCAGAGCATATATTTAGTATTCAGAACTAAATCTTCATTAAACGAGATTAAGCCTTTAAAAATGCTGGAGAGAAGATTTGAAGACAGAATTTTAAACAGTGGCCAAAGTACAACAGGTGTCAACAGTGCCAACAGGTGCCAAACAGTGTGCCAACAAAGTTTTACCTGAGTAGCACAGGTGAGACAAACATATACATAGTAACCAACAGGGTGCCAAAAGTGCCAACACGGCTCCCAAGAAACTTTTAACAGAGAGCCATCAATGTTTCACAACATAGTCCAATTAGGGTGCCAGCAAATTTAACAGGGTGCCACAGCACTGGCTTGCAACAGTCCCGCAACTCTCCCACTTCTTCTCTACCCATCCTACAAAGGGTGACAGGGGCCGGAAGTGGAGTTTCGGGGTGGTTGACTGGGGGCTTGAACACCCTGATGAGAATAAGACAGTCCAGGAACCTAAACCCGTCCTAACTTTCTTCATTCCTTCCTTTCCTGCCTTCCCTAACCTTCCTACCGTCACTAACTGCCTTCCTACCTTCCTTCCTTCCTACCTTCCTGCCTTTCCTCCTTCGCTTCCTGCTTCCTACCTTCCTTACCTGCCTAACTACCTTCCTACCTTCCTTCCTTCCTTCCTGCCTTCCTACCTTCCACCTTCCCTAACTACCTTCCTACCTTCCTTCCTTCCTAACTACCTCCTACCTGCCTTCCTCCTTCCTTCCTTCCTTCCTTCCACCTTCCTTTCCCCCTTTCCTTCCTCCTAAACTCCTTTCCCTCCCTTCCCCTTCCCTTTCCTTCCTACTTCCCCTTCCTACCTTCCTTCCTTCCTTCCTTCCTTCCTACTTCCTTTCCTCCCTTTCCCCTTCTTTTTCCTTTCCTTCCTCCTTCCTTTCCTTCCTTCCTTCCTTCCCTTTTACCTTCCTTCCACCCCTTTCCTTCCTATTCCTTCCTACCTTCCTTCCTTCCTTCCTTCCTTCCTCCCTTTCCTTCCTTTCCTTCCTACCTTCCTACTTCCTACCTTCCTTCCCTACCTTTCCTTCCTTCTACCTTCCTTCCTATTTTCCCTTTTCCTACCTTCCTCCTTCCTTCCTACTCCTTCCTACCTTCCTTCCTTCCTTCCTTACCTTCCTTCCCTTCCTTCCTTCCACCCTTCCTTTCCTTCCTTCCTACCTTCCTCCTCCCTTTCCCCCTTCCTCCCCTTCCTTCCTTCCTTCCTACCTTCCTTCCTACCTTTCCCTTTCCTTCCTTTCCTTCTACCCCCCTTCCTTCCTTTCCCTTTCCCCTTCCTCCCTTTCCCTTTCCTCCCCCTTCCTTCCTCCTTTCCTTCCTTTCTTCCTATCTTCCTTCCTTCTTCCTACCTTCCTTCCTACCTTCCTTAAATACCTTCTTCCTTCTTCCTTCCTTCCTTTCTTCCATCTTCCTTCTTCCTTCCTACCTTCCTTCCTACCTTTTTCCCTTTCCTTTTCCCTTTCCCTTTCCCTTTCCTTCCTTCCTTCCCTTTTCTCCTTTCCCTTCCCTTTCCTTCCTTCCTTCCTTCCTTCCTTCCTTCCTTCCTTCTTACCTTCCTTCCTACCTTCCTTCCTACCTTCCTTTCTACCTTCCTCCTTCCTTCCTTCCTACCTACCTTCCTTCCAACCTTCCTTCCTTCCTTCCTTCCTACCTTCCTTCCTGCCTTCCTTTCCCCCTCCCTTTCCCCTTTCCTTTCCCTTCCTTTCCTTTCCTTCCCTTCCTTCCTCCCTTCCTTCCTACCTTCCTTCCTTCCTTCCTTTCCTCCTTCCTTCCTACCTTCCTTTCCCTTTCCTACCTTCCTTCCTACCTTCCCTTTCCTCCTACCTTCCTTTCCCCTCCCTTTCCCTTTCCCTTTTCCCTACCTTCCTTCCTTCCTTTTCCCTTCCGTATACCTTCCTTCCTTCCTTCCTACCCCCCTTCCTACCTTCCCCTTCCTACCTTCCTTCCTTCCTTCTTTACCTTCCTTTCCCTTTCCTTCCTTCCTTCCTTCCTAACCTTCCTTCCTTCCTTCCTACCTTCCTTCGTTCCTTCTTTTCCTACCTTCCTTCCTACCTTTCCTTCCTTCCTTCCTTCCCTTTACCTTCCTTCCTACCTTTCCTTCCTTCCTTCCTTTCCTACCCTTCCTTCCTACCTTCCTTCCTCCTTCCTACCTTCCTTCCTTCCTTCCTTCCTACCTTCCTTCCTTCCTTCCAAACCTCCCTTCCTACCTTTCCTCCCTCCCTTTCCCCTTCCTAAATTCCTTCCTTCCTACCTACCTACCTTCCCTACCTTCCTTCCTTCCTCCCTTTCCCTTTCTTCCTACCTCCTTCCTCCTTCCTTCCTTTCTACCTTCCTACCTTCCTTCCTTCCTTCCTTCTTTCAAGGCTGGAGACGAGGAGCAGCAGTGAGAGTGTTTACTGTCCTCCATCTGGGTAATTAACCTGTCTGCTGGTGATGTCTGCTGTGTGCTGGTGATGTCAGCTGTGTGCTGGTGATGTCTGCTGTGTGCTGGTGATGTCTGCTGTGTGCTGGTGATGTCTGCTGTGTGCTGGTGATGTCTGCTGTGTGCTGGTGAGGCCTGCTGTATTCTGGTGATGTCTGCTGTGTGCTGGTGATGTCCGTTGTGTGCTGGTGATTCCTGCTGTGTGCAGGGGATGTCTGATGTGTGCTGGTGATGTCTGCTGTGTGCTGAGGATGTCTGCTGTGTGCTGGTGATGTCTGCTGTGTGCTGGTGATGTCTACTCTGTGCTGGTAATGTCTGCTGTGTACTGGTGATGTCTGCTGTGTGCTGGTGATGTCTCCTGTGTGCTGGTGGTGTCTGCTGTATGCTTGTGATGTCTGCTGTGTGCTGATGTCTGCTGTGTGCTGGTGATGTCTACTATGTGCGGCTGATGTCTCCTGTGTGCTGGTGATGCCTGCTGTGTGCTGATGATGTCTGCTGTGTGCTGGTGATGTCTACTATGTGCTGGTTATGTCTCCTGTGTGCTGGTGATGTCACCTGTGTGCTGGTGATCTCTGGTGTGCGCTGGTGATGCCTCCTGTGTGCTTGTGATGTCACCTCTGTGTTGGTGATGTCTGCTGTGTGCTGGTGATGCCTACTGTGTGCTGGTGAAGTCTGCTGTGTGCTGGTGATGTCTGCTGTGTGCTGGTGATGTCTGCTGTGTGCTGGTGATGTCTGCTTTATGCTGGCGATGCCTGCTATGTACTGATGATGTCTGCTGTGTGCTGGTGATGTCTACTATGTGCTGGTGATGCCTCTTGTGTGTTGGTGATGTCTCCTGTGTGTTGGTGATGTCACCTGTTCGCTGGTGATGCCTGCTGTGTGCTGGTGATGTCTGCTGTGTGTTGGTGATGTCTGTTGTGTGCTGGTGATGTCTGCTGTGTGCTGGTGATGTCTGCTGTGTATTGATGGTGTCACTGTGTGCTGGTGATGTCTGCTGTGTGCTGATGATGTCTCCTGTGTGCTGGTGGTGTCTGCTGTGTGTTGGTGGTATTGCTGTGTGCTGATGATGTCGGCTGTGTGCTGGTGATATCTGCTCTGTGCTTGTGATGCCTTCTGTGTGCTGGTGATGTCTGCTGTGTGCTGGTGATGTCTGCTGTGCCCAGGGTGATGCGTGTTGTGTGCTGGCGTTGTCTGCTGTGTGCTAGTGACGTCTGCTGTGTGCAGGTGATGCCTGCTGTGTGCTGGTGATGTCTGCTGTGTGCTGGTGAGGCCTGCTGTATTCTGGTGATGTCTGCTGTGCGCTGGTGATGTCTGCTATGTGCTGGTGATGTCTGCTGTGTACTGGTGATGTCTGTTGTGTGCTGGTGATGCTTGCTGTGTGTTAGTGATGTCACTTGTGTGCTGGTGATGTCTACTGTGTGCTGGTGATATCTGCTGTGTGCTGGTGATGTCTGCTGTGTACTGGTGATGTCTGTTGTGTGCTGGTGATGTCTGCTGTGTACTGGTGATGTCTGCTGTGTGCTGGTGATGCCTGCTGTGTGCAGGTAATGTCTGCTGTGTGCTGGCGATGCCTGCTGTGCGCTGGTGATGCCTGTTGTGTGCTGGTGATGCTTGCCGTGTGCTGGTGATGTCTGCTGTGTGCTGGTGATGTCTACTGTGTACTGGTGATGTCTGTTGTGTGCTGGTGATGCCTGTTGTGTGCTGGTGATGCTTGCCGTGTGCTGGTGATGTCTGCTGAGTGCTGGTGATGTCTGCTGTGTGCTGGTGATGTCTGCTGTGTGCTGGTGATGTCTGTTGTGTGCTGGTGATGTCTGCTGTGTACTGGTGATGTCTGCTGAGTGCTGGTGATGTCTGCTGAGTGCTGGTGATGTCTGCTGTGTGCTGGTGATGTCTGCTGAGTGCTGGTGATGTCTGCTGTGTGCTGGTGATGTCTGCTGTGTGCTGGTGATGTCTGTTGTGTGCTGGTGATGTCTGCTGTGTACTGGTGATGTCTGCTGAGTGCTGGTGATGTCTCCCTGTGTGCGGGGTGAGTCTCCTGTGTGCTTGTGATGTCTGATGTGTGCTGGTGATGTCTACTGTGTACTGGTGATGTCTGTTGTGTGCTGGTGATGTCTGCTGTGTACTGGTGATGTCTGCTGTGTACTGGTGATGTCTGTTGTGTGCTGGTGATGTCTGCTGAGTGCTGGTGATGTCTGTTGTATGCTGGTGATGCTTGCCGTGTGGTGGTGATGTCTGTTGAGTGCTGGTGATGTCTGCTGTGTGCTGGTGATGTCTGCTGTGTGCTGGTGATGTCTGCTGTGTGCTGGTGATGTCTGCTGTGTGCTGGTGATGTCTGCTGAGTGCTGGTGATGTCTGCTGTGTGCTGGTGATGTCTGCTGTGTACTGGTGATGTCTGTTGTGTGCTGGTGATGCTTGCTGTGTGTTAGTGATGTCACATGTGTGCTGGTGATGTCTGGTGTGTGCTGGTGATGTCTGCTGTGTGCTGGTGATGTCTGCTTCGTTCCTGCTAGAAAAGGGGACTTTTAGGAGGGGGAAAGTTATGGAGGGACTGGAAGAAAAAGAAATGGCAGCAACCATGGTACGACCCTTCCGTATATGTATATGTATATATATATATATATATGTTTATATGTATATATATTATATATATATATATATTTTATATATATTAATATTATATATATATATATATTAATTATATATATATATATTATATATATATATTTATATTATATATATATATATATTATATATATATAGGAGAGAGAGAAGAGAGAGAGAGAGAGAGAGAAGAGAGAGGAGAGAGAGAGAAATATTGTACGCAGGGAAGACACAGACTCTGGAATTTGTCTTTGTAATCAGGTGACTCTTCCCCAGTGTTAATTGGGATTTCAGGTGCGCTAGGTGGCAGTAAGGGAGGCCCGCAGCGCAGCAGCAGCAGGCAGCAGGGAGCAGCAGCAGCAGCCCCCACAGCAGCAGCAGCCAGCACAGCAGCACGCAGCAGAGCAGCAGCAGCAGCAGCAGCAGCAGCCCGCAGCAGCAGCAGCAGCAGCTGCAGCAAACAGCAGCAGCAGCAGCAGCAGCACCGCAGCAGCAGCAACAGCAGCAAGCAAGCAACACGCAGGCAGCGCAGCCCGCAACAGCAGCAACAGCAAGCGCAACAGCAGCAAACAGCAGCAGCAGCCATCCCGCAGACAGCAGCAACAGCAGCAGCAGCAACAGCAGCAACAGCAACAGCAGCGCAGCAAGCACAGCAGCAGCAACACGCAGCAACACAGCAGCCGCAACAGCACACAGCAACAGCAGCAGCCCGCAACAGCAGCAAGCAGCAGCAACAGCAGCAGCAGCATCAGCAGCAGCAGCAACAGCAGCAGCAGCAGCAGCAGCAGAACCAGCACAAGCAGCAGCAACAGCAGCAACAGCAACAGGCCAGCTCGCAGCAGGGGAGAACAAAACAGCAGCAGCAGCAACAGCAGCAGCAGCAGCACAGCAGCAGCAAACAGCCAGCAACAGCAGCAGGCAGCAAACAGCAGCAACAGCCAAACAGCAGCAGCAGCACTAGCAGCAGCCAAAAGCAACAGCAAGCAGCAGCAGCAGCAGCAGCAGCAACAGCAGCAGCAGCAGCAGCAGCAGCAGCAGCAACAGCAGCAACAGCAACAGCAGCAGCAGCAGCAGCAGCATCAGCAGCAGCAGCAACAGCAGCAGCAAACAGAGCAGCAGCCAGGCAACACAACAGCAGCAACAGCAACAGCAGCCAGTAGCAGCAGCAGCAGCAGCAGCAGCAGCAGCAGCAGCAGCAGTAGCAGCAGCAGCAACAGCAGCAACAGCAACAGCAGCAGCAGCAGCAGCAGCAGTAGCAGCAGCAGTAGCAGCAGCAACAGCAGCAACAGCAACAGCAGCAGCAGCAGCAACAGCAGCAGCAGCAGCAACAGCAACAGCAGCAGCAGCAGCAGCAGCAGCAGCAGCAGCAGCAGCAGCAGCAGCAGCAGCAACAGCAGCAGCAGCAGCAGCAGCAGCAGCAGCAGCAGCAGCAGCAGCAGCAGCAGTAGCAGCAGCAGTAGCAGCAGCAGCAGCAGCAGCAGCAGCAGCAGCAGCAGTAGCAGCAGCAGCAACAGCAGCAACAGCAACAGCAGCAGCAGCAGCAGCAGCAGTAGCAGCAGCAGTAGCAGCAGCAACAGCAGCAACAGCAACAGCAGCAGCAGCAGCAACAGCAGCAGCAGCAGCAACAGCAACAGCAGCAGCAGCAGCAGCAGCAGCAGCAGCAGCAGCAGCAGGCAGCAGCAGCAACAGCAGCAGCAGCAGCAGCAGCAGCAGCAGCAGCAGCAGCAGCAGCAACAGCAGCAGCAGCAGCAACAGCAGCAGCAGCAGCAGCAGCAGCAGCACCAGCAGCAGCTGGAACGAGAGAAGTTCAACTATGTAACCTGTGGTCTGTTAGGCTTATTAATGGTTGTAGTGTGCGGCTTAGATACTTGTTGTTTGTGGGTTAGATAGTTGTAGTTTGAGACTTATGTGGCTAGAACTTGCAAGGTTTGTCTGGGACTGGAATGCGGCAAGCCAAGCCACAAGCCAGCAACACTAACCCCTGCGCCACCAGGGCCACAATAATGTGGAAGTCTACAAACAAGACACATGCTGACCACCTTGGAAGGTTAACAAAGACCACCAACTGCGACTCACTCTTTTATTCACTGATCTTGTCCCAAAGGCTGTGTCAGACTGCAGCTCCTGTCCCACTCTCCTCACTATGAAGAGGCTTCTCTTCCCTGGTAGGTGTGTAGAGTCCTCACTGTCCCTGACAGTCATTGTCTCAGTTCCTTCCCTCACACGCCCCTGGGCGGCCCACCCTCACACGCCCCTGGGCGGCTCTCCCTCACACGCCCCTGGGCGGCTCTCCCTCACACGCCCCTTTCGGCCCACCCTCACACGCCCCTGGGCGGCCCACCCTCACACGCCCTTGAGGGGCTCTCCCTCACACGCCCCTTTCGGCCCACCCTCACACGCCCCTGGGCGGCCCACCCTCACACGCCCTTGAGGGGCTCTCCCTCACACGCCCCTGGGCGGCCCACCCTCACACGCCCCTGGGCGGCTCTCCCTCACACGCCCTTGAGGGGCTCTCCCTCACACGCCCCTGGGCGGCCCACCCTCACACTCCCCTGGGCGGCTCTCCCTCACACGCCCTTGAGGGGCTCTCCCTCACACGCCCCTGGGCAGCCCACCCTCACACTCCCCTGGGCGGCTCTCCCTCACACGCCCTTGAGGGGCTCTCCCTCACACGCCCCTGGGCGGCCCACCCTCACACGCCCCTGGGCGGCTCTCCCTCACACGCCCTTGAGGGGCTCTCCCTCACACGCCCCTGGGCGGCCTACCCTCACACGCCCCTGGGCGGCTCTCCCTCACACGCCCTTGAGGGGCTCTCCCTCACACGCCCCTGGGCGGCCCACCCTCACACTCCCCTGGGCGGCTCTCCCTCACACGCCCTTGAGGGGCTCTCCCTCACACGCCCCTGGGCGGCCCACCCTCACACTCCCCTGGGCGGCTCTCCCTCACACGCCCTTGAGGGGCTCTCCCTCACACGCCCCTGGGCGGCCCACCCTCACACGCCCCTGGGCGGCTCTCCCTCACACGCCCTTGAGGGGCTCTCCCTCACACGCCCCTGGGCGGCCCACCCTCACACGCCCCTGGGCGGCTCTCCCTCACACGCCCCTGGGCGGCCCACCCTCACACGCCCCTTGGGCGGCTCTCCCTCACACGCCCCTGGGCGGCCCACCTCACACGCCCCTGGGTAGCTCTCCCTCACAAACCCCTGGGCGGCTCTCCCTCACACGCCCCTGGGCGGCTCTCCCTCACACGAGCATGGCCGGCCCACCCTCACACTCCCCTGGGCGGCTCTCCCCCACACGCTCCTGGGCGGCTCTCACTCACACGCCCCTGGGCGGCTCTCCCCCACACGCCGCTGGGCGGCCCTCCCTCACACGCCCCTGAGGAGACCTCACTCACACGCCTCTGGGCGACTTTCCCTCACACACCTCTTGGGCCACCCGCCCTCACATGCCTTCACCCGCCCTCACACGCCCCTGGGCGGCCCTCCCTCACACGCCCCCTGGCGACCCGCCCTCACACGCCCTTGGGCGGCCCTCTTTAACACGCCCCTGGGCGGTCCACCCTCACACGCCCCCTGGTGACCCGCCCTCACACGCCCTCACACGCCCTCACACGCCCCTGGGCGGCCCTCCCTCACACGCCCCTGGGCGGCCCTCCCTCACACGCCCCTGGGCGGTCCACCTTCACACGCCCCCTGGCGACCCGCCCTCACACGTCCTCACATGCCCCTAGGCGGCCCTCCCTCACACGCCTCTGGGCAGTCCACCCTCACACGCCCCCTGGCGACCCGCCCTCACACGCCCTCACACGCCCCTGGGCGGCCCGCCCTGACCACGCAGCTTCAATCTTTCATTGATCCAGAAGCTGGTGGGGGTTCCAAGAGCTGGTGGGGGTTCCAGGAGCTGGTGGGGGTTCCAGGAGCTGGTGGGGGTTCCAGGAGCTGGTGGGGGTTCCAGGAGCTGGTGGGGGTTCCAAGAGCTGGTGGGGGTTCCAAGAGCTGGTGGGGGTTCCAAGAGCTGGTGGGGGTTCCAGGAGCTGGTGGGGGTTCCAGGAGCTGGTGGGGGTTCCAGGAGCTGGTGGGGTTCCAGGAGCTGGTGGGGGTTCCAGGAGCTGGTGGGGGTTCCAGGAGCTGGTGGGGGTTCCAGGAGCTGGTGGGGGTTCCAGGAGCTGGTGGGGGTTCCAGGAGCTGGTGGGGGTTCCAGGAGCTGGTGGGGGTTGGAAGAGCTAGTGGGGGTTCCATAAGCTGGTGGGGGTTCCATGAGATGGTGGGGGTTCCAAGAGCTAATGTGGGTTCCATGAGCTGGTGGGGGTTCCAAGAGCTAATGAGGGTTCCATGAGCTGGTGGGGGTTCCATGAGCTGGTGGGGGTTCCGTGAGCTGGTGGGGGTTCCATGAGCTGGTGGGGGTTCTAAGAGCTAATGGGGGTTCCATAAGCTGGTGGGGGTTCCATGAGCTGGTGGGGGTTCCAAGAGCTAATGGGGGTTCCATTAGCTGTTGGGGGTTCCATTAGCTGGTGGGGGATCCATGAGCTGATGGGGGTTCCATGAGCTGGTGGGGGTTCTAAGAGCTTATGGGGGTTCCATAAGCTGGTGGGGGTTCCATGAGCTGGTGGGGGTTCCGTGAGCTGGTGGGGGTTCCATGAGCTGGTGGGGGTTCTAAGAGCTAATGGGGGTTCCATAAGCTGGTGGGGGTTCCATGAGGTGGTGGGGGTTCCAAGAGCTAATGGGGGTTCCATGAGCTAGTGGGGTTTCATGAGCTGGTGGGGGTTCCATGAGCTGGTGGGGGTTCCAAGAGCTAATGGGGGTTCCATGAGCTGTTGGGGGTTCCATGAGCTGTGTGGGGATCCATGAGCTGATGGGGGTTCCATGAGCTGGTGGGGGTTCCATGAGCTGGTGGGGGTTCCAAGAGCTAATGGGGGTTCCATGAGCTAATGGGGGTTTCATGAGCTGGTGGGGGTTTCATGAGCTGGTGGGGGTTCCATGACCTGGTGGGGGTTCCATGAGCTGGTGGGGGTTTAATGAGCTGGTGGGGGTTTCATGAGGTGGTGGGGGTTCCATGAGCTGGTGGGAGTTCCATGAGCTGGTGGGGGTTCCATGAGCTAGTGGGGGTTTCATGAGCTGGTGGGAGTTCCATGAGCTGGTGGGGGTTCCATGAGTTGGTGGGGGTTCCAAGAGCTAATGGGGGTTCCATGAGCTGGTGGGGGTTCCATGAGTTGGTGGGGGTTCCATGAGCTGGTGGGGGTTCCATGAGCTGGTGGGGGTTCCATGAGCTGGTGGGGGTTCCATGAGCTGGTGGGGTTTCCAAGAGCTAATGGGGGTTCCATGAGCTGGTGGGGTTCCATGAGCTGGTGGGGGTTCCAAGAGCTGGTGGGGGTTCCATGAGCTGGTGGGGGTTCCATGAGCTGGTGGAGGTTCCATGAGCTGGTGGAGGTTCCATGAGCTCGTGGGGGTTCCAAGAGCTAATGGGAGTTCCATGAGCTGGTGGGGGTTCCATGAGCTGGTGGGGGTTCCATGAGCTGGTGGAGGTTCCATGAGCTGGTGGGGGTTCCATGAGCTGGTGGGGGTTCCATGAGCTGGTGGGGGTCCATGAGCTGGTGGGGGTTCCATGAGCTGGTGGGGGTTCCATGAGGTGGTGGGGGTTCCAAGAGCTAATGGGGGTTCCATGAGCTGGTGGAGGTTCCATGAGCTGGTGGGGGTTCCATGAGCTGGTGGGGGTTCCAAGAGCTAATGGGAGTTCCATGAGCTGGTGGGGGTTCCATGAGCTGGTGGGGGTTCCATGAGCTGGTGGGGGTTCCATGAGCTGGTGGGGGTTCCATGAGCTGGTGGGGGTTCCAAGAGCTGGTGGGGCTTCCGTGAGCTGGTGGGGGTTCCAAGAGCTGGTTAAAGCCTTGGGAAATATCTTAGCGGAGCACTCTCTTTACAAGAGGTGAGTGTGACCACGCCCAGGGTGACCACCTGATGCCACGCCCAGGGTGACCACCTGATGCCACGCCCAGGGTGACCACCTGATGCCACGCCCAGGGTGACCACCTGATGCCACGCCCAGGGTGACCACCTGATGCCACGCCCAGGGTGACCACCTGATACCACGCCCAGGGTGATCACCTGATGCCACGCACAGGGTGACCACCTGATGCCACGCCCAGGGTGACCACCTGATGCCACGCCCAGGGTGACCACCTGATGTCACGCCCAGGGTGACCACCTGATGCCACGCCCAGGGTGATCACCTGATGCTACGCCCAGGGTGACCACCTGATGCCACGCCCAGGGTGACCACATGATGCCACGCCCAGGGTGACCACCTGATGCCACGCCCAGGGTGACCAGCTGATGCCACGCACAGTGTGACCACCTGATGCCACGCCCAGGGTGATCACCTGATGCCACGCCCAGGGTGACCACCTGATGCCACGCCCAAGGTGACCACCTGATGCCACGCCCAGGGTGACCACCTGATGCCACGCCCAGGGTGTCCACCTGATGCCAAGCCCAGGGTGACCACCTGATGCCACGCCCAGGGTGACCACCTGATGCCACGCCCAGGGTGACCACCTGATGCCACGCCCAGGGTGAGCACCTGATGCCACGCTCAGGGTGACCACCTGATGCCACGCCCAGAGTGACCACCTGATGCCACGCCCAGAGTGACCACCTGATGCCACGCCCAGGGTGACCACCTGATGCCACGCACAGGGTGACCACCTGATGCCACGCCCAGGGTGACCACCAGATGCCACGCCCAGGGTGACTACCTGATGCCACGCCCAGGGTGACCACCTGATGCCACGCCCAGGGTGACCACCTGATGCCACGCACAGGGTGACCACCTGATGCCACGCCCAGGGTGACCACCAGATGCCACGCCCAGGGTGACCACCTGATGCCACGCCCAGGGTGACCACCTGATGCCACGCCCAGGGTGACCACCTGATGCCACGCCCAGGGTGACCACCTGATGCCACGCCCAGGGTGACCACCTGATTCCACGCCCAGGGTGACCACCTGATGCCACGCCCAGGGTGACCACCTGATTCCACGCCCAGGGTGACCACCTGATGCCACGCCCAGGGTGACCATCTGATGCCAAGCCCAGGGTGACCACCTGATGCCACGCCCAGGGTGACCACTTGATGCCACGCCCAGGGTGACCACCTAATGGGACGCCCATTGTCACCACAGCAGTCGAGGTTGGATCCATGGTCATCGGAAAGACGTAGCTCCAGTTCTTTGGATCAAGAGCGTGCATGAAGGGGATGTGGTGAACACGAGGAACACTGTGTGTGGGAAGTGTCTGAGAGTGAGACCGAGGTGTGACACTTGTGGCACACACAACCTTCCTGCCAGGGTGGGAAGGATATCCACTGTCCAGGTAGGAAGAGGAACAAGAGGAAGAAGAGGAGGACCTGATGGCGCGAACTAGCTACTTTTAGCCTTCTTGTTGACATCAAGTGCTGGTAAAAGAGTGTGTGCGTTGCGCGCGCGCGCTGTGTGTGTGTGTTACATGAAGCAGTGTGATCAGTGACCAACACAGGACCGTGGATGCTGCCTGCGGGTGAGATCTCATCTCCTGATACTCCGTTTGGTGTCATCGTTCACTTAACCCACAGCGCTTCGGTCAGGCGAGGAGCTAAAGCTTCACAGTGCACGGTGCAGTGCACGTCTTCTTGAGGAACCAGATGGACGGGTGCACGTCCTCTTTAGGAACCAGAAGGTGCAGTGCACGTCCTCTTGAGGAACCAAATGGACGGGTGCACGTCTTTCTGACAGCAAGAGCATCTCACTAAACTGTAGATGACGTGAAGGATTAAATGTTGACAAGAGCGTGTTCCTTAACAGCCTCTCAGTGAGGCACTCTAATGGCCCTCCCACTCCATCCGAGGCTCTGTAGCTCACTCCATACACACCGAAGGCCCACTCCATATCCCTTCTTAGAGGCCAACTCATTACCTATCCAAGGCCCACTCCAGCCTCCCTCACGGTCCGCACCCTCACCAGAAGAGAGGCACTCCACACCCACCCGAGACCAGTTCCACTCATCTCCTGAATCTCACTCAACTACCCATGAGTAAGTACAACCCTGTGGAATAATTAACCTATTCACCTGGCTCAACAAGTGAGTAATGAAGAGAAAACATGTGGTCGACTCATTTCCTGACTTCACGATAGCGCATTGCTGGACCTGTGGCCAGTTCAGTGCTGACCGAGGAACGATGAACGTCTGTACAATAAGATATTTGCTCGGTTGTAAGATATACTTGTGTCCCGTTGAGCAACGGAACACAAAAGTTCGTCCATGAACAATGTACTTGCAATACCATGATTGAAACAATATCCTGGCTGGTACAATACCGAGATTGAAACAATATCCTGGCTGGTACAATACCGTGATTGAAACAATATCCTGGCTGGTACAATACCGTGATTGAAACAATATCCTGGCTGGTACAATACCATGATTGAAACAATATCCTGGCTGGTACAATACCGTGATTGAAACAATATCCTGGCTGGTACAATACCGAGACTGAACCAGTTCAGAACTAACCCACAATAATCTGGCTGGAACAATTCACAACTTACAATACCGTGGCTGGAACAATTCACAACTTACAATACCGTGGCTGGAACAATTCACAACTTACAATACCGTGGCTGGAACAATTCACAACTTACAATACCGTGGCTGGAACAATTCACAACTTACAATAATCTGGCTGGAACAATTCACAACTTACAATAATCTGGCTGGAACAATTCACAACTTACAATAATCTGGCTGGAACAATTCACAACTTACAATAATCTGGCTGGAACAATTCACAACTTACAATAATCTGGCTGGAACAATTCACAACTTACAATAATCTGGCTGGAACAATTCACAACTTACAATAATCTGGCTGGAACAATTCACAACTTACAATAATCTGGCTGGAACAATTCACAACTTACAATAATCTGGCTGGAACAATTCACAACTTACAATAATCTGGCTGGAACAATTCACAACTTACAATAATCTGGCTGGAACAATTCACAACTTACAATAATCTGGCTGGAACAATTCACAACTTACAATAATCTGGCTGGAACAATTCACAACTTACAATACCGTGGCTGGAACAATTCACAACTTACAATACCGTGGCTGGAACAATTCACAACTTACAATACCGTGGCTGGAACAATTCACAACTTACAATACCGTGGCTGGAACAATTCACAACTTACAATAATCTGGCTGGAACAATTCACAACTTACAATAATCTGGCTGGAACAATTCACAACTTACAATAATCTGGCTGGAACAATTCACAACTTACAATAATCTGGCGGGAAAACAATTCACAACTTACAATAATCTGGCTGGAACAATTCACAACTTACATAATCTGGCTGGAACAATGCACAACTTACAATAATCTGGCTGGAACAATTCACAACTTACAATAATCTGGCTGGAACAATTCACAACTTACAATAATCTGGCTGGAACAATGCACAACTTACAATAATCTGGCTGGAACAATTCACAACTTACAATAATCTGGCTGGAACAATTCACAACTTACAATAATCTGGCTGGAACAATTCACAACTTACAATACCGTGGCTGGAACAATTCATAAAAATACATGAACTTACGAGAGAAAAGTTCAAACGATGTTTGGGTTCCTCTGGACCATTGTAAAGCCACAACCGAAACGTAGGAGCGAAACATTATCTAAAGTTTCCTCTCAAGTGTGAGTTGTTTGTGAATTAAATCAAGTTTATTCAATATAATATTTAAGTAATGAATGAATAACAGAAGACTGGACCGGGATGTGGACCGTGGTCCATGCATACAGTGGAATGTGGACCGTGGTCCATGCATACAGTGGAATGTGGACCGTGGTCCATGCATACAGTGGAATGTGGACCGTGGTCCATGCATACAGTGGAATGTGGACCGTGGTCCATGCATACAGTGGAATGTGGACCGTGGTCCATGCATATAGTGGAATGTGGACCGTGGTCCATGCATATAGTGGAATGTGGACCGTGGTCCATGCATATAGTGGAATGTGGACCGTGGTCCATGCATATAGTGGAATGTGGACCGTGGTCCATGCATATAGTGGAATGTGGACCGTGGTCCATGCATATAGTGGAATGTGGACCGTGGTCCATGCATATAGTGGAAACTGGACCGTGGTCCATGCATACAGTGGAAACTGGACCGTGGTCCATGCATACAGTGGAAACTGGACCGTGGTCCATGCATATAGTGGAATGTGGACCGTGGTCCATGCATACAGTGGAAACTGGACCGTGGTCCATGCATATAGTGGAATGTGGACCGTGGTCCATGCATACAGTGGAAACTGGACCGTGGTCCATGCATATAGTGGAATGTGGACCGTGGTCCATGCATACAGTGGAAACTGGACCGTGGTCTATGCAAGTAGTAGGAACTGGACCGTGGTCCATGCATATAGTGGAAACTGGACCGTGGTCCATGCATATAGTGGAAACTGGACCGTGGTCCATGCATATAGTGGGAACTGGACCGTGGTCCATGCATAAAGGGGGAAGGGACCGTGGTCCATCATAAGGGAAACGGACCGTGGCCGCAAATGGAATGGACCGTGGCCATGCATAATGGAATGGCCGTGGTCCATGCATAATGGGAGGGCCCGGGGTCCATCATAAGGGGAAAATGGACCGTGCCTGCAATAGGGGGAATGCCCGTGTCCATGCAATAGTGGAAGCTTTGTCCCTGGGGAATAGAGCTAAAAATGGATTACGGGGATGAATTAAAATTTTTTTAAATTTAGTGTTTTGTACTGGTTAGTGGACCTACCTTTCCCATGCTTAGAGATGTATTTTTCCATCCACCCCTTTAAATGCCTTAAGTTTGTGTGAGGAAACTCCTGCTAAAAATGCACTTCCCCGCATCCAAAGAAAGAGGGTTTTGGGAATTTTAGTTAAAACAAGTGGTATGAAATGAACCGGGGGCGGGATGCATTTGGGACCTCCGCATTCCCCCGGTCCTAAAAGATTTCCCCCCGGCTTAGCCCCTAAAATCCTTACTTAAAAATGATAAAAAAATACTTTCACAAAACGCCCCGCAAAGTTTTATATTTAATGCCGACCCTTTTTGCCCTTACACATACAAACTACAAAATTTGAGGAAGATTAAACTTTAAAAATGACGTATAACCTTCTTTTTGTTTGGGGGTGTGTGTTTTTTTTTTGTGTTTGGTGTGTGGTGTTGTGTTGTTTGTGTGGGTTGTTTTTTGGGTGTTGTGTGGGGGGTGTGGGTGGTTTGGTTTGGGGGTTTGTTGTTTTTTTGGGGGGTTTTGGTGTGGTTTTTTTGGTTTTTTTTGGGGGTTTTTTTGGGTGGCTGGTTTCGTGGTTTTGTGTTGTGTTTTGGGTTGGGGTGTGTGGTGGGGTTTTGTGTGGTGTGTTTTTTGGGTTGTTTTGGGGTGTGGGGGTGTTGTGTGGGTGGTGTGGGTGGGGTTTTGGTGTGGTGTTGTGTGGGTGTGTGTGTGTTGTGGTGTGTGTGGGGGGTTGGGTGTGGTGTGTGGTGGGTGTGTGTGTGGGGTGTGTTGTGGTGTGTTTGGTGTGTGTTGTTTTGTGGGGTGTGTGGTGTGTGTGTGTGTGTTGTGTGTGTTGTTTGTGTGGTGTTTTGGGTTTTTGGTTGTTGTGTGTGTGTGTGTTGGTGTGTGTGTGTGTGTGTGTGTGTTGTGTGGTTGTGTGGTGTGTGTGGTTGTGGTTGTGTGTGGGGGGTTGTGTGTTGTTTTTGTTTGTGTGTGTGTGTGGTGTGTGTGTGGTGTGTGTGTGTGTGGGGTGTGTGTGGGGGTGTGTGTGTTGTGTGTGGGGGTGTGTGTTTGGGGGGTGTGTGTTTTGTGTGTTGGGGGGTTTTTGTGGTTGTTGTTTGGTGTGTGTGGTTGTGTGTGTGTGTGTGTGTGTGTTGTGTGTGTGGGGGTGTGGGTGTGGGGGGTGTGCTGTGGTTGTGTTTTTTGTGTTTTGGGGTTTTGTTTTGTGTGGTTTTGTGGGTGTGGGTTGTGTTGTGTTTGTTTTTTGGTGTTGTGTGGGGGGGGGGGGGGTGTGGGGGTGTTGGTTTGTGTGTGGGTGTTTTGTTGGGTGGGGGGGGAGTGTGTGGGGTGTTGTGGTGTGTTGGTGTGGTTTTGTGCGTGCGTTTTGTGGTGTGTGTATCACCATTTGTACTCCCCTATTTGGGGTTCAGGGTCGAGTCAAACTCCGGGCCCCCCCTTTCGCGTTGCACGGGCCTCCTCCCCCCCCCCCATGCTCTATCATACCTCCCTTAAAACTATTAGGGTTCCTGCCTCCACCACATCACTTTCTAGCTTTCCATGGCCTGACTACTCTATACTGAAAAATATTCCCTAAACCCTTGATTCCTGAGTTTTTTTTCAACCCAATTGTGACCTCTTTTGCTGGGGCCCATCTCTGGAACATCCCGTCTTTGCCCACCTCTCATTCCCGCAGTTTTTTTATATGTCTTTATATTCGGTTCAGGGGTCAGCGTCCGTGGGGTCCAGACCCTGAGCTGCTTTGGGGTTTAGCGGGACGGTTACAAAGCATGGCTTCTTCTGATTTTTAAAAAAAACTGATTTGGAAGTTGAAGAGAGGTCTTGCTTCTCCGGGGAGATTGGGAGCTAAAGGGTCCACCTCAAGGGGCCGGGGAGAGAGTGTAGGTGGTTGGAGATGGGGGGAATGGGGTTTCTAGATGAGGTCTCTGTCTCTCACTTGAGGAGGCTGTAGGTGGGAGGTAGCAAGGGGTCCCAGCAGGGGGTGCAGCCCACACCTCTACAAGGGGCGAGTTGTTCCATAATGGGAGGCGCATCGGGAAAAGGGGAAATTTAAGAGTGAAGATCTAAGGTGGGAAATGCTTCTCTGTTCTCCGGATGAATGTACTTCATGGCCATGAAGGAAGGGTACACTGCCCTGCAATAAGAAAAGCGCATTCGTGGTTGGTGACTCCGGGTAAGATATTTGCCGGGTTTTTTTTAATAGGAAAAAAGATGAGAGATAGAGGTGTTTCCCCCGACTGGTGTTGGGACTTTTGTCAACAGGCGGGATAAAAACATGTCAGGTAAGGGGAACAACCCTTATCTGCTCAGTGCTGGGGGAAAGATAGGGGAAGGGTGGGAAAAAGCTGCTAGATAATAAGGTCAGCATAGATTTCATTAAGTCGGGGAATCCCAAATCATTTAGCTCTTGCCTAGAAGGGGAGTGGAAATGAATGTTTCTAGGGCAATTGGGTAAATTCTGGCTAGACAGATACTGCAAGGAATTTTGCAACCCCATTCATTGACAACTGAACAACTTTTTGGCAAACAGATATTATGAAGGATGGGTTCTCTCTCGGGGGCTGGGGGGGTAGCACTTGCAACTCTTTGAAAGGGCCTTGGGTAAATGCCTATGTTTAAACGATGGAAGATAGGGTTGGGTGTGGGGGGGGAAACAACGGGTTCAAACTAGGTGGAAACAGTAAATGAAAAAAGGCTTTCAGCATGAAGTTATAAAAAAAGAAATAGAAAGGTCAAAAAAAAAGGGGACAGAAAGGGGCAGCAAGGGCTAGCTCCCTTTTAAGGGTTTTACATACTAATAGCAAGTTTTAGAAAAAAATAGATAGTAAATTAATTGCAAGGAGAAACATAGATATTTTTGCATAACAAGACCTGCTCAATCTGAAAGAAAGAAATGCCTCTAATGTCCAAAACAAGGCTAAATTATTCCACCTGACAGGTAAACGGGAAAAGGGTGGGGGAGTAGCGATGTATTCAAGAAAATTTTTAAAGTTTTTGGTAGACAAAATATTAAATTAAAAAGCGTCAGCCACTGAATCTTTTGTTACACTTCTCGGGGCCGAAAAAACAAATTTTGGGTGTGATTTACGGGGCCCCAAACTTGATAGGGAGTGCAGAAACTTCTATGGGACGAAATTCTAAGGCTCTACAAACAAAAAATTGGGCTAAGGGGAGATTTCAACAAGACAATTGACGAGAAATTTTAAACGGGAAATTTTAGAGTCGGGGACTTTTTTGATAGATCCAGGTGTTTTTTAAACTTTTTGTGACAGAGCCAACTGGGGGAAAAAACCCCCTTGATTTGGGTTTTTTGCCAAAGGGAAACACTAAAAAATAATCTTGGGGTTAATGATGACTTGGGGAGGTGACAAAAATCACTCATTTTTAACATATCGGGGAATTTCCCCTAATAATGGCAACAAGTCTCCGTCCTGATTTCGCTTGGCTTTTTCAAGGGACAAAAAATTTACTTATTGGCTAACGGGAATGACCTACAGGGTCAGGTAGGTGGGGTGGTTCCGAATGATGCTTTCCAGGGATAGTTCTAGCTGCTCAGTCAAATTTTGTCCAAAAAGGGAAATCAGATCAAACAAAAAAGATCCAAATGGGTAACAAATAATTAAAAAAATCTGTTGGGTCAAAAGAAGCATAATAGGCAAATCAAAAAGGAAGGGGGAATTAAAAAATCGATAATTCAGTTTAAAAAAGAAAAAAAAAAGGGAATTAGAAAAAACAAAAAAAATTAGATTAAAGTTTCAAGAAATCGAAGACTAACCCAAAAAAGGGTTCTTTCAGGGATACAAATAAGATCAGGGACAAATAGGGGCCCCTCAAAAGTTCCTCGGGGCACTCACTGACATGATAAAGGGAAAGTGTAGAATTTTTAACACAAACTTCCCCAGTTTTTTTTACAGGGGGATACCATGATATTCCAGTAATGAAAAAATTTAAACAGGACTAATAAACTGTGCACATTTGGGTCACAAGTGGACAGGTCCTTAGAAAAAAATAAATAAAACCCAAAAAATCCCCGGCCCCATGAACTGTATGCAAGGTTCTAAAGGAATTAAAGAGGAGCTTAGCACACCTTTTGGGTAATCTTTAAAAAATCACTAAAACGGGGATGGGGCCAGATAAGTGGGAAAAAGGGAAAAGTGTACCTATTTTTAAAACGGTGAAGGTCCCCTTTCTTCGAACTATAACCCAAAAAGCCTAACCTCCCAAGGGGGAAAATTTATGGAAACCAAAATGCCGAGGCGTTTTAGCCCCTTAAAGCATAAATTTAACAAAGAATCTCAGCATGGTTTTCAAAGGGGCGTTCCGCCTTACGAATTTTTTTAAAATTTTTTTCCCAAGGATTTTGGGGTAATCATGGTAACGAATATTATTGGATATGGATTCGTAAGCTTTTGACAGGGCCCCCATCAGAGACTATTGAGGAAAATAAAACACATGGAATAGGAGGAGAAATTTTTTTCCGGGTAGAGGCGGTTACAAAAAGGCACAAGAGTTTCATAAATGGGGGAAATCAAGTGGGGGAAACGTACGAGCGGTTTCCACAGGGGCAGTTTGGGCCCCCGCTGTTCACAATCACATAAACGACATAGATAGGGGATAAAGACGCACGCAATTGCCGATACACCCAAAATAGGGCCCTCGAATTCATTCTACAGGACATTCGGCACTCCAGGGAAAATTTTAAAAGACTATGCGGGGGGGAATGGGGATGCAGTTTTAAAATAACAAACAAAGTTCTAATGTTGAAAAAAATAACCACCACATAAAACAAAAAAATGAGATCTTTAAATTACGGGTTTTCAAAAAGATTTAGGGTTCGTTTGGGAGAAAAAATGAAACCAAGACAACAGTGCATAAGGTTCGCAATAAAGCTAATAAACCTGGGTTCATATCAAAACATAAATAATAGGTCCCAAGTTGTTCTTCAAATCTTACATCCTTGGGTTTGGGCCCATTTTGATTTCTGCACATTTTTTTCACCGTATTACAGAATGGGTATAAATTCTCTGGGAAAATGTACAAAGGGAGACAAAGAATCCCTGTATCAGAAACCCCTTTCCCCATGAGGGTAGACTAAGGGGCCCCAAACGCACTCCAAAAGAGTAGAATTTGGGGGGGTAGATTTAGGTTTTTTAAAATGGGAAAACAGGGAATAATAAGGGGGTTAAAAGGGCGAAAATATCTAGCCTAGCAGGACTCCAGCAAAGGGTTTTAAGTTGGAAAATTCAGATTCAGGGGGGATATAGGAAAGTACTGGTTTTGGGAAAGAGTTGTGGATGAGTGGAACAAACTCCCCCAATTACCCTTATAGAGGCCCGAACGTTGTGTCTTTAAAAATAGGGTTTGGGTAAATACATGAGTAATGTGGGGGGTGTGAGTTTGACCCCATAGCTTTTGCAACAGGTCGGTTTCCGTTTCCTCCCTTAAGTCAATGTGACCTGACCTACTAGGTTTGGGGGCATTGGCTTAAGCCGGGAGGACTTGGACCTGCCCGCAGGGCCAGTAGGCCCTTTTAAGGTTCCTTCGTTTTTTAGTTCTTATTTTTCTTAGTCTTCCCCCCACCCCCGGCCTCCATTCGTCAGGGGCCCATTTCCCTCAACCTTTTTTCATAGACAATCCCCGTACTCGGGACTAGTCTTGTTGCAAACCTTTGCACTTTCTCTAAATTTTTTTGACGGCTTACTAGGTGGATTCCAAACTGGTGCTGCATACCCATATGGGGCCCGACGTAGATGGGTACAAGTCTTAAAAGAACCTTTTTTGGTTGGTGTGTGTTGTGGGAAGTGTGTGTGTGTGTTGGGGTGTGTGTTTGTGTGTGTGTTGTGGTGTGGTGTTGTGTGGGGTGTGTGCTGGTTGTTGGGGGGGTGTGTTTGTTGGTTGTGTGTGTGTGTTGTTGTGTGTGTGGTGTGTGCTGTGTGTGTGTTGTGTGTGTGGGGTTTTACCACCTAAATTTTCTCACCTAATTGTGGGTTCGGGGTCGAGACTCACTCCTGGCCCCCCCTCTTCACTGATCGCTACTTGGGGCCCCTCTTCTCCCGCTTCCGACTTTGTCAACCCCTTCTTTAAAAAAGTATGGTTCCTGCCCCCACTACTTCACTTGCTAGCTATTCCACTTCGAAAACTCTATTACTGAAAAAATTTCTTCCTAACGTCCCTGTGACTCGTCTGAGTCTTTCCTTCCCGTTGTGACCCCCTTTTCCCTGGTCCCCTCTCTGGAACACCATCTCGTCCAACTTGATTCCCCGCATAACTTTATGTCTTTTTCATGTCTCCCCCCTACCCTTTGTCCTCCCGTGTCTCAGTCCGATTTTCCTTAACCTTCCCCTACGACATTCCCTGACTCTGGACAGCCTTTTTTTCAAACCCTTTTTACTTTCTCTAACTTTTTGACGTGCTTGACCAGGTGTGGGTTCCGATGGGGCTGCATATTCCAGTATGGGCCTAACAACCAGTGTACAGTGTCTTGACGATTCTTTTTAAGGAAAGGGGGCGCTATTCTCAGGGTTTTCCAGGCCCCGTATGCTGCGCGTTATTTGGTTTATGTGTATGTGTGTGTGTGTGTGTGTGTGTGTGTGTGTGTGTGTGTGGTGTGTTGTTTGGGGTTTTGTGTGTGTGTGTGGTGTTGTGTGGGGTGCTGTGTTGTTGTGTGCTGTTGTTGTGTGTGTGTGTTTGGTTTTGGTGTTCGTGTGTGTGCTGTGTGTGCGTGGCGTGTGTTGTGTGTGTTGTGTATGGTGTGGTGGGGGTGTGAGGTGTGGCTTTTTTGTGTGTGTGCTGTGTGTGTCTGTTTGTGTTGCTGGTGTGTGTGTGTGTGTGTGTGTGTGTGTGTGTGTTGGGGATGTGTTTTGTGTGTGGTGTGTGAGTGTGTGTGTGTGGTGTGTGTGGTGTGTGTGTTTTGTGGTTTTGTGGTGTGTGTGTGGGTGTGTTTTGTGTTTGTGCTGTGTGGTGGTGTGTGTGGGGTTTTTGTGTTTTTCGGTGTGTGTGTGTTTTGTGGTGGTTGTTGTTGTGTGTGTGTGTGTGGTGTGTGTGTGGGTGTTGTTGTGTGTGTGTGTTTGGGGTGTGTGTGTGTGCTGTGTGTGGTGCGTTGGTTGTGTGTGTTGTTGTGTGCTGTGTGTGGTGCCCGTGTGTTTTGTGTTTGTGTGTTGTGTTGTTGGTGTGTGGTGTGTTTGGTGTGTTTTTGGTGTGTGTGTGTTGTGTTGTGTGGTTTTTGGTGGTGTTTGGGCGTGTGTGTGTATTGTGTTGGGCTGTGTGTGTTTGTGTGTGTTGGTTTTGTGTGTTGGTGTGTTATGTGTGTGGCCTGTGTGTGTGGTTGGGGGTGTTGGTGTGTGTGTTGGTGGTGTGTGTGTGTGTGTGTCTGGTTGGGGTGTGTGCTGTTGGGTTTTTTTTGTGTGTGTGTGTTGTGTGTGTGGGTGTGTGTGTGTGTGTGGTGTGTGGTGTTTGTGTGTGTGGTGTGTGTTGTGGGTGTGTGTGGTGGCGTGTGTTTTTGTGGTTGTGTTGTGTGTGTGTGGGTTTGTGTGTTGGGGTGTGGTGTGTGTTTTGTGTGGGGTTTTTGTGTGTGTGTGTGTTTTGTGTGTTGGGGATGTTGGTGTTTGTTCTGTGGGTTGGGGGTGGTTGGTTTTGGGGGTTTTTGTGTTGGGTTTGGGTGGATTATTGTTGATGTGGCTCACCCATGGTCCACTAGTTAGGTTCCGGGGGCGAGTCCCATCCTGCCCCGCCTCTTCACGATCGTACTAGGTCACTCTCCCTGACCGTAGTTTTATCATACCTCTGTTTAAAACATTTTGGATCCGCCTCCCAATCGCTTCCCAAACTATTCCACTTCTGACACTCTGTGGCTGAAGAAATATTTTCCTAACATCCCTGTGATTCATCTGTGTCTTTAGCTTCCAACGTTTTCCCCTTGTTACTGTGTCCAATCTCTGGAACATCCTGTCTTTGTCCCCCTTTGTCAATTCCTCTCAGTATTTTGTATTTGTTATCATGCCCCCCCTATCTCTCCTGTCCTCCATTTGTCGTCAGGTTGATTTCCCTTAACCTCTCCTCGTAGGACATACCTCTTAGCTCTGGACTAGTCTTGTTGCAAACCTTTGCACTTTCTCTAGTTTCTTTACGTGTTTGGGCTAGGTGTGGGTTCCAAACTGGTGCCGCATCCCTCCAATAGGGGCCTAACGAAATACGGTGTACAGGGTCCTGAAACGATTCCTTATTAAGATGTCGGAATGCTGTTCTGAGGTTTCCCTAGGCGCCCATATGCTGCAGCAGTTATTTGGTTGATGTGCGCTTCAGGAGATTGGCCTGGGTTATACTCACCCCAAGATCTTTTTCCTTGAGTGAGGTTTTGTAGTCCTCTGACCCCCTAGACTGTACTCCGTCTGCGCCTTCTTTGCCCTTCCCCAATCTTCATGACTTTTCACTTGTTTGGGGTTGAACTCCAGGAGCCAATTTCTGGGCCAGTTCTGTAGCCTGTCCAGATCCCTTTGTAGTTCTGCCTGGTCTTCGGTCGAGTGTATTCTTCTCATCAAATTCACGTCATCTGCAAACAGGGACACCTCAGAGTCTATTCCTTCCGTCATGTCGTTCACAAATACCAGAAACAGCACTGGTTTCCCAGGACTGACCCCTGCGGGACCCCGCTGGTCACAGGTGCCCACCTGACACCTCGCCACGTACCATGACTCGCTGCTGTCTTCCTGACAAGTATTCCCATGATCCATTGTAGTGCCTTCCCCGTTATCCCCGCTTGGTCCTCCAGTTTTTGCACCAATCTCTTGTGTGGAACTGTGTCAAACGCCCTTTTTGCAGTCCAAGAAAATGCAATCCACCCACCCCCCTCTCTCTTGTCTTACTGCTGTCACCATGTCATAGAACTCCAGTAGGTTTGTGACACAGGATTTCCCGTCCCTGAAACCATCCCTGGCTGCTGTTGATGAAAATCATTCCTTTCTAGGTGTTCCACCACTCTTCTCCTGATAATCTTCTCCATGATTTTGCATACTATACATGTCATTGACACTGGTCTGTAGTTTTAATGCTTCAGTCTGTCTCCTTTTTAAAGATTGGGACTACATTTGCTGTCTTCCATGCCTCAGGCAATCTCCCTGTTTCGATAGATGTATTGAATATTGTTGTTAGGGTACACATAGCGCCTCTGCTCCCTCTCTCAATACCCATGGGGAATGTTATCTGGCCCCATTGCCTTTGAGGTATCTAGCTCACTCAGAAGCCTCTTCACTTCTTCCTCGTTGTGTGCACTGTGTCCAGCACTTGGTGGTGTCCCCACCTCTCCGTCTTTCTGGAGTCCCTTCTGTCCCCCTCTGTAAACACTTCTTTGAATCTCTTGTTGAGTTCTTCACATACTTCCCGGTCATTTCCTGTTGTCTCCCCCTTTCCTTCCTTCCTTAGCCTGATTACCTGGTCCTTGACTTTTTGTTTTCCTCCTGATGGGGCCCTGTACAACATTTTTGGGGTCAGATTTGGCTTTCGCTGCTATGTCATTTTCATATTGTCTTTGGGGCCTCCCTTCTTATCTGTGCATATTCATTTCTGGCTCTACGACTGTTCTCCTTATTCTCCGGGGTCCTTTGCCTTCTATATTTCTTCCATTCCCTAGCACATTTGGGTTTTTCCCTCCCTGCACCTTTGGGAAAACCCAAAGGGGCTCATCCTGGGTTTTTCATTACTCCTGTTACCCTTGGGTACAAACCTCTCCTCAGCCTCCTTGCATTTTTTGCTACATATTCCATCATCTCATTAACTGCTTCCTGCCAGTTCTCTGTCCCACTGAACCCCTTTCAGGTAGTTCCTCATTCCTGTGTAGTCCCCTTTCTTGTAGTTTGGCTTCATTCGTCCTGGCCTTCCTGCTTCTCCCTCCACTTGTAGCTCTACTGTGTATTCGAAGCTACAACCACATGGTCACTGGCCCCAAGGGGTTCTTTCATATGTGATGTCCTCGAATCTGCACTACTGAAGGTGAATACTAAGTCCAGCCTTGCTGGTTCATCCCTCCTCTCTCTCTTGTAGTGTCCCTTACGTGTTGGTACATGAAGTTCTCCAGTACCACCTCCATCATCTTGGGCCCTCCAAGTATCTTGGCCCCCATGTGGGTCCAAGTTCCCCCCAAATCAATCTCCTTGTGTTTAAAGTCACCCATGATCAGGAGCTTTGCCCTGCATGCATGAGCTCTTCTGGCCACTCTACCCCATGTGTCAACCATCGCTCTATTGCTCTCGTCGTACTCTTGCCTTGGCCTCCTGCTGTCTGTGGTGGGTATACATCACTGCTATTACCACCTTGGGACCTCCAAGTGAAGTGTTCCCACTATAAAATCACTTTTTTCTCCGCTACTCCCTCTCTCCAGCTCATCAAAATTCCAAGCGATTTTTGATCAGCAACGCCACTCCTCCACCCCCCCTTTTCCCTCTGTCTTTCCTCAGGTTTTTGGTATCCCTTTTGAAAGAGGCATCTGTTATCATACCTGTAAGCTTGGTTTCTGGAGAGCTATGATGTCCGGTGATGCTTCTTTGACTCTTTCTTGCCACTCCTCCCACTTATTTGTTATTCCATCAGCGTGTGTGTGTGTATGTGTGTGTATGGTGTGTAGTGTGTGTATTTTGTGTGTATGTGGGTGTATGTGTGTATGTGTGATGTGTGTATGTGTGAATGTGTGTGTTTTGTGTGTATGTGTGTAGTGTGTATGTACTCACCTAGTTGTACTCACCTAGTTGGGGTTGCGGGGGTCGAGTCCGAGCTCCTGGCCCCGCCTCTTCACTGATCGCTACTAGGTCACTCTCCCTGAGCCGTGAGCTTTATCATACCTCTGCTTAAAGCTATGTATGGATCCTGCCTCCACTACATCGCTTCCCAAACTATTCCACTTACTGACTACTCTGTGGCTGAAGAAAAAACTTCCTAACATCCCTGTGATTCATCTGTGTCTTCAGCTTCCAACTGTGTCCCCTTGTTACTGTGTCCAATCTCTGTGTATGCATGTGTGTGTGTATATGTGTATGTGTGTGTATGTGTGTGTATATGTGTACGTGTGTATGTGTGTATGTGTGAATGTGTGTATGTGTGTATGTGTGTATGTATGTATGTGTGTGTGTGTGTGTGTGTGTGTGTGTGTGTGTGTGTGGTGTGTGTGTGTGTGTGTGGGGTGTGTGTGTGTGTGTGTGCTTGTGTGGGGTGCGTGGCTGTGTGTGTGTGTGTGTGTGTTGTGTGTGTGTGTGTGTGTGTGTGCTGTGTGTGTGTGCGTGTGCTGTGTGTGTGTGCGTGTGCTGTGTATGTGTGCGTGTGCTCTCGTGATTAATACACACTGTGTTCTTGTATTATTATAATACTGGTATACAACAACGACAAAATGAGGAAGTAAACTCATCTGGGTATCTTTGTTTAAACAACTTTCGCCAACCAGTGGCTTTCGTAATACAGTACAGAGATGGTATACGAACACAGTAGAAGGCTAAGTATTTAGTCCCTCAGACTTCCAAAACTATACTTCCACTGTTGTCTGTGTACAGTTCTGTAAGGCTGAGGGACTGATTGCCTCATCTACTATCTTCGTCTATCATTTCTGTGCTGAACTGAAGAAAGCCACTAGTTGACGAACCGTTTTCCAATAAACATATCCAAGTGTTGTACATGTGTCTACTTCCCCGTCTTCCTGGAGTGGCTGTCAGGCCGAGGATCTGGAAATTAATATCTCTGCCATAACACCTGCTTCCACAGAGACCGAACACAGACATGTCAGTGTTATGATGCAACATAACTGGGATAAACAGATGCCTCAGTTCCATGTTCAGCATCAGCCAACATGACCAGCCTCCCTGATGGTTCACACATAATGAAAGACAGTAGGTAACACCAGTGCATGCATCTCGTCACACTCTATATGAATTTACTCATTGTTCTTGTTAGAGAAATCTAGAGGCACCTGAACAGAGAGAGGAGGGAGAGGAGAGGTGGATGTAACAAGGAAGAAACAACGAATTCGTGTTGCTGTAGGGCAGAGGATGGAGCGAGAAACAGATAGTTAATAACACCTACGAAAGGAGTAAATCTGATGGATAGCTCATCTTTCTGACAGGTCAGGCAGGACACAACCACTGATAACATGGACGTCCTAGGGCTTACTACATCAGTCCCTGTGTTGAATACAACCTCTCACAGCAACACAACTATTAGTGAGCTCCTTCACACTGTCTTTTGTGTAGCGTAACAAATTTTAAGCGTGCTTATCGTCACAGGATATTAACATGAAGCTTCAGTAGCACAGCTGTGCTAGAGCACACGAAGCCCAAACAGTACAGAGAGACCAGTTCATGGTTGAACACGTTCAGTTGTTGGCTGAACACGCTCAGTTGTTAGCTGAACACGCTCAGTTGTTGGCTGAACACGCTCAGTTGTTGGCTGAACACGCTCAGTTCATGGCTACTGTAACAATCTCAAATTGTGCATAAAAGAGGAAAAACTGCGAAGACGAAAATGTCTGGAGGCGGCTGTAAACAAGGGTTTCATCTCCACAGATCACAACCAAACAAAACGAAGAAGTTTCCACACCACAGATTACAACCAATGGATTTCAGTGTTACTATATAAAACGAAGGGGTTTCAGAACCAAAAATGAGAACCAGGGTTTCAGTATTTATAACAAATTCAAAGGATTTTATCGAAACAGGAGCTATGAGCTTCAACTTACAAAACAGAACCATGGGGGTTTCTAGACGATACAGCAGAAGAAAGGGGTTTCAATCCCACAGATCACCTATAACATAGAACTATGGGGTCCTCAGCACCATAGATTAGAACCAAGAGTATTTAACCCAGATAGCCGATTTAACCCATATAACCAAGGGATTTCAACACCACAGTACAGAAGCCAGGTATTTCAACACCACTCCACTTGTTGCAAAACGACTCCTGGCTGGAACCAAAATAATTAACGCGAGGCAACGAAGCTGACTAAATCCCTTACCTCACTTTCCGCAGAAGTATTTGGTGGTACCTCTCACCTACCGCCTCCCACACCAAATCCCTTCCTCCCCTCCCCCACATCCACATCTCCTCCCCTCTCTCCCTGTGAGAGTGGGGAAGGGGGAGTGTAAGCCTGGATTATTTAGTTTCTTCCAATTGTTTTGTTGAAGCTAACACGAAGTGGTCGGCCACTGACGGTAAAGATGTTGTAGGAAAAAAAGTATTGATAAAACGACAGTTGCAGGTTAATGAAGGAGTGTGTCATGTGTGTGTCGTAACAGGTGTGTGACGACAGGTGTGTGACGATAGGTGTGTGGCCACAGGTCACAGGTGTGTGACCACAAGGAGTGACCACAGGTGCGACCACAGGTGTGTGACCACAAGGAGTGACCACAGGTGTGACCAAAGGTGTGTGACCACAAGTGTGGTTTGGGTTGCACCTGTCTTCAATTTGACTATAGTTTCGTCAAAAATTAACACTAACGAAACAATTAATTATTTCCTCTGTGATCTCTAATAATAATAATAATAATAATAATAATAATAATAATAATAATAATAATAATAATAATAATAATGCTAATAGTAATAATAATAATAATAATAATAATAATAATAATAATAATAATAATAATAATAATAATAATAATAATAATAATAGTAATAATAATAATAATAATAAATAATAATAATAATAATAATAATAATAATAATAATAATAATAATAATAATAATAATAATAATAATAATGCTAATAGTAATAATAATAATAATAATAATCCTCAGACTCCAATCAAATCATTTACATCAGATATTAGCTTAAAAAATCGTAATTTTGGCAAAAACCTGTGAAATCAAATCAGAAAATTAAAAAAAAAGTCTCTAAAAAACAAAATTGGAACGAAACAATAAAAAAATCTGCATTTCTTTGAAGACAGAACGAAACTAAATGGAATAAAAAAGGTTAAAAGAAAAGACTTTAGGGGAAGAAGATTTTTGGAGCCTCACCACTAGAGCGATAAATGGGTCAGTCAAAAGTTGGGAATTCTATTAAAGTTTACCCTCTTGAAGTGGGAGGGCTGAAGGGCTCTTGATCCAGGAGTTTGGAGTTATTCTTCCTTTTCCTCAGATCAGTTTTTATTAGTCTCCTATGACGCTGTGTGACTCCCATACGAGTTATGACTCAGGAGAGAGAATACCAGGTGATGACAGGAAGGCTATCAGACATTGTTCAGAGGCCAGAGGAAGAGGAGGAGGAGGAGGAGGAGGAGGAGGAGGAGGAGGAGGAGGAGGAGGAGGAGGAGGAGGAGAAGGTGTTAAGGTGAGCTGGACATTTAGAGAGAAGAGAACAGGATATGCCTACTGAACATTTAGAGAGAAGAGAGCAGGATAGGCCTACTAAACATTTAGGGAGAAGAGAGCAGCATACGGCCTACTGAACATTTAGAGAGAAGAGAGCAGGCTAGGCCTACTAGTAGGATGTATACAACTAGGCAGGCTGGAAGGAGGTGTAGGGAAATGTCAGGGGAGGGATTTGAGGGAGGGAGTAAAGTAGGTTTTGAGTGGGAGGTGCTTGGGCATCTAAGACCATCCATAAAATTACTAAAAAAATATAATTTCTCACAAGCTTGAAAAAATCCCATCAAATATATTTAGCAATTACTTTAAATTTAACTAAAAAATACACTTACAAATTAGGTAAAGCAATTAGGAACGCAGTTACCAGGATCAGCTAGAGGGAGACTACATTTTGCGATAAGGTAAAGGAATTAGGAACATAATTACTATGCTTAGCGTTTGAAATATGTGAACGCTAAGCTTGGAGCACCGAGAAACATTCAGCTTCTGTGGTGTAAGCTGGGCCTGATACATTCTCAGCTTACATTATACCCCCAGTACTTATAATGAATGATGGAAGTTTGAGTACACACAGTACTCTCTCGTTCTGTGTCCAGTACACAATACTTTGTATCCACTACACACAGTACTCTGTCTTCAGTATACAGGTGTTACACACGTTTTATATATCATGACTTCGTATGTACGAGTGTGTAGTGTGTGTTTGTGTTAAAGTGTGTCTTGTGTGTGTTGTATTTCCTTGTATTAACTCTGAATACTTCTAAGCTGGTTTGCAACACAACCTGGCATGACCTGTGACGACCTGGCATGACCTGTGACGACCTGGCATGGCCTGTGACGACCTGGCATGACCTGTGACGACCTGGCATGGCCTGTGACGACCTGGCATGACCTGTGACGACCTGGCATGGCCTGTGACGACTTGGCATGACCTGTGACGACCTGGCATGGCCTGTGACGACCTGGCATGGCCTGTGACGACCTGGCATGGCCTGTGACGACCTGGCATGACCTGTGACGACCTGGCATGGCCCGTGACGACTTGGCATGACCTGTGACGACGTGGCATGACCTGTGACGACCTGGCATGGCCTGTGACGACCTGGCATGACCTGTGACGACCTGGCATGACCTGTGACGACCTGGCATGGCCTGTGACGACGTGGCATGACCTGTGACGACGTGGCATGACCTGTGACGACCTGGCATGCCCTGTGACGATCTGGCATGACCTGTGACGACGTGGCATGGCCTGTGACGACCTGGCATGACCTGTGACGACCTGGCATGACCTGTGACGACCTGGCATGACCTGTGACGACCTGGCATGACCTGTGACGACCTGGCATGGCCTGTGACGACCTGGCATGACCTGTGACGACCTGGCATGGCCCGTGACGACCTGGCATGACCTGTGACGACGTGGCATGACCTGTGACGACCTGGCATGGCCTGTGACGACCTGGCATGACCTGTGACGACCTGGCATGACCTGTGACGACCTGGCATGACCTGTGACGACCTGGCATGACCTGTGACGACCTGGCATGATCTGTCACGACCTGACACGACCTGTCACGACCTGGTGTGACCTTTCACGACCTGACATGACCTGTCACGACCTGGTATGACCTGTCACTACCTGACATGACCTGGCATCACAGTTCGATGGGAAACAACTCGAGATTCGTCATAAATACACGGGGAAGACACAAGAATTATTGCAATTAATAACTGGGAAACTTAGAAGTCATTAAAGGAAGTCCATCACGAGCATGTGGTGATGATGCTGCCACCTGGGGGACCGTGGTGATGATGCTGTCACCTGGGGGACCGTGGTGATGATGCTGCCACCTGGGGGACCGTGGTGATGATGCTGTCACCTGGGGACCGTGGTGATGATGCTGTCACCTGGGGGACCGTGGTGATGATGCTGTCACCTGGGGACCGTGGTGATGATGCTGCCACCTGGGGGACCGTGGTGATGATTGCTGTCACCTGGGGACCGTGGTGATGATGCTGTCACCTGGGGACCGTGGTGATGATGCTGCCACCTGGGGGACCGTGGTGATGATGCTGTCACCTGGGGACCGTGGTGATGATGCTGTCACCTGGGGGACCGTGGTGATGATGCTGCCACCTGGGGGACCGTGGTGATGATGCTGCCACCTGGGGGACCGTGGTGATGATGCTGTCACCTGGGGGACCGTGGTGATGATGCTGCCACCTGGGGGACCGTGGTGATGATGCTGTCACCTGGGGGACCGTGGTGATGATCTGCCACCTGGGGGACCGTGGTGATGATGCTGTCACCTTGGGGACCGTGGTGATGATGCTGCCACCTGGGGGACCGTGGTGATGATGCTGTCACCTGGGGGACCGTGGTGATGATGCTGCCACCTGGGGGACCGTGGTGATGATGCTGTCACCTGGGGGACCGTGGTGATGATGCTGCCACCTGGGGGACCGTGGTGATGATGCTGTCACCTGGGGGACCGTGTTGATGATGCTGCCACCTGGGGGACCGTGGTGATGATGCTGCCACCTGGGGGACCGTGGTGATGATGCTGTCACCTGGGGGACCGTGGTGATGATGCGTCCCTTGGGGACCGTGGTGATGATGCTGCCACCTGGGGACCGTGTGATGATGCTGTCACCTGGGGGACCGTGGTGATGATGCTGCCACCTGGGGGACCGTGGTGTGATGCTGTCACCTGGGGGACCGTGGTGATGATGCTGCCACCTGGGGGACCGTGGTGATGATGCTGTCACCTGGGGGACCGTGTTGATGATGCTGCCACCTGGGGGACCGTGGTGATGATGCTGCCACCTGGGGGACCGTGGTGATGATGCTGTCACCTGGGGGACCGTGGTGGATGATGCTGTCACCTGGGGGACCGTGGTGATGATGCTGTCACCTGGGGGACGTGGTGATGATGCTGCCACCTGGGGGACCGTGGTGATGATGCTGCCACCTGGGGGACCGTGGTGATGATGCTGTCACCTGGGGGACCGTGGTGATGATGCTGTCACCTGGGGGACCGTGGTGATGATGCTGTCACCTGGGGGCCGTGGTGATGATGCTGTCACCTGGGGGACCGTGGTGATGATGCTGTCACCTGGGGGACCGTGGTGATGATGCTGTCACCTGGGGGACCGTGGTGATGATGCTGTCACCTGGGGGACCGTGGTGATGATGCTGTCACCTGGGGGACCGTGGTGATGACGCTGTCACCTGGGGGACCGTGGTGATGATGCTGCCACCTGGGGGACCGTGGTGATGATGCTGTCACCTGGGGGACCGTGGTGATGATGCTGTCACCTGGGGGACCGTGGTGATGATGCTGCCACCTGGGGGACCGTGGTGATGATGCTGTCACCTGGGGGACCGTGGTGATGATGCTGTCACCTGGGGGACCGTGGTGATGATGCTGTCACCTGGGGGACCGTGGTGATGATGCTGTCACCTGGGGGACCGTGGTGATGGATGCTGTCACCTGGGGGACCGTGGTGATGACGCTGTCACCTGGGGGACCGTGGTGATGATGCTGCCACCTAGGGGACCGTGGTGATGATGCTGTCACCTGGGGGACCGTGGTGATGATGCTGTCACCTGGGGGACCGTGGTGATGATGCTGCCACCTGGGGGACCGTGGTGATGATGCTGCCACCTGGGGGACCGTGGTGATGACGCTGTCACCTGGGGGACCGTGGTGATGATGCTGCCACCTGGGGGACCGTGGTGATGATGCTGCCACCTGGGGGACCGTGGTGATGATGCTGTCACCTGGGGGACCGTGGGTGATGATGCTGCCACCTGGGGGACCGTGGTGATGATGCTGCCACCTGGGGGACCGTGGTGATGATGCTGTCACCTGGGGGACCGTGGTGATGATGCTGCCACCTGGGGGACCGTGGTGATGATGCTGTCACCTGGGGGACCGTGGTGATGATGCTGTCACCTGGGGGGACCGTGGTGATGATGCTGTCACCTGGGGACCGTGGTGATGATGCTGCCACCTGGGGGACCGTGGTGATGATGCTGTCACCTGGGGGACCGTGGTGATGATGCTGTCACCTGGGGGACCGTGGTGGATGATGCTGCCACCTGGGGACCGTGGTGATGATGCTGTCACCTGGGGACCGTGGTGATGATGCTGCCACCTGGGGGACCGTGGTGATGATGCTGCCACCTGGGGGACGTGGTGATGATGCTGTCACCTGGGGGACCGTGGTGATGATGCTGCCACCTGGGGGACCGTGGTGATGATGCTGCCACCTGGGGGACCGTGGTGATGATGCTGTCACCTGGGGGACCGTGGTGATGATGCTGTCACCTGGGGGACCGTGGTGATGATGCTGCCACCTGGGGGACCGTGGTGATGATGCTGCCACCTGGGGGACCGTGGTGATGATGCTGCCACCTGGGGGACCGTGGTGATGATGCTGTCACCTGGGGGACCGTGGTGATGATGCTGCCACCTGGGGGAACCGTGGTGATGATGCTGCCACCTGGGGGACCGTGGTGATGATGCTGTCACCTGGGGGACCGTGGTGATGATGCTGTCACCTGGGGGACCGTGGTGATGATGCTGTCACCTGGGGGACCGTGGTGATGATGCGCCACCTGGGGGACCGTGGTGATGATGCTGCCACCTGGGGGACCGTGGTGATGATGCTGCCACCTGGGGGACCGTGGTGATGATGCTGTCACCTGGGGGACCGTGGTGATGATGCTGTCACCTGGGGACCGTGGTGATGATGCTGCCACCTGGGGGACCGTGGTGATGATGCTGTCACCTGGGGGACCGTGGTGATGATGCTGCCACCTGGGGGACCGTGGTGATGATGCTGCCACTGGGGGGACCGTGGTGATGATGCTGCCACCTGGGGGACCGTGGTGATGATGCTGTCACCTGTGGGGACCGTGGTGATGATGCTGCCACCTGGGGGACCGTGGTGATGATGCTGTCACCTGGGGGACCGTGGTGATGATGCTGCCACCTGGGGGACCGTGGTGATGATGCTGTCACCTGGGGGACCGTGGTGATGATGCTGCCACCTGGGGGACCGTGGTGATGATGCTGCCACCTGGGGGACCGTGGTGATGATGCTGCCACCTGGGGGACCGTGGTGATGATGCTGCCACCTGGGGGACAACTAAAGTAACCAGTAGAACCAAAGAACATCTTAACGAAAGAGAAAGAAGCTACCATCGACTGTGTCACAGGAACCAGAGAGACAAATGCCTTCAGCTCTATCTTACATTCGTCATTTTAAAATTTTGAGAGTTAATTCTAATGAATACTTTACTGAAGAAGCCCGAGGATATATTGGACCTCACATTTAATGTCTCCATGAGAGGTAAGAGGTACATGGCTTCAAGACTTTCTTGTAAAGAGAAAAAAAAATCAGATATCTCGACATTTGTTAATCTAAAAGAGGTTTTAAACGAAGCTGAAGTCGTAGTCACACGATGATTTTGTAAAGACGGATCTTGAAGATATACTCATGTACTATCTTTGTTGAATAAGAAATATAGGATGTTTTAAGAAGATCGATCCAATATCTGAGCTGTACGATTTCAAATCGGGTCCATTATTTTGGAATATCTTGTATAATATATAAGTCAGACTTGATAAAGTATTTCTTTAGGAAACAGTGCACAGGTCACACAGGTGTGTGACGCCTGCACAGGTCACACAGGTGTGTGGCGCCTGCACAGGTCATACAGGTGTGTGGCGCCTGCACAGGTCACACAGGTGTGTGGCGCCTGCACAGGTCACACAGGTGTGTGGCGCCTGCACAGGTCACACAGGTGTGTGGCGCCTGCACAGGTCACACAGGTGTGTGCGCCTGCACAGGTCACACAGGTGTGTGGCGCCTGCACAGGTCACACAGGTGTGTGGCGCCTGCACAGGTCACACAGGTGTGTGGCGCCTGCACAGGTCACACAGGTGTGTGGCGCCTGCACAGGTCACACAGGTGTGTGGCGCCTGCACAGGTCACACAGGTGTGTGACATGTGCAGGTGTCTTTACCTGACCCTAACATAGCACTGTCATCTACATACATCTGCTTTAAGATAATAATTACAAGCCGAGTCGTAAAAATCGACGGTTTCAGCAATCTTAACCTCAGAAACCAACATTTTCTCTCCGATACAAACTCTGATTTCATTAGTAAATGATGAGAGAAAATCACATTGAATCAAAGTCCAAATCAATGTCTGATCTTTGGATCCACTAATCAAATAACCTGGCGAGGGAGGTTAAAAACTATATATAATTTACATTACCTGCAGTTCTCACTCAGAGACTTTTTCCTTACACAGACACTTTGTCTTAGTTTAAAATGGTACAGTCATCACGTTCTCAGTTTAGTCTACCCTTAAATCATATTTATCTCAGCTCGAAAATAACAGGACTCATTTTTTGTGATGTGGTGGCACATACTATAATTTTTACCCAGTGATTAGTTAAGTAAGTAAGTAAGTAAGTAAGTTTATTCAGGTATACACAAATACAGTTACATAGAATTATCATACATAGCAGCATATGTGTAGAGAACCTAGGATAACCCAAAAAAGTCAGACAGAGTGACTTATTTCCATTGGGGTCCTTTTACCTTATTATTATAATATAAAGGTTATAATATTTTCTTATTATTCTGTAATGAAGATAACATCTTATTATCATACTAAAAAGACTATCTACTACACGAAGGTCATTAAGACTATCTACAATACGAGGGTCATTACTAGGAATAAGGTAAAATTTACACGTATGTTAGCTAAAAAATAGAAAATCATTCCCCTCCCTTTCTGTAGCTACATTCATCAGACACCTTTTGGCACTCTTTTTGAACTGGTTCATGCTATGACTGGCTTTGACATGTGCGGGTAGTCTGTTCCATTTCTTTATTGCTGTACAATAAAAGGTGTTTGAAGCCTGTCCAATGACTGTGGGTACTACAAAGTTGTGCTCTCTCCCCCTAGTACTATGATTGCTTTGGTTCCCAACCTTGACAAAATTGACAGCAAGGTATTCTGGACACTGTGAGCAATTTTATAAACATGATTTAGCTTCAGTTGTTTTACTCTGTCTTCAACATTCAGCATATCCAACTGCTGTAATTCATCCTGGCCTACATGTTCTCTTGGTCCCAGCCCCATGTTGAATCTTACGATTTTGTTCTGAGTGATTTGCAGTCTATCTTTCAGTTTTTTTGTCAAGGCAGAGTACCATGAAGAGCAAGCGTAATCCATATGGCATTGTATAAGGGCTAGACATAGGGTCCTGCGAGCCTCAGTAGGTAGACACTGTGCTTGTCTTTACAGGAACTTCAGTCTGGCATTCGCTTTCTTTACTACACTGTTCCCTATCAATTCTCCTGACATGCATGGGTCAAAGGGGATTCCCAAATATTTTACTGATGAAACCAAAGTGATGGGCTCCCCATTACACTGGACATTAAAATTATTTACCCTTCTCAGTTTATGTTTCGTGCCAAAGAGAATGGCTTCAGTTCTCCCGAGATGTAATGATAGTTTGTTTTCTACTAACCATTTGCTGCAGGACTCCATTTTCCAGTGTTAAAACATTAGCTATATCTTGTGGGTCTTTCCCTGACACTAACAGGGCACTGTCATCTGCATACAGTAGGAGTTTGCACTTGACACTGATTAGGCATGTCATTGACATAACAAGAATAATAAGGGCCCCTAGAATACTACCTTGGGGAACTCCATATGTTATCGGTAGGGTCTGAATTCCGTTTTGTTGATTTTGACTATTTGTCTCCGTTGCTAAGGTAGGACTTAAACCAGTCTACAAAACCTAAAACCGATAGCTTGAGTTTCTTACATAATATATTGTGGTTGACAGTATCGAAGGCCTTTTGCAGGTCTAAGGTTACCATACCTACGAGGTTCCCCTTTGACATTTCAGTTCTCAGGTAATCCATCAGATTAATTAGGGAGGTGTCGGTTGAGTAGGATCTTCTAAAGCCCGATTGATAGCTATGGAGAATGTTGTTGTCATTAAGGTACTTAACTACTTGACAGTACACCGCCCTCTCTAGAATTTTGGATATTATGCTGAGTATACTAACAGGCCTATAGTTGCTGTAATCAGACCTACTAATTTTCTTGAAGATAGGAGTAACTCTGGCCTCCTTGAACCCCTCAGGTACGGTATTAGTGGTGATTGATAGATTTATTATGGGGAGCAATAGGATTGACAGTTCAGAAGCACCATCTTTTAGGAACTTAGAGGGGATGTTATCCGGCCTGTGCTCTTAGTTGGGTTTAATCTGCTTAGTTCTTTTGAATAAATTTCATGAGATACACTTACTAGTTGACAACTTTTTGGGGGTTACCCCTTTATTGGTATAGTATTTTGAAAACTTATCAGAGTCTGTGTTAAAGGTATTTGATGCAGCTGGTAGTTTACTTACTAGTGTTGATGCAACAGATGTGTAGTAGGATTAAAGCAATTTGCTCCCTTTAGATGTTTCGTGGCATACCTCATTATCGATAGTGAGTACTATGTTAGACCTATCTACTGGCTTAGGGCTATACCCCAACTGTTTTAGTTGTTGCCAGAGCTTTCTGGGGTTATGCTTATATCTTTCAATTTTTGAGCAGAGTGCTTTGCCTTTGCTCCTTTATAAGTCTCTGTACCCTGCTCCTCACCCTTTGGAATTCATTTAGTGCTGCAATACCCTGTCTTTTTGCTTTTTAAAACTTTTTAGCAGCTGGTCTCTGAATTTCATATTATCTAATATCTCAGTAGTCATCCAGGGTTCAGTTCTTCGTTTAATCCTAACCTCTTTAACTGGTGCAATATTATCAAGGATGGTAGTGAACATCGCTTTGAATTTTTTCCAGGCATCGTTTTACGTCCGTGCAACTTGTTATCTCTGTCCAGTCACAAATTGTGTAGCCTATTTACCAGTGTTTCTTTACTGTAGTTTCTAGTTGACCTCATTTTTATTGTCTGTGTAGGCCCATTATCCCTAGTGATTTTCCTGGTGCCAGTAAATGAATGAAATGATCACTAAGACCCGTGGTAATGACGCCTGACTGACTAATTTTTCTCAGCGCGGTTACAAAGTATGTGGTCAATTAGGGTGGCTGAGAACTGTGTGATCGGGTTGGTGTATTAATTAGTTGAGTGTAAACTATTTAAACCCAGAATTTGCTTATACCTTTTGCATAGCCGTTATTTTGCTGCTGAAAAAAAGATATTGAAGTCGCCCAGTATTATTGTCTCGCAATTGTTTTCAAGTCCGGACAATACTCTGGAAAAGTCTTCTAAGAACTGGTCCTGGGTAGGAGGGCGGTAACTAGTTCCTACTAAGATGGGTTTGGTCTTGGGAAGCACACTTCAAACCATTAGAAAACTCCGTTTATTATTATTTAAATCAGGTCTTGGGTTGTAAGCTAAGTCATTTCTAATGTAGGCACATACCCCACCAACTTTTCTGTTCCTAAGCGTTTTATATTGTAACCTTCTATTTTGACCTCGTCGTCAGTCACCGTATCATCCAACCAGGATTCAGAGATGGTTATAACTGCCGCCCTAATTTTGTTAGCTAGAATCCTAATCTCTGCCAATTTAGGAAGAAGTGATCTTGCATTGACATGAATAAAGTGAAGGCCTGTTTTCATAAAACAATTATAATCATCAATATATGACAATGGGTCATTTGTATTAAAATTAGGTAAAACAACGTCATCATGCTAAAGGGTAACTGTGCCCAAAATGCATTTGTTACACACAAAATGAATTCTGGCACCGTTACTATAATTGTACATACATCCATCATGCACCCACCCCTTACACATTTTACATAAGGTGCCTTTTCTGTTTTTCATGCGTACTTTAGTACAGTGTATGCACCTGTTTGGTGGTGGTTATGAGAAAAATAATGGCCCGCATTGTCTCATATTGACCTATGTATGCATTACATATGGAGTTAAGGTTATCATTCCTAGCTACTTTGACCGTCATTATCGCCGTCATTTATCTGTCTGTTTTGCCTCTGCACAATAGTTTGAGGTCCTGGGTTAATTTTGGGTATCACCACTTTGAGCGTACAATAAGAGGGGTGTGCCCCTGTTTTTTTTTGGGTATGCGGTGTTGCCATACCTTGCGGCGATAGTGACATTTACTTTTCTGGTAGGATGGCAACTGTTGGGCTTTTACTGTCCAGGGCGCTGTTACTCCATTCACCTTTTCCAACCCCCATGACTGATTTCTTTCTTCATGGAATTGCAGAAGAAAGATAAATATAATTATGGCAGCCTATCCCCCCTAATGCCTGCCATTTTCACTCTTCGCTCTTTTACTCATATACAATAATACTTATTTCTCTTTTCCAGTCACCTAGTACACTCAGTATCTGCTTTAGCAATCACCACTGAATTACTAGTAAATTTTCTTCAAAACCCTCTTCACTCCTCACTTTTCCCTTAACTTCACAAACCCCTTTCAGTTAACCCCTTATTACACACTCCCCTTCCCACCTCACTTCACAGTCTGGCTTCACCTATTAACTTCTAACTCCTTTCCATTCTGGAAGACCAGAAAGGTTTAATCAATGGTTTTATCCTTCCAAATCCCCTCAATTCCATTTATCGGGGGTTGTGTCGTGTTGTTGACTGCCTGACCTGGTCTGCTGTCTCAGCCATTTTTAAAACACTGAGGGAAGTAAACGCCACCGACAATCTGACTTTCCTTGAGTTTATAGATATATTTGGTGTTTTCTGCTATGATTCTCTCACTGTACACTGGTCAGCTGAATATAGGTCAGCTACTAAAACATTAACCTTGACTGTTTAACTATTCACTTCTTTCTCACGACTGGCACTGAGGGATATCCGACCTATAACCTTGGAGTTTTGTACTGTTGATTTGACGATGTCTCCTGTGTTTCCCTCTCTTTAGCACTAGTACAGGTGATATGATGGTGGTACAGATATGATGCTACTGTCAACAGATGAACGTCAGTAAAGATGAGAATTTCACTTCGCTAGTTGTACGTCTGGCAGTAGCTGCTGTTTGGATGCCGGTCAGCCATGTTTAAATGCTCAATTCTTTCCCTCGTTTGGCACTGAGGAAAAAAGTCCTACAGACCTGTCATTTCCTTGGAGTTTTGTTGATCAGGTTTTCTGCCATGTTGTCTTCCTGTTGAACACTGGTGCAGTTGATATGGAGGTCAGTTATTTCATTATAGTTGCTAATATAATCACAATTGCTTCGTAATATATATGTCTCCTGTCTCCTTTTATGGCACTATACTGCCAGAAAGTAACGTAAATAATTATAACTGCTGTTTACTCAGCGGAATCAACCAAACATTTACTTAAGTCTGGCAGTATATTAAAATAAGAATTTGCTCGAAGTTAAAAATTTGTAACTTTAAGTACAGTTAGTTTAGAAAGAGATTACAATTGTGAAGGATCCACGAAACTTGACCAGCTACAGAAATAAAGTTACAAGAATGATTCTAAGTTGCCCTGACAAAACTGTAACTTGAGTGGAGTCGTGACCGCTACTCATCTACAAAAAAGAGGACGATAGTTAAATACCATTTTTTGTTACTAAATTGTTAGGAGGAAACGTAAATAACGTTGTTGACAGCCACCAACACCCATGATCAACCAGCTAACAGTAGCATACATAACCACCTGACAACAACACCCATGATCAACCAGCTAACAGTAGCATACAATACCACCTGACACCAACACTCATGATAGCCTGTTAAAAACATCACTCGTAAGATAAGATTTCGTTCGGATTTTTAACCCCGGAGGGTTAGCCACCCAGGATAACCCAAGAAAGTCAGTGCGTCATCGAGGACTGTCTAACTTATTTCCATTTTGGTCCTCAGTCTTGTCCCCCAGGATGCGACCCACACCAGTCGATTAACACCCAGGTACCTATTTACTTCTAGGTGAACAGGACCACAGGTGTAAGGAAACGCGTGGAAATGTTTCCACCCGCCGGGAATCGAACCCGGGCCCTCCGTGTGTGAAGCGGGAGCTTTAGCCACCAGGCCACCTCATGACAAGCACTCACAATAATCAGTTAACACCAGCACTCATGAGAACCAGCTAACAAAAACACTCATGACAGCCTGCTAACAACAACAGTTATGACAACCTGCTGACACTAGCACTCACAACATTCAGCTAACAACAACAATCACGAGAGCCAACTAACAACAGCACTCATGACAGTTAGCTAACAACAGCACTCACGGCAGCCAACTAACAACAGCACTCATGGTAGTCTGCTAACAACAGCACTCACGGCAGCCAACTAACAACAGCACTCATGGTAGTCTGCTAACAACAGCACTCACGACAGCCAACTAACAACAGCACTCATGGTAGTCTGCTAACAACAGCACTCACGACAGCCAACTAACAACAGCACTCATGGTAGTCTGCTAACAACAGCACTCACGACAGCCAACTAACAACAGCACTCATGGTAGTCTGCTAACAATTCAATTCAATTCAAGTTTATTCTCTATAAGGGTTACAATGTGGGGTTTACAGGTTTTGGGTATTGTGTGATTTACATGTTATAAAATACTAATTACACAGGGGGCCACTAGGACACCTAGCATGGCTAGGCATTTCGAGCAGACTTAGATTAATTCTTAACATTAAACCCTTACAGATTATAGTATTAAGGCTAAGTGACTACATAATAATTTGTGAGTTTAGCAATGTGAATGCTTTTGTTTTGGCACAATACATAGTGTCTATATTGGAGTATCATAGGCAAACTTATGACTAGTTAGGATTTATTATTTTAAGATTAAGATTAGTATTTCTGGGTTTATAGTCAGTGGGTGAGTGAGTGTAATTGTGAACCACCAGGTGGTTATCATGTAGTTAGTTGTCAGGGTGGATCAGGGAGATAAGATGTTTTATAACTGTAGTTTTGAAAGTGATGAATGTGTCTGCAGTTCTAGAGTTTTCAGGTAGGGTGTTCCAAATTTTAGGTCCTTTGAATTACATTGAATTTTTGTAAAGGTTTAGTCGAACACGGGGAATGTCATAGAGGTGTTAGTGTCTGGTGTTATGCCTGTGGATCCTGTCACAACTATCAAGAAAGCGTTTTAGGTCAAGGTTAATATTGGAATTTAAGGTCCTGTAGATATAGATTGCACAGTAGTAAGTGTGGATGTACTGAACAGGGAGTAAGTTTAGATCTATGAAGAGTGGGGGGGGTGTGTTGCCAGGGATGGGATTTAGTGATTATTCTTACTGCGGCTTTTTGTTGGGTTATTATTGGCTTTAGGTGTGTTGCTGCAGTTGATCCCCAAGCACAGATAGTATAGGTGAGGTATGGATATATAAGTGAATGGTATAGTGTGAGAAGGGCAGTTTGCGGCACGTAGCATCGTATCTTGGAGAGGATCCCAACCGTTTTTGATACTTTTTTTGTTATGTGTTGGATATGGGTGCTGAAATCTAGGTTGTTGTCGAGGTATAGGCCTAGGAATTTGCCCTCATTATGTCTGGCAATTAGTGTTGTCGATCTTAATGTTAAGTTGCGCAACACCTGCTCTGCTACAAAACATAATATAGTAGGTTTTGCCAATGTTAAGTGTAAGTTTATTGGCTGTCATCCAAGTCGATATTTTGAGCAGCTCCTCGTTAACAATGGTGTTGAGGGTGGCAAGATTAGGGTGGGAGATGACATAAGTCGTGTCGTCAGCAAAGAGAATGGGTTTCAGGTGTTGGGATATGTTTGGAGGATCATTGATGTAAATGAGGAAGAGCAGGGGACCAAGGACACTTCCCTGCGGAACTCCAGTATCAAGTGGCCGAATTGATGAGGCTGTGTCTTTAATGGTGACATACTGATACCTATTAGAAAGGTAGGATTTAAAATATGCAAGCGCATGGCCTCTTATACCACAGTGGTCAAGTTTGTGGAGTAGGATGCCATGGTCTACTGTGCCAAACGCTTTTCTTAGGTCAATAAAAATTCCTAGAGGATATTCCTTATTTTCCAATGCTGTGTAAAGCAGATCTAGCATTTTTATAATTGCATCATTAGTGCTTTTATTTTTCCTGAATCCAAATTGGCAGGGGTTGAGCATGTTTTGTGCCGTTATAAATGAATATAGTCTCCTGTGCACGAGTTTCTCAAAGCTTTTGGATAGCAATGGTAAGTTTGATATTGGCCTATAGTTGTTTACGTCTGTAGGGTCACCACCTTTATGTATTGGTGTAACCCTTGCTGTCTTGAGTAGTGTCGGGAAGGTGCTAGTTTCTAGTGACTTGTTAAAAAGTAATGTAATAGCGTGTGAAAGGACATGGGCCGCTCGCTTGTACAATAATGGTGGGACGTGAGACAGATTCCCTGAGCTATTTTTAAGTGACTTTATGATCGCGGTGACTTCCCTGGGCTCAGTTGGTACAAGATAGAAGGAATTTGGGAAATTCCCATCTAGGTAGTCCCTGGCACGGGCATTGGTACGTGGGATTTTACTGGCGAGATTAGATCCTATGTTTGAGAAGTCGTTTATCTTGTTAGCTGTGTCAGTGGGATGCAGTGGTGTTTCATGAGGTGTAGTTAGAACAATATTCTTGGTTTTTTTTTCAGTTTGTGGGTCCCCAGAATCTGGGAAAGTGTTTTCCAGGTCTTTTTTATATCTCCTCTTGTGTCAGTGAATCTGCTGGAATAGTACAGTTATTTGGCTTTCTTTATTAATTTGGTGAGAACTGTTGAATATTGTTTAAGAATATCTTTGTGTATAGCACTCACGACAGCCAACTAACAACAGCACTCATGGTAGCCTGCTAACAACAGCACTCATAAGAGCCAACTAACAACGGTACTCGTAACCAATAATTAACAACTCACAACTGCACCGGTCACTAACAGACTATAGATTGACTTACAAATGTTGAATTTGTGTTAGCTTTAAGAAGAAGCCATACCTTTGTGTATCTATGTGGCGAGCACGTCTACCAGGATGGAGTAAAGACAACAGGTCTACCAGGATGGAGTAAAGACAACAGGTCTACCAGGAGGGAGTGAAGACAACAGGTCTACCAGGATGGAGTAAAGACAACAGGTCTACCAGGATGGAGTGAAGACAACAGATCTACCAGGATGGAGTAAAGACAACAGGTCTACCAGGAGGGAGTAAAGACAACAGGTCTACCAGGATGGAGTAAAGACAACAGGTCTACCAGGATGGAGTAAAGACAACAGGTCTACCAGGATGGAGTGAAGACAACAGGTCTACCAGGATGGAGTAAAGACAACAGGTCTACCAGGATGGAGTGAAGACAACAGATCTACCAGGATGGAGTAAAGACAACAGGTCTACCAGGAGGGAGTAAAGACAACAGGTCTACCAGGATGGAGTAAAGACAACAGGTCTACCAGGATGGAGTAAAGACAACAGATCTACCAGGAGGGAGTAAAGACAACAGGTCTACCAGGAGGGAGTAAAGACAGCAGGTCTACCAGGAGGGAGTAAAGACAACAGGTCTACCAGGATGGAGTAAAGACAACAGGTCTACCAGGAGGGAGTGAAGACAACAGATCTACCAGGATGGAGTAAAGACAACAGGTCTATCAGGAGGGAGTAAAGACAACAGGTCTACCAGGATGGAGTAAAGACAACAGGTCTACCAGGATGGAGTAAAGACAACAGATCTACCAGGAGGGAGTAAAGACAACAGGTCTACCAGGAGGGAGTAAAGACAACAGGTCTACCAGGAGGGAGTAAAGACAACAGGTCTACCAGGATGGAGTGAAGACAACAGGTCTACCAGGATGGAGTAAAGACAACAGGTCTACCAGGATGGAGTAAAGACAACAGATCTACCAGGAGGGAGTAAAGACAACAGGTCTACCAGGATGGAGTGAAGACAACAGGTCTACCAGGATGGAGTGAAGACAACAGATCTACCAGGATGGAGTAAAGACAACAGGTCTACCAGGATGGAGTAAAGACAACAGGTCTACCAGGATGGAGTAAAGACAACAGGTCTACCAGGATGGAGTAAAGACAACAGATCTACCAGGAGGGAGTAAAGACAACAGGTCTACCAGGATGGAGTGAAGACAACAGGTCTACCAGGATGGAGTGAAGACAACAGATCTACCAGGATGGAGTAAAGACAACAGGTCTACCAGGATGGAGTAAAGACAACAGGTCTACCAGGATGGAGTGAAGACAACAGGTCTACCAGGATGGAGTAAAGACAACAGGTCTACCAGGATGGAGTGAAGACAACAGGTCTACCAGGATGGAGTGAAGACAACAGGTCTACCAGGATGGAGTGAAGACAACAGGTCTACCAGGAGGGAGTAAAGACAATAGGTCTACCAGGATGGAGTGAAGACAACAAGTCTACCAGGATGGAGGGAAGACAACAGATCTACCAGGAGGGAGTAAAGACAACAGGTCTACCAGGATGGAGTAAGACAACAGGTCTACCAGGATGGAGTAAAGACAGCAGGTCTACCAGGATGGAGTAAAGACAACAGGTCTACCAGGATGGAGTAAAGGCAACAGGTCTACCAGGATGGAGTAAAGACAACAGGTCTACCAGGATGGAGTGAAGACAACAGGTCTACCAGGAGGGAGTCAAGACAACAGGTTTACCAGGAGGGAGTGAAGATAGCAGGTCTACCAGGAGGGAGAGAAGACAACAGGTCTACCAGGATGGAGTGAAGACAACAGGTCTACCAGGAGGGAGTCAAGACAACAGGTTTACCAGGAGGGAGTGAAGATAGCAGGTCTACCAGGAGGGAGTAAAGACAACAGATCTACCAGGAGGGAGTAAAGACAACAGGTCTACCAGGATGGAGTGAAGACAACAGGTCTACCAGGAGGGAGTGAAGACAGCAGGTCTACCAGGAAGGAGTGAAGACAGCAGGTCTACCAGGAGGGAGTGAAGACAACAGCTCTACCAGGAGGTAGTAAAAACAATAGATCTACCAGGAGGGAGTAAAGACAATAGGTCTACCAGGAGGGAGTAAAGACAATAGGTCTACCTGGAGGGAGTAAAGACAATAGGTCTACCAGGAGGGAGTAAAGACAATAGGCCTACCAGGAGGGAGTAAAGACAATAGGTCTACCATGAGAGAGTAAAGACAATAGGTCTACCAGGAGGGAGTAAAGACAATAGGTCTACCAGGAGGGAGTAAAGACAATGGGTCTACCAGGAGTGAGTAAGGACAATAGGTCTACCAGGAGGGAGTAAAGACAATAGGTCTACCAGGAGGGAGTAAAGACAATAGGTCTACCAGGAGGGAGTAAAGACAATGGGCCTACCAGGAGGGAGTAAAGACAATAGGTCTACCAGGAGGGAGTAAGGCCAATAGGTCTACCAGGAGGGAGTAAAGACAATAGGTCTACCAGGAGGTAGTAAAGACAATAGGTCTACCATGAGGGAGTAAAGACAATAAGTCTACCAGGAGGGAGTAAAGACAATGGGCCTACCAGGAGGGATTAAAGACAATAGGTCTACCAGGAGGGAGTAAGGCCAATAGGTCTACCAGGAGGGAGTAAAGACAATAGGTCTACCAGGAGGAAGTAAAGACAATAGGTCTACCAGGAGTGAGTAAAGAAATAGGTCTACCATGAGGGAGTAAAAACAATAGGTCTACCAGGAGGGAGTAAAGACAATAGGTCTACCAGGAGGGAGTAAAGACAATAGGTCTACCAGGAGGGAGTAAAGACAATAGGTCTACCAGGAGGGATTAAAGACAATAGGTCTACCAGGAGGAAGTAAAGACAATAGGTCTACCAGGAGAGAGTAAAGACAATAGGTCTACCAGGAGGGAGTAAAGACAATAGGTCTACCAGGAGGGAGTAAAGACAATAGGTCTAAGCTGTACCAGGAGAAACTCAACACAACTCTGAGCTGTCACTACTGATTGCCCACTGTTTACTTTGGCTGACGCAGGAACCAGGGAGAAGATAGGCGGAGGACAGGAGGAAGACAGGAGGAGGATAGCTGGAAGACAGAACGAAGACAGGAGGGCATGAGGGAGGGTATAAGGAGGGAAGGGGGGACACGAGGACAACA
>NC_069418.1:17704561-17744561 GCF_026875155.1 Cherax quadricarinatus
GTTGCCATTGTTGCCACGGCAGACTCGGTTGCCACTGTTGCCACGGCAGACTCGGTTGCCATTGTTGCCACGGCAGACTCGGTTGCCACTGTTGCCACGGCAGACTCGGTCGCCATTGTTGCCACGGCAGACTCGGTTGCCACTGTTGCCACGGCAGACTCGGTTGCCATTGTTGCCACGGCAGACTCGGTTGCCACTGTTGCCACGGCAGACTCGGTTGCCACTGTTGCCACGGCAGACTCGGTTGCCAGTGTTGCCACGGCAGACTCGGTTGCCACTGTTGCCACGGCAGACTCGGTCGCCATTGTTGCCACGGCAGATTCGGTTGCCACTGTTGCCACGGCAGACTCGGTCGCCATTGTTGCCACGGCAGACTCGGTCGCCATTGTTGCCACGGCAGACTCGGTTGCCACTGTTGCCACGGCAGACTCGGTCGCCATTGTTGCCACGGCAGACTCGGTCGCCATTGTTGCCACGGCAGACTCGGTCGCCATTGTTGCCACGGCAGACTCGGTCGCTATTGTTGCCACGGCAGACTCGGTCGCCATTGTTGCCACGGCAGACTCGGTTGCCACTGTTGCCACGGCAGACTCGGTCGCCAGTGTTGCCACGGCAGACTCGGTTGCCACTGTTGCCACGGCAGACTCGGTCGCCATTGTTGCCACGGCAGACTCGGTTGCCACTGTTGCCACGGCAGACTCGGTCGCCAGTGTTGCCACGGCAGACTCGGTTGCCACTGTTGCCACGGCAGACTCGGTCGCCATTGTTGCCACGGCAGACTCGGTTGCCACTGTTGCCACAACAGAAATACCTGTGTGTCTTTACCCACCGAGATGTTCTCAAACTTCACTTTCCTTATCATGAATGTTATATATGAATTAAGTGAATACGTTCCTCAGAGTTATACATGAGGAGCCTTGGCGGCTCCTATTAAAATTTATGAAGCAAACAACCCAAATTATGTGCAAACAACCCAAATTATGTAGCAAACAACCCAAATTATGTAGCAAACAACCCAAATTATGTAGCAAACAACACAAATTATGTAGCAAACAACCTAAATTATGTAGCAAACAACACAAATTATGTAGCAAACAACACAAATTATGTAGCAAACAACACAAATTATGCAGCAAACAACCCAAATTATGCAGCAAACAACACAAATTATGTAGCAAACAACACAAATTATGCAGCAATCAACACAAATTATGTAGCAAACAACACAAATTATGTAGCAAACAACACAAATTATGTAGCAAACAACACAAATTATGCAGCAAACAACACAAATTATGCAGCAAACAACACAAATTATGTAGCAAACAACACAAATTATGTAGCAAACAACACAAATTATGTAGCAAACAACACAAATTATGCAGCAAACAACACAAATTATGTAGCAAACAACACAAATTATGCAGCAAACAACCCAAATTATGTAGCAAACAACACAAATTATGCAGCAAACAACCCAAATTATGCAGCAAACAACCCAAATTATGTAGCAAACAACACAAATTATGTAGCAAACAACACAAATTATGCAGCAAACAACACAAATTATGCAGCACAAACCCAAATTATGTAGCAAACAACACAAATTATGTAGCAAACAACACAAATTATGCAGCAAACAACCCAAATTATGCAGCAAACAACCCAAATTATGTAGCAAACAACACAAATTATGTAGCAAACAACACAAATTATGCAGCAAACAACACAAATTATGCAGCAAACAACCCAAATTATGCAGCAAACAACCCAAATTATGCAGCAAACAACACAAATTATGCAGCAAACAACACAAATTATGCAGCAAACAACACAAATTATGCAGCAAACAACACAAATTATGCAGCAAACAAACAACACAAATTCAGATATATACTGGAAATCATTCTCAAAATATGCTGAGGCACGAAGTTCATATTTTTCTTGTAAATTTAAATGGTCATCTACCTCACCTAGACTCCTCCTCTGCCTCACCTGGTCTCTTCTGTCTCACCTGGTCTCTTCTGCCTCACCTGGTCTCTTCTGTCTCACCTGGTCTCTTCTGCCTCACCTGGTCTCTTCTGTCTCACCTGGTCTCTTCTGCCTCACCTGGTCTCTTCTGCCTCACCTGGTCTCTTCTGCCTCACCTGGTCTCTTCTGCCTCACCTGGTCTCTTCTGCCTCACCTTGTCTCTTCTGCCTCACCTGGTCTCTTCTGCCTCACCTGGTCTTTTTCTGCCTCACCTGGTCTCTTCTGCCTCACCTGGTCTCTTCTGCCTCACCTGGTTTTCTACCTAAAAGGGACTCTTGTACCTCACCTAAAATCTTCTACCTACCTGGTCTTTTCTGCTCTTTTGGGACTCCGCTCACCTGGCCTTCCCTCACTTGGTCTTTTCTACCTCACCTTGTCCCTTCTACCTCACCTTGTCTCTTCTGCCTCACCTGGTCTCTTCTGCCTCACCTGGTCTCTTCTACCTCACATGGTCTCTACTACATCATCTGGTCTCTTCTGCCTCTTCTGATGTCTTCTACCTCACCTGGTCTTTTCTTCCTCACCTGGGTTCTTCTGCCTCACCTGGTTTCTTCTGCCTCATCTGGTCTCTTCTACCTCACATGGTCTCTTCTACATCATCTGGTCTCTTCTGCCTCTTCTGATATCTTCTACCTCACCTGGTCTTTTCTTCCTCACCTGGGTTCTTCTGCCTCACCTGGTTTATTCTGCCTCACCTGGTCTCTTCTACCTCACCTTGTCCCTTCTACCTCACTTTGTCTCTTCTGCCTCACCTGGTCTCTTCTACCTCACCTTGTCCCTTCTACCTCACATGGTCTCTTCTACATCATCTGGTCTCTTCTGCCTCTTCTGATGTCTTCTACCTCACCTGGTCTTTCTTCCTCACCGGGTTTTTCTTCTGCCTCACCTGGTTTCTTCTGCCTCACCTGGTCTCTTCTACCTCACCTTGTCCCTTCTACCTCACTTTGTCTCTTCTGCCTCACCTGGTCTCTTCTACCTCACCTTGTCCCTTCTACCTCGCTTTGTCTCTTCTGCCTCACCTGGACTTTTGTACCTCACCTGGACTTTCCTGCCTCATCTGGTCTCTTCTGTCTTGCCTGGTCTCTTCTATCCTCACCTTGTCCCTTCTACCTCACCTTGTCTCTTCTACCTCAACTGGACTCTTCTGCATCTTCTGATGTCTTCTGCCTCACCTGATCTCTTCTACCTCACCTTGTTTTTTCTGTCGCACCTAGTCTAGTCTACCTCACCTTGTCTCTTCTACCTCACATTGTCTCTTCTACCTCATCTGGTCTCTTCTGCCTCTTCTGATGTCTTCTACCTCACCTTATCTCGTCTACCTCACCTTGTCTCTTCTGCCTCACCTTCTCTCCTCTACCTCACCTTGTCTCTTCTGCGTCACCTTGTCTCTTCTACATCACGTGGTCTCTTCTGCCTCACTTGGTCTCTTCTACATCACCTGGTCTCTTCTACCTCACATTGTCTCTTCTACATCACGTGGTCTCTTCTGCCTCATTGGTCTTTTCTACCTCACCTGGACTCTTCTACCCACTGGTCTCTTCTACCTCACCTGGACTCTTCTGCCTCACCTGGTCTCTTCTACCTCACCTAAACTCTTCTACCTAACCTTGCCTCTTCTTCCTACCTGGTCATTCGCCCTCATCTGGCTCTTCTTCCTCCCCTGGTCTCTTCTGCCTCACCGGTTCTTCTTTCCACCGGGTTTCCTTTTGCCTCATCGGGCCCTTTCTACACACCGGTCCTTCTACCTCAAATTGTCCAAACTACACACGTGGCTCTTCTGCCTCACTTGGTCTTTTTTCCCTCACCTGGACTCTTCTACCTCACAGGGTTTCCTTTACCTCACCGGAAATCTTCCTCACCGGGTTTTTTCCACCTCACCTAAACCTTCTACCAAACCCTGGCCTTTCTTCCTATTTGGTCATTCTGCCTCATCTGGTTCTTTTCCCTCACCGGGTCTTTCCCCTCACCGGTCTCTTCTATTCCCCCTTTTCTTTTTGCCTCATCTGGTCTTTTTTCCTCCCTGGCCTCTTCTCCCTCACCTGAACTCTTCTACCAAACCTGGCTTTTCCCCTACCGGTCTTTTCTCCCTCACCTGGTTTTCTATCTCACCTGGCCTTTGCTCACCTGGTTCTTCTTCCACCTGGTCTCTTCTCCCTCACCTGGCTTTCCCTACCTAACTGGTTCTTCTTCCTCATCTGGTCCTTTTCACCGGGTTCTTCTGCTCACCTGGTCCTTCTTCCTCATCTGGTCTCTTCTGCCCACCTGGTCTCTTCCCCTCACCTGGTCTCTTCTGCCTCCCCTGGTCTCTTCTTCCTCACCGGTCTCCTGCTTCCCCTGTCTCTTCTCCCTCACCTAAATTCTCTTCTACCACCTCCCCCATCTTTAAACTCTATTTTTCAATATCCTCCCCTTATTTTAAATTTTTCCCCACCCCTTTAAATCCCCTTTTCCTCCTCCCTCCCCTCCCCCCCTCTCCCACCCCCCCCCTCCCCCTTCCCCCCCCCCCCTTCCCCCCTTTCCCCCCCCCCTTTCTTTCTTTTTTGGTTTCTGTGGGTTTCAATTTGCCACTTTAAAACGTCAACATGGAGTTGAAGTGGGGAAGGGGCGAAATGTTTGCCCCTTTCTGACGTTTCAAAAAGTTGCGTACTGGAGTTTACGGGTACAAAATTTCTCCCTTTTGTGTAAAGGGGATTATCAGGGTCTGGGTAAAGAGTGGGAAAACGTTTCTCTTTTCTCTTTTTCCTCTTCCCCACTTTCTCCCCCTACCCTCTTTTTTCCCTTTGTTTTTTTTTCCTATTTTTTCCCCTTTTTTACCTCCTATTTTTTTCCTCTTACTTATTTTTTCCTCTTCTATTTCCCCAAAATTTCTTCCTCCTTTTGATTTTTCTCTTCTCTCTTTTTTTTTCGGGTTGGGATTATTTTGTGGGGGTTTGAGCCCAGTGTGGCTGAGGGTGGGGCCCTGTGTGGCTGAGGGGTTTTCCAAAGGTGTGGGGCTGGGGTTTTGGCTTGGGGTTTAGGGGTGGCTGTGGGGGCCCTGAGGGGGTGTCGGGTGGGGCCCGGGGGCGGGGGCTGTGTGTCTGAGGGGGTGGTTGTGTAAACTGGGGTTTGTGGCTGTGTGGTTTGAGGATGGGGCCAAAGGGTTTGTGGTTTGGGGGTTTGTGGCTGTGGGGGCTGAGGGTGCGGCTGTTTTTGGGCTGAGAGGGGCGGCTTGGGGGCGAGGGGGGGCCGGGGTTTTGGGGCCCGGGAAGGTTTTGGCTGAGGGTGGGGCTGGGTGGCTGGGGGTTTGGGGGCGGTGTGGCGAGGGTGTGGCTGTGGGGCTAAAGGGCCCGGGGCTGTGTGTTTTTGAGGGTGGGTTTTGTGCTGGGGGTTGGGGGCTGTGGGCTGAGGATGTGTCCGAAGGTGTGGAAGGGGGTTTGGGGCCCTGTGGGCTGAGGGGGGGGCTGGGGGTGTAGAGTGCGGCTTTTGTGGCTTGGGGGGGTGTGGCTGGGTTTGTGCCCCAAAAGGTTGTGGCTGGGGGTTTTTGGGCTGTGTGGAGAGGGGGGTGGTTGGGGTGGCGAGGGTGGGGCTGTGTGGCTGAGGGGTTGGCGGAAATCTGAGGGTTTGGTTGTTTTAACTGGGTGGTTAAAAGGGTTGGGGCTGAGGGTGTGGTGGGTGACGGGAGGGTGTGGTGTGGGGTGCCTGGGGGATGGGGGCCTGTTTTGGCTGGGGTGTGGTTGGGGGTTTGGTTTTCCGAAGGGGGGGCTGGGGGGCTGGTGGTGAGGTTTTGGCTGTGGGGTCGGGGGGGTTTTGTGGCTTTTGTGACTAAATGATGGTTTCCAAAAAGGGGTGTGGTTTGGGTGGGGCGGGGAAATTGGGGGTTTGGGCTGAGGACTAAAGAGTGGGGGCTTGTGGGCTGGGGGTTTGGGGCTGGGGGTGGGGCTGGGGGTTGTGCCCAAAAAGGGGGGGCGGGGGTGCGGCGTGGGGCTGAGGGGTGGGCTGTGGCCCTGAGGGTGTGGCTGTGTGCTGACGGTTTTTTGGGCTGTGTGTCTGGGTTTTTGTGGCTGTGTTTCTGAGGATGGGGCCAAAGGGTGGGCCTGAGGGTGTGGCTAGGGGAAGAGGGGTGGTTTGTTTGACGAGGGGTGCGGCTTTTTGGCTGGGGGGTGTGGTGGGGGTTTTGGTGGGGGTTTTGGGGTGAGGGTGTGGCTGGGGGGAGTGGTTAAAAGGTGTGGCTAAAGGGTGTGGCTAAAGGTTTTCCTGAAGGTGGGGGCAAAAGGGTGGTTGAGGGGGGTGGTGTGGGTGGGGGGTTTGAAGGAGGACGGGAAGGGTGGGGCCGAGGGGGGGGCTGAAGGTTTTGGCTGAAGGGGGGCTGAGCGTTTTAAGAGCGAATTTTGTAAAACAAAAGTTTCTCAATGACTGCCGTAAAGCAGACAGTCTGAGGCAAACAAATGACGTCGCCCCAGAAACCCATTTGAGGCCCGACAAAATGATGTTTTTCCCAGCGGGGGAAAAAAAATCTGGGCCAAGACAATTAAGACTGCCGTCCGCAGACATTCTAGGCAGGAAAATGACTGCCTTTCCAGCAGACAGGCTGAGGAGAAAAATGATGCCGTCCAGCGACAGTCTGAGGCAGAAAAAATTCTCCGTCCAGCAGACCCCCCTGAGGCAGAAAAATAACTACCGTCCAGCAAAACCAGTCAAAGGCAGACAAATGACTCCGTCCGGGAAACCAGTTTTGGGGAAAAGACAAAGGGACTCCCGTCCGCAGACAGTTGAGGGGCAAATGGACTGCCAAACCCGGCAGCCTGAGGCGGGCCAAATACTGCCTTCCAGCGGGACAGCCTGGGGGCCAGACAAATGACTGCCTTTCCAGAAAGAAAAGTCGAGGCGGGGCAAATAAATGCCTCCAAGCAGCCCTGAGGGGAAAAATTTACTCCCGCCAGCAGACAGTTGGGGCGAAAAAGGACTGCCTTCCAGCAGACAGCCTGGGAAAGACAAATGACTGCCTCAGCAACAGCCGGGAAAAAACAAATGAGGGCGCCCCAGCAGACGGGCTGAGGAAGAAAAAAATGCCTCTTCCAGCGGACAGCCTGGGGCAGACAAAATATTGCCCCCAAAGGGGACAGTTTTAGGGCAGAAAAATGACTGCCGCCCAGCAGACAGTCTGGGGGCAGAAAAAAATCCCTGCCGTCCAGCAGACATTTCTGAGGCAGAAAAAGGGATCCCTGTGCAGCAGACAGTCGGGAGGCGGGAAAAAAGGGACTCCCTTCCAGCAACGGGTTCAAAGGCAGCAAAGGGGACTGCCTTTCCCACGAAAAAGCCTAAAGGCAGACAAATGACCCCGTCCAGCAGACAGTTGAGGAAACAAATACTCCCGGCCCAGAAAAGACAGTCTGGGGCAGAAAAATTTACTCCCGCCCCACAGCCCAGCCTGGGGCAGACAAATGATGCCGCCCCCCAGCAGACAGCTGGGGGCCGGGACAAATGACTGCCGCCCAGCAGACAGTCGAGGAACAAATGACTGCCGTCCGGGCGGGACAGCTGAAAAGAACAAATGACTGCCGTCCAGAAAAACCGGGGAGGAGAAAAAAGATTTCCCGGCCAGAATCAGCCGAGGAGAAAAAAGCTCCCGCCACCCGACGATCTGGGGGAGAAAATGATTTGCCTTCCAGCAAAAGCCTGACGGGAAAATTTACCCGCCACCAAAAGGCCTGAGGCAGCCAAATATTTGCCGCCCACCAGAATCTGAGGCGAAAAATTGCTCCCCAACCAGCAAAAAGCTGGGGGCAGCCCAAATGATGCCCCCCCGGGCAAAAAAGTTTTGGGGCCCGGGACAAATGACTCCCCTCCACCCGACATTTGAGGCAGACAAATGACTGCCTCCAGCAAAGTTTTTGAGGCCGAAATTGCTGGGGGCCCAGCAGAAGCCCTGAGGGAAAAATTTTTTGGGGGCCGTCCACCCAGACATTCTGGGGAGACAAATGATTTGCCGTCCAGCAGACGGGTGGGGCAGCCCCCCCAAAATAAACTGCCCCCCCAAGCGGGACAGTTGGGGCCAGAAAAAAGACTCCCGTCCAGCAGACGTCTGACCCGGCAAAGACTCCCGTCCAGCAGACGGGAAAACGGGCAAATAAACCCCGTCCAGCAGACAGCTTGAGGCAGACAAATGACTGCCTCCAGCGGGACGCTGGGGCCCCGACAAATAAACTGCCTTTCCAGCAGACAGTTTTAGGAGAAAAAAGGGCTGCCGCCCGGGCAGACAGCCCAGGCGGGACAAATGACTGCCGTCCACCCAGACAGCTGAGGCAAAAAAATGGACTCCGTCCAGAAAGACTTTCCCGGGGCCAAACAAAGGGACTCCCGCCCAGCAGACAGTCCGAGGAAACAAATGACGGGCCGCCCCACCCGACGTCGAGGCAGACAAATAAATGCCCGCCCAGCAAAACAGCCTGGGGACAGACAAATAAACTGCCGTCCCCCCCCCCCCCCCCTAGAAGACAAATGATCCGGACCCGAAAAACAAATTAATGCCCTCCAGCGGGACTTCAGAGGGGGAAAAAACCCCAAAAACTCCCGCCCACCCAACAGTCTGAGGCAACAAATGCGCCGTCCAGCAGACAGGCTGGGGCCCCAGAAAAAATAAACTGCCTGCCAGCAGACAGTCTGAGGCAGAAAAATGATTTGCCGTCCCGCAGACAGTCTGGGGCAGAAAAATTTCGCCGTCCCGGGGACAGTCTGAGGCAGACAAATGCTGCCGTCCCAGCAGCATTTGAGGCAGACAAAGGGAATCCCCTTTTCCCAGCAATCGTCGGGGGCCCGCCCAAAAATGACGCCGTCCAGCAGCAGCCTAAGAGCCCCAAAAAATGACTCCCGTCCAGCAGCCCCAGCCTGAGGCGGAAAAAATAAACTGCCGTCCGAAACATTTCTAGGCAGACAAATTTAAATTGCCGTCCAGCAGACGTCTGAGGCAGAAAAAATGACTGCCGCCAGAAAGACAGTCAGGGGCCCAAGAAAAATTTGACTGCCGCCAGCGGGAACAGCCTAAGGCAGAAAAATTTGACGGGCCGTCCAGCAACAGTCGGAGGCAAAAAATTTGACTGCCGTCCACCCAGACGTTTGAGGGCCCAAGTGACTGCCGTCCACCCAGACAGTTTAAAGGCAGACAAATGACTCCGTCCACAGATTTCGGGGCCCCGACAAATGACGCCGTCCGAAAGGACGGGTCTGAGGCAAAACAAATGATTTGCCTTTCCAGCGGGCAGTCTGGGGCCAGAAAAGGGCTGCCGTCCACCCAAAAAGAAAAAGGGCCCGACAAATGACCCCAACCAGCAGACAGCCCAAAGGGCAGAAAAAATGACTCCCGCCAAAGAAGACAGTCTGAGGAGAAAATAACGCCGTCCACAACATTTCTGAGGCAGAGAAAGCTGCTGTCCAGAAAGACGGGCTGATTCAGGCAAATGCCTCCCGCCCAAAGAAAACCCACCCTAGGCGGGACAAATGACTGCCGTCCAGCGGGACAGTCTGAGGCAGACAAATGCCCGCCGCCCCAGGGGACAGCCTGGGGCAGCAAAATGAATCCCCTTCCAGCAGACGTCTGGGGCCCGACAAATGCCCTCCCCGTCCGGGCAGACATCCAGGGCCGCCCAATGCGGCCCCCCGCGACGGGCGAGGCACCCCAAATGACTGCCGCCCAAAGCAGACATTCTGAGGCAGAAAAATTTGACTGCCGCCCAGCAGACAGTCTGAGGAAGAAAAAATGACTCCCGCCACGACAGCCCGGGGGCAAACAAATAAACTCCCGTCCAGCGACAGTCCACGCAGACAAATGACTGCCGTCCAGCAGACATTTGGGCAGCCCAAAGGGACTGCCCTTCCAGCAAAACAGCCTGGGGCCCGACAAATGACTCCCGGGAAACAGACAGTCTGGGCAGACAAATGATTTCCCCTCCACAGCGGGTTTTAAAAGGGGAAAAGAAAAAAATGACTCCCGCCCAAAGCAGACAGGCTGGGGCAGAAAAATAAACTCCCGCCCCGCAGACAGTCTGAGGAAAGACAAAGGACTGCCGTCCAGCGGACAGTCTGAGGCAGACAAAGGGATCCCGTCCAGCGGGACACCCAAAACCCGACAAATAACTGGGGGGGTCCACAACGGGTTCGAGGCAGACAAATGACTACCGTCCCAACAACAGTTGAGGCAGAAAAAATTGACGCCGTCCACAGACAGTCTGAGGCAGACAAATGTTCCCGTCCAGCAGACATTCGGAGGCGACAAAGGGACTGCCCCCCCCAGCAGACGCCCTGGGGAAGACAAATGACTGCCGTCCCGGGCCAGTCTGAGGCAAAAAATTTTTTGCCGCCAGCAGACAGCCCGGGGCAGACAAAAAAGCTGCCGCCCCAGCAGACAGCCTAGGGGGACAAATAAACTGCCGTCCGGGGCGACAGTCTGAGGCAAAAATGACTGCCGTCCAGAAAGCCCAGTCGGGGGCAGACTAAATTTATTTGCCCCCCAAGCAGCAGTCGAGGCGGGACAAATGACTGCCGTCCAGCAGAAAATTTAGAGGCAGACAAAGGGACTCCCTTCCAGCAGACGGGCTGAGGCAGACAAATGACTGGGGCCAGCCTACAGTCTAAAGGCAAAAAAGGCCCTGCCGCCCCAGCAAAACAGTCTGAGGGCAGGGGAAAATGCCCTGCCGCCCAGCAGACAGTTAAAGGCAGACAAATGACTCCCCTTCCAGCGACACCCTTTAAGACAGACAAAAAAACTCCCGTCCAGCAAAACAGCCCTGGGGCCCCCCAAATAAACTCCCCTTTCCCACAAAACAGTCGAGGAAGAAAAAAGCTGCCGTCCAGCAAAACATCGAGGCAGAAAAATGATTCCCGCCCAGCAGACAGCTGGGGGCCCAAGACAAATGACGCCCCTCCAGCGGGCGGGCCCTGAGGAGAAAAAATTGGACTGCCGTCCAGCAGACAGCTGGGGCCCGAAAAAATTTGAGCCGTCCAGCAGAAAAGTCTGGGGCCCGGGAAAAATTGACTGCCGTCCAACCCGACAGCCTGAGGCAAAAAAAAGGGACGCCGCCCAAAGAGCGTCTGAGGCAAAACCAAATGATTTGCCCCCCACCCAGACAGTCAAAGGAAAGACAAATGACGGGCCTCCACCCAAACGGTCTGGGAGGACAAAGGGACGGGCCCACCAGCGCGTCTGAGGCAAAACAATGACGGGCCCCTCCCGACTTTTGGGCCCGGAAAAATTTTGCTGCCGTCCAGGGGACACCCTGGGCGGGAAAAATTGAGCCGTCCAGCAGACATTCGGGGGTTTGAAAAATGACTCCGTCCAGCAGAAAAGTCTGAGGAAAGAAAAATGACTCCCGGGCCGGGCAACGGTCTGGGGCAGACAAATGACTGCCGCCAGCAGACAGTTGGGGCAACAAATGACTCCCCGCCCAGCAGACAGTCTGGGGCAAAAAAATGATGCTCCCCAAGACATTGACTCAGGAAATTTACTGCCGTCCAGCAAAACGTTTAAAGGCAGACAAATAAACTGCCGCCCGCAAAAAGTCTGGGGCCGACTTGACTCCCGCCAGCAGAAGTCGAGGCAGACAAAGGGGAATCCCGGGCCCCCCCCCCCCCCCACAGACGGGTTAAAGGCAGACAAATGGCTGCCGTCCGGGCAAAACAGCCTAAGGCAGAGAAATGACTGCCTTTCCGCAGACAGTCTAAGGCGAAAAAAGCTCCCGGCCAGGGGACAGTCTGAGGCAGAAAAATAACTCCGCCCACAGCAGTTTTGGGGGCAGAGAAACGATTTGCTTCCCAGCAGACAGTTGACTTAGGCAAATAAACTGCCCGTTCCAGCAAACACCCTTAAAGGCAAAAAAATGCCGGGGCCCCGCAACAGCCCTGAGGCAGACAAATGATTTGCCGTCCGCAGAACAGCCTGGGCAACAAATAAAACTGCCCCCCCGGGCAACAGAGGCGGGAAAAATTACTCCGTCCAGCGGGACGTCGGGGCAGACAAATGACGGGCCTTTTCCAGCAAAAAGGTGAGGCAGCCCAAATGACTGCCTTTCCAGCAGACAGTCTGAGGCAGAAAAAGGGAATTTTCCCGGGTCCAGCAGAAAAAGTCTGAGGCAGCCCAAATAAACGCCGCCCAAAGCAGAAAGCCCCGAGGAAAAGAAAAGCCCTGCCGTCCACGGGGAATTTCCGGGCAAACAAATGTTTGCCGCCCGGGCGCCCTTTCCGACCAGACAAAATGACTGGTCCACAGACAGTCTGAGGAGAAAAATTTTGACGGGCCTTTCCGGGCCAAAAAGTCTGGGGCAGACAAAATGACGGGCCTTTTCCCAGCAGACAGCCCTTGGAGGCAGAAAAATGCTTCCCCCGGCCCCCAGCAGCCCATTTCTGGGGCAGACAAATGATTTCCCCTCCAGCAGACAGTTGAGGAGAACAAATACTGCCGTATGCAGACAGTCTGAAGCAGAAAAAATTTATGCCGTCCAGCGGGCAGGCTGAGGCAGAAAAGGATCCGTCCAGCAGACAGTCGGAGGCAAAAATGACGCCGCCCCAGAAAGACAGCCTAAAAACCAGACAAATGACGGGCCCACCCCAGCAAACAGTTGGGGTTTAGACAAAATTGACTGCCCGGTCCAGAAACCAGTCTAAAAGGCAGACAAATACTGCCGTCCAGCAGACAGCCCTGAGACAGAAAAAATTAAAGGGCCGCCCGGGCGGGGACACCTGAGGCGGGAAAAATTGACGGGCCTTTCCCGCAGACAGTCGAGGCAGGACAAATTGATTGCCGTCCAGACAGTCGGGAGGCAGAAAAAATGACGGCCCCCCCAAGCAGCCCGTCGGGAGGCATACAAATGACTGCCTTTCCCAGCAGACAGTTAGGCAGGAAAAATTTGCCCTCCCCCTTCCCAGAAGAGGGGGTGGGGCAGACAAATGACTGCCTTTCCAGCAGACAGTTTTAGCCGACAAATGACTCCCGTCCAGAGACAGTCTGGGGCAAAAAAAAGACTGCCGTCCACAGACAAGTCTGGGGCCCGACAAATGACTGCCGGCCCGCAGCAGCCTAAACGACAAATGATTTCCCTTTCCAGCAGACATTTCTGAGGCAGACAAATGACTGCCGTCCAACAGACAGTCTTGGGCAGAAAAATGACTGCAGCCCGCAGACAGCCCTGAGGCAAAACAAATGATTCCCGCCCAGCAACAAGTCTGAGGCAAAAATTTTAAACGCCCCCCAGCAGACGTTTTGAGGCAGAAAAAATGACTGCCGCCCCAGCAGCCCAGTCGGGAGGCAGACAAATGACCCCGGTCCAGAAAAGACAGTCTGAGGCCAAAAAAATACTCCCGCCCCAAGCGGGACACCCTGGGGGAAGACAAATGAGGGCCGCCCAGCAGACAGCCTGGGGCCCCAAATGAGGGGCCGTCCAGCAGCAGTCGGAGGCAGAAAAATAAACCTGCCGTCCAGAAAACCCAGTCTGAGGCAGAAAAAAATGACTCCCCCTCCAGCAGCCATTCGGGGCAGACAAATGATTTGCCCTCCAGCAGACAGTTTTAGGCGACAAATGACTGCCGCCCCGCAGCCAGCCTGAGGCAAAAAAAATTGAGGGCCTGCCCAGCAGACTTTCTGGGTAGAAAAAAGTCCCCGTCCACCCAGCCCAGCCCTGAGGCGGGACAAAGGGACTGCCGCCCAAAGCGGAAAACCCGAGGCAGAAAAATTGATCCCGGGCCCGGGGGGCCCATTCTGGGCCCGACAAATGACGGGCCGCCCAGCAGCCACCCGGGAGGAAAGCCCAAAGGGACTGCCGGGCCAGAAAAAAATTCGGGAAAGGAAAAATGACGGGCCCCCCCCGGGCCAAACAGTCTGGGGCCCAAAACAAAGGGACTGCCCCCCAGCAAACAGTCTAAAGGGAAAAAAATTGATCCCCTTTCCCGGCCGACAGCCCCTGAGGCAGACAAATAAAGGCCGTCCAGAGACCAGTCCGGGAGGAAAGACAAATGATCCCGCCCAAAGAAAGGACAGCCGGGGCAGACAAATGCTGGCCTTTCCAAACAGACAGCCCGAGGCAAACAAATGATTTCCCGCCCGGGCAGACAGTCCGACGCAGACAAATGACTGCCGTCCCAGAAGACATTTCTGAGGCAACAAAATGACTGCCGCCCCACGACAGTCGGGGGGCAAAAACAAATGACTGCCGTTCCCCCGACAGTTGAGAAAGACAAATAAACTGCCGCCCAGCAGCTTCGAGGGGGAGAAAAAAAGACTTTCCCTTTCCACAGACAGTAGAGGCGGACAAAGGACTGCCGTCCCGCAGACAGTTTTGAAGCAGCCCAAAGGGAACTGCCCTTTCCCGCAGCCCGGCTGAGGCGACAAATGATGCCTTTCCCGGGCAGACAGTCGGGGGCAGCCCAAAAGGACTCCCCGTCCGCAGCACCCAAGACAACAAATGACTGCCCCCAGCGGGACAGTTGGGGTTTGGGCCCAAATGATTTGCCGTCCCAGCAAACATTCGGGAGGCAGAAAATATAAACTTCCGTCCACAGAAGTCTGATACAGAAAAATGCTGCCGCCAGCAGAAGCCTGAGGAGAAAATGACTCCCGTCCGGGCCAGACGTCTGAGGCAAAAAATTTGACTGCCGCCCAGCAGCCCATTTCCGGGGCAAAAAAATTTGCCTGCCCCCAGCAGCCCAGTCTGGGGCAGAAAAATCCCCCTGCCGTCCAGCAGACAGTCTGAGGCAGCAAATGACTGCCGCCCAGCGGGACAGGTTTGAGGCAGCCCCCAAAGCCCTTCCCGCCCCAGCAGACGTCTGAGGAGGACAAATGATTGCCTTTTCCAGCAGACAGTTTTGGAAGGCAGACAAATGACTCCCGCCCCACCGCCCCAGCCCTGAGGCAGAAAAATGACGGGCCTTTCCCCGCGGGACAGCCCAAAGACAGCAAATGACTGCCGTCCACCCGGACAGTTGGGGCGACAAATGACTGCCGCCCAAACAGGATTTAGGCAGCCCAAATGACCCCGTCCGCAGACAGTTGAGGCAGACAAAGGTTTCCCCGTCCAGCAGACAGTCTGAGGCGGGGACAAATGATCCCCTCCAGCAGACATCTGAGGCAGAAAAAAATTGACTGCGTCCAGCAGACGTCTGGGGCCCGAAAAAATAAATCCCGTCCAAAGAAAGAAAAGTCTGAGGCAGAAAAATTCCGCCGTCCAGCAGAAAAGCCTGAGGCAGAAAAAGGGACTCCCGTCCAGCTACAGTCTGAGGCAGACAAAGGGAATTTGCCGCCCCCAGCGGGCCCAGTCTGAGGCGGGACAAATGACTCCCGGGTCCCACCCAAACGGGTTGAGGAAACCCCCAAATTTGGCTGCTCCTCCAGAAAGACATTTCCTGAGGCGACAAATGACCCCCTCCAGCAGACAGTCGGAGGCAGCAAAGAATGCCGCCCGCAGACAGCCTGGGGGGGAGCCCCAAATGACTGCCGTCCCCAAAACTTTTAGGGAGACAAAAGGACGCCGCCCCAGCAACAGTCTAAAGGCAGACAAAGACTGCCCGCCCCCAAAAAACAGCCCTGGGGCCCAGACAAATGTTTTGCCGACCGCAGCACCCGGAGGCAGACAAATGACTGCCTTTCCAAAGGGGACAGTCGGGTTGCAGACAAGTGACTGCTGCCCAAACCAGCGGGTCTGAACCGGAAAATGACTCCCGTCCCAGCAGAAAAGTTTGAGGCAGAACAAATAAACTGCCGCCCCGGGCAGACACCTGAGGCAGACAAATTTGATTGCCCCCAAAAGCAACAGTCTGAGGCAGACAAAGGGCTCCCGTCGAGCAGACATTCCGGGCAAAAAATTTGAAGCCGTCCAGCGGACAGTTGGGGGCAGACAAATGTTTTGGCCGTCCAGCGACAGTCTGAGGAGCCCAAATGCGGGCCTTTCCCACAAAACAGTTTTGAGGGCAGAACAAAGGACTGCCGCCCAGCAGACGGGTCTGAGGCAACAAAGGGGAAAAACTCCCGCTAGCAGCCAGTCGGAGGAAAAGGACAAATGACTCCCGGCCCTTTCAACAGTCCCGGGGCCCGACAAAGGGACTGCCGTCCAGAAAGACATTTCCGGGGAGCCCAAATGACTGCCGTCCGAAAGACATTTCCTGGGGTTTAAAACCAAAATGACCCCCGTCCAGCGGGACAGTCCAACGTAAAACAAAGACTCCCTTTCCGGCCAGACGGGTTGTTTGGCAAAAAACCAGGGAAATGCCGTCCAGCAGACACTCTGAGGCGGAAAAATTTGACTCCGCCCAGCAGACAGTCTGGGTAGAAAAATGACTGCCTTTCCTTCAGAAAGCCTGGGGGCAGACACAATGCCTCCCCCGTCCAGAAAGACAGCGCTGGTAATACAAACTATTTAGTGTATCTGAAGGAACCGGAAGCCCCTTGTATACATTCTGAGGTGTTTATCTCCTTCTTGGTATATATGTATTAAGAACACACACGTACATACTCTTGTATACCTGGAGTATATCTGGAGTATACCTGGAGAGGGTTTCGGGGGTCAACGCCCCCTCCGCACGGTCTGTGACCAGGCCTCGTTACACTTAGAATTTGCACTTAGAATTTACTTTAATCCTTATTTTAGTAATTAAAGTGTATGTGTGTTACACAGTCCTAATGACACTCATCTTGTCAATGGGCTTTAATTCCAATGGTAGTTTTAGATTCTGCTTGCGTAGGCTATATAGGCTATAAGCCCAATGATCCATGTGTTATGGTACAGTGTTATGCTCTGCTGTGCAGCAGACACCTTGGTGAATCATGAATCTAGTGGAACAACGAAGACCAGAGCCGCATTAACTAACGTTATATACGACACCGCAAGCAAAATACAGAACATGCGAGAACCAGTTGAGTTAGTCTGGGTGACTCTCTCTCTCTGCTCTGATTATCTAAAGATTGGAACGTATATGGAGCGTTGTGCTTCAGTGTCCATCTATCTTCACTGACACCAACGACTAAAACAATATTCATTTGTGTAAAGGCATGTAGTATTATTGTCAGACCGACGGCAGACCAAACTGGAAATATGTAATTTTTGTTTGTGTAGCCTTAGGCATTGAAATATTATTAGCATTAGTTAACTATTGTCGGTTTTCAGAAAGTCACAATAGATCAGGGAGACACACACATATTTTTTAAAGTGATTGAAAAATGAAAGTGACCAGTGGAAAACAGCTCCTCAGGGACCCAAGACGGCTGATTGTAACCAGTTGACAGCAAAACATCCATGACCGGAAAACTCTATGTAAACACTGCTTCTGCTAGAAGCAGTGTTCAGATAATGAATTATGAATTAATATTCTCACTGCATAACATTTTTACGTCCACTTTTATACTTATAAACTCAACAGTTACACTAGAACACACACACATTATATATATATATATATATATATATATATATATATATATATATATTTATATATATATATATATATATATATATATATATATATATATATATATATAATATATATAAATAATTTAAACAACTCTGGGTTTCAGGGGCTGAGTAATACAATATACAGTACAATACAAAAAAAAAAAAAATTCTTTCAGATAGAAATAAGACTGATGACACATGATACATGATACATGATACATGATACATGACACATGATACATGACACATGACACATGACACATGATACATGTTCTCTCTCAGAAGTTATTCTAACTGCAAGACAAACTTGTTAGGTCACAACTGTCGACTGTTATATTAATAGGATCTTTGCACTGGATACATACATTGACATTAATTTACCTTCTTCACGAGCTGTCTGTTGTTTCTTGTGCTGTGTGACAGCTAATAATTCCCTCACGGGTATGGAGTACAGGGTATATATGTGTGTTGTACCTATCCCTAAATGACAGGGCATGACACTGACCACACTGCCTACTTACCCCTTAGTATGTGTGTCTGTACTCATCTAGTTGTGGTTGCAGGGATCGAGTCATAGCTCCTGGCCCCGCCTCTTCACTGGTCGCTGCTGGATCACTATCCCTGCACCATGAACTTTATCATACCTCTGCTTAAAGCTATGTATAGATCCTGCCTCCACTACATCGCTTCCCAAACTATTCCACTTACTGACTACTCTGTGGCTGAAGAAATGCTTCCTAACATCCCTGTGGTTCATCTGTGTCTTCAACTTCCAACTGTGTCCCCTTGTTACTGTGTCCAATCTCTGAAACATCCTGTCTTTGTCCACCTTGTCAATTCCTCTCAGTATTTTGTATGTCGTTATCATGTCCCCCCTATCTCTCCTGTCCTCCAGTGTCGTCAGGTAGATTTCCCTTAACCTCTCCTCGTAGGACATACCTCTTAGCTCTGGGACTAGTCTTGTTGCAAACCTTTGCACTTTCTCTAGTTTCTTTACATGCTTGGCTAGGTGTGTGTGTGTGTGTGTGTGTGTGTGTGTGTGTGTGTGTGTGTGTGTGGTGTGTGTGTGTGTGTGTGTGTGTGTGGTGTGTGTGTGTGTGTGTGTGTGTGTGTGTGGTGTGTGTGTGTGTGTGTGTGTGTGTGTGTGTGTGTGTGTGTGTGTGGTGTGTGTGTGTGTGTGGTTGTGTTTAAACATAAAGTTGCGCTGCTAAAGTACTCTGATAATGGAGCTTCACTCTAGAGCGTTATAATACATGGGATGGAGGGTAGGCAGGGGGAGGAGAGGGCAGGGGGAGGAGAGGGCAGGGGAAGGAAATGGCAGGGGGAGGAGAGGGCAGCGGGAGGAGAGGGCAGGGGGAGGAGAGGGCAGAGAGAGAGAGAGGAGAGGGAGGATGCTAGAAAGGAGAATTGGATGGGGACGACAAACGGATGGGAAAGTAGCAGAGGAAGAGGAAATAAAAGTGGAAGTGCTGGAAGAAGAGAAAATAGAATAGCAAGAGGAGAAAAAGCAAATTGTTGTAGAGAAAGAAAGACTTAGAACAAGGAACACAACTTGATGTTATTCAACCTTTAAAAAACAGTAACTTCTTCGTTGACTTTAAAGAAGAGGAACATGACAAGTGTTAGATGACTCGTGGAGCTGACACAAGTGTTAGATGACTCGTGAAGCTGGCACAAGTGTTAGATGACTCGTGGAGCTGACACAAGTGTTAGATGACTCGTGAAGCTGACACAAGTGCTAGATGACTCGTGGAGCTGACACAAGTGTTAGATGACTCGTGAACTTGCACAAGTGTTAGATGACTCGTGGAGCTGACACAAGTGTTAGATGACTCGTGGAGCTGACACAAGTGTTAGATGACTCGTGGAGCTGACATAAGTGTTAGATGACTCGTGGAGCTGACACAAGTGTTAGATGACTCGTGGAGCTGACACAAGTGTTAGATGACTCGTGGAGCTGACACAAGTGTTAGATGACTCGTGAAGCTGGCACAAGTGTTAGATGACTCGTGGAGCTGACACACAAGTGTTAGATGACTCGTGGAGCTGACACAAGTGTTAGATGACTCGTGGAGCTGACATAAGTGTTAGATGACTCGTGGAGCTGACACAAGTGTTAGATGACTCGTGGAGCTGACACAAGTGTTAGATGACTCTGGAGCTGACACAAGTGTTAGATGACTCGTGAAGCTGGCACAAGTGTTAGATGACTCGTGGAGCTGACACAAGTGTTAGATGACTCGTGGAGCTGGCACAAGTGTTAGATGACTCGTGGAGCTGACACAAGTGTTAGATGACTCGTGGAGCTGACACAAGTGTTAGATGACTCGTGGAGCTGACACAAGTGTTAATGACTCGTGGAGCTGACACAAGTGTTAGATGACTCGTGGAGCTGACACAAGTGTTAGATGACTCGTGGAGCTGACACAAGTGTTAGATGACTCGTGAAGCTGGCACAAGTGTTAGATGACTCGTGGAGCTGACACAAGTGTTAGATGACTCGTGGAGCTGACACAAGTGTTAGATGACTCGTGGAGCAGGCACAAGTGTTAGATGACTCGTGGAGCTGACACAAGTGTTAGATGACTCGTGGAGCTGACACAAGTGTTAGATGACTCGTGGAGCTGACACAAGTGTTAGATGACTCGTGAAGCTGACACAAGTGTTAGATGACTCGTGAAGCTGACACAAGTGTTAGATGACTCGTGGAGCTGACACAAGTGTTAGATGACTCGTGGAGCTGACACAAGTGTTAGATGACTCGTGGAGCTGACACAAGTGTTAGATGAGTCGTGGAGCTGACACAAGTGTTAGATGACTCGTGGAGCTGACACAAGTGTTAGATGACTCGTGAAGCTGACACAAGTGTTAGATGACTCGTGAAGCTGACACAATTTGTTAGATGACTCGTGGAGCTGACACAAGTGTAGATGACTCGTGGAGCTGACACAAGTGTTAGATGACTCGTGAAGCTGACACAAGTGTTAGATGACTCGTGAAGCTGACACAAGTGTTAGATGACTCGTGAAGCTGACACAAGTGTTAGATGACTCGTGAAGCTGACACAAGTGTTAGAGGACTCGGGGAAGCTGGCACAAGTGTTAGATGACTCGTGGAGCTGACACAATTTTGTTAGATGACTCGTGGAGCTGACACAAGTGTTAGATGACTCGTGGAGCTGACACAAGTGTTAGATGACTCGTGGAGCTGACACAAGTGTTAGATGACTCGTGGAGCTGGCACAAGTGTTAGATGACTCGTGGAGCTGACACAAAGTGTTGATGACTGTGGAGCTGACACAAGTGTTAGATGACTCGTGGAGCTGACACAAGTGTTAGATGACTCGTGGAGCTGACACAAGTGTTAGATGACTCGTGGAGATGACACAAGTGTTAGATGACTCGTGGAGCTGACACAAGTGTGGAGTCACACACTTACGAACAGTTTACCACATATATTAGAGAAAACGTTTCGCCCCAGGTGGCCTCTTCTGTCCTAATACAGAAATAACTAAGAAAAGAATAGACATTGTGCAGGAGTCAGATGGTATGTTGCGTGAGGATAGTAGTAGTAGTAGTAGTAGTAGTAGTAGTAGTAGTAGTAGTAGTAGTAGTAGTAGTAGTAGTAGTAGTGGTAGTGGTAGTAGTGGTAGTAGCAGTAGTAGAAGTAGTAGTAGTAGTAGTAGTAGTAGTAGTAGTAGTAGTGGTAGTAGTGGTAGTAGCAGTAGTAGTAGTAGTAGTAGTAGTAGTAGTAGTAGTAGTAGTAGTAGTAGTAGTGGTAGTAGTGGTAGTAGCAGTAGTAGAAGTAGTAGTAGTAGTAGTAGTAGTAGTAGTGATAGTAGCAGTAGTAGAAGTAGTAGTAGTAGTAGTAGTAGTAGTAGTAATAGTGGTAGTAGCAGTAGTAGAAGTAGTATTTAGTAGTAGTAGTAGTAGTAGTATAGTAGTGTAGTAGCAGTAGTAGTAGTGGTAGTAGCAGTAGTAGAAGTCGTAGAAGTAGTAGTAGTAATAATAGTAGTAGTAGTGGTAGTAGCAGTAGTAGAAGAAGTAGAAGTAGTAGTAGTAGTAGTAGTGGTAGTAGCAGTAGAAGTAGTAGTAGTAGTAGTAGTGGTAGTAGCAGTAGAAGTAGTAGTAGTAGTAGTAGTAGTAGTAGTGGTAGTAGCAGTTGTAGAAGTAGTAGTAGTAGTAGTAGTAGTAGTAGTAGTAGTGGTAGTAGCAGTAGTAGAAGTAGTAGTAGTAGTAGTAGTAGTAGTAGTAGTAGGGGGTAGTAGTAGTGTAGTAGTAGTATAGTGGTAGTAGCAGTAGAAGTAGTAGTAGTAGTAGTGGTAGTAGCAGTAGTAGAAGTAGTAGTAGTAGTAGTAGTAGTAGTGGTAGTAGCAGTAGTAGAAGTAGTAGTAGTAGTAGTAGTAGTAGTAGTAGTAGTAGTAGTAGTGGTAGTAGCAGTAGTAGAAGTAGTAGTAGTAGTAGTAGTAGTAGTAGTAGTAGTAGTAGTTGTAGCAGTAGTAGAAGTAGTAGTAGTAGTAGTAGTAGTGGTGGTAGTAATAGTGGTAGTAGCAGTAGTAGAAGTAGTAGTAGTAGTGGTAGTAGTAGTAGTAGTAGTAGTAGTAGTAGTGGTAGTAGTAGTAGTAGTAGTAGTAGTAGCAGTAGTAGTAGTAGTAGTAGTAGTAGTAGTAGTAGGCTGTGGCAGATGATGGTGGTAGCTGTGGCAGATGATGGTAGTGGTAGCTGTGGCAGATGATGGTGGTGGTAGCTGTGGCAGATGATGGTGGTGGTAGCTGTGGCAGATGATGGTGGTGGTAGATGTGGCAGATGATGGAGTAGTAGCTGTGGCAGATGTTGGTGGTAGCTGTGGCAGATGATGGGGTAGTAGCTGTGGCAGCTGATGGTGGTGGTAGCTGTGGCAGATGATGGTGGTAGCTGTGGCAGATGGTGGATGTGGTAGTTTTGGCAGATGATGGTGGTGGTGACTGTGGCAGATGGTGGTAGTGGTAGCTGTGGCAGGTGATGGAGGTAGTAGCTGTGGCAGATGATGGTGGTAGCTGTGGCAGATGATGGGGTAGTAGCTGTGGCAGATGGTGGTGGTGGTAGCTGTGGCAGATAGTGGTGGTGGTAGCTGTGGCAGATGATGGGGTAGTAGCTGTGGCAGATGGTGGTGGTGGTAGCTGTGGCAGATGATGGGGTAGTAGCTGTGGCAGATGGTGGTGGTGATAGCTGTGGCAGATGGTAGTGGTAGTAGCTGTGGCAGATGATGGTGGCAGATGATGGTGGTAGTGATTGTGGCAGATGGTGGTTGTGGTAGCTGTGGCAGATGATGGGGTAGTAGCTGTGGCAGATGGTGGTGGTGGTAGCTGTGGCAGATTGTGGTGGTGGTAGCTGTGACAGATGATGGGGTAGTAGCTGTGGCAGATTGTGGTGGTGGTAGCTGTGGCAGATGATGGGGGAGTAGCTGTGGCAGATGGTGGTGGTGGTAGCTGTGGCAGATGATGGTGGTAGCTGTGGCAGATGATGGGGTAGTAGCTGTGGCAGATGGTGGTGGTGGTAGCTGTGGCAGATGGTGGTGGTGGTAGCTGTGGTAGATGATGGGGTAGTAGCTGTGGCAGATGGTGGTGGTGGTAGCTGTGGCAGATGGTGGTGGTGGTAGCTGTGTCAGATGATGGTGGTAGTGAAGTGGCAGAGGGTGGTGGTGGTGGTAGCTGTGGCAGATGATGGGGGTAATAGCTGTGGCAGATGGTGGTGGTGGTAGTTGTGGCAGATGACGGTGGTGGTAGCTATGGCAGATGATGGTGGTAGCCGTGGCAGATGATGGTGGTAGTATCTATGTCAAATAGTGGTGGTAGCTGTGAGAGATGGTGGTGGTAGCCGTGGCAGATGATGATGGTAGTATCTCTGGCAGATGGTGGCGGTAGCTGTGGCAGATGGTGGTGGTGGTAGCTGTGGCAGATGATGGTGGTAGTTTCTCTGGCATATGGTGGTGGTAGTAGCTGTGGCAGATGATGGTGGTAGTATCTGTGGCAGATGATGGTGGTGGTAGCTGTGGCAGATGGTGGTGGTGGTAGCTGTGGCAGATGGTGGTGGTAGTAGCTGTGGCAGATGATGGTGGTAGTAGCTGTGGCAGATGGTGGTGGTGGTAGCTGTGGCAGATGGCAGGGAAGATGAAATAATTGGCAGGTGGGTAGCCTGGGTGAAGCTGACTGATGAACAAGCTCCATGGATCCCAACAAACCCCGGGGAACCCAACATGCCCCGGGGAGCCCAACAAGCCCCGGGGAACCCAACATGCCCCGGGGAGCCCAACAAGCCCCGGGGAGCAAAACAAGCCCCAGGGAACCCAACAAGCCCCGGGGAGCCCAACAAGCCCCAGGGAACCCAACATGCCCCGGGGAGCCCAACAAGCCCCGGGGAACCCAACATGCCCCGGGGACCCAACAACCCCCGGGGAGCCCCAAACAACCCCCGGGGGAACCCAACAAGCCCCGGGGAGCCCAACAAGCCCCAGGGAACCCAACATGCCCCGGGGAGCCCAACAAGCCCCGGGGAACCCAACATGCCCCGGGGAGCCCAACAAGCCCCGGGGAGCCCAACAAGCCCCAGGGAACTCAACAAGCACCGGGGAGCCCAACAAGCCCCGGTGAGCCCAACAAGCCCCGGGGAACCCAACAAGCCCCGGGGAGCCCAACAAGCCCCGGTGAGCCCAACAAGCCCTGGGGAGCCCAACAAGCCCCGGGGAGCCCAACAAGCTCCGTAAAACCCAACAAGCTCCGGGGAGCAAAAAAGATCCGGGGAGTCCAACAGGCTCCTGGGAGCCCAACAAGCTCCGGGGAGCACAACAAGCTACGGGGAGCCCAACAAGCCCCGGAAAGCCCAACAAGCCCCGGGAGCCAAACAAGCCCCGGAGAGCCCAACAAGCTCCGGGGAGCCCAACAAGCCCCGGGGAGCCCAATTAGCCCCGGGGACCCCAATAAGCTCCTGGGAGCCCAACAAGCCCCGGGGAGCCCAACAAGCCTCGGGGAGCCCAAGAATCTCCGGGGAGCCCAACGAGCCCAGGGGAGCCCAACAAGCTCCGGGGAGCCCAACAAGCCCCTGGGATCCCAACAAGCACCGGGAGCCCAACAAGCTACGGGGAGCCCAACAAGCCCCGGGGGGCCCAACAAGCTCCGGGAGCACAACAAGCCCCGGGGGAGCCCAACAAGCCCCAGGGAGCCCAATAAGCTCCTGGGAGCCCAACAAGCCCCGGGGAGCCAAACAAGCCCCGGGGAGCCCAACAAGCCCCGGGGAGCCCAACAAGCTCCGGGGAGCCCAACAAGCCCCGGGTTGCCCAACAAGCCCCGGGAGCCCAACAAGCCCCGGGGAGCCCAACAAGCACCGGGGAGCCCAACAAGCCCCGGGGAGCCCAATAAGCCCCTGGGAGCCCAATAAGCTCCAGGGAGCCCAACAAGCCCCGGGGAGCCCAACAACCCCCGGGGGAGCCAAAAGCCCCGGGTGGAGCCCAACAAGCCCCGGGGAGCCCAACAAGCTCCGGGGAGCCCAACAAGCTCCGGGGAGCCCAACAAGCCCCGGGGAGCCCAACAAGCTCCGGGGAGCCCAACAAGCCCCGGAGAGCCCAACAAGCTCCGGAGAGCCCAACAAGCTCCGGGGAGCCCAACAAGCCCCGGGGAGCCCAACAAGCCCCGGGGAGCCCAAGAATCTCCGGGGAGCCCAACAAGCCCCGGGGAGCCCAACAAGCTCCGGGGAGCCCAACAAGCCCCGGGGATCCCAACAAGCCCCGGGGATCCCAACAAGCCCCGGGGAGCCCAACAAGCTCCGGAGAGCCCAACAAGCCCCGGGGAGCCCAACAAGCTCCGGGGAGCACAACAAGCCCCGGGGGAACCCAACAAGCCCCGGGGAGCCCAACAAGCTCCGGGGAGCCCAACAAGCCCCGGGGAGCCCAACAAGCCCCGGGGGCCCAACAAGCTCCGGGGAGCCCAACAATCTCCGGGGAGCCCAACAAGCCCCGGGGAGCCCAACAAGCCCCGGGGAGTCCAACAAGCCCCGGGGAGCCCAACAAGCCCCGGGGAGCCTAACAAGCCCCGGGGAGCAAAACAAACCCCGGGGAGCCCAACAAGCTCCGGGGAGCCAACAAGCCCCGGGGAGCCCAACAAGCTCCGGGGAGCCCAACAAGCCCCGTGGGAGCCCAACAAGCCCCAGGGAGCCCAATAAGCTCCTGGGAGCCCAACAAGCCCCGGGGAGCCCAACAAGCCCCGGGGAGCCCAACAAGCCCCGGGGAGCCCAACAAACCCCGGAGAGCCCAACAAGCTCCGGGGAGCCCAACAAGCCCCGGGGAGCCCAACAAGCCCCGGGGAGCCCAACAAACTCCGGGGAGCCAACAAGCTCCGGGGAGCCCAACAAGCCCCGGGGAGGCCAACAAGCCCCGGGGAGCCCAACAAGCCCCGGGGAGCCCAACAAGCCCCGGGGAGCCCAACAAGCTCCGGGGAGCCCAACAAGCCCCGGGGAGCCCAACAAGCCCCGGGGCCCAACAAGTCCGGGAGCCCAACAAGCTCCGGAGCCCAACAAGCTCCGGGACCCCAACAAGCTCCGGGGAGCCCAACAAGCCCCGGGGAGCCCAACAAGCCCCGGGGAGCCCAACAAGCCCCGGGGAGCCCAACAAGCCCCGGGGAGCCCAACAAGCTCCGGGTAGCCCAACAAGCCCCAGGGAGCCCAACAAGCCCCGGGGAAACTCAAGACTTATAGCCAACGAAGACAACACTCAATACAGAAGAATCCTGGAATCATCGCTTATCTCTATAACCAACAATTTCAACCAGAACAATGGCTTCTATAACATAGGTGAACCACTCGCCAAGAAACTTCTTTATCGCTATCCCACATAAGAACATAGAACACTGCAGAAGGTCTACAACTTGTCCAATACCCCTGCCAAGCTACCCAAGACTCTATAACCCCACCCGGTAGATCATCAGATGCAGCATTCTCCACCTGACCTCAACATTCTGAACCTGACTATAAATACTCTCGTACCTTCCAACCCCAGGTAGATCCGTGTGTGACTTGAAAAAGCCCACTGTGTGGGTGAAACGTTGTCAATAAAGGATCACATTATACTGCATTTGTGTTTATATTTCCAAGCCCCGGGGAGCCCAACAAGCCCCGGGGAGCCCAACAAGCCCCGAGGAGCCCAACAAGCCCCGGGGAGCCCAACAAGCCCCGGGGAGCCCAACAAGCCCCGAGGAGCCCAACAAGCCCCGGGGAGCCCAACAAGCCCCGGGGAGCCCAACAAGCCCCCGGAGCCCAACAAGCTCCGGGGAGCCCAACAAGCCCCGGGGAGCCCAACAAGCTCCGGGGAGCCCAACAAGCCCCGGGGAGCCCAACAAGCCCCGGGAGCCCAACAAGTCCCGGGGAGCCCAACAAGCCCCGGGAGCCCAACAAGACCCTGGGAGCCCAACAAGCCCCGGGGAGCCCAACAAGCCCCGGGAAGCCCAACAAGCCCCGGGGAGCCCAACAAGCCCCGGGGAGCCCAACATTATAACCTGCCATGTGTAACCTGATGCTCACCACTCCCCCTCCCCTCCCCATTACTTCCCACCCTATTACTCCCCTCCCCACCACTCCCCTCCTCACCCCTCTCCTTCCAACCACTCATCTCTGTTTCCTACCCTTCCCCTCCCCCCTTATAATGCATGTTAACTGCTCATATTTTGAGACATAGAGAGAGAGAGAGAGAGAGAGAGAGTGAGAGAGAGAGAGAGAGAGAGAGAGAGAGAGAGAAGCGGCATCAAATATGGTTCGAGAGAGCCATCTGCCGGCGGACCCAGAGAGTAGTAGTCCTTCCCCCAGGGGTGCCACCTACACCCCTATGCATCCTACCCCTGGGTGAGGGGGAGAGGTGCCACCCTCTGCTCCGCCGGGGAGGCCACCATCTCCCCCCACTAACCACATTATCGACCCAACAGTGCCGCCAGAAACAAGGTCTTTGAGGGAGGGAGGGAGGAAGGGAAGGAGGTAGGTAGGTTGGGTGGCTGAGAGGTAGAGAGGTAGGGAGGCAGGGAGGCAGAGAGGTAGGGAGGTAGGGAGGCAGGGAGGCAGGGAGGTAGGGAGGTAGAGAGGCAGGGAGGCAGGGAGGTAGGGAGGCAGGTTAGCAGGGAGGTAGGGAGGTAGGGAGGCTGGGAGGTAGGGAGGTAGGGAGGCAGGGAGGCAGGGAGCAGGATGGTAGCGAGGCAGGGAGGCAGGGAGGCAGGGCGGTAGAGAGGTAGGGAGGTAGGGCGGTAGGGACGCAGAGCGGTAGGGAGGTAGGGAGGCTGGAGGTAGAGGTAGGGAGGTAGGAGGCAGGGAGGGTAGGAGGTAGGTAGGTAGGGAGCAGGGAGGCAGGGAGGTAGGGAGGCTAGGAGGTAGGGAGGTAGGGAGGTAGGAGGCAGGGAGGTAGGGAGTAGGTAGGTAGGGAGGCAGGGAGCAGGGAGGTAGGGAGGTAGGGAGGCAGGGAGGCAGGGAGGCAGGGAGGTAGGAAGGCAGAAAGGTAGGGAGGTAGGGAGGTATGGATGCAGGAGGTAGGGAGGTAGGGAGTCAGGTAGGCAGGGAGGTAGGAAGACAGGGAGGTAGGAAGGCAGGGAGGCAGGGAAGTAGGGAAGTAGGAGGCTGGGAGGTAGAGAGGTAGGGAGGAAGGGAGGTAGGGAGGTAGGGAGGCAGGGAGGTAGGGAGGTAGGGAGGCAGGGAGGTAGGGAGGTAGGGAGGTAGGGAGGCAGGGAGGTAGGGAGGCAGGTAGGTAGAGAGGCAGGGAGGTAGGGAGGCAGGTAGGTAGAGAGGCAGGGAGGTAGGGAGGTAGGTAGGTATGGAGGCAAGGAGGTAGGGAGGTAGGGAGGCAGGGAGGCAGGGAGGTAATGGAGGCAGGGAGGCAGGGAGGCAGGGTAGTAGGGAGGCAGGGAGGTAGGGAGGTAGGGAGGTAGGGAGGCAGGGAGGTAGGGAGGCAGGTAGGTAGAGAGGCAGGGAGGTAGGGAGGTAGGTAGGTAGGGAGGTAGAGAGGTAGGGAGGTAGGGAGGCAGCGAGGCAGGGAGGTATGGAGGCAGGGAGCAGGGTAGTAGGGAGGCAGGGTATAGGGAGGCAGGGTAGTAGGGAGGCAGGCAGGTATGGAGGCAGGGAGGCAGGGTAGTAAGGAGGCAGGGAGGTAGGGAGGTAGGGAGGTAAGGAGGCAGGGAGGTAGGGAGGCAGGAGGTAGGGAGGCAGGGAGGTAGGGAGGTAGGGAGGTAGGGAGGTAGGGAGGTATGGAGGCAGGGAGGCAGGGAGGCAGGGTAGTTGGGAGGCAGGGAGGTAGGGAGGTAGGGAGGCAGGAGGTAGGGAGGTAGGGAGGTAGGGAGGCAGGGAGGTATGGAGGCAGGGAGGCAGGGAGGCAGGGAGGTATGGAGGCAGGGTAGTAGGGAGGCAGGGTAGTAGGGAGGCAGGGAGGCAGGGAGGTAGGGAGGTAGGGAGGTAGGGAGGTAGGGAGGCAGGGTTAGTAGGGAGGTAGGGAGGTAGGGAGGTAGGGAGGTAGGGAGGTAGGGAGGCAGGGTAGTAGGGAGGCAGGGAGGCAGGGAGGTATGGAGGCAGGGTAGTAGGGAGGCAGGGTAGTAAGGGAGCAGGGAGGCAGGGAGGTAGGGAGGTAGGGAGGCAGGGTAGTAGGGAGGTAGGGAGGTAGGGAGGTAGGGAGGTAGGGAGGCAGGGAGTAGGGAGGTAGGGAGGTAGGAGGCAGAGAGGTAGGGAGGTAGGGAGGCAGGGTAGTAGGGAGGTAGGGAGGTAGGGAGGCAGGGAGGCAGGGAGGTAGGGAGGTAGGAGGCAGGGAGGTAGGGAGGTAGGGAGGTAGGGAGGCAGAGAGGTAGGGAGGTAGGGAGGTAGGGAGGTAGGGAGGTTACTCCCTAAACCTCTCTAGTACTTACTACAGGTACTACTGTCTCAGTAATTACAGCAGTAGGGAGGTAGGGAGGTAGGGAGGTAGGGAGGCAGGGTAGTAGGGAGGCAGGGAGGCAGGGAGGTAGTGAGGTAGGGAGGTTACTCCCTGAACCTCTCTAGTACTTACTACAGGTACTACTGTCTCAGTAATTACAGCAGTAAGGTAGTGCTGGTGAGTGACTGACACTTCCCGCTCCACCTACTATGCACTTAACCATCAAATATCGATGTTTCGCCCACACTTCAGTCTGCGCCAGCCAAACCTCCCAAAAAAATAGTATTTTCTTCCTTTCCAACCTCAATGTAAAAAAAAATATATATATAAACATTCATTGTGTCCACTCATTAAGATTTTTTTCTCAGTTCTTCAGAGATTTTTAACCATGTTGTACCAATGGATTTTTTTTTCTTTGAAAAAAAAAGTAGATACTTTACCGAATTTTTTTTTTGATTTATGGATATTTTAAGTCGACGTCCAGGACAGAACATATGATAAAATTATACCAAAATTTCGTTGTAATTAGAGGTAGCATATCACCCTCTTGGGTTTAGCGTTCCCTGGTGATAAGTAGATGCAATTCAGTCGCTGTGCGAACTGAAGAGGGGATCCCAGTGTCCTACAAGCCCAGCCTCCTCTACCTCAATACACCCATAAGATTACAAAGTGTAGTATTAGTTTTTATTACAGATATTAAACCAGTCCGATCAGATAGAGCGTTCTCAAGTTACCAGCATTGAAGGTTTGAAGACGATCAGATGGAGCGTTCTCAAGTTACCAGCATTGAAGGTTTGAAGACGATCAGATGGAGCGTTCTCAAGTTACCAGCATTGAAGGTTTGAAGACGATCAGATGGAGCGTTCTCAAGTTACCAGCATTGAAGGTTTGAAGACGATCAGATGGAGCGTTCTCAAGTTACCAGCATTGAAGGTTTGAAGACGATCAGATGGAGCGTTCTCAAGTTACCAGCATTGAAGGTTTGAAGACGATCAGATGGAGCGTTCTCAAGTTACCAGCATTGAAGGTTTGAAGGCGATCAGCAGTTACATTTAAGGTTCATCCATGGATTTACAACGTACGTCTTAGGTTCATTCCAGTATTTACAACGTACAATTAGGTACATTCCTGGATTTAAACATTAAACTGCAAAAGAAATACGTTAAGTAAAAAAAAAATATAACAAACTGAAAAGTAATATGTAGTTCTGATGGTAGCGCACTCAACTCACACACTGAGGTCCGGGGGTCGATCCCCGGTGCGGGTGGAAACATTAGGACGTGTTTCCTTAAGACACCTGCTGTCCCTGTTCACTTAGCAGTAAAATAGGTACCTGGGTGTTAGTGGACTGGTGTGGGTCGCACCCTGGAGACAAAATTAACCTAGGTTGTCTTAAATACTCTGCATAACAAGCGACTTTCTGTATAGTAGTATGTCACTGATGTCAACTATGGTCTGTATAAGTTGTATCGTGTACTTGTAGAAATAAAGATTATTATTATTATTATTATTATTATTATTATTATTATTATTATTATTATTATTATGCTGAAAAGGAATACGTAAAGCTGAAAGGGAGAAAAGGGGGATTAAAAAAAGTGGGGCAGGTGCACCATGGCCCCTAGGAGTAAGGGGCCCCACAGCTCCATTTTGAGGGGAAAAAACAATAATGAATCAGAAGCAATATCATTCAATTTAAATATTAATTAGCAATATTATTATGCATTATTCTGGATAAATATCAACAACAACAATTTTTTTTAAAAAGAACTGGATATACAATGTACATAATGTCACAATGCTCAAAATTGCCATTAATTTGCCAGACATGGTTGCTGGCAGCCTAGGAATAAATTGCAGTTTCAAATTCTATTTATTTTTATAACAAAATATAATAAAAAAGTTCAACATACGCGAGTTCAACATACGCGAGTTCAACATACGCGAGTTCAACATACGCGAGTTCAACATACGCGAGTTCAACATACACCACAAAATCAATATGGCTGATATACAAAGCAAGGAACACTTACACAAATTACTTCGTGAAGAATATTTTTTTTCGGTTGTTTACTACCTGTCCAATATTGTGTTTATGAAACGTAGACACATATGTAACGTCTGGGTATCTTTATTGCAGACGTGTCGTCAACCAGTGGCTTTATCAATACAAATTCAAGGATATAATTGGAAGATAGAACTATATACCACAAATGAGGTAACCATCTGGTGAAGACTACCGTAGTCTTCAAGACTAAGGTAGTCTTCAAGACTACGGTAGTCTTCAAGACTAAGGTAGTCTTCAAGACTACCGTAGTCTTCAAGACTACCGTAGTCTTCAAGACTACCGTAGTCTTCAAGACTACTGTAGTCTTCAAGACTACCGTAGTCTTCAAGACTACTGTAGTCTTCAAGACTACCGTAGTCTTCAAGACTACTGTAGTCTTCAAGACTACTGTAGTCTTCAAGACTAAGGTAGTCTTCAAGACTACCGTAGCCTTCAAGACTACCGTAGTCTTCAAGACTACCGTAGTCTTCAAGACTACCGTAGTCTTCAAGACTACCGTAGTCTTCAAGACTAAGGTAGTCTTCACCACCTTCAAGGCTGAGGGACTGATTACCTCATCTTTCGTATATAGTTCTACTGTCTTCGAATTATGTCCTAGAATTTGTATTGATAAAGCCACTGGAGGGCGAAACGTCTACAATAAAGACACCCAGATATAGCACATGTGTCTAATTTTCATCTTGTCGGTACTGTGTACCGTTCATGTTCATTATGTTTTGATGGTTCTAGGAAGTAATTGCTGATATATTTATGGTTTCGAAATTCAAAAGAGGCTGACGAGGATCTCATGAAGTAATTGTTGACATACTCCTGGGACTATAAAGTTCAGGCTGAGCTTCCTAGGCTCAAAAAATGAAGCAAATTGAAATTGCCAGCTCTCTAATAAATCTCATCTGTATAGTGCAAGTTTTTGCAAATGCGACTGAACAAAATAGTATATCCAAAATTGAATAGCACGTGAAAATGGCTCTAAAGTACACGCTATTCAATTCTGGACAAACCTTTCAATTGCATTTACCCAAAAAATCACAGTATATAGAGGAGCTTCGTAAAACACGATTGCATATAGTACCTCGGCACAGGATGACAGTGTGTTCGTACACATAGTAACAAAAATTCAATTACAGAAAACCCATTCCCTAGGCTCCACAGCGCCTAGGGAATGGGAGGTAATCTGTTTTGATCTCATGGTAGTTAGCTCTAGTTCCCTGGATCAAGAACATACTTCACTCACAAAAAAGCTAGAGGGTAGGATATTCATCATAAATAAAACTGCCAATATTCCCAACATCCTCACATCCATATTAACAGAAAATCAGATTAAAATTTTTCATGGGGGATTTTAGCTACAAAATAGTTATACTGTGTTAATTAAAAGGTTGGAGATGTATTTTTAAATGACTTTTTAATTAATAGCCTATATAAAGCCAAATAAAAGGCCAAAAATTTAAATAACCAGAGATCAGTCAATTTAATTATAAAAAAAAGTTTGCTAATATATTTTGGGATTTTAAATGTGCTGAGAAAATAATCTGTCCACTCAACATGACTCACGAAATCGTAATGACACGATTGCAAACAAACCATACCCCGGCCGGGATTGAACCCGCGGTCAGAGAGTCTCAAAACTCTAGTGGCTAACGCGACGGGCTGGAGTTTTGAGACTCTCTGACCGCGGGTTTAATCCCGGCCGGGGTATGGTTCGTTTGCAATCGTGTCATTACGATTTCGTGAGTCATGTTGACGGCAGTGAAGGGACTTGAGCTAGAGTTCGCCACGGCCACGCTAGCTGGAGATTCGTCTGTAAAAACTTGCATTTGTGGTCACAGAGGTGCCTGTGCTAACCTTCCTATGGTGTAGAAATATACCTAGTTGGATGAATCTTATTGTGGCTAGCTGGTCTAGTGGCTAACGCGACGGTCTGGAGTTTTGAGACTCTATGACCGCGGGTACAATCCCGGCCGGGGTATGGTCTGTCCACTCAAGGTGGTTTATAAGGTTTAATGTTTATTAGCCAAACCAGGTTTATTATGGCTTCAGGTAACCTTATTATTACTCAAGAATTCTTCAGCACAGTAAAATATATTGTAAATAAATAAATAAATATGAATAATGACGTGAAGAATATAGCCTAGTTAGGCTATATTCTCCAAGTCTATATATAAATTAATGTAAAATGAAAATGTGTCCACATTCCTATTGTAAATACACGACTGCTACTCGGTGTATACACTAATACATAAAATTTAATTATAAGTGTATATATATACATTATACTTCATTTTGTATATATACCGCTGATGGTCTGATCAACAGTTTAGTGGATCAGTCCATCAATTAGCAGGCCTAGCTGTGCGACCCCCTGAAATCGTCTTCAGAAGCATGGTAGTGAAACGTGGCATCCTGATACCGTAGATTTGTTACTGCCCGTTAATTACAGAAGCGCGTTGTTAGGCCTTATGTAGGAGACAGTGTTATGTTGCTTTCTATGATGCAGAGGTTTCACCTAATCAGCTAAAATGAGGTCTCTAGTACCGTAGTTTTTGAAAACAGGTTTCAGAGGGGTGTTAGTCGAGTACTGAATGATTACTGATGCTGTTGCTGAAAGAGGCACAACAAGAGCTATAAAACTGTTAATGACTGCCAGTCCTGAGGTGTAATAACTGTCTTATGGTTGTTCAAGCTGTTGAGCTGAGTGAGGAGACGTGAATAAGGGGTATTTTATACTAGTTAACGCTCTCAGGGTCCTCAGTGACGGGTCCTCACTGGAGGGTACTTAGTAGGGGATCCACAGTAGAGGGCCCTCAGTGGTGGGTTCTCAGTGGTGAAAACTCAGCTGTGGATCCTCAAGTAGGTCCCAAGAAACTACTCTTCAGTAGCGAGTCTTCAAGCTGGTCCCATCAAGAGGAGGAGGACCCAGAGCGTAGAGCTGAAGCAGAAACAATCCCCCAGGCATAAGCCAGTAAGCTGCTTCCAATGTATTGTCTTGAGTTTCTTGTCAAGGGATGAGCCTGAACAGTGTTGCTTGGCCAGTGTTGAGTGGCCAGGCCAGTGGTGTTCAGTGGTCATTATGACTGCCCGTCACCCGTACACCAGTAGATACTTTTCGCCCTGAATTAAAAGTAAAATTAATTGTCAGCATGTATACCCTCTGAGATGCACTCCTGTGTGCCCCGTGGCTTGTTGGCTAAAGCTCTTGCTTCACACGCCGAGTGTCTGGGTTTGATTCCCAGCGAGGGCAGAAACATTGAGCGTGTTTCTTTACACCGGTTGTCTATGTTCCCCATCAGTCAAATGGGTACCTGGGTGTTAGTGGACTGGTGTGGGTTGCATCCTGGAACAAAACTGACTTAATTTGCCCGAAATGCTATACATAACAAGCGGCTTTCTATATAGTAGTATGTCACTGATGTCAGCTATGGTCTGTATACTTTGTACATGTATCTGTAGAAATAAAGGTATTATTATTGTTACACGAGGGTCATTAAAGCTGCATGTCACTTGCTTACTACCAGTCAAGAATACTTTAATCCTTAATATAGAGACTAAAGTAATTTCACAGTGTATATACACTGAGAAACAAACTCCTCTCTGTGTGTATATCCGGTCGAAAGTCAATACAACATCCTTTGCCTAACCAGGGGCTTTCCACGTGTACTCTTAAATGTCATGCAATTTCGTAAAGGCTATGTATCTTTTGTTCTATTATTCAAGTGACAACAACAGCTCCTGCCACATTAAAGAGTATCCTCGATGCTGACTGGACAATAAGAGATGAATTTAAACAACTTCAAAACCTCTGTTGGCATTATAAATGCTAATTTTAAACATCTATATGCTGTTTAATGTTCAGTGCTATACAAAGGATATAAATACAAAAATAACCTTCATTTAGGAGAGGCGAAAATAAGCGAGTTTATCCAGTTTATCCAGGTATACACAGTTACACTGATTATCATACATAACAGCATATGTCTAGAGAACCTGGGAATACCCAAAAAAATGTCAGACAAAGTGACTTATTTTCACTGGGGTCCTTGTGATAATTATTATTTATATTTAAAAGTTAGAAACAGGTAAGTATCTTAACTATATAAAAACAGTTACAATAAAAGAAGATATACCAGAAAGAAATCACTCTCCTCCCTTTCTGCAGTCTTATTCATGAGGTACATTTTGGCTCTCCTCCTGAACTGGCTCTCGCTATGACAGGTGGTATTGACGACGTTTCGGTCTTCTCAGCGGTCCAAGTAGGACCGAAACATCTTCATTACTTACCCTCCCTTTTTCCCTCTCCCCCTCTTTCTCTCTCTCTCTTAAGTTCGGGTAATTTATGTATGGTTCTAGCCATGGCATTGTGACTTTTATACGTTTAGGAAGCAAACAATTATTTCATTAGTTAGTGTTGAAATTTTTACTGTTTTTCCAGGTCAGTTATTTCAAAGAAAGCGGACGCTTGTTAGGGCTGACTCAAGTAATCTTTTTCCTTGGTTTCGTTTATATTCTCTCATTACTCTTTCTTCCTATTCGGTAACTCTGAAAACAGGCATGGCAAATATTTGATTTAGAAGGATTGTATATGAGAATATCCTGTCATGTATGGGACAGTAGACCTGTTGCAGCGATCCTCTATTCTCATGGTTTTTATTACTGTGTTATTGCTCAGTATTCTTAAAATATATTCAGTTTATCGGCGACGACGTTAATATAAACGTACTTTTTAAATGGGGGTGGACCGGCAAGCCAGCGGAAATCCTCGTGTCAGATGGCCAAAAGCTCCAGCTGTGGGTTATCATATGATTAAGACCCGCGTCAGGAAACACATGTCCTGTTTCCTGACAAATATTATACCTGTCTACGGTGAGGACGTTAAGGAGGACAATGTGAGGTGAACGCTCACACAACCTCAATTAGTCTCTCAAAGTGACCTAAATATAAATAATAGTAATGATAATAGTTCAGCTCCATGGCTAGTACTCTGGCTCCCTCTTTCAAGAAGACTGCCACCCTTAACCATGGACGGAAATATATTACAGTATCAGTATTATCTCAGAGTATTGTGCTATTTATCTGAGAGCATGTTCGAAAAACGTATTTTTTTACCTGATTAAATTTTCCAGCAAGCGGTATATCCCGGCATTAAGAGCCTATAAACCCACAATATATATCTCTCATTGTTTATACTTTGAGAGTTTACTGTATTTCCTATTTTAGGGATCAAAGTAATTTTGATTGGTGGAGTACAGATGATAGTTGAGAGGTTTTAAAGGTAACACGTCAGTCAAAGATGGAAGCATCAGGAATTGATCTCTCCTGCTGACCTTGTGCACATAATATTGACTCAGTTGATCTTACATACAGCTTTTTTAATTGACCTTGAAGACATACTTTTATCATGGATCTTCCATATGTACTGCTGTCAATGATCTTGCTGACATACTGCTGTCATTGATCTTGCTGACATACTGCTGTCATTGATCTTGCTGACATACTGCTGTCATTGATCTTGCTGACATACTGCTGTCATTGATCTTGCTGACATACTGCTGTCATTGATCTTGCTGACATACTGCTGTCATTGATCTTGCTGACATACTGCTGTCATTGATCTTGCTGACATACTGCTGTCATTGATCTTGCTGACATACTGCTGTCATTGATCTTGCTGACATACTGCTGTCATTGATCTTGCTGACATACTGCTGTCATTGATCTTGCTGACATACTGCTGTCATTGATCTTGCTGACATACTGCTGTCATTGATCTTGGTGACATACTGCTGTTCAATGATCTTGCTGACATACTGCTGTCATTGATCTTGCTGACATACTGCTGTCATTGATCTTGCTGACATACTGCTGTCAATGATCTTGCTGACATACTGCTGTCATTGATCTTGCTGACATACTGCTGTCATTGATCTTGCTGACATACTGCTGTCAATGATCTTGCTGACATACTGCTGTCATTGATCTTGCTGACATACTGCTGTCAATGATCTTGCTGACATACTGCTGTCATTGATCTTGCTGACATACTGCTGTCATTGATCTTGCTGACATACTGCTGTCATTGATCTTGCTGACATACTGCTGTCATTGATCTTGCTGACATACTGCTGTCATTGACCTTGCTGACATACTGCTGTCATTGATCTTGCTGACATACTGCTGTCATTGATCTTGCTGACATACTGCTGTCATTGATCTTGCTAACATACTGCTGTCATTGATCTTGCTGACATACTGCTGTCATTGATCTTGCTGACATACTGCTGTCAATGATCTTGCTGACATACTGCTGTCATTGATCTTGCTGACATACTGCTGTCATTGATCTTGCTGACATACTGCTGTCATTGATCTTGCTGACATACTGCTGTCGTTGAACTTGCTGACATACTGCTGTCATTGACCTTGCTGACATACTGCTGTCATTGATCTTGCTGACATACTGCTGTCATTGATCTTGCTGACATACTGCTGTCATTGATCTTGCTGACATACTGCTGTCGTTGAACTTGCTGACATACTGCTGTCATTGATCTTGCTGACATACTGCTGTCATTGATCTTGCTGACATACTGCTGTCATTGATCTTGCTGACATACCGCTGTCATTGATCTTGCTGACATACTGCTGTCAATGATCTTGCTGACATACTGCTGTCATTGATCTTGCTGACATACTGCTGTCATTGATCTTGCTGACATACTGCTGTCAGTGATCTTGCTGACATACTGCTGTCATTGATCTTGCTGACATACTGCTGTCATTGATCTTGCTGACATACTGCTGTCAATGATCTTGCTGACATACTGCTGTCATTGATCTTGCTGACATACTGCTGTCATTGATCTTGCTGACATACTGCTGTCATTGAACTTGCTGACATACTGCTGTCATTGACCTTGCTGACATACTGCTGTCATTGATCTTGCTGACATACTGCTGTCATTGATCTTGCTGACATACTGCTGTCATTGATCTTGCTGACATACTGCTGTCATTGATCTTGCTGACATACTGCTGTCAATGATCTTGCTGACATACTGCTGTCATTGATCTTGCTGACATACTGCTGTCATTGATCTTGCTGACATACTGCTGTCATTGACCTTGCTAACATACTGCTGTCATTGAACTTGCTGACATACTGCTGTCATTGATCTTGCTGACATACTGCTGTCATTGATCTTGCTGACATACTGCTGTCATTGATCTTGCTGACATATTGCTGTCATTGATCTTGCTGACATACTGCTGTCATTGATCTTGCTGACATACTGCTGTCAATGATCTTGCTGACATACTGCTGTCATTGATCTTGCTGACATAATGCTGTCATTGATCTTGCTGACATACTGCTGTCATTGAACTTGCTGACATACTGCTGGCATTGATCTTGCTGACATACTGCTGTCAATGATCTTGCTGACATACTGCTGTCATTGATCTTGCTGACATACTGCTGTCATTGATCTTGCTGACATACTGCTGTCAATGATCTTGCTGACATACTGCTGTCATTGATCTTATTGACATACTGCTGTCAATGATCTTGCTGACATACTGCTGTCATTGATCTTGCTGACATACTGCTGCCATTGATCTTGCTGACATACTGCTGTCATTGATCTTGCTGACATACTGCTGTCATTGATCTTGTTGACATACTGCTGTCAATGATCTTGCTGACATACTGCTGTCAATGATCTTGCTGACATACTGCTGTCAATGATCTTGCTGACATACTGCTGTCAATGATCTTGCTGACATACTGCTGTCATTGATCTTGCTGACATTCTGCTGTCATTGATCTTGCTGACATACTGCTGTCAATGATCTTGCTGGCATACTGCTGTCATTGATCTTGCTGACATACTGCTGTCATTGATCTTGCTGACATACTGCTGTCATTGATCTTGTTGACATACTGCTTTCAAAGATCTTGCTGGCATACTGCTGTCATTGATCTTGCTGACATACTGCTGTCATTGATCTTGTTGACATACTGTTGTCAATGATCTTGCTGACATACTGCTGTCAATGATCTTGCTGACATACTGCTGTCATTGAACTTGCTGACATACTGCTGTCAATGATCTTGCTGACATACTGCTGTCATTGATCTTGCTGACATACTGCTGTCAATGATCTTGCTGACATACTGCTGTCATTGATCTTGCTGACATACTGCTGTCATTGATCTTGCTGACATACTGCTGTCATTGATCTTGTTGACATACTGCTGTCAATGATCTTGCTGACATACTGCTGTCAATGATCTTGCTGACATACTGCTGTCATTGATCTTGCTGACATACTGCTGTCAATGATCTTGCTGACATACTGCTGTCATTGATCTTGCTGACATACTGCTGTCATTGATCTTGCTGACATACTGCTGTCATTGATCTTGTTGACATACTGCTGTCAATGATCTTGCTGACATACTGCTGTCATTGATCTTGCTGACATGCTGCTGTCATTGATCTTGCTGACATACTGCTGTCAATGATCTTGCTGACATACTGCTGTCAATGATCTTGCTGACATACTGCTGTCATTGATCTTGCTGACATACTGCTGTCAT